>OY728164.1:330375470-331625470 GCA_963277665.1 Viscum album
GGATAGAGTTTTAATAAGACCAAATACTAAAAAGACACCCTATAAACACTATAATAACATAAATACTATAGTAAGATACTTTAATTTATTGGGATAAAAGAAATATATCTTAAATATTAAAGAAATATGGTAAATTTGATACAAAATCTAATAAAGAAATATTTCTAGGTTATTCTCCTTCTTTAAAATCCTATAGAGTGTTTAATAAAAATTCAAGGATTGTTGAATAATCAGTTCATATGAATTTTGATGAAACTGACCCTTTAAAAAAAAGGAAGATCTAACAGACTAGATTACTAACTCTCTAGACAACAAGAGTCTAGCTTCACCTAAAATAGTTTTTGAAAATAAGGAAAAATAAATTCAGTTCAGTTCATAAGAACATGAAACTGACGAACCAAAATGTTTCTTACCTAGATAGTCTAGAATCATAAAAACCATCCTTTCTAAAAATTTATAAACCACCAAGACAAATGAATTATAACTATAAGAAATATAGGAAGGCTAGTATTATTCTCTACCTTTCTATCTCACTTAGAACCTAAGTCTATTGAATATGCTTTAGATGATGAGTGTTGGTTATGATCCATGCAAGAAGAAGTAAACCAATTCAGAAAAAATGAAATTTTGGAATTATTAGAAAGACCATATCATTAACTAGTAATACGAATAAAATTGATCTTTAGAAATAAATAGGTTAATCGAGGGTTCATTACTAGAAACAAAGCTATATTATAAGATAAAGGATATAATAAGGAAGAAGGTATCGATTATGATGAAACATGTGTACCATTGGCTAGATAAGAATCCATTAGAATCCTTTTAACTTATGAATCTCATATGAATTTTAAAATATATTAGATGGATGTTGAATCAACTTTATAAAAAAAATATTTAATTGAGAAAGTTTATATTGAACAACTACTATGTTTTAGAAACCCTCATAAACAAAATTCTATTTTTAGACATACTAAAACTTTCTATGACATTAAACAATAACCTAGATCTTGGTATGAAAGATTAATCAATTTTTTATTATTAAGAAATGGTTATTCTATGGGATTAGTAAATCCTGCTATTTCTATGAAACTTTTTTACTCTAATATTATATTATTCAAAATTTATTTTAATGATGTTATTTTCAATTCAACAAATAAAAACCTTTGTACCGAATTTTGAAATCAAATAAAAAATTAATTTTAATTTAACATCATGGGATAATTGAATTTATTTTTAGGAATTAAAATATATCTTCAAAATTTTGGAAATATTTTAAATAAAAGTAAATATATTATTGATTTGTTGAAAAATATTGGACTTATAAACAATAATACCTATAAAATACCTATCTGTACCAATATAGAACTTGATTTGGATAAAGATAGAAAACAAGTTAACAATATGATATATAGATGCATGATTGGTAGTTTATTATATCTTACTACTAGAATACCCTTTATATTTTTTTCAATATTTATATGTGCATAGAAACCAGTCATTTATTAGTAAAATATTTAGTAACATGGTCAAGTAAGAAAAAACATTCAGTTTTTCTATCAACAGCTAGAGCAGAATATATATCTTGTGGAAGTTATTGAACATAAGCATTCTCGATGACACACACTCTACATTATTTTGAACTAAACATTAATAATATACCTATTTTATGTAATAATATTTCTACAATAAATATTTCAAAAAATCTTATAATTCATTCTAAGACTAAGAATATTTATATAAGGCATCATTTTCTAATAGATAAGGTTCTTAAACAGGATATATATTTAGAATTTATAAATATCGAACATCAATTAGCTGATATTTTTACTAAACCACTTCCCTCTATAATGTTTTATTTTATTAACAGGGAATTATGATTATTCAATTTTAAATAAAGGTTTACTAATTTATTTTAATTTATTAATTTCTCTATGTATTATTTTTTTTATTAATTATTCTTTTTCTCATTTAAATATTTATCTCGATTTTAGTTTTAAAACCATAACATTTGAAAATAAATATAATTATTACATTCTCAATCACCGCCACATCATACCTCATCACATAAACTTTCAAAATACTGCTCTCATTCCTCACCTTCACAACCCTTTGAATTACAAAGCATATATCATTTTAGTTCTATGAAACTGTAACCTTATAAACCTAAATCCTAAAACCAATAGAAATGAATCCTTCTGTATTTCTTGATTAAGATTTTTTTAATGATCTTATCCACCAGTTGAAGTATCCAAAAGTTATTCAAGGCAAGGTAATTGATTTTGATTGGATGAATCAAACCAATATACTATTGAACAATTCTAGTAGATTTAAATGTTTGGGATTTATTTTTTGAGATGGTAATTCACCTATGGTATATGAAGTTGAAGTAAACTTTTAAAAAAAACATTATTGACTTTTAGAGATGATGAAGATATTTTCTTCTTTAATATTTATCATACAAAATTTTCTATTTCTTCCCTGATAACCTCTAGCCTATTGGTTTATCCCCATGAGGTGGAATCTCATTTTTTCTTTAATAAATATTTTATAAGATAATTTAAAGTTAGAGGATATAATTTTTTCTCTCTTTGGAACTTGAAATGTCGAGAATATGATTACTAAAGACCATAATTATGATAAATAGTTCTTCATAAAGATTATTTTGTCTATAACTTTTTTAATGATAGCTATGTTAGAAAATGTTTTGTATCAAGATATGTATGTTCTATTTTTTTGTAGAAAAATATTATGTTAAATTTTAATCATTATATGTTGAATTATTTGAATCATTTCAACTATAATGAAGTAAAAATGTGTTTATTTCCTTATGAAATGATTTTTCTATTTTTTTATTCCGAATTAGAAAAATTTGTGAAATTTTATTAAGATTGAGATGTCATCAAAGAAAGGTTTTAAATTTTATAAATTTAAGGAAGTTTTGGATTCTTCTTTAGTGATTCCAATGGTAGTCTATTACCTTTTATAGTAGCATAACAGAAAATATTGATGGATATTACTCAAGGGGGGATTGAATTGTAGAAACTGCTGGTTTTGTAATACTCAATCTAAAAGAAGAATATGATGAATCTAGAGTTGGTGAATATTGTCTTCATAAAAGGATAAGAATTTCAATAAATAATTCTTATGTGGAAGAAATAATTGATTATATTTATTAATTGGCGGATGATGTTGAGGAAGTGGATCAATGGGAAAATCAACATAGGGAAGATATACATATTTCTAGTGGACCTTCCCCTACAAATATATCTCTTTATATTATTGATTCTATAGATGTAGTGTATTCTTCATTGAGATCATGGATATAAGTTTTAGAAGAAGAGCCAAGGTTGGCTATTGAAGAAGTTAGAAATCAATCCAAATTAATTTCTAGTGACTCTTCTGACTCATTGAATAAAAATATTAAATCCTTTATTCTCAATATCAATCAGTTGAATGACCATAACTTGCCTCTTCAACAAGAGTCAGAAGCTGAAAAGTATAAAGTTGAATATTTAAGAAGTTTTACTATTACTAGTGCTAAGTCTGAAGTTCTTCAAGATAAATTCATATGTATTCAAGAAATTTTTTGTTTCTATGGGTGATATTAAATATTTTATCAGTAGTTTAGCTACAGAAATGAGAAATTTAAAGGAATAATTTATGAATAAATTATATTTTGCTGAGTTAAATAAAATTTTGGATAGGGATTTTCAATCTATCAAAAAAATTCATTAGGAATAAACCTCTTCACAAAAAAATTCTAGATATTTGAATATAATATTTGAAGTTATAACATTAGTGTTAGATGATTTCAAGGATAGCCTATACACTATTCAGTGTGATTTTAATACTTTGAATATTTTATTGCAAAATCAAAGACATTTTATAACTCAATTGACCTTTAGGGATTCTTATTTAGCACTAGTTCTTCATCAAGTGAGAGATATTTCGCCTGATTTCATTCAGTCTGAAGAATTAGTTAATTAATTTGTTAAAGTAAATTTTGGTGAGAGCTTAATAATTGATCAAAATTCCAAGAATATTTTCCAGTAGTGGACAACTGTTTTCAAAAATCACTTTTAGAGTTTTCTAATAAATCTACATGATATTCATGGTGTTGTTATATCAATTCCTCATCCTTATACATCCTCTCCAAGTAGGGAATCAAATCAATCCAATTAGTATAAACTCATTCCATCCTTTTAAAATAGTTCTTTAGTTTGTTATAGAATGTACTAAAAAATTTAGAATACATCTAATGTTAAATTCAATTTACTTTACTTTAAATTACCTTTAAATATTGGAGTTTTATATAGTTTTATTTTATTTTGTTTATAACCATTTATTCAATGCCATTTCTAAAATTATTTATCTTTTACAAGATTTTAATAAACATTCATGTATTGTTATGTGCAACATTGAATGTGTTTTAATACATTTTTATATGATTTATTTTTTATATCACAAATAGAAGGAAAAATTTATGTAAACCCAACATTCACAATTGTTCAAGTATTTATTTTCTTTTAATATAAATTATACTATGAAATCAAAATAATACAGTAAAAAATTAATTTTCAAAGAATCAGTTATTTCCTTTAAAAATATTATTTTATTAGTGCTTACAATTCCTACATTTTCTATAAATTATGTTATGGATTTTGTTATCGTAAAAAGCGTGATATTTTTGGTAATGTATTTTCTCAAAAATACTCAATAAATATTATTGATTTTTATGATCACAAATACCCTTGTTTGTTTTGGTAATGATTTTACTTTTTGTGAGTTTTAGGAAATTAATATTTATTGTAATATTTATTCAATAATATTATACAAATTATTAATCTACAAGGAATATTCTTAAAAGAATTCAGAAAGTGTTTTAGTTTTTTCTGAAAACACCATTTATACCCTACATTTTTAATATTAACATAAGGAATGAACCCAATTTTCAAAAAACAATGTTTGTATTTCATACCCAATATTGATGGAAAGTATGAAACATCATCCCTATGCTGAATATTTATCATATGGATTGAAAAACCGATGTTCGGTAAATGAACATATGAATTATCAACCCTATGATTATATAAACATATGGGAGATCAATCCAACATTGAATTTTGTAATCATTATTCATACCATATATTTAAAGAATAGATGTATGGTTAATCAACCTTACACTGGAAGGATGAATGTATAGATTCTCATCATAATGTTACTTTTCATCCCAACATTCTACGTAAATGAAATAAATGTTTATGAACCTAGGTTGAAATGAATTATATACTATGGAAATGAACCTACAAAACACAAAAGAACCATATAATTCACAATGAAACCCTACGTTATAAAGTTCAACCCTATGATGGTCTGTTCAGATTATATGATTTTTACTCTAAAATTTTATCTGAGATTTATGAAATTGAATTGATAAAATTAAAAATTTATTGAAATATATTTTATGGATGATTCAAAGGATCATAATGATAGATTAAAATAACCATATTCATCAGAGAAAATCACTCATATTATTAATGATATTTTCAAATCTCCTGGTTGATTCATATTTTAATATCTATGATCTTTCAGGTAACATTTTGGATCTGGAATTATAAAGCAACATCTCTGCTCTCTATATATTCTATCACGATTTATTTTGAAACAACATATGTGATTGTATAGTTGAGAATTTCTTTTTAATATAGAACCTATACGATGAAATATCATCTTTGTTTTCTTTTTAAATAGGATACACTTTAGAGATATAAATTTTCAAACCTCATACTCCTATGAAACTATTCCCTGGTTTTTGTAACTTTTACTAATGAACATTTGCAATTAGGATCTATTTAGGGTCATTATTTCATAAAGACAATAATTTATGAAGAATAAGTTCTATATTTTATTAGTTTTTGTTACATCTACGAATTACAACATGAACCATCATCAAATAATTTTTTTTTGATTAATTGGAGTTTTAAATGATCATACTCTGTTGTGTTGAAGGATCTGCCTCTCGGACTAAGCTATTTATTTTTAGATTCCCTGTAAAAGAATCAAAAGGATTTGTTTAACCTCTTTGTAAAAGTTTTTAACTTCTTGCACTCAATTTTTGATTTTATGGTCTTATGATAGGAGGACATTTCTAGTGAAGTTAACCATGCTCACAGAGAGGGAATTGGTGGAGGGAACAAGTGGATTTTTCATCCCTAAACTGCTATAAATTTCTATATTCATTCATTATATTTATTTGTTATTCATATTACATATATAAGAAAAATTTTCATATCTATATAAATCAAAAATATATTTAAAACATAGAATTTTTAGATATTATTGAAAAGTAACAATTCATCGCCATTGTTATATTTGTATTATTTTGACCTAACATTGAATGATTGGGTTCTAACCCTTGATGAAATTTTTTAAATTGTTTCCCTTGTGTATTGTTTCTACTCACCCCTTATTTTTATCCTTTTTATATGGAATTATACAAAAGAATATATTTGAAATAAAGACATTTGTATAGATTCTTTTTAATGATATTGATGAAATAATGTGTAATAATATTTTTAAGTTGTTATTCTCTAAAGATACTTAACCTTTGGGTTTTGGGATTATGATTTAATTCTTGAGATGTAATTCTTAAATAATAATATGATATATAAAATTATGTATGTTTTTTTGTCTTTAAGTAGGTATCAAAACTATATTATAAAGAATATTTTTTATCAATGGATCAAAGAGTATAGGTCTAGGACACACCACTATAGTTTCAATCCTATAATGAAATCACTTACTAAATTCTACACTGGAGTGTTTACTTTATTAGTATATTTTTTATAGCATAAGTGGTTATGAATGTAGTTTTATAGACCCATTTATGATTGATATCCATAATAAATTCCTATTGTAGAGATGTCTATCTAATTATCCATTGATATTTATATTTTTCTTCATTGAATACCTTAAATATGAATAGAAATAAAATATAACTATTTCAAATCCAAATGAAATAAATGAAATTTCTCTAAATAAATTATTATTAAAAAAATATCCATTTTTAGTGTATAGTTAATTTGGGTTCTATCTAGTGTTCAAGAATCATATGTGATAACATGAGTCTTGTTTTCCGCCATCTTTGATGGAACTACTCCAATTTCACAGTCAGAATAATTACAAAGCTCTTCAAAGGGAAGCTCCTTGTTTTTTGATTGAATTAAAAGTGGTATTATGAGACTTATCTTCAATACTCCAAAAGTATTTATACATGAATCATCAAAAAAACATTGTATTTTTGTAAAAAATATAAAAAAATGTACGAAAATTACTAAAATCCTTACTGAACTATTTTGATAAATTGATAGGACCCAAAAAACACCTTACATTAAGAACAAAAATGGGGAATGGAAAATAAATAATATTGTTAATATTTAATTTGTAAACATTGATTTCATGCCTATAAGTTACATGCCCAAGGACTATGCCTAGTTATACCCTAAAATATAACCTTTCAAAGTTAAAAAAATTCCATAAACTTTTTAGAAATTTATATAAAATTGAAAGGTAGTTTTCAAAATAAAATACAAATAGTTAAAGTCATTAAGAAATACATCTTGGTACTGATCAATAAATTCTTTGAAAATAAAAACCGTACACATCCACAAAATTTATGGGGCCTTATAGACACTGAATTAGTTACTTTGACATCAAAAAATACTAAATTGGTATGTTCAGGTAGTCTTCCCCTGGCCTTTGGGTGTTATGGGATCTAAAAATAACCAGAAAAAACATCCAAAACACAGTAATGTGTTATGATTAAAATACTTATAAAATGTTTTTGGTGAATGTAATTAGAATGTTGTATTTCCTAGTTAAATTATGTTAGTATCACTTAGTGGTGTAATAAAGACTAAGATGAGTGGGGTGTATCGGTTGTGTATCTCATTTACTTTTTAATCATCAATACACTCATTTTTATTCATCAATAATCTATCCTACACATAATGGTGAAAAATGTTAATAAATGAAATAATAGATTTGTTATCATAGTTTTCCTAAATTTTGGATTACTACATCCTTAGTTTATGGGTTTTTTATCCTACATAAGCAAAAAAATTAATTTATTATAAAGAGGAAGCTACATGAATGGTTATATCCTTGACATTGCTAAAATTGTTAGCATCAACCACTTCAAAACAAGCACCATCGTGTTAGACAAAAAATAAAAGAAAATTGTTTAAAAAAAAGTTCACCAGGGAAATTAAAATACAAAAATTAATAATCTAATATTGATATTATCCATACACTAAATTCCTATCAATTTGAGTGGATTGTTCTCTTACAAAAATTTCCCCCCAGAATCATTTTAAAATAC
The DNA here is from genome assembly GCA_963277665.1 of Viscum album. Lineage (NCBI taxonomy): Eukaryota > Viridiplantae > Streptophyta > Magnoliopsida > Santalales > Viscaceae > Viscum > Viscum album. Next base: position 330,383,851 of record OY728164.1, read on the forward strand.
TATAACATTCTAATTTTTCTAATCAATTTTATATTCTCAGCACAAAATCAAAATAAATTTCCAAAATTAAATTATTGAAAACCAAATTATAACATTACACTCATGATACTATAATCATCCACTCCTAAATTGAACCACGTGAGTTTCCATCTCATGATCTTCAATCTATAAGAAACCATAACCAACATCTTGGAAATACCTCCCATGATCCAAAATTTATCATTAAAAATTTACCATGATCTTCTCATTTAAACTAATCAGGAATATTCCTTATATATCCTCCCTCTTTTGATAATCATAAATGGTCTTAAAATATTAAAACATGAATATTGGAGAATTGTGTAAAAAGATAATTATAATTGTTTTATTTTAATTCTTTATATTTATTGGATTGAATAACTAATGAATCTTTGTCACCATAATGATATTTTAGATTTAATGAATAGATTAACATCATTATAATTATATCTCCTTGAATCTATCATTATTAAAACTGACAACTATTATGTGAGAAATTGAAAAGCATTTATATCACTATAATGAGAAAAAATATCTTATATATCCATGAGAATATATTATATTAAATCTTAAACATATTCATTAGAATATTTTGGTTATTACTTTTATGTATTTTAGTTTAAACTTTATTTCATAACACACATATGCACTGGAATTATCTTACTGATACTTTAGAAATTCTTATGCATCACTTGGAATATCTCACATATCAATCTAAAATATATTACCTATCAAAAATAATCTTACAAATCACTTGTAATATCTTACATATTAACCAAAATATATTATTTATTCCAAATAATTATATTTTAGGAATTTTATATATTTTATATCAACCCTATAACTTTTATAAAACCAAAACTCGATTTCAAAATTCTATAAATTATTCAACACGACCTAAAACAACTTTAACCCTTCTCAGAGGATCTCCACCTAACTCAAAAATAAAATGTATCAATACTCATCCATGTGTATTAAAATAAAATAAAACATTATCCTTAAATGCGTTTAACAATCTCCCACTTGTGATTTTTTTCATTACATTTCATTTCATCCCACCATCTAAACCTCAAGAATTTAGAAAAATTTATTGCATCCCTTAAATCATGTCAGTTGAAATATTAACTTCTCCCCCAAATTAAAAATAAATAAAATGATTATATTAATTTAATTATATCATCAACTTAATAGAAATGAGTCATGAACCAATCATCTCTAAGTTTACTTGATTTTTCTTAGTGAAAAAAAGGATAAATATTAACTCTCTCATCAAGATTATCCAAAAATTAACCCATCAAATGGTACCAACATAGGGATTTTTTAAGAAACAATTCAATAATTTTTCTATGCACATCCCTAGTAAAAAATTTAAATACTTAATTACAAGTATTATTATCATCATATATATTTAATATCACCAATTATATTAAAGAAAACACAATTTAAAGCAGATAGGATACTTAGAAACATATCTTAGTAATGTTGGGTAATGGGTTACACACCCAGATAAGGTTTAGTTTCCCATATGAAATATTTTGAATTAACACTATTATAATATCATTTATTGTATCCTAATAATGAAAAAATTCCAACTCATTTTGTCTTCAACAACCTTCTCCATTAGAACATTATATTGGATGTCAATTTGCTTTGATCAGTAATATTTCACTTGATTATTTGTTAGATTTTTAGAACTTTGGTTATAAAAACCCATATTCATATGATATTTAACATCAATATATATAATTAAGTTAATTTCTCATCAATTTAATATGGGTTCCTTCCTATGCTAATTTGATATATGCAAATTCAATAGAACACAAATTAACTGAGGATTTCTTCTTAGAATTCAATGCCAAACATCTTCCACCAATGAACAATATTCCAACTAATTTGAAACATTTTCTCATCTATATGACCATCCAAATTTTTATATAAGAATCCCTATGGTTCTACTTCACCTTTAATCTCATAAACAATTCCATAATTGTAAGTATTTGTTCATATATAATAATCATATCAGCTTCTAAGAAATGTGATTTTTTAGGTTGGATTGAATACTAACACAAAAAGTGACAACAAAAATAATGTTTGGATTTGAGGCACTAATATAAAAAATAAAATCAATTAAATTTCTAAATTTTTTCTCATTATTGGATTTCCCTTCATCATACTTTCTTGACTTTGTTCCTGCTTGAATTTCTTTAGACATGCCTCGTGATTCCACTATGCCAAAAAAATTATATTACTCCTTGGAATATCTATATAGGTAAATGTAAATGTGACTAATATCATGGTAACATGATAACACAATAAAATTTTCATCTCCCTAAAGAATTAAATCTCAATTTTATTCTCTATTTTTGTGTAAAATTTATCAAAACATTCTCCAAATTACTAGAAAGGATTATTTCATTAATATTAAGAGATTGACCCTTTCTACCTAGGAAATATCCATCCTGTATATCTACTACATAATTATGGATACTCGTACTATTATTATTGAGATGGATCCCTGACCTATCTTTAGGCCATTATTATCTTTTCTCACCTTTGAATTTATTATGCTATCTTCAATTTGTTTTCACTTCTTCTTTCTGTTGGATTTCAAATTCCCAATTTTGTTAATTTTATTTTTTCACTTTCTAGGATAAGTGTCATGTTCTACATATTCTCTACAAATTTTTCTCAAAAAATAATTTTAAATCCAAAATATTGTCTACAATGATGGTTTTTTGTGGAATTTTGGGATTATTATGGTACTTTGTTGATTGGGAGCCCTATTTTATTTTTTATCCTGAAATTTTATATAGTGTATATGTTAGATACATTTATTATATGATAATACATAACAAAATCCCTACATATCTACACTTGTTAATAGATTCCCTATATTTGACACAATTTTAGTTTTCTTTGATGACACTGATAATGGGATGGGAATGTCTTGATGTATCACTTATTAGTCCTTAATGTGAATGAGATTATGGAGTCTTTATTCCCCTTAATGGAAAAGGGTTTTGATTATGGTTATTTTTGGTTCTTTAGGATGTCTCAACTTCTATATTGTTCTACTTTGGAGTTGTTTTGTTGGATGGTTTGGAACTTTCATTTTTTTTTTGTTCCTATATTTTTATGTATTTATGGTTCTTTTGTTTTTTTATTTGCTTCTAGATGGTGGTGTATTATTCTATCTGGAAGTTTTTCCTGTCAATTATGATCTTCTTAGTGATGGTATTGAATCTCATATTTTGTCTTCCTCACTTTTTTCAATGTTTGTGGTTATTTTTTAATGGAATGTTCATGGTTTTTGGTTTATATTAATGGATATAGAACCATAGTGATGGTAATTATGTAAATCATGTATTTTTTATTATTGATTGTGGTGGTTCTTGTTTTTTAATGTTGTTTTTATTTTACATGGTTTGGTTTAGTTTCATGTGAGAGAGGTGTATGTTCAAGTTTTTTTTAGAATGTTCATTTGTAGTGGTGTGATGGTTTAATATTAATCAAAGAAAGTATATATACGGACCCAACCATAAAACACTACTTAATCTTGAATTTTACACTAGACCATACATTATTACACATTGAGGGTCTTTTATAGTTTAGAGTTTAAAAGAATTGGTATATCTTACATACATGACATACCACATTCATACAAGAGGATACTACTAAAACAGTATCCATTTTTTTTAAAATGTAAAACATTTAAACATAAAACAAGATTTCTTTAACAAGACTCCATATAAAACATCATGACACCCTTCATTATCTTACCCATCCTTATATCCTGTGAAAAAACATTTTATAAACTTGGGATGAGTATAGAACTCAGTAAGGGATATAAGAAAGAAAGTGTTAGTCAAGTGATACCATGAAACCCAAAAAAATCCATAATCATAAAAACTCATATGCATCAAAACATCATGTAGTTACCTTGGTACATATTTACAATATCACTATTACATTCACCCTTACACATGGAATAACATTTTTTTTTCAACTTGCATCTCTAGGGTACCCAATGCATTGGATAGCTATAATGGGGATCACCAATCATATATTGAGATATAATGGTCACAACCCAACATATATTGACCTATAATGGGATTAACCCAACATAAATAATGTCCAAGGAACATATCATAGTAATGAAGTATCTTGAAAATCAGAATAAACCACTCATTCCATATACATATAGAAAATAATCCTTTGTAAATTTATTAAAGACAGTTTTAAAAGGTTTTGAAAAAGAAAGTCCCTTAAAATATAATTGAATTGAGAATTAATAGAATGGAATGGATATGTGTATAAAATTTAAATACACATAGTACAACATAATATAAACAAAAAAATCACACCAATAATCTTAATACCACATATAGAATAAAGAATACGGTTAACCCAAATAATGGAAATTGGGTAAAGAATTCCCTTGCCTCAGGTTCTTCTTACATAAAATGTGTTTAAACCTCCTGTATAACGGTTAAAAGAGTGTCATTAATATCTTAATGAAGAATATTCATGTTTATAACACCTTATATGATCATTTTACAACATCATTCAAAACATTTATCATTAATATTTTGTTATTTACATTGTATTGCGTGTGTTCTTTACATGGTTTCTAGGATTGGTTAATGATAGATATTCTTGTGGATTGGGAGTGAAACTATTGAATTGGAATAGATTTGTAGTTAAATATTTTGGGAACCATAAAGTATACCATTTTTAATTTTAAATTCTGAAATGAGTTTCATTCATAAGTTAAAACATGAATGATGTTCATTTAGATCATTTTAGTAATTCTTTTATAATAACGACATCATTTTGTTTTATAAATTAAAAACATGTGTAAAAAATAATTCCAAAACAATGGATGAGACATAATACATATATTATAACCTATTTCAACCATAAAATTGTTTCATTACCAAACTTTAAATAATTAAATAAAATGGAAAACACATCATTCGTGATGTCGTTAATTCGACAGATTAGAGAAAATGTTTTTTTCCTTGAATAAGTGGGAGAGGTGAAGAATAATGATAATGAATTTTCCATGAACATGAGAACATATATAATATAAAATATTTCTGTATATTTCATTCCTCTTGGACAATAGGACTGTGAGAGACTATAAAATAAGAGGAAAGGAAAGTAAAACACATGAAAAAGAAGAGGATTTCTTACCTCTTGATCTCTTCTCCTTGAGATCCTCCTTAAGGCCTTTGATTTTGGACGTTGGGTGAGACCATAAGGTTTTGGGTGTGTGAAAGGATATTGGGGAAGTAATTTGACATAAATTAGACAGTTATCAAGGTTTAACAGGTGTGAGAGGAGGAGGGGATTGAGGGTGTTATTTATAGTGGAGGAGAAGAGTAATTTTACATTCTTTAAATCATTATTATAATATTCTTTCTCAAGACTATGAATAATCTCAATTCATGTGACCCTAGAGTGTAATAATGGAATGTGAGTTCGAACCAAGTGGTATTACATCACTTATGAAGTCATAAATAGTGTATTTTAACTAATAATTCGAATATAAAGTATTTTACCGTATTTCACTATTCATCAAAAATTCAAGAATTCCGAAAAATCCAAAAAATTCACCCTAACCATTTTCCAATGTCTAGAATTTAGAAATGAACTAAATTTTTTGAAAATAACTTTCAAAATATTATTAATTTAATTTTTTAATAAAATCACACATAATACGAAAATTAACAATTTTAATTCAATAACTTCTTTTATATCACTGTTGGCGCCAAATTTTGGGAAGAAGAAGAATAAGAAAGAAGTATCTGAGGTTGCCTCACGAAGACCATCCATGGAGCCCCATGGCCCAGCATCCACCACAGAGAATGGAGGAGGGAGGCTTCGTAAACCCCTTTCAAGTTCGCGACCCCACTGCGGAGCGCGGAGGCGGGAGGCTCCACGAACCCCTTTGACATTTGCGACACCACCACAGAGTAAGGAGGCAAGAGGCTCTGCGAACTCCTTTGACGTTCGCGACCCCGCCGTGGAGCATGGAGGTGAGAGGATCTGTGAACCCCTTTGACGTTCGTGACCCCACCGTAGAGCATATAGGTTGGAGGATCCGTGAACCCCTTTGACATTCACGACCCACCACGGAGAAAACTCTATCTTCGCACTAAGTGAGCTCTGATTTGCAGCGCCTCTTGCCTATAAATACTGGGCTCCCCTTGAGACCCAACGACGGATGATCCGACCTTTATCCTTCTCAGTTCTAAAATCGTGAAGCACTTATTGCTCTGCAAATCATGAGGTCCTCAAGGAACTTTTTCTTTGAGAAGTCCCCCCCCTATGATTTAATTGAAACTCTCTTTCAAGAGAGATTCCTTTCACGAAGCCCACTGGACTTCGCGAAAGAAGGAGATCCCCACAGGGACTCGGGTCATCGCAAAGCATTTTTGCTTCATGAAACACCCTCCATAAACATGTGACCCACATGCTATGGTAGTGTCACTGTGCTTCACGATGAACATTGCTTCACAACACCTCGCTTTGGGAGGATCCTTTGCTTCGCAAGGCATTTCTTCGCGAATGCCTTTCCACTTTGCGATGATCCTCCCATACGCACATGTTCTATATGCCTAGCCTAGGAAACTTTACATTGGGAAGCACATCCTTTCACGAATTCCATCCACTTCAAGGAGCACCAGAGCTTCACAAGGCTTCTAACTATGAACCCCTTTTCTCTATAAATCCTTTTCATGTGCATCCCTTCTGGTTTGCACGAAACAATTTCAAATTCCCGTGGATGATACTGCCCGTTCCGTTGTTTCACCTCGTGCTTCTTCACATAGGCACGCTAATGGATATTTCTTATTCACATAGCCACGCTAACGTGGACCCCTAATGGGATCACCTCATGACACCCCCTAGTCACGGTGTTTTTAGTCCCTTCCCTTCACCAAGGTGTAGAGGGTGCCGATCATGTATGTCCTAGGGGTACAAAGTGAACCTGGATCGTCCGAGCTGCAAGATATTAAACTCCCAAGCCCCATCGTCCATAGAACATGATGTTAGATTGTGACCTCACCCCGGTGTCTATCCACGGGTAAAGGAAAACCACCCTAGTATAAGCCCGTAGCTTTTCTTGTAGGAGGTAGCACCCCTGCTCCTCCTCTATTCCTGGGTGCCAAATCCCTCTCCTGCTGGGCTTTGTCACCACTCAGGCCTCCACCCTAGAGTAAGTTCTTTTATCTATCTGCATTAGGTCGCTCCATGTATATGAACATATTTCCTCTTTGGTCCACTAACTACGCATAATCCCCACTCCACTTCCCATGTATGCACCTTTCTTGACGTGATCGTCAGGTCTCTAATGCCTCTTGTTTCTCACACCGATCATGACTCACATGGGCTTATAGTAAGCCATGGCAATGAAATCATTTCTGGGAAACTCAAGAGTGTATGCCCCACATCCCATTCCAAACTACTTGGACTTTGTTCTTTGACAAGGCAAGGTACATAGAAATCCTCCCTGAGGTTTAAGCCCTGAAACTATGGCATCCTGCATTTTTATTACATAACATTTCATTACATTTTACAACCAGAGGATCTTTAAAGTCTAGTGTCATGGAAATCAAGAACATAATACAAGAAAAAAATATAAAAAATTATTCTAAACCACTTGTAGGGATTCATCATAGGTTCATCCTACGTACACCTACTGCATCTCATATCCTAGAGACATACATCAGAGGAAAGGGTGAGCAGAAGGCCTTGTAAGGGTAAACGAGGGAATCTGTTTACTTGTTTAACAATAACAACATAAAGACATGATAAATGGAATTATAGGCATATAATAATGAAAAGAACATGTAACATAACTTGAATATGTGGCTACAACATTTTATTTATACATTCATGAACATCTCCCCAAGGTTTATCTTCGAGGTGTCATAAAAATTACCAAGGTTATTCACCAAGGTATCATGAAACTTGTTATCTCTAGAGATTAAGTCTTTACCCAATGCATTGGAGTTCTATTATAGTGAAACCATAATATGTAATTATCTTCATGTGATCCACATAGATCATAATCAAAAATTTCATAAATAACCCATATAGAATAAAATAAATGGGTTTCATTTCAAAATCATGACGTTTTAAAAGTTCTTAAAAGCATGATCATTATGTCATTTATAACCCCTAGAAAGGGAGTGAGGGTTATATGTATGAAAATTCCAGAATGAAATAGATCAATTTTATGTATTTATGGATTCCCCTAGATATGAAAATAGAATTGGGTAATCACATAAATAATTCAAGAGTATTTCTTGAGAATAAGAGAGAGGTTTTGAGAGGAAAATTCTGCAGCATAACGGCTGTATAACATTGTTTTAGAAAAAAATTGAAAAGAGTGGGGAAAAGAGTCACCCACTCATTAATAACTCATAACATCGTATAGGTATAAAATAAAAATAAATAAGATCATGTTTTGGAGATTTGAAGAAAATTCCATATGAAAATGAAACTCAAAGGAAAAAAGAGAAGATGTGATTTCTTTTACAAAAATGTGGGCAGCCTGACGGCCTCACTTAATAATTCTGAAAAATAAATTGATGAGAGGAAAAAGGGTCTCTCAACAATTAAGAATGAAATGGACAGTAATGAGATCATATAAGAACAGACCCTCAACATAAAGATATGGAAACAAGAAGACACAATATAAAGGAAGTAATGGCTTTAAAAGAGGAGTGCGAAAGGATCCCTTACCTTAAAGAGTAACTTCAAAAGCTTAAAGTTAGAGACCTTGGGAGGCTTGAGAGAACCTTGGGAGGACTCCTTGGAAGTTAAAGAGACCATAAATTTGTTGAGGATGATTTTGGAATGAAATAAATGAGTGAAATGGTTTGGTATTTATAGGAAAAGTGAGGGAATAAATTATTAATTTCTAAGGGACACCTCATCGGTGGTATTTGCAAAATCCTGGGCTTTCCCATGGTATTTTCACATGGTATTGGCCACTTGGGACACCCCATAGAATATATCACTATTCATAAGTCGAACAGAAATCTTACATCATTATTACATCATTAATGATGTCATTAAACACCGGAAACTCAAAACTGCACTTTTACTATTCACTGATAATTCAATTGTTTCAGAAAAATCCCAAAAATTCACCCTAACATAATATAATTTCTGTGAATTAAAAAATAATTTCCATTTTATGAAAATAATTTTCAAAATATTTTTAATTTAATTTTTAAATAAAATCATTATTTATTCCAAAAATACAACTTTAAAACTATAACTTATTTTGTAACACCTTCAAAAAGTAAACAAGGTCCCATTAAAATATCGTATACCCATAAAAAAATAATGTAAAAATTTATGATTAAATTTTATGAAAATAAATTTCCATTTTAAATTATTAAATTAGTTAGACAAATATAAATAAAATATTAAAGGCATAAAAAATTACCAAAACCTAAACAATGATCTTGTTTTCACTTTTATGATGTCTAAAATGTATTTATACATTCATGGGTGAAGTTAGTATTTTTGTTAGACAATTTACTATTCATTGCTATCCATTACTATTCATATGGGTATGTTACTATTCCTACTTTACTATTCCCTAACAACAAAGTTGATCTTATTAGACTATAAATTTCACACTGATCACAACTGTAGAAGACCATTTTTTGAAAATCATTTCACATTATTAATTATTTAATGAAGAAAATATTAATTTAAAATACCATTTTTTTCTTAAATTCGTCAATAATACACATCCTATATTTTTTTGGATATTTAAAATTCACAAACTTTTCCATAAGAAGAAATAACAATTTTATTTATATAAAAAGATTACACAAACTAGCTGAGGTCTCTTTACATAGCCCCTTATAACACCAGCATAGGACCTAAGTGTAAGGTGTGCTATGGTGATACAATATTGGGGTGGCTCGGACAACATTGCCCGAGTGGTGATTTCTATCTGCTGGAACTTCTCCCTTATGTGATTCTGTTCAAGCTTCATACGTTGAAGTTCGGCTTGGGCTTGGTCTAGAGCAAAGCCTAGTGATGCAACCTCCTTCCCAAGCTCTGACAGATGGGCTTCATATAGCTCGAGTCTACTAGATGAGGCCATTCAATCTTCTTTCTGTATTAATTATCCAAGATAACCATATTTATAAAAACACAACAATAAGATTATAGTTTCTAATGGTCATATTGACCAACGTTCATATAACAGTTGAAACCCAACGGTCTCATTTTAATTATACTCACTTCATTAATTAAAGGATATAGTTTTGTTGAGAATAAAATAAAATAACACACAAAATTAGGAAACAAATATAATTAAAATGTTTGGGTTGTTACATACTCCCCCCCCCCCCCTATGAAATTTCATCCCTGAAATTTTATCTTGTTTCCTCTGATGGGAAAAGGTGTGGGTATTTCTGCCTCATAGACTCATTCAGTTCCCACTTGGATTCTTCACCTTTGTGGTTCCTCCACAACACCTTAACAAGGTGGGTAGTCTTGCTGCGTAGAACCTTGTCTCTACGATCCAAGATCTCCATCGGCTGCTCTTCATAAGAGAGGTCATGTTCCTGTTGTACCACCTCTGGATTTAGTAAATGTGAAGGGTCAGGTATGTACTTCCTCAAGAGGGATACGTGGAAGACATCATGAACATGTGCTAGATTTGGAGGAAGTGCAAGCTGATAGGCCACTGCTCTCTCACGATCAAGGATTTCATAGGGGATAATGTACTTAGATGTGATCTTCCCTTTCTTCCCAAACCTCATTAATCTCTTCCAAGGATAAATCTGAAGAAATACTTTGTCACCAACATCAAACACCAAGTCCCTTCTACGGTTGTCGGCATAGCTATTTTGCCGACTCTGAGTAGTGTTAATTTTTTGCTGGATGACATGGACCTTTTCTGTCATCTCTTGCACAAGATCAGGCCCAAGAAGCTTTCTTTCACTAGCTTCATCCCAAAAAGTAGGAGTTCTACATCACTTCCCATATAGAGCTTCATAGGGTGCCATTTGAATGCTCGAGTGGAAGCAATTTTTGTAAGAGAACTCAACTAAAGAGAGATGTTGATCCCATCCACCCTTAAATTCCATTGATCACGTTCTCATCATGTCTTCGAGTGTTTGAATAGCCCTTTCAGATTGGCCATCATTTTGGGGGTGATAGGATATTCGGAAATTCAATTCAGTGCTCAAATCTTTTTCAAGACTTCTCCAGAATTTTGATGTGAACCTTGGATCATGATCAGATACGATAGAAAGGGGAACTCAATGTAGCCTTACCACTTCATTCACGTAAATCCTGGCAAGTTGATCAAGAGATAAATCTTCCCAAATGGAGACAAAATTGGCATTCTTGGTGAGATGGTCCACAATAACCCATATCGCATTATTTACATTGGAAGTTCTCAAGAGACCAATGATGAAGTCCATAGTGATATTATTCCACTTCCATGCTGGTATGGGTAGTCGTTTCAATACCTATTTAGAAATTTGTTGCTCTGCCTTCACTTGATAACATATCAGGAACCTTCAGGTGTAGTCAGCAATCTCCCTTTTTACATTATCCCACCGATGATGATCATGAAGGTCCCTATACATTATCATGCTACCAGGATGTATAGAAAAAGTAGAGCTATGAGCTTCATCCATCAGCTCCTTCTTTATTTCTGGAATAGATGGAACACATAGTCTTGTACTAAATTTTAGTACACCTTCTTGATTAGTATTGAACTCAGGAAACTTCCCATCGCTCAAAGCCTCAAACTTCTTCTATAACAAACGATCTTCTTTCTGATATTTCTTGATCTTCTCTAGTAGCGACGGTTGAGAAATCATTTGGGTTAGTGTTGATGATGTACCTTCCATTATGATTCCCATATCCCATTTTACAAGATCATTGATCAAAGGATCTCTTTGAATCCTCATAATGGACAGAACAAATGGGTCTTTCCGTCTTAATGCATCAGTGACTTTGTTTGCTCTACCGGGATGATAATGAATTGAACAATAATAGTCTTTAAAGATTTCCAACCATCTCCTTTGTCTCATGTTCAATTCCTTTTGAGTGAAAATATACTTCAAACTTTTATGATCTATATTTATATCATATTTATCTCCGTAAAGATAGTGCCTCCATATTTTCAGAGAAAAAATGACCACATCCAGCTCCAGATCATGCATAGGATAGTTCTACCCATGATTCTTCAACTATCGAGATGCATAAGCAACGACCTTTTCATTTATCATGAGGATGCGCCCAATACCTTTCAAGGATGCATCGCTAAAAATAACATATACTTATCCACTAGAGGTCAGAGTTAACATAGGTGCAGTAACCAATCTCTTCTTCAGCTCTTGTAAATATTCCTCACACTCCTTTGTCCAGATGAACTTGACCCTCTTTCGAGTTAACTTGGTTAGTGGATTAGAAAGTCAGGAAAAGTTTTCCACAAACCTCCTATAATATCTCGCTAATCCAAGGAAACTACAAATCTCTGTTATTTTTTTAGGCTGAGGCCACTCCTCTACAACTTTTGTCTTTTCATGGTCAACTGTGATTCCTTCATTGGTAACAATGTTCCCCAAGAAAGCAACTTGTTGTAGACAAAATTCAAATTTACTGAACTTTCCAAAAAGTCTCTCCTTCTGTAGGGTTTGTAAAATAACCCTTATATGATCCTCATGCTTCTCATGGAATTTGGAATATATCAGAATATCCTTAAAAAGAACTACCACATAGTTATCAAGGTAGTCTTTAAAGACTCTATTCTTCAAATCCATAAAAAATAGCAGGCACATTAGTCAGTCCAAAAGGCATAACAACAAACTCATAATGCCCATATCTTGATTAGAAGGCAGTTTTTTGAATATCTACTTTCTTCACCCTCATTTGATGATAACCAGATCGAAGATCCATCTTAGAAAAGAATTTAGCCACACGATGTTGGTCAAATAAGTCATCAATTCTTGGAAGAGGGTATTTGTTCTTTACTATGATCCCATTCAGTTATCTATAATCAATGCATAGCCGCATCGATCCATCCTTATTCTTCACAAAGAGAACAGGTGCTCCCCAAGGAGACACACTCGGTCGGATAAACCCCTTCTCCAAAAGATCTTGGAGTTGTTTCTTTAATTCCTCTAGCTCCACATTTTCCTTCCTATAAGGGATCTTTGATATTGGATGAGATCCAAGTACGAGTTCAATGGATAACTCTACCTCTCTTTCTGTGGGAGGTCCATGCAACTCCTTAAGAAATACGTCAATGTATTTTTGGACAATGGGAACATTTTCTATCCTCAATCTCTCATTTACTTATTCTTCTTCACTGATCAATTCCATAAAGAAGGATATAGGAGGTTCTTATAGCCAATTGTCAAATTGAGATATCTCTCCTTGGAAGATAACTCTAGGTTTTCCATTCAAGACTACTGATATTTCACTACTTCTGCACTTGATCTTAGCATTATACTTTGAGATCCAGTACACCCCTAGTGTAATGTCTAATTCCAGCATGGGACTGACTACTAGATTTGCGATAAGATTGTGCTCAACAAAGTAAATACTAGAGTTTCTAAATACTGATGATGCTTGGATAATCCCATGATGAGTCTTGAATGATAACTCTACTTTTAGCATGTTGGGGGTTGACTCTAAATTCTTTGCAAACATAGAGGAAATAAAGAAATGTGTAGAAACAGAATCAAACAAAGTACTTGCTAGCTTTGAGAGAACAAAAAGAGTACCTGCTACCACATCATTTGGAGCTTCAACTTTAGCTGTCGTGATAGCAAAAGCACAACCTTGGTTCCCTGGCCTTTGCAAAGGATGATGGCGGTTCCCCTCCACTGCCCTCAGATTTGGACAGTGATTGGAATAGTGCCCTAGTTTTCCTCGCTTAATGCACTGGACATAAGGTAGGGCCTACACCACCTTCCCCTTGTCATTAGTGTTTGGAATTTGAGGTTTCACCTCACTATGAAAATTCCTCAAAATATGGCCATCTCTTCCACACTTGTAGCATTTCCCGCTCCCAATAAGACAGTTCCCCAAATTCTTCTTCCCACATTTATTACATGTGGGATGGTGCACATGCTTGCCTCCTCTTCCTTGATCAAATATCCTCCCTAAGCATGGCTCCATTGATCTCTTTTTGCATTGGATTTATGATACCACTGTGTCTCACCAAACTCTAGTTCGACTTTCATCGCACTTTGCACAATCTCCTCATAACTGTCATCATCTCGGTTTTCTAGATTCTTTCGCAGATGAGGTCTTAGTCCACCAAATAATCTATCAACCTTTCTATTTGGATCTATGAAAAATCTAGAGGTGTAACGTGAAAGCCTAGTGAAGTTCATCTCGTAGCTTCCCACAGATTCATTCTCCTTCTGATTTAGCTCGAGAAACTCCTTCTCCATTCTTGTTCTCATGGAACGAGGGAAATAATTACGGAATAAGATCCCTCTAAACTATTCCCACTCCATAGCTTCAACTTCTTCTCTTGTCATTGTGTTTTTAATTAGTTCACAACACTGATCAGCTTCTCCTTCTAAGTGATAGACAGCCAGGGTGACCTTCTCTTGCTTTGAATAGAAGAGCACAGAAAAGATCTTCTAGATAGAGTTGGTCCACTGCTCAAAAATCAATGGTTTAGTCGATCCACTTAAGGCCGGTGATCGTTGACGCATAAAGGACTCAACATAATTTTGTTTTTATGGACCCGACCCCAGTTGCCCAGAGCTGGTTCTTTATTTGATTAAGTTGGAGTACAAACAAGGAATATGAATCCTGAAGGACCGAGTAGTTTAGTACTATTGGAAACAAGATACATAAATAATTTCATCATTACAACGTGAAATGAAAATAAACATAGAAACTCCTTAGACAACTTCCATAACTCCTAGGTTATTTCAGCATGTCATTCATAATAGAATTCTTCTTGCCCTGAGAAAATGAAACATAATAAAGGGGTGAGCTCAAATGCTCAGTAAGAGTAAGAAATACAGCGGAAGGTAATATAATCATTAGACATGGTGAATAATGGAAAACATGTGCCTTTAATAAATAAACTTGAGCACATTATGGAAACAATATGAGATGAGTAAATAATTCCATATAAAACATAATCATGGGTATTCTACTAATCAAATAACCACATGAAATATCAATAGTTGAACTCATAATGATGGAATTCATAATATCAGACATTCTGAAACATTTTTTCATGGCCTCTGCCAAGACGTCCAGTGATTAAGGCCTCAGCCAAAATCCATACCACATTGGGAAAGGCTTCAGCCAATTCCTCGTCTAGTTGTCTCATGAGACCTACCAATGCATCGAGGACTATAGAGGGCCCCACCCATCACATAACATGTACAATGCATTCCTCATATGAGTGGGGATAAACATAAACAAAAAATACATTCACATTGAAACTATCATATGAAATGTAACTATCTTTCCCCAATCATTAAACATGAAACACTAACCATTCAGAATAATATGGTGAATGGTTTTAGGATAGATCTTCCACAATAGAGTTAGTCATAAACCATTAAAAAAAATATGGTAGATGAATTCATAAATTATTATACCCAATTATACCATGGAATCAACAAGAGTGTTGAATTATATGAAAACACTCTTATAAAATCATTAAGCAATTCTGGAGATAAGTACTCTTTTATTTTGAAAAGAAGAGTTCATTTGGAAAAATATTTTTATAAAACCTGAAGTGAAGTAAGATATTATTTTCATAATAAAATGATTTATTTTATAAAGATAATGTTTCCAAAAATAGATTATAGAGTGCCCTTGAAAATAGGTATGAATTTGAGAAATTCCCTTGAACCGGGCTTGTATTTTTGAAACAATTTTGAAAGTTCCTTTTAAAATGTGTAACTATCCATAATATAAGGAAAGATTATGGTTTGTAAACATATATATGATACTCAAACAGAACATATGATGAGTATATAACAATACATAAGAATTAAATTGAGGTAATTAGACAATTAAAGTATCCCGAATGAAAGTGGAAGTTCAGGTGGAAAAAACCTTACCTTAACTCCAAACATGTTCTGCTCTTGTAATTAGGCTCTTATAATATGGAATTATACTTGTTAATAATTTATTTCAAAACCTATTAGACATGTATTTATTTTACCATAATTCTGTTTAGTACATTTATGTCTTTATTGATAAGTTATTGTATTGAATTTCGTTATTCTGGAGTGTTCGTTTCCTTTATTTTCATATCCGGTTTACATGCTTTTAAGTAATGAAGTGAAATGGATGTAAATCCCCAGAATTGAAATTAAATATTATTTATGAACAACCTGATTTTTTAAAGACCATTTATATCACTTGGTTACATGGAATGGCATTGAATCATTAGTTGACAATCACTTCGATTATTTTGCGGTATTTGGATTATTATGAACTAGTTTTGTCATATAACTTATTTATATCTACATATTCTAGTTACTGAATATTTATTAGGCTATAATTAATATATTATAATCTATTTCAACCATGAATATGGATTCATGACCAGTAATGAAGATGAAATTGAAGAACGAAACTTCGTTGTCCACGAAGGTTATAAATCGGAACCTCATTTATAAAATAAAAGGGAGGCAGTAAGAATATTTATGATGGTTCTTCCATTAAAATGATATAAATCCAGTATATAGATGTTATTGGAGTTATCATGATCATTTGGATAGAGTACATGAGGAGAGGGTAACAAAATAAAACAAGTTGAAATGAAACCAAATGAAAAAGAAGGGTACTTTACCTCTTGAAATAACCCCCTTGAGAAACTCCTTAAGGGAAAGGCTTTTGGTCGTTTGGAAAGACCAACAGCTTCTTGTATGTGGGGAGATAATAGTAAAGGGTATTTGGGCAGAACTATGAGGATATTCAAGGCTTAGAAGAGTGAAGAGAGGAGGTAGTGGTGGCGGTGTTTATAGTGGAGGAGAGGGGTAATTTTTGAATATTTGATTTCATTATTTTATTATTTCCATCACGACAACCGATAGTATTGTTTCATGTGATCCCTAATAGTAATAATGGCATGTGAGTTCGAACCATGTGTCCTTACATCACTTATGACGTCATAAATAGTGTATTTAACTGATAAATTGAATATACGGTATTTTACGGTATTTCACTATTCATCAAAAATTCAGGAATTTCATAAAAGTCCCAAAAATTCACTCCTAGAATTTTTTGACATGTATAATTCAAAAGTGAATTCCATTTTTTAAAAATAAGTTTCTATTTATTATTAATTTAATTTTTAAATAAGGTCATAGTTAATTTGAAAAACAACAATCTTGAAGTGCAATTAGTTTTATGTGATATTTGAAAAATTAATTACGATCCCATTATCTTATTACCTTATGAGAATAAAATAATATCATTATTTACTATTCAAGGGTCATATTACTATTCATATTACTATTAATAAAGGTATGTTACTATTCACCAAAAATCAAGTTTGTTCTATCAGACTCCAAATGACTTACTGAACACAACTCTAGATGAACATTTCTTGAAATTCAAAACATAGAATACGCAAAGTTGTGTTTAATGGATAGATTATAAAATTGAATTCTATAATTATTTTCAAAACCTTGGGATGTTACATTCTCCCCTCCTTACAAAAATTTTGTCCTCGAAATTCACAGAATATTACCTAATAAGATTCGGGTATGTCTTTAACATAAGCTCCTCAGTCTCCCATGTTCCCTCCTCCATTTTATGGTTCCTACATAGAACCTTCACTATAGGAGTCATCTGGTTTCTCAAAACATGTTTTCTAGTATCAAGAATCTTGATAGGATCTTCACAGTAAGATAGATCGGGCTCAAGTTCCACTTCTTCATAAGTGAGTACATGTGTTTGGTCGGGATGTACTTTCTTAACATTGATATGTGGAACACATTGTGAACCTTGGAGAGACTTGGTAGCATTTCCAAACGGTAAGCTACGGCACCAATTCGGTCCATAATTTCAAAAGGTCTGATGTACCTGGGACTTAATTTTCCCTTTTTACTGAATCATATAATACCCTTCCTTGGAGATACCTTTAAGAAAATGTGATCACCTTCTTAAAACTCCAAATCCTTCCTTTGGTTATCTGCATAGATATTTTTCCTACTTTGAGCTATTTTGATATGGTTCTAGATAATCTTCGCCTTTTCCATTGTTTCTTCAAAAAAGTTCTGGGTCCACGAGCTTTCTTTCACCAAACTCTTCCCAGCATGTTGGTGTATGACATCACCTCCAATATAATGCTTCATACGGTGCCATCTGTATACATGAATGGAAGCTATTGTTGTAGGAAAATTCTACGATAGGTAAATATTGATCCCACATACCCTAAAAGTCAAGTGAGCATGATCTCAACATGTCTTCTAATGTTTGAATAGTCTGTTCTGATTGTCCATCAGTTTGTGGGTGGTACGCTGTGCTCAAATGAAGATCAGTATCTAGGTCCTTCTAAAGACTTTTCCAGAATCTTGATGTAAAACGTGTGTCACGATCAGAAAAAATTGATAGGGGTACTCCATGAAGTCTTATAACATCATTAATATATAGTCTTTCTAGACATTCAAGTGGTAGATCTTCTCTTATAACAAGAAAATGTGTTGACTTCGTAAGATGATCAACAATAACCCATATTGCATCGTTCCTTCTAGGAGTATTTGGTGGTACCATGAAAAAGCCCATCGTGATATTATCCCATTTCAACTCAGGTATGGGAATAGGTTGCAATACTCCTCCAGGTCGTTGCCTTCCAGCTTCCACTTGTTGACAAACCATACATCTTGACACAAAATCAGCTATCTCCCTCTTCATGTTGTCCCACCAAAAATGTTCTTTCAAATTTATATAAATCATAGTGCTTCCAGGGTGTATAGATAAATTGGAACTATAAGAATCATCCAACAATTCCATTTTTAGATCAGGTATATTGAGAATACAAAATCTCTTCCCAAATATCAAAATTCCATCTTCATATACAAGTTCACTCAATCTCCCATCATTCATAGTGTTAATATTATTTTGAAACTCCCCATCATCATCCTGGTAATTTTTTATCCTTTCTAGTAAAGATGGTTTAGCAACCATTTGAAAAATCACTGATTTTTCACCTTCCATGGTTATTCCCATATCCATCTTTACTAGATCCAAGAAAATAGGATCCCTTTCAACTATCATCTTGCTCAAAACTCCATGATCCTTTCTGCTCAAGGAATCTGCCACCTTATTTGCCTTCCCCGGGTGGTAGTGTATCGTTCAATCATAATCCTTGAGTAGTTCAAGCCATCTCCTTTTCCTCATTTGAGTTCTTTCTGTGAGAAATATACTTCAAACTCTTGTGATCAGTATAAATCTCACATTTTTTCACCATAGAGATAATGTCTCCATATCTTCAAAGAAAAGATTACAGTAGCTAACTCAAGATCATGAGTAGGATAGTTTTGCTCTTGAATTTTTATTTGTCGTGATGCATAAGCAATAACCCTATCATTTTGCATAAGGACACAACCAAGTCCTTTATTTGAAGCATCACTATAAATAACAAACCCCTAATTCCTCGATGGTAGAGTCAACATAGGAGAATTGACTAATCTTTTCTTTAGTTCTTCGAAACATTCTTCACAATATTTTGTCCAAACAAATTTAACCCATTTACGTGTGAGCTTTGTTACCGGGTTAGGTATTCGGGAAAAATTCTGCACGAAACGCCGATAATAACCTACTAAGCCAATAAAACTGCATACCTCGGTTATGTTTGTTGGTGTGGGCCAATCTTGGATTGACTTGTCTTCGAAGGATCAACTGTGATTCTATCATTAGAGACAATATGGCCAAGAAAAGAAATATCATGAAGCCATAATTCACACTTTCTAAACTTCCCATACAATTCATGTCTTCTATGAGTCTTCAGGATAATGCCCAAGTAATTTTCATGATCTTCAAAGATTTTGGAGTATACCAATATATCATCAATAAATATCACTATAAAATCATCAAGATATTCCTTGAAAACTCTATTCATTAGATCCATGAAGATAGAGGGTGCATTAGCCAATCCAAAAGGCATTACAGTAAACTCGTAATGCTCGTACCTTGTTCAAAATGTTGTTTTCAGAATGTCTTCCTTCTTCACACTCAACTGATGATATTCAGATCAAAGGTAAATCTTTGAAAAGTATTGAGCTCCATGCAGTTGGTCAAATAAATCATCAATGCGAGGTAGGGGATACTTGTTCTTTATTGTTATAGCATTGATCTCCATGTAGTCGATACATAACCTCATAGATCCATCATTATTCATAACAAAAAGTACAGGGGCTCCCCATGGAGAAACACTAGGGCGAATAAAACCCTTATTACTCAATTCATATAGTTGTTTCTTTAGTTCCACTAATTCCACAGTGGAAATTCTATAAGGGGTCTTTGATATGGGCTTTGACCCAAGAATTAAATCAATGGAAAACTCAATTTCTCGTTCTGGAGGATGTCCAGGTAAATCTTCTGGAAACACATCAATATATTCTCTCACAATAGGTACATCCTCTAGTTGAACATTCCTTTCCTCGCCCACAGTTATTTTATTCTCTTCCTCTCTAATAATTGAATTTAGTTGAGCTACTGGGGGTAGATCTAGACAAGAATTGGGTGGTGACGATTCTTCTCTAAAGATAAGGTGTTCTTTATCATCGTCATCAACAATCGTAACCTCCTTCTTCTAACAATAAATTTTTGCATCATGGTCTAAAAGCCAATCCATACCGAGGATTATATCAAATTCAATCATGGGTATGATGATGAGATCAGCAGATAAAGAACATTTATATGCCCAAATGGGAACTTATTCATAGAACTTTGTAGAAATGATACTTCCCGTAGGAGTTTTGATTGACAACTCCCTTGTTAAATCAGATTAGAAATATCTAATTTTCTTAGAAAAATTAAAAGATATGAAACAATGTGATGATCCAGTATCAAATAAAGCATTGTCTAAACTTGAGGAAATAATTAAAGTACTTTCCACCACATCATTAGAAACTTCAACCTTTGCAGTTGTGATTGCATAATTTTTTCCCTAATCCCATGGCCTTTTCTGTTGCATATTTCCTTGACATTTTGGACAATCATTATCATAGTGTCCCATCTCCCGAAAACTATAGCATCGAACATCATTGTCTTCCTTCTTCCCCGTGAAATCACCAGCAAGTTGGCCTCTCTGACCACATTTGTAGCATAATCCTTTTCCTTTTAAGCACTCACCAGGGTGTTTCCTTCCACAGTTGTCACATGGTGGAAATTCAACTCTTCCCTTCTTCCTTGTTTCCTTATTTCCTTTCCCAGGGATTTCAGCAGCCCTCTTCATTTCTTGCTTTCCCTTAAAGTCATAATACATAGATAATTATTTTTCTATCTTGATGGCACATGAAACTATATCCTCATATGATGAAAAAATTTGGGAGACCAGTGCCCGCTGGAGGAATGGATTTAGGCCATCAAAGAATTGATCAATTTTTCTCCTTGGATTTCGTTTGTAGTCTACATCATGTCATTCTAATCTTGTGAAGTTATCTTCTTACCTTGCAATATTATCATCTTCCTTCTGCATCAGATTCAATAATTGTCTCTCCATATCTGCTCTCTGCTCATGAGGGAAATATTTTTCTAAGATTATTTCTATAAAATACCTTCATTTCATCTCTTCTACCTCTTCCTCCTCCTTTATATTTTGGATTAATGACCATTACTGATCCGCATCTCCCAATCGACGATGTACTTCCATGAAAACATTCTCTCTTTCATTACATCCCAAGGCAAGAAATATTATCTCAAGGGAACATATCCACTGCTCTGCTAAGAATGGGTTTGTAGTCCCATTGAATGATGGAGGTTGTTGTCGTATAAAGCGATCTAGCATGGCTCCTCCACGTGTGGATCCGGATTCTCCATATGGGTGAGTTTATTATTCATAACCTGATTAATTTGTCCTAGTATGTTTATGAGTTTCTCAGCACCAGTTATAGCACCAGATCCAACATCATTATCATGCGTCGGAGGAAAATCTCTACAGGGGACACGTGCATTCGTGTGATTTCCATTCCGTCCACTACGTGCCATACCTAGATAATGGCATACACTAGATTAGTTTGTGAATCATAATGTATAATATTAACTAAAAAATACTCAGAAAAATTGAGATCCTATGCATGGATAACCCCATATTCAAAAATATGGTTTCTTTGAGGAATATTTTACATTTCAATCCTTCATAATGGCTTGTGAAGAAAATGTGAATTGTCCAAAGCATATATATCAGGAGTGTCGTAACCAAGAGTGAAGCAAGGCCCGTTGTCGTGCACGAGTTCCCGTTCAAGTCTATCTCAAAGTGGTGTTTTTGGGTTTTACCCCTAGATACATTTGTGCCAGAGCCGCCTCTACCCGCTCGTATCCAAACAGGGATGTATTTCTTTAAACATCCACATAATCTATTCCTTACCAAAATACCAGTACATTATTGTATGTATATCCTCAAAGACTAACATAGGGACTCTTCCCTAATTCTACGTTTTCTAAATCTAGTTTCCAAGTATTCTACTAAACTTCTTCTGATACCAAATGTAAGGACCCGACCCCAGTTGCCCGGAGCTGGTGCCTTGTTTGATTAAGTTGGCGTACAAACAAGGAATATGAATCATGAAGGACCAAGTAGTTTAGTATTATTGGAAACAAGATACATACATAAGTTCATCAAGACAACTTGAAATGAAAAAACATATAAACTCCTTATACAACTTCCATAACTCCAAGGTTATTTCAGCATGTCATTCATAATAGAATTCTTCTTGCCCTGAGAAAATGAAACATAATAAAGGGGTGAGCTAAAATGCTCAGTAAAAGTAATAAATACATCGGAAGGTAATATAAACAATAGACGTGGTGAATAATTGAAAACACATGCCTTTAATAAATAAACTTGAACACATTATGGAAGGAATATAAGATGAGTAAATAATGCCATAAAAACATAATCATGGGTATTCTACTAATCGAATAACCACATGAAATATCAATATCTAAACTCATAATGATACAATGCATAATGTCGGAAATTCTGAAACATTTTTTCATGGCCTCGGCCAAGACATCTAGTGATTAAGGCCTCGGCCAAAATCCATATCACATTGGGAAAGGCCTCGGCCAATTCCTCGTCTAGTTGTCTAATTAGACCTACTGATGCATCGAGGGGCTATAGTGGGCCCCCCAATCACATAATAAGTCCAATTCATTCCTCATATGAGTTGGGATAAACATAAAAAACAAATACATTCATATTAAAACTATCATATGAAATGTAACTATCATTCCCCAATCATTAAACATGAAACACTGACCACTCGGAATAATATGGTGAATGGTTTTAGGATAGATCATCCACAATAGAGTTATTCATAAACCATTAAATCAAATATGGTAGATGACTTCATAAATTATTAAACCTAATAATACCATGGAATCAACAAGAGAGTTGAATTTGATGAAATCCCTCTTATAAAATCATTAAGCAATTCTGGAGATAAATACTCTTTTACTTTGAAAAGAAGAGTTCTTTCAGAAAAATCTTTGTATAAAACCAGAAGTAAAGTAAGATATTATTTTCATAATAAAATGAGTGATTTTATAAATATAATGGTTTCCAAAAAAATATTATAGAGTTCCCTTGAAAATATGTAATAATTTCATAAATTCCCTTGTACCCGGCTTGTATTTTTTTAACAATTTTGAAAGTTCCTTTTAAAATGTGTATATATACAAAAATAAGGAAGGATTATGGTTTTTAAACATATATATGACACTCACACAGAACATATGATGAGTATATAACAATACATAGTAATTACATTGAGGTAATTAGACAATTAAAGTATCCTGAATGAAAGTGGATGTTCGGGTGGAAAAACCCTTACCTTAACTCAAAACGTGTTCTACTCTTGTACTTAGGCTCCTAGAATATGAAATTATACTTGTTAATAACTTATTTCAGAACCTATTAGAAATTAATTTAGTTTACCATAATTATGGTTAGATCATTTATGTCTGTATTGATAAGTTATTGTATTGAATTTCGTCATTCTAGAGTGTTCGTTTCCTTTATTTTCATATCTGGTTTACTTGCTTTTAAGTAATGAAGTGGAATGGATGTAAGTATACAGAATTGAAATTAAATATTATTTATGAACATCCAGATTTTTTAATGTTCATTTCTATTATTTGGTCACATGGAATGGGGTTGAATCATTAGATGACAATCACTTCGATTATTTGGCGGTATTTAGATTATTATGAACTAGTTTTGTCATATAAATTATTTATATTTACATATTCTGGTTCCTGAATATTGATTTGGTTATAATACATATATTATAGTCTGGTTCAAAAATGAATATTTTTTCCTGACCAGTAATGAAGAAGAAATTGAAGAACAAAACTTCGCCATCCACGAAGGTTATAAATCAGAACCTCGTTTATAAAATAAAAGAAAGGGAGTAAGAATATGTATGAGGGTTCATCCATTCACATGATATAAATCCAGTTTATAGATTATAATGGAGTTATCATGATCATTTGGACAGAGGAGGTGAGGAGAGGATAACAAAAGAAGATAAATTGAAATGAAACCAAATGAAAAATAAGGGTACTTTACCTCTTGAAATAACCCCCTTGAGAAACTCATTAAGGGAAGGAGTTTTGGTATTTTGGCAAGAAAAAAGGATTCTTGGACATGGGGAGAGACTAGGGAAGGGTAATTAGTCCGATATTTGAGGAGCTTCAAGGATTATAAAAGTGAGGAGAAGAGGTAGTGGTGGAGGTCTTTATAGTGGAGGAGAGGGGTAATTTTTGAATATTTAATTTCATTATTTTATTATTTCCATCAAGACAACCAATAGTATTGTTTCATGTGACCTATAATAGTAATAATGTCATGTGAGTTCGAACCAAGCGTCCTTAAATCAATTATGATGTCATAAATAGTGTATTTAACTGATAAATTGAATATATGGTATTTTACGGTATTTCACTATTCATCAAAAATTCAAGAATTTTAGAAAAGTCCCAATAATTCACCCCTAAAATTTTTCGACGTGTAGAATTCAAAAGTGAAATCCATTTTTCAAAAATAATTTTCTAGATATTCTAATTTTAATTTTTAAATAAGGTCATAGTTAATTCAAAAAATAACAATCTTGAAGTGCAATTAGTTTTATGTGACATTAAAAAATTAATTACGATCCCATTATCTTATTACCTTAACAAAATAAAATAATATCATTATTTACTATTCAAGGGTCCTATTACTATTAATATTACTATTCATAAGGTTATGTTACTATTCACAAAAAATAAAGTTTGTTCTATCAGACTCCAAATGACTTACAGAACACAACTCTAGATGAACATTTCTTGAAATTCAAAACATAGTAGAGGAAAAGTTGTGTTTAATGGATAGATTATAAAATTTCATTCTATATTTATTTTTAAAACCTTGGGGTGTTACATTTTTTCCTTCATGTTGAGATTGGTCTCTCATCTTGATTCAAGTTATTTACCATAACTTGAGTCAGTTGTTTCATCATTCGCATGAATGTTTCCATTCCGGCTTCCATCGGAGGGTCGTCAGCGCATGGTCCATTGCGGTCACCATTTCCACAGTTCCTCCTATTTCCAACCATTCTAAAATAATAAAACATTAGTGAGAAACTTATTTAATATATCAATATTTTTACAATAAAGTATTTTATGTCTTAATACTTCATGCTTAAACAATTAAATTTCTTTATAAATCCTTCATAATGATTCTTAAAAATCTTATGATTAACCAAACATATCCCATGGGAGTTTTGTAACCAAGAGTGTAGCAAGGCCCGTTTTCATTCACCAGTTCCCATTCGATTCTATCTCAAAGCGGTGTTTTCGGGTTTTACCCCTATGTACATCTGTGCCAGAGCCGCCTCTACCTGCTCGTATCCAGACAAGGGTGTATTTGTTTGATAAACCACTTACTCAATACTCACCAAAATACCATGAAGTTTTCTTATATTTAAACTTTTATATAGGATTCTTCCTAAAGTTTTTATATCCTAATTTCAGAAAATAATTAAACTATCATTTGATACCAACTATGGCATCCCGCATTTTTTTACATTACTTTTCATTACATTTTACAACCAGAGGATCATTAAAGTCTAGTGTCTTGGAAATCAGAAAGATAATACAAGAAAACAACATAAAACATTTTTCTAAACCACTTTTAGTAATTCATCATAGGTTCATCCTACGTACAACTACTACATCTCATATCCTGGAGACATACATCAAAGGAAAGGGTGAGCAGAAGGCCCAGTAAAGGTAAACAAGGGAATCAGTTTACTAGTTTAACAATAACAACATAAAGACATGAGCAATGGAAGTATAGGCATATCATAATGAAAAGAACTTGTAACATACCTTGAATATGTGGCTACAAAATTTAATTTAGACATTCATGAACATATCACTAAGTTTTATCCCCGAGGTGTTATAAACATTACCAAGGTTATTCACCAAGGAATCGTGAAACTTGTCATCTCTAGAGATTAATTATTTACCCAAAGCATTGGAGAGCTATCAGGACGAACCTTTAATATGTCTCTATTTACATGTGATCCACATAGGTCATAATCAAACATTTCTTAAATAACTCATAGATAATAAAAGAAATGGGTTTCATTTCAAAATCATGACGTTTTAAAAGTTCTTCAGAACTTCATCATTAAGTCATTTATAACCAATGGAAAGGGAGTGAGGGTTATAAGTATGTCAATTCCCAGATTAAATAGATCAATTTTATGTATTTATGGATACCCATGGATATGAAAATAGAATTGGGTATTCGCATAAATAATATGATAGAATTTCTTGAGAAAAAGAGAGATATTTTGAGACGAAAATTCTACAGCATAACGGCTGTATAACATGGTTTTAGAAAACATTGAAAATAGAGCGTACAAGAGTCACCCAATTATAAATAAATCATAATAATGTATGGGTATAAAATAAAAATAAATAAGATCATGTTTTAGAGATTTTAAGGAAATACCATATGAAAATGAAACTCAAAGGAAATGAGAAGAAGTGATTTCTTTTACAAAAATTTCAGTAGTCTAACGGCATCACTTAAAAATTCAGAAAAATAAATTGATGAGAGAAAAAACTGTCTATCAACAATTATACATGAAATTGACAGTAATGAGAACATATAAGAACATACCCTCAACATAAATAGATGGAAACAAGAAGACACAACATAAAGGAAGCCATGGCTTTTAAAAGAGGAGGGTGAAAGGATCTCTTACCTTGAAGTGTAACTTCGAAAGCATGAAGTTCGGGACCTTGGGAGGCTTGAGGGCACCTTGGGAGGACTAATTTGGAGCTAAAGAGACCATAAAATTGTTGAGAATGATTTTTTAATGAAATGAATGAGGTAAATGGCTTTGTATTTATTGGAAAAGTGAGTGAATAAATTATTAATTTCCAAGGGACACCTCATCGGCGGTATTTGAAAAACCATGGTCTTGCCCATGTTATTTTCCCATGGTATTGTCCACTTGGGACACCTAGTAGCATATATTACTTTTCATAAGTCGACCACAAATCTTACATCATTATTACATCATTAATGATGTCATTAAACACCCAAAACTCAAAACTGCATTTTTACTATTCACCTATAATTCAACTATTTCAGAAAAATACCAAAAATACACCTTAACCTAATATCAATGCTATGAATTCCAAAATGAATTCCATTTTATGAAAATAATTTTCTAAATATTTTTAACTTAAATTTTAAATAAAATCATTATTTATTCCAAAAATACAACTTTAAAACTATAACTCATTTTGTAACACCTTAAAAATTAAACAAGGTCCCATAAAAATATTGTATAACCATAAGAGAATAAATTAACAATTTATGATTAAATTTTATTAAAATAAATTTCCATTTTAAATTATTAAATTAATTATAAAAATGTAAATAAAATATTTATGGCATACAAAATACCAAAACTTAAACTATGATCGTTTTATCACTTTTAAGATGTCTAAAATGTATTTATACATTCAAGGGTGAAGTTACTATTTTTTTGGTCAATTTACTATTCATTACTATACATTACTATTCATATGGGTATGTTACTTTTTCTACTTTACTATTTACTAAAAACCAATTTGATCTTATTAGACACTAAATTTATCACTGATCATAACTGTAGAAGTCCATTTTTTGAAAATCATTTCACATTATTAATTATTTACTGAATACAAAAATAATTTAAAATAACATTTTTTCCTAAATTCATCAATAATACATATCCTATATTTATCTGGATATTTGAAATTCACAAAATTTTCCATAATAAGAAATAAAAATTTTATTTATATAAAAGGATTACACAAAGCAACTAAGGTCTCGTTACATAGCCCCTTATAACACTAGTAAAGGACCTAAGTGTAAGGTGTGCTATAATGATGGAATATTTGGGTGGCTAGGACAACATTGTCTGACAGGTGATTTCTATCTAGTTTAACTTCTCCCTTAGGCGATTCTGTTCAAGCTTTATACGTTGATGTTTGACTTGGGCTTGGTCCAGAGCAAAGCCCAATGATGATACCTTCTTATGATGCTCTGAAAGATGGGATTCATTAAGCCCGAGTCTACTGGATGAGGCTATTCAATCTTCTTTCTGTATTAATTAACCAAGATAACCGTATTTATAAAAACACAACATTAAGATTATAGTTTCCAATGGTCATATTAACCAACGGTCATATTGACAAACGGTCATATAATAGTCGAAACCCAACGGTCTCATTTTAATTCTACCCACTTCATTAATTATAGGATATAGTTTTTTTGAGTATATAATAAAATAACACACAAAATTAGGAAAAAAATATAATTAAAATGTTCGGGTCGTTACAACAACCATTGGTTTCGACCATCTTCACGTTGTTTCGTCTACCCTATTCCAAACTATGTGGACTTTGATCCTTGACAAGGCAGGGTAGGTAGGAATCCTCCGTGAGGTTCAATCCCACCACCTATCTGGGCCCCAGGTCCTCCTTCACATCGGTTCACCCCTATCCTTTATGATGTTAAACGGTGGACCTCAATCAGTGGTAAGTCGTTGGTAAGCTGTTTCCCCCTCCCGAACTACGTGGAATTTGATCCTTACTAAGGCAAGGTATGTAGGACACCTCTCTGAGGTTCAATCCCAACAACCATTGGACCCCAGGTCCTCCTCCATGTCGGTCCACTGACTCCCATCCCACAGGAAATATGTGGGTTTGATCCATGTCTCCTAGATGTTGTATGTAGGAAGCGTCCCTAAGGTTTGACCCCATCCAGCGGTAATCCATTGTAACCCCATCTAGTGGTAAGCTGTTGCGACCCCATCCAGCGGTAAGTCGTTGTGACCCCATCCTGTGGTAAGCCATTGTGACCCCATCTAGTGGTAAGCCATGGCAACCCAATCCAGAAGTAAGTCGTTGTGACCCCATCCAGTGGTAATTCATTGAAGTCCCCAATCGACAGTAAGTCATCTTCAGATGGAATATGTGGACATTGATTCCCTGCCATGGGGATACATAGGAAGCCTCCCTAAGGTTCAATCCCATCATCCATGACTCATCCTATTCTCTCCCTATAGACTATGTGTTTTGATAAGTTCATAACCCAATCTGGAGGTTCTATTTCCTCAAAATCTCATCCATGTTTGCATTCTCATGGGCCGCCTCCTCAGGTGTCCCAACCGCCCTACCAAACTACGTGGACTTTGATTCTCTACCACGGGGATATGTTGGAAGTCTCATTGAGACTCAATCCCAACATTACCTTCTTCCTCATAGCGGTTCCATCCCATTCACCATCCAATTCATTCGATACTCCATCACCCATCCTGATTCTTACCAGTTTTGCCACATCCTGGTGAGGTCATGACAGCTCACCCCCTTACATCAGTGTACCATCTAGGGGATACACTCATCTGATCCACTCTAACCAGTGTTTTGATCAGTCTGATCTGTCTCATCTAGATGTTAAACTCACGTAATACCCAGTGTTAAGCATGGAAAGCTGAGGAAAACCTCAAATACATGCCTATGGCATATGATTCCCCACATCCAACATGGTATGCCTCGGGGTTCCGCACCCTCACGAAGCCCTATAAAAGTGAATGAAAGCCAGTCGCTCCAGTGTTCCAGCATCCAGACATTCCAGTGATTTCCAAAGTGACTAATCCCTTGACCGAAGGTTTCTACTCTGAATGGAAACTTTTGAATTTCCCGACTGAATCAGTGTAATTAACTGGTGTCCATGAAGATATGGAACTTGGGAGAGTTTCATGAACAATGTCTTAAATCTATAAGGGAGACTCGGACGAGGTAACGAGTAACAAAGAAGAATCTACGGAAGGAATAACTGACATCCCATTATCTCGTTTCGATCAAGGATAAAATGTCCCTGAACAAGGAGTGAATGTCACCCGCCTTTGGAAAGCAGGAATGTGGGGAAACAAACAGTGTCACCGTCCCCAAACAAGATCGACATGCACGACCCGATGACAGCATCTGAAATGGAAATGGTGAACCTAACATGAATCTCTTATCCTAAATATGAAGATTACTATCATTTGAGACATCAGTGAATTAGTGTGTCGCCGAATATAGCTATCTGGTGTCAGGTCCCACCAGGAAAATAGTGGGCCTAGTGTGAAACTCACTAGAAGTTGGTGCAGTCAAAATGTTGGACATCCTGGTCTGTAATGTTGTTAGTGTGGACCCATCTTACCAGTCATGGAGGACGGGATGGCATTGGGTAATTTTTCATCAATTCCTTTTTCATTCATCACTAATGAGTTAATATCCCTGCCTTCAGGAACCATGTTGCTACACCCTAAACTCGATCACCGCCTGCACACCGACACAGGGGCAGGGGCAGTACCAGCATGGCAGTCTCGCACGGTCCGGCCTCTTCTACAATGGTCTCAACTAGACGACTGTTGGGCACCCCTACCCCATCCCTCCCTCGGATTTCATCCAATGATGGGTGATCAATGACCTCATACGTTGGTAAGAGGAGGAGAGTATTATCCCATCTCGGGATATGGCCTATCGGTATTTAGAGTCATTTGTGCCTCGTTGTCAATGCCACCCCTTGAGGTCCGCGTAGGGAGACACTACTCCCCACTCCAACGTATAACTATTTCAGGAGCCTGTCTCCGGAATGCCTCAATGACTCCCTGCCCACCGCCAAAGAGGTAGGGGATGTCCGGGCCAGCCCGATCAGAGTACCATTCCAGGGACTCTCAGCGAGGGCCCCCACCCGGTCGTGTCAGCGCTACCACCCAGTCTTACTGGCTGCACCACCAGCTCTTGTCCGTCTAACCCGATGCCAGCATCGAGTGCAATCTTAAGAGGACGTCAGCCAAGGGGCATCAATGTCAGAAACGACTGTGGCCTAAGACACTGCTGACACATATCATCAACACCCTGTATACGATGATCATGGAAATTCATATGCCCAACCTAGATCAAGGCCCCAACTGCCCCACGGGCAAGCTGGGTCGACTCTCTTGGTTTCCAGCATAGGTAGTGACCGCCGCAGACTAACCCCCAACAATGTCACCCAATGCGGAGGTCCTCCTCGTACCGCTGCCATGGGGAACGTGGGCCTTCCCCACTTCCAAGCTCATCATGGAGGTCCTCCCTATGCCACCTTCAATCCAAATGAGGGTCCTCCTCACGGTAGTGATGCTCAGTACAGAAGTCTCTCCCTTTCCCACTACACCAGATATGGAGTCATTCCTCCCACCACAGACTGTTGGTACAGGGCTGTTGCACATCTGGTCACTCTCCAATGTGGGGACCCTCCTCGTTTCCTTATAGAAGCTGATGGAGGTCCTCCTCACCCCAGTAATCGGTGGAGTGAGGGTCATCTTCACTTCACCAGTGTCCAGAATGGAGGTCATACCCATGTTCTGCTCAACCAGCACGAGGACCCTCCTTATACTGATGTCACTAGGGGAAATAAGCATGGAGGTCCCCCCTCCCATCTCCTACCAGTTCTAGTGGAGGTCTTACCCACTCCAGCGCTAGCCACAGAGGTCCTCCCCGTGTCCCCTTTGATATCTGTCCTGGTGCTCCGCACACACCGGCCTACTCAGGCAGAAACCCTCTGTACCCCTGCACCAGTACGGCCAAAGGACCTCATCGTATTAGAAATATACCTTTCCCTGATGATGCATCCAGGGGTAGGAAGGTGGGTCATCTCCACCATAAGAATAATTTTGGGAAGGCCCTGATAGAGATCAAACCATTGTGCCTCTTAGACTCTGAATCAGAGTACGACTTAGCGTGGGAACCCTCCCCTCGCTCATCCAAATCAAGGGATGGGGCAGGAACGAGGTGCATCACCCTAGTACTCGCGGAATGTGAGGTCCATCGGATTATTTCCTCTCTCTATAGGTATATCCCGGAGGAAGAAAATTTGGCAACCTCATAGGTTACGATCGTGTAATCACCACCTTCGTCACTAGAAGCACTCTCTACCTCGACTAGAGATCATGGAGATCTATTCTGGGGACCAATGGAGAGCGAGCAGCAGTGCGGCCCATCACCAGTAGCCCTAACCCCCGCACTAGGAATTGTGGATGTCATCCCATTCTAACACGATGTGGGGGCTATGTTGCTACACTCTTCGGAGGCCAGCCCAAGATATAGAAGTTTGTCGGCTTGCTCTCTCTACTCTCAACCAGCCAGCCTACCATCTCAGTGGTCTGCTTTAGTACCTCTAATGGTTCTTCAGCTACCAATAGTTGATGAATTGGGTAATGAAGGGCCAGAACCTATATCTGAGACATGGATCTTATGGAATATCTTCACAGCGAACCAATTCCCTGAGATGTTTTGGCCCTTGTCAGCACCGAATTTCAGCTCACCAAAATCCCTCACTTTAGATTAAGTTTAGTGTTTATATCAAACCCTTTGGGAGACGCACTTCTGCCTTCATCATCAGTGAGTGGTTTACCCCAGGAGACAAACAAATTTTAAAGACATTGGTGAGAAATTTCGTCTAGTTTATTTGGCCACACTCCATGTGGCCTAGCACCCCGAGTCCCCAATTCACCATAGGTCCCTCGAACATCAATCCATTCAGAGTTTCAAGGTACTCCGCATGATTATCAAGGAGGATTCCCCCCATGTGAAGATCCATGGTTGGGGGTAGTATGCTGCCATCCTCTTCAGTCCTATTCAGTTGGAGCCCAACCTACCATATGATATCGAGGACATGCCCCCATGTAGATTCATGGTCAACATGGCCAACCTGGTGGAAGAGGAAAGTTTTCTAGAGCTCCTTGATGAGGACATTCCCTATGAGGGCATACCACCACTCTTGGATCCATCGGGAAGGGTTACTCGCCAACAAAGAAATATGATGGGTCTCCCTACACCCATCGAGACATTATTCCTCAGCTGGAATCTCAGTAAGAGTAAGGAGCATCTCAGAGCCGCCAAACCCTCAAACCCATCCTCCTCAGTGTAGAAAATGGATAAAGACACCAAAAAGGCCGCACTTCCTCAATAACGTTCTGAATAGAAAATTTTGGTCGATGACCTCCTGGATAAACGTGCTACAGAGTACCAGCTGGACTACTTTAATCCTAGGTCAGGGCAGCAGGGGTAGGCATAACTTCCCCTCACCAAGCTACATCCAGGTGACCCTGACCATCCTACCCTCACAGATAGGGTTGAAGCTGGAACTTACGGTAAGAGGGTGTGTTATGTCTCACCAAACCCTCCGAAACGGTGCGACAATCCAAGGGATCCAGCTCGGGTTCCCGCAGCTCCCCCAAGGGTCATGCCACCAAATGCTCCACAAGCTGCTAGGCCTACTTACCATGTTGAAGAACCCACCAACGCACGTGTGGTTAGGGATCCCCATCAAGACAGGGACCCCCTTCCCGATGATCCAATGGTGGCACTCATTGCCCACCATGAGGCATTGGAAATGTGACAGGTGGCACTCCCACCTGATGGAAAGCCATATCTGGCATGGGTGGATGATATGCTAGCACCCCCGGGATTAGAAAATCCCACCTTCTCCCCCCTTTAACGGGACAAGGGGCCCACCACAGTACGTCTCCTAATTTACCTTATGGTGTGGCCCCATGTTGGGAACTCCAGCGCAGTATGAAGCCACCAAACTCCGGTGTTTTGTGCAGACATTGGAAGGCCATGCGTTTTTATGGTACAATGAGCTCCCCATCAGATCGTTGATGGGCTGGGAGGACCTCCATAGGAAATTCCTCTAGCAGTTAAGCTCCACCATGCAGAAAATGAGCATCGCGGACCTCTTCAAGTCCAAATAGAGGTCTGACTAGCATGTCGCCGACTTTGCTGCCCGGTAGAAAGGACTCATGTATTCTATCAACATGCCACTGAATCAAGAGAAATTACTAATGATGTGTGTGGGAAATGTTAAGATGTAACTAGTTACCTATCTGATCACCCGGAACAACCCTATAGGATTCCGAGACTTCTTTAATAAGGACCATCACCTAGAAGAAGCTACTCAACGGGCTAGCCAGGCATTTCCATTGCCTCCAATAAATCCTTTGAGAAGGGGTGCCAAATTCGAGCCCACTGTAGTGGCCCAAATAGAGGCCCTCATGCAACTAGAACTAATACCAGAAGAGTTGGCTTCGTAGCTTTGTAGAGGCCCACCACCACAGGCACATCCTCCATCCCTGCAGCATCCACCTCAAAATCGGCTCGTGCCCCCGTGCAATGTGCCACAACCGCCTAGGAAAGATAACTGAGTTCCACCTCCTCGACAGTATCTTCCATCCCTCTTTCAGGGATAGGATCCAAGGGACCCCTTCGTGGAAAATAGAAATTGGTCCTACCCATTCATTGAGACATATGTCCTTAGTTACTTCTTCAATTCCTTGGAATAGGGGATTGTGTGTTTCGTGAGTGTAGAAGACCAGAAAAGGCAAACCTTACTGGTCACCCTAATTACTGCCCCTATCACCAGATCCTGGGGCACACTCTCAAGAATTTCTATGTGTTTAAATACTAGATCTAAGACCAGGTAGACAATAACATAGTCAGGTTGGGCCTGGCCCTGGCGTAGGTAGTATGCGTCTTTATGAGGCCAGACAACAACAGCGACAGTGGGGGCGAGTGGCATCAGGTTTCCAGTCATGGATCTCCGAATAATGATGACTGGATGGATCACAAAATAGTTTCTTGTGCCCATGGTGTCATCTGGGAATGCCTGAATCAACCGGAGCCTTCAAGAGCTACAACCACCACTTCTGCATTGTCATCTCAGCCGACCTCTTCCTAGAAGAGAAAACACTGGAAACACAAAGGAAAGCAAAGTCCCTCGTCGATGTCATCATTATTTCACACTCTCAGCGACTTCTTGCCCGCAGAGATTAGGATCCCTCACAGAATCCATCTAGTAGTGGATGACTCTTACAGTGACGGTCAAGGGTATGCTTCAGTTAATACCGTGGAGCTAGTAAACCCCTACATGGCTCCCGACGACGGGGAGTGCCAGGAGGATCTCCCAACGCCACAAGTCGATGCCAACATTGGTGAAGCCATGACCATATGTGTCATTGAGGCACATTAGTCGACAATTCTAGCCTAACCGTTCATGACATTTTGACTAGATAACAGGTCTAGTGCAGAGCTCAGCACACGCAACCTTCTTATCTGGTGTCATCAGGCCCGTCTCCACTGATGTTTGTGCTACTGGACAAAGCAGAGCCACCTAGGCCTTGTCATGATCAACCTCACTTCTCCCTGGACTTGTCCCAATCAGCTAGCCCCAGTATAGCAGGTTCTCTGCATGCTTCAAATAGTGAGCACCAAGACATTCCGAGCAGCAGTCAGCCACCGGTCTAGCTGGTAGGGCCCGCCATGCCTCCTATCATGGAGCGACCTCCTACAAGAATAATTTCACACCAGGCACGGAAGTACGATGTGCTTACGAATCTTTCCAGTATTATACGAAGGCTCTCTATCCATGAGGCCCTCCTCCTGTCATCTGACATGTGTGAGGCCCTCTCTAATGCTTTAAGAATCCCCCTCAATTTTGAGATAGAGGTAGTAGCTGCAGAGGCCTTTCACGTAGAGGAAATCGAGAATACTGAGTGCCATGACATTATCTTTTTCTCTGGAGAAGTTGAAGGATCCCCCATAGAGGGGCACATTCTCCCACTGTACATCACCATCCAGTTCAATGGTGTGGAGGTTCATCATTGTCTTGTTGACACGAGCGTTGGAATTAATCTAATCTTGACTCAGACACTGTGAAAGTTGGGTTGTCTAAAGATGACCTGAGTCCCTCTGACCTAAGAATCCAAGGTTATGACAAGACAGAACAGACACCAATCGGTAAGATTTTCTTGATGACCTAGTTTGGTGTCCTAGTTTCCAACACCGAATTTGTGGTAGTCTCCCAGGACACTGCCTACGATGTGTTTATGGGGGGGCCATGGCTCCACCTGCATGCGGAGGTTCCCACATAATATCACTAGTGCCTCAAGTACTTCCTTAATGGTCGAGTGGGCGTGCTTCAAGGTGATGCATCTTACTCTGCTTCTTGTGAGGCCCGCTATCTGGATTACAACTACTACAACAGCAAGGACAATCAGATTCAGACTAATGAGGTCGATCATGTCATGGCTGCGACTGACCCATGGATAGATCTAGATGATTCCAACATCTTTCCAGTTCACCTATTGGAGGCTACAACCCCAGACATGGTACTATGCTTTGTCGTGTTTGGGAAAAGGTGGGAACACATTCCCAAGTCTAAGAGATAGTGGAAAATCACCTCATACTCCTATACAAATCAGTATTAGGTGATCCTAGAGCCTCCTACCCCAATAAGGTATTGGGATGTCCACCCCATGGCAACAACAATACGTCACATGTGTTTATTCCCTTGGGAAATAATTAACTGTCTCAAGAAAATGTGCCATTATTAATTTTATGTCATCTAGCATGGCCCCTTGGGTTGAAGGGTATATGGGATCAGATCTCCATCCTTCATTGATATGGTTGCGACAACACAGGATTCCCCCCATACAGTGACCACTGCTGCTCAGGCTGGTACCAGCCTCTCCTCGGGATCTGTCGACTCAGAGGAATCTCCTCCCACCAAGAATCCCTTCTCCATAAGTGAAGAAGAGGACCTAGAGGATTCTCCCCCCACCTTTGAAGAGGGTGTTACTGCCACAGTCTATGAGTTGGTACAGGTAATCCTCGATAGCATGGAATATCTGAGACCAAAATTAATTAGTGTTGCCATGACCCTTGAAGATAAGTAACGATACATATACTTTCTTAAAAACATCATGATTTATTTTTCTAGAGCTATTATGAGATTACATGACTAGATCCTCAGGAAGTCGTACACCAACTCGGTCTCCCGAAAAATCATTAAGGGTTCAAGAAGCCTCCCCGAAAGATGCACCCTTCTCACGGTGCTATGGTCCACGCCAAAGTTGAAAAGCTCATCAGAGCCAATTTTGTTAAGGAGGACCAGTACCCCAAATGTATTTCCAATATTTTTCTGTTTAGGAAGCTGAGCAGACAAATAAGGGACTGTATCGACTTCTGAGATCACAATCGCCAGTGCCCAAAGGATGATTTTCCCCTTCTAGTGACAGAGTTGTTCATCGATGCTACTGCTGGGTTCTAAGACCTTTCCTTCATAGATGGGTATTAAGGATATAATCAGATCTGGATAGCCCTCGAGGAAGAGTAGTTTACAACCTTCAGGGTTCCACAAGGTACTTTCTATTACCAAGTCATTCCCTTCAGTTTAAAGAATGTGGGTGTCACCTACCAAGGGGCTATGCATCACATATTTAAACCGATTCATGGAACGTTGGTGGAATGTTATGTGGACGATCTGGTTGTCAAATCTCACTAGCATCAGGACCGTCTCAAGGACCTTGAGAAAGTGTTCGGATTCCTCCATTATCACCACCTGAAGATGAACCCATTGATATGTGCCTTCGGGGTCACCTCATGGAAGTTCCTTAGCTTTGTTGTCAGATACTGGGGTATTGAGATTGACCCTATGAAGATCAGGGACATCATCTAGATTTCTCCCCCGAGAAACATTCAGGAACTTCAGGGATTCCAATGACAATTAGACTATATAATATGATTCATCACGAACTTGGCTGGTATGTGTAAGCCCTTTTCTTGGCTCATGAAGAAATGCACTGCTTACAAATGGGATGAATATTGTCAGATTAATTTTGAGGAGATCAAGTAGTATCTTCTCCAACCTCCGGTCTTAATGCCACCCATCTCTGAAAATCCATTAGTCCTTCATGTGACCAACCTAGAATGATCTCTCGGCACCCTTATCATGCAAAAAAACAATGAGGGGATGGAGAGAAACCTTTACTACCCCAGTTATATGCTCCTCGATACAGAGACCAGATACTCCCCCATCGAAAAGAGATACCTTGGGCTGGTATTCGAAGTACAAAAATTGGGACATTACATGAAGCACCATGAGGTGTAAATGGTATCTCTAGTAGACCCAATGAAGTACATTCTATACCACCCCATGTTGACAGGCCATCTCGCTCGGTGGGTAGTGATTCTCTAGGAGTTCGATATCAGGTTTTTCCCTCAGAAAGCTATTAAGGGGAAAGCATTAGCAGACTTCCTTGCTTCCCATTCGGCCCCTACTGACCAGTACTTGGATCTCTATTTCCCCAATGAGGTGATCTTCTCTGTGGACCAAGCCATGTCGTGTTGGTATATACACTTTGATGGTTATTCCTAAAGCCCCACCAGCAGGAGGCTCACTGATCCCAAGCTCAACAGGGTAGGCTTGGGTATCATCTTTATTACCCCAGCACAAGCCATTCTGTCATACTCATTCCTTTTGTCAGAATGTTTCACCAACAATGAGGTAGAGTATTAGGCTCTCATCAATGGCCTTGAGGTATCCCTTGAGATTGATGTTCCTCGTTTCCATGTGAAAGGGGACTCTGAATTATTCATCAAGAAAATCAAAGGTGATTATATCATCATAAATCCAGAGCTTGTACCATTTTTGGAATGCGATCTCCAGCTAATGGCCCAGTTCACATATCTTCTAGAGGTCACCCATGTCCTTCAATCATAGAATGGTAGAGAAGACACATTTGTAGGCCTAGCTGCATCACTTGTAGATCCCAAGTAGGATGATCTGATTATCCACATGGAACAATGAGGAGTCATTGCTCACATCACCCTAGAAGATGATAACAGCCCACAGGTAATCCACCTTACCGCCAGTGCCTCCATGTCAGGACCCCCATGACCCCAAGATGCAGTGATTGTAGTGGCTTCTGATTGGAGAACCACCTATGTTGAGTGTCTCCAACATGGTTATCTCCTGGAAGATTGAGCCAAGGGTGAGCGAATATGATGCCGCACATTATAGTTCACCCTTCAGGATGGCCCTGGTCATGAGCAGATCCTCTACACGCGCGAGTTTGATGGTATTATCCTCTATTCCATCCAAGGTGTTGATATTTCTCAGGTCATATAAGAGGTTCATGCAGGTTCATGCGGCGCCCATCGGAGTAGGCCAAAGCTATCTCACCAGATCCAGAGACTGGGGTACTTTTGGACCTCCATGATCCATTATTTCATTAAGTTCACCAAGAGATGCCAAGTGTTCCATCTTCATGCTAATTTTTTGCATTGGCCTCCAGAACCTCTCTACTCCAGCAAGTACACTTGGCCATTTTTGGTATGGGGACTCGATGTCATGGGAAAATATCCACCGATGATAGCTCGCCAGTGCATATTCATCATGAAGACTACTTATTTCTTCTCCAAGTCGGTAAAGGTAGTTCCACTCAATGAGGTCAAGGCATGTTCTATCATTCTATTCGTGAGCTCCAAAATCATCTATCAGTTTGGAGTCCCTCACTTCATCCTCACTGATAATGGAAAAAACTTTCATGTAGTCAAGTTGATGAAATTGTATGCCAAGTACAACATCTGTTATAACGATACCTCCTGCTACCCCAGGCAAGAAAATGGGCAAATCGAGGTGTTCAACAAGACCCTCTCAAACATTTTGCAGAAAATGGTTGGTCAGAACAAGAAGAGTTATCTTGTCACGACTTGTCCTTGGGGCCCATGTCATGACTACCCCAAGCCCACCATCCATAGGCCTGGGGCTGGAGACTAGCACCAACGGCGTAAATCCCAAAAGGAGGGAAGGCATTGACTTTATGAAGTAACATACACAACAGAGTACGCAAGCGAAGTAAACACTAAGTAAAACTGAGTACAAGGTAAGTCATGAAACAGTAAATGGGCTAGTATACAAACCCAACTGAAAGTACATTACAACTGAAAGGAAATTACAACAGTAGTAAGTAAAACAGCAACACGAAGTCGTCCTTTGGAAATCCCACCTGAAGGGTGGGTACAGATAGTCTCCTCAGCTCCTCAGGTCCGACCGTCCGCTCCGTGTACGTCCCGCCAAGTGGTCCACCTCCAGGTACCATCCATCTCCACAAGCCTCCACCTAGATCAGTGATGTCTGTCATCTGCATCCAACACAACGTAGTGCGGGCATAGCCCGTGCAGGGGTGAGCATACGACACTCAGTAGGGACCCCAAGACCCACAAAGGATTCTCCGAATCCATGAAGGATAAACCAAAAAGGAAAGATACAATCACGAAGTATCAACAACACTACTTAGGTATAGCCCATACATATACCAAAGTCATCAGTTACAGTTCGGCTCCAGCTCCCAAGCCCAAGCACAACCCAGTCCACATAGGAAAGCACAACCCAGTCCACATAGGAAAGCACAACCCAATCCACACAGGAAAGCAAGTCAACCACATCAATGATAATTATTGAGAATCAAGACTCATCTCACACAGGTATACACTTCGTAAGGGAATAGAGATGATCAGATGTAGCCACTGATTCATCTAAGCTGTCGGACCCACATAGGATACAAGACAAGCTAAACTGTCAGACCCACACAGGATACAAGACCAGCTACTCTGATGGACCCACACATGATACAAAGACAGAGTCCAATGCTACCAGACCCACATAGAATACAAGAACAGTAGTCATCATCGTGGAACCCACAGAGTATTTCAATACGGTAGTCGTCGCTATCAAACCCATGGAGGATTCGAGTACAGAAGTCGATGCAGTCGCAGCTAGCTCTAGGGTTCCTGCACACAGCATGATCGATTCTAGGAGGGTATGCTCCTCGAGAAAAAGAGAGCCAATACGTCAACTGTCACAAATTCTAGAGTTGATGTATCACAAAGTTCTGTCTCGTCAAAATAAACCCAACATGACAGATGGTGTGTCAATCGGACGCCCGGTCTGAGAGTTATTGGCTTTTCTGTTCTAGGGGCACGGTTGGTTTTTAAGCTAAAACCAACCCAACCGTACTCCAGCTGCATCCAAACCTCAAGTGGAGTAATCCAAATGGACCGTCTCAACAAAAGGATCCAAACCCAATTAATGACACATCAATCGGATGTCTGGTCCTTGAGATATAAGCGTTTCCGCTCCAAGGGCCTGGTTGGTTTCGAGTTCGAACCAACCCATCCATACCCAAACATTGCCAAAACCTCAAGTATAATATACCGAAAATACTATCTCGATCCAAGGATTCATACAAAACTGACGGTGCATCGATTAGAGGTCCATAGCACAAATTATGGGCAAAAGACTGAAACCAGTCTGAAGTGGGGGGTCTAGGCCCGGCCCAACCCGGCCCAACCCCCATGGGTCGGCCCGAACCGGGTCAACCTGACCCGGGTCTGGGTCCAGCCCGGCTGGGCGCGACCTGCCCCGGCCCGGCCGGGGGGTGCGCTAGCTCGGCCAGCATGCCGAGCAGGGGGGACGTGGTCCCCCTATTGTTCTGCGGATGCAGCGCCTCGCGTCGCGTCTCCCCCGAATCCCACGCAGCAGCGGGATCCGACCCCACGCCGTCGCGGCTTCAGCTGTGGCGGGCTCCTACCGGCGGCACTCCGAGGCACCGCCAATGATGTCTACGGGCCACTGGAGTCATTCCGGTGGTCCGTTCTCGCTCTCGTCTGTGACTGCGGTCGTCTTGGGACCTGTATATTACTGCAACGACCTTCAATCGCCAAAACGGTCCCATTTCATCGTCACCCGGGATTCCGCGAATCAGGAACAAAACAGCGGTGGGTTTGGACTTGTTCATTAGTCTGCACCCACCGCGTTAGTTGTTTTAAAAAAATCACCATCAATAAAGCACATCATGTCGAGTGTATAAAAATCACATGAAGAAATTTATTCCAAAAACCCCTACCTCAACAAGGAAGAAAATCATCGGTGTCGTGGTACACGGCGTCGCGGAGAAGAGGATCGTAGGGGTCATCAGGGCACGCCGAGGAGGAAGCAGCATCTACTCTCTGGCCACAGGGAATAGGATTGTTAGTGCATCATCGATCTCCGAGGAACCAGCGTTCTTCGTCATTCTTCATCGGAGGCCGGTATTCTTCGTCATTCTTCGTTGGAGGCTGGCGTTCTTCCTCGCACAACGAATCTCTCCCCTTGATAAAATAATAGTTTCCCCCTATTATTTTATTATACGCAAATAAACTCTCCCATAATTAATTCACCACACTAATTAAAATGTGTTGACATTTAATTAAGGAAGGGAGAGAGAAGGTTCCCCATAATTAAACGTGATGGTAGTTTAAATTAAAAAGGGGAAAAGGAAGGTTCCTCATTAAATTATGGGTTGACATAATTTAATGGATTGAGGTGACATTTAATGGAGGTTTGTAAAATTAATGGAGTTCCTTAAGAAGATTTTGAGGGAATTAAATGGTGGGGATCGTGCGGGACCCTACCTCTCTGACATCCTCACTTTGGTAGTTAAGTGGTTGTGGGCCCCACTCTTAACTTCCCATGGGAGGGAAAAACCACCTTAAGAAAATATAAATTGTTCCAACAATTTATATTTATTTCTTAAACAAACCCCCAAAAATTATATTCTCCTATTTTGCGAACGCAACTACGGTAAGTGTCCCCTTAAGCAATTATCGGCATTGTGAGTTCATCGGTGCCCTCAGATTTTGATTCCGAGCACTGGTTCAAAAGTTAGAAAAAAACCTGCTCGTTCATTCACTGAACGTACCCGAACTAAACTTCAAAAATTGATTCTGGGCACAGCGGGCCTCGGAATCAAATGTCGTTAGAAGACACAGACTCGTAAAATTCCAAAGTATTTTAAAAAAAAATTCCTTTCAATTTCCGGGTCTTTATATTACTCCCACCTCAGGGATTTATATCCTTTTAAAGCTAAAACATAAACTCGGGAAACAAATGAGGGTACTGAGCACGCATCTGAGCCTCCCGCTCCCATGTTCTCTCTTGGATGTTCCCGTGTTTCCAACGAATGTGCAATAGAGGTATCGACCATCCACTTAGGACCCTCTCTTTTCGATCCTCGATCTCCACCGGGACCTCCGCAAAAGCCGCCCTGTCATCGATGTCCAGCTCCCCATGGTCGATGATGTGCATCGGGTCG
Source organism: Viscum album (assembly GCA_963277665.1). Lineage (NCBI taxonomy): Eukaryota > Viridiplantae > Streptophyta > Magnoliopsida > Santalales > Viscaceae > Viscum > Viscum album. Next base: position 330,427,644 of record OY728164.1, read on the forward strand.
TGCATGTATCTCCTCAGCTGAGATACGTGGAAAACGCCGTGCACCTGATGCAACTGGGGTGGAAGGGCCAGGTTGTAAGCCACGTCACCTACCCTTCTGAGTACCTGAAAAGGCCCGGATGAAGCACAGAGATAACTTGTTTCCCCGACCAAAACTCCGCAACCCACGTCGAGGTGAGACCTATAGGAAAATGTGGTCCCTATCCTCAAACTCCAGTGGTCTCCGCCTCCTATCAGCAAAGGACTTCTCTCTGCTCTGTGCAGTCCTCATCCACTCTTGCATGACCTACACCTTCTCCATCGTAGCCCTAACCATCTCTAGTCCTATGAGTGCTGACTCCCCTAGGTCATTCTAGCATAGAGGTGATCTGCAAGGTCGGTCGTACAGTGCCTCGTAAGGTGTCATCCCGATGGTGGAGTGGTATCTGTTGTTGTATGAAAACTCTACCAAGGGTAGGTGATCCTCCCAGCTGTGACCAAAGTCAAGGACACATGCACGGAGCATGTCCTCCAGTGTATGAATGGTCCTCTCCGTCTGGACATCTGTCTGAGGGTGAAAAGCAGTGCTCAGTTGTATCTGTGTCCCGAAAGCCTCCTGTAACCCCTTCCAATATCAAGAAGTAAAGCGAACATATTGATCGGAGACGATAGATGATGTCACACCATGAATATTTATGATCTCCTGGATGTAGAGGTGTCTCAAGCTCTCTACTGAGCTCTACTCTCTGATCGGTAGGAAGTGGGCCGACTTGGTGAGTCGGTCTACGATCACACAGATGGTGTCGTGTCCTCTAGAAGTACATGGAATCCCCATCACGAAATCCATGGATATCCCATCCCACTTCTACTCCGGGACCTCTAAGGGATGTACCAAGCCTGCAGGTACCTGGTGCTCTGCCTTCACTTACTGGCAAGTGAGGCATCGAGAAACGAACTCTGCCACAACCTTCTTCATACCCGACCACCAATACTGTCGTCTGAGGTCCTGATACATCTTCACAACTCCATGATGTACCGTTAGAGGGGAAGTGTGGAACTCCCTCATCACCTCATCCTACAGTGTAACCGGTACCATGGTACGTCCCTGGAAGAGGATGATGTGCTCCCCGCCTTCAGAAAATCCATCGGGTGCTATCCCTGAGGATATCTGAGCACGCCACGCCTCACAGTCAACGTCTCGACGTTGTACCTCTCTAACCCACTGAAGAATTGGAGGGGTGACTGTGAGGGACTATAGATAGTCTTTCCCATCACTATCCACGAAGGATATATGCAATGCGGCTAACTGCTTTGTCGCCTCTCCAAGTAGCTGAATGCCCAATCTCCTGCTGAGAACATCAGCCACAACGTTCCCCTTCTGAGAAGTATAGACAATCTCAAAGTCATAATTCTGGAGGAACTCGAGCCATCACCAGTGTCTCAGGTTCAGGTATTTCTGTGATAAAATGTTCTTAAGACTCTGGTGGTGGTCCGAGTAAACTGTAAAGCGCTCACCCATCAGATAGTTTTGCCACATCTTTAGGGCGAAGACCACTGCTGCTATCTCCAGGTCATGGGTGGTGTAGTTCTGCTCGTGATGCCTCAAATGTCGTGAACCATAAGCGATCACTACCCACTCCTGCATTAGGATACACCCAAGTCCAGTCCCTGATGCATTGCAGTATACTACGTACCTTATTCCCTCCTCTGGTAGCCTCAGGATGGGCGCACTGTTCAATCTCCGCCTCAGCTCCTGGAAGCTCTACTGACATCTATCTAACCAAACGAAGGGTTTCCCCTTCTTTGTCAAAGCTTTAAGAAGTTCTGAAAGTCTAGATAAGTCTGGCACAAATCTCTGATAATACCCAACCAAACCTAAGAAACTTCTCACCTCTGTCACGCTCCTGGGAGGCTCCCAAGCAAGTATTGCCTCGACCTTCGCGGGATCCACTGCAAATCACACCTCTGAGATGAAGTGCCCCAAGAAGTGAACCTCTCAAATCCAGAACTAGAACTTTGAGAGGTTATCATAAAGCTGGTGCTCTCGGAGTGTATCCAGTATAATCTGTAGGTGGTAGGAGTGCTCCTCCTCGGTCATCGAGTAAATCAGTATGTCTTCAATGAAGACTATGACAAACTGATCAAGGTAGGGCTGGAAGATCATGTTCATGAGACTCATGAACATTTCTGGATCATTGGTCACACCGAAGGGCATGACCAAGAACTCATAGAGGCTGTATTGACACATGAAGGTCATCTTATGCACATCCTCATCCCAAACTCAGAGATGATGATAGCCTGACCTGAGGTCTATCTTCGAGAACCAACGTGCCCCCTTGAGATGGTCAAAGAGGTTGTCAAATCTCAGAAGTGGATACTTGTTCCTCACGGTCACTTGGTTCAGGCGACGGTAATTGACACACAGTTGCAAGCCCCCATCCGCCTTCTTGGTGAATAGGACTGGAGAAGCCCAGGGTGAAACACTGGGTCGGATGAAACCTTTCCCCGATAAGTCCTCCAGCTGTACCCGCTGCTCACGAAGCTCGGCGGGAGCCATCCGATATGATGGAGTGGATATAGGTGATTTCCCAGGGTACAGTTATATATAGAAATATTCCTCCCTATGTGGAGGAAGTCCTAGAACATCGTCAGAAAAAATGTCTGCATACTGATCCAGCACTACAGGAAAACTCGGACTCTGCACGTCAACTGCTCCGAGGATGAGACTAGACAGATGATGTGTGATCTATTGCCCTCTCCTCTGCGTGAGTCCATCCCATGCTGCGAAGGTTTCCTTCTCACTGGTGAAGTTGAACCTGGTCCCATCTGTGTCGACACACTGCACCTTGCACCTAATATAGTCAATCTGAGCATGGACTATAGATAACCAGTCCATACCCAAGATGACGTCGTAAGGCCTCGATGCCACTGCAAGAAGATCCCAGCCGAAGCTCTCGCCCCATAGAGTAATCTCACACTATTGGAACCAGTTCATAATCATCGAGTCTTCTCCCTTAGGAGTCACTAACCACAAGGATCATGCCAACGGCTCCGTCCGAATCTTCGAGCTCTGAACAGGGGCAGCGGATATAAAAGAATGACTCGCACCTATGTCTATAAGAACTGCAACAAGGGTGGAGTAGACATAGATAGTACCTCGAATAATCTCGGGTGTGCCGTGGTCATAAGCGTATGTTGCCTGGGGTTGAGCCTGCCTCTTCCTACTAGCACCTTGTGGTCGGGGTGGACCTCCTGGGGGTGGTGGTGGTAGAGCCTCGAAGCATCTTCCACCACCCACTACTCGTCCAACTCATATGTCTCGTCTGCCTGCTCCCTGTGGACCTCCACGGTTGAACCTTTGACTCTTCTTGGGAGGTCCCTCCACTATCTACTTCTCGTCTGCATGGCGGGTCGGGCATTCATGAGCCATGTGGCCCTACTCGCCGCATGCATAACACTGTCTGCTCCTCGGAATGTTGGCTTTGTGTCGGGTGCCCCACACAGACGAACCCGTGTCCTGATGTTGCTCACCAGATGGCCTGGTCCACCTGGACCCATGCGTCATCTGTCGGCTGCCAGCTGCAAAAGACTCCGCTCTGTGTCGTCCTACGGTGGGTCTCACTACTGAGGGCTGCTCGGCGAGAAATATCTCCACTAGCAGGGCTCGCTCCAGCACCCCCTCCTGGGTCAGGTAATTGAGTGGAATCATCGAAGCTCTGATCTCGTGCCTCATTCCCTTCTCAAAGGTCTTGTCATGGAAGAATGGGTCTCGTACCATGTCTGTGGAGTAGCGCGATAGGTCGGTAATTCTCTCCGAGTACTGGGCTACTGACATGATGTCACGTCGCAGCTGTAATAACTCCTGGATGTGCACCACACGGACGATGGTTGGAACGAACTCCGACTGGAAGAGGATCTCGAAGTCTGTCCAAAGTAGAGATGCCTCATCGTGCACCTTGAGAATCAGGATCCACCATCTACCTATTGTTGTGTGCAGGAGACTCACAGCAAGGATCACCATGAGGTCTACTGGTGTCCCTACCAATATGAAGACTCTAACGATAGCCTCCAGCCAATCCTCGGCTGCCTGAGGATCTGTCTCTCTGCGGAACCTGGGAAACCTCTGTCTCTGAAACTCGTGCAATGCACTCAGGCAGCGTGCACTCTCCACCGCTGGGGCTGGTATCATCGGTGGCTCGGCGGGTAAAGGTACCGCTGATGACTCCGCTGTAATGGAGCCCTACGCCGAGGCCTCGTCGCTCAGAGGGCTACAGTCTCGCACAAAGCTCATAACCCTAGCTAGCTTCCATCTTGGGTCCATCCTGAAAAGAAACAGGTTCACCACGGTTAATACATTATACTTGGTGAGCTAACACAAAGTAATCACAACGAAAACTTTTGAAACATACATGCAATCAATTTTTTCGTGCATTGAGTTGAAAATCAGAAGTTAGGGTCCTTGTGTATGGGTACATCATCCGCTACACCAACACTGGACTCCCTGGACTGATAACCACACTCATTACTCTAAAAATTATTTCTTCACAGAGAAGAAATTATCTGAGTCCTGAGTTCTGCGGTAGAACCGACTCCTCTGATACCAATTTTTCACGACCCGCCCTCAGGGCCCATGCCGTTACAACCACAAGCCCACCATCCATAGGCCAGGGGCTGGCGACTAGCACCAAAGGCATAAATCCCAAAAGAAGTTAAGTCATTGCCTTTATGAAGTAACATACACAACAGAGTACAAAAGAGAAGTAAACACTAAGTAAAACCGAGTACAAGGTAAGTGCTGAAAAAGTAAATGGGCCAGTATACAAACCCAACTGAAAGTACAGTACAACTGAACGGAAAGTATAACAACAGTAAGTAAAACAGCAACACCAATTCGTCCTCTGAAAATCCCACCTGAATGGTGGGTACAGATAGTCTCCTCAACTCCTCGGGTCCGACAATCTGCTCCGTGTACGGCCCACTAAGTGGTACACCTCTGAGTACCGTCCAGCTCCACAAGCCTCCACCTCGATCAGTGTTTTCCTTCGTCTGCATCCAACACAACGTAGTGTGGGCATATCTTGTGTAGGTGTGGGCATACAATACTCAGTAGGGAACCCGAGACCCCCGAAGGTCTCTCAGAATCCACGAAGTATAAACCAAAAAGGAAATATACAATCACAAAGTATCAAAAACACTACTTAGGTATATGCCCACACATATACCTAAGTCATTAGTTACAGTTCGGCTCCAGCTCCCGAGCCCAAGCACAACCCAGTCCACACAGGAAAGCACAACCCAGTCCACACAGGAAAACAAAACCCAATCCACACAGGAAAGCAAGTCAACCACATCAATGATAATGATTGAGAATCAAGACTAAAATCACACAAGTATACACTTCATAAGGGGACAGAGATGTTTAGATGTAGCCACTGATTCATACAAGCTGTCAGACCCACAGAGGATACAAGACCAGCTAAGTTGTCAGACCCACACAGGATACAAGACCAGCTACTCTGCCAGACCCACACAGGATACAAGTACAGAGTCCAATACTTCCAGACCCACATAGGATACAAGAATAGTATTCATCACTGTCAAACCCACAGAGGATTCCAATACGGTATTCATTGTTTTCAAACCCACGTAGGATTCCAGTACAGAAGTCGATGCAGTCACAGCCAGCTCTAGGGTTCCGGCACAAAGCATGCTCGATTGCAAGAGTGTCCGATCCTCGAGAAAAAGAGAGTCGATACATAAACTTTCACGAAGTCCAAAGTTGATGTATCCCAAAGTTCCGTCTCATCAAAAGAAACTCAACGTGACAGACGGCGCGCCAATCGGACACCCGATCTGAGAGTTATTGGCTTTTCCGTTCCAGGGGCCCGATTAGTTTTTAAGCTAAAACCTACCCGACCGTACTCCAACTATGTCCAAACCTCAAGCGTAGTAAGCCAAAAGGACTGTCTCAACAATAGTATCCCAACAGAATTGACGGCACATCAATCAGATGTCTGGTCATTGAGATATAAGTGTTTCCGCTCCAACGGCTCGGTTAGTTTTGAGTTCAAACCAACCCATCCATAAACAAACATTGCTAAAACCTCAAGTGTAATATATAAAAATGACCGTCTCGATCCAAGGATTAATACGCAATTAACGGTGCATCGATCGGAGTTCTTTAGCACAAGTTATAGGCAAAAGACCGAAAGAGGTCGGAAGTGGGGGTTCTGGGCCCGGCCCGACCTGGCCAAACCCCCCTGGGTCGGCCCGAACCGGGTCAACCCAGCCCAGGTCCGGCCCAGCTGGGTGTGGCCCGGCCCGGATGGGCGCGGCCCTGCTCGGTCCACGTGACCCGCCCCGGCCCGGCCGGGGGGTGCGCTGGCTCGGCTAGCGGGCCGAGAAGGGGGGACGCGGCACCTGGCACCGCGTCTCCCCCGGATCCCATGCAGTCGTGGGATCCGGCCCCTCGCCACCGCAACTTCAGCCGTGGCAGGATCCTGCCCGCGGTGCGCTGGGGTGTCGCCGCCTCCGACCGGTGATCCGCGCCGCCGGTGATTTCTGCGGGCCCCCAGAGTCGTTCCGGTGGTCCGTTCTCACTCTCGTCTTCACCTGTGGTCGTCTTGGGACCCATGCATTACTGTGACAACATTCAATCTCCAAAACAGTCTTGTTTCATCATCTCCAAGGATTACGCGCATCAGGAACAAAACAGCGGTGGGTTTGGACTTGTTCGTTAGTCTGCACCCACCGCGTTAGTGGTTTAAAAAAAATCACCATCAATAAAGCACGCCATGCTGAGGGTATAAAAATCACATGAAGAAATTTATACCAAAAACCCCTACCTCAACAAGGATGATGATCGTCGGCGTCTCGGTACACGGCATCGCGGAGAAGAGGATCGTAGGCGTCGTCGGGGCGCGCCGAGGAGGAAGCAGTGTATCCTCTCTCGCCATGGGGAAGAGGATTGGTGGCACATTGTCTATCTCTGAGGAACCAGCATTCGTCGTCGTTCTTCATCGGAGGTCAGCGTTCTTCGTCATTCTTTGTTGGAGGCTGGCATTCTTCCTCTCACAACGAAGCTCTCCCCTTGATAAAATAATAGTTTCCCCCTATTATTTTATTATACACAAAGAAACTCTCCCATAATTAATTCACCACACTAATTTAAATCTGTTTTCATTTAATTAAAGAAGGGAGAGAGAAGGTTCTCCATAATTAAATGCATTTTCATTTTAAATTAAAAAGGGGAAAAGGAAGGTTCCTCATTAAATTATGGGTTGCCATAATTTAATGGATTGAGGTGACATTTAATGGAGGTTTTTCAAATTAATGGGGTTTCTTAATGAGATTTAGAGGGAATTAAATGGTGGGGCTCATGCGGGCCCCCACCTCTCTAACATCCCCACTTGGTTAGTTAAGTGGTTGTGGGACCCACTCTTAACTACCCATGGGAGGGAAAACCACCTTCAGAAAATAGAAATTGTTCCGGAAATTTTTATTTATTTCTTAAACAAACCCCTAAAAATTATCTTCTCATATTTTGCGAACACAACTACGGTAAGTGTCCCCTTAAGCAATTACCGGCACTACGAGTTCATCGGTGCCCTCGGATTTTGATTCCGGTCACCATTTGAAAAGTTAGAGAAAAAACTCGTGCATTCGTTCACTGAACGTACCTGAGCTAAACTTCTAAAATTGATTCCGGGCACACTGGGCCTCAGAATCAAATGTTGTCACAAGCCACAGACTCATAAAATTCCAAAGTATTTTAAATAAAATTCCTTTAAATTTCCGGCTCTTTACAGGCTGGACAATCTCCCCAACGCCATCTGGGCTTATCGGAAAATGATTTATAATTCCACCCTCATGGCTCTATATTCCCTAGTATACAAAACTGAGGCCATCCTGCTTGTTGAGATTTAGTTTCCTTCATTACGCACAACGATCTATGATCAGTTGGTGCCAGATATAGTAGTTGAAATTCATCTGGCCGAGTTGGAAGCACATGATGAAAACAAACTTCGTTCCCTACACAATCTGGAAAGGAATCCGAATAAGATAACTAGAGCCTTCAACAAGAGGGTTCGCCTTCGTTATTTCCTACAAGGTGATTTAGTCCTAGATTTGAGAATTCCAATGATTCTTGGATGGAAGCCACCAAATTTAGAGCCCAAATGGGAAGGACCTTACATAATTCAGAAGGTTTACCCTAATGGTACATACTCCCTGGTAACTCTGGATGGTGAGTGTATAACTCCTACCACTAATTCCATGTTCCTCAAGAAATACTTTTCTTGATCCATTTAGTCTTGAATGACCCTAATCTACCCGGTCCTGCATGACCTTAAACTGTCATGTCTTGCATGACCCTAAACTATTTGGTCCCACACGACCTTAAACTGTATCTCGTCCTGTATGACCTTAAACTGCCTGGTCCTACATGACTTTAAACTGTGAAATGTCCTACAAGACGTTAAACTGTATTTCATCCTGAAAGACGTTAAACTGAACCCTTAAAACTACATGTGGCTTTATTCTCATCTGCATGGGATACATAGAAATTCTCAGACATTTCGCCTCAATTATAGCCCCCAAACTCTTCTCTTTGACTATTCCTTCTGGGTATAGTTCTCTCGGGGGATCCCCACATGGTGTAGTATGGTCTTCTTTGGCCCCACTCATGTCCATATTATGATGGTCACACCATATGATCCCTCCTCATTCTTCTATCCTCCCATGTCATCACTACAGGATGTTAAACTTTATGGCCTTTAAGAACTATGTACGGCTTGATTCCCATCCTCATGGGATATGTATAAATGCCTAGAAATTTCATCTATTGGCCCAACCCAAACATCATAATTCCCCCTTAGGTGGGGGAACATGGTATGGTACAGGATGTTTCCCCAATTCACGTTGAGCTCATCTCGATCCCTCCATACATCCTGCTCCCTAGAGATGTCCATCACTTTCACTGCCCTGCATGATGTTAAAATGCATGGGTACAGCTAGGCTTCACCCACTCCTTTGATTTGGACTCCCTCATCTTTCACATCCAAAAGGACCCCCAACTGGAATGGATGCTCGGCCTAAGGGTTCTCCAACCACTATGAGACAACACCCTCGAGGATATTGAGCAACAAATTGATACCAATCCCGCATTAGGAATATGGTCAGCAGTCGATGCTCATTTGTGTTCCCATTTTAGGACACACTATAAGCACACTGTGTTTCGAACATGTTCACCAACTATCCTTTGTTTTTTTCACCATCCATGTATGTCCCAAACATTGATTGAAGTGGTTCATCATGCCCGCTATATCTTTGAGTTATGATTCCCTTTGGGAAATTCCATCTATCAGACCCTTATATAATAGGGAAAGCCGAATTCGTCTCCTTGTTTCCCACACCGAGCACTGCTCATGTAGCCTTAGGAGCTGTGATGTGGTGGTAACCGCAAAAGAGTTCATATGGATACAGTTGGATGGGACACCCAGCCTCAGGTCCTTCGACCCCCACTATGCCCCTAGCCCAAGTTCTCATTTAGAATTGTGTGGTATGGTACGGACTCATGTACTTATTCATATCAGTCTATTTTTTCATGCCACACATATACCCTTGAGATATCCCTTCCTTCATTTATCATCTGTTCTGTAAGCACAGGCCCTTCCATGCTTGGTAAGACCCACCATTTGGGTTTTTTTCTCCCTTTATATCCAGAAGGGCCCCTGAATGGAAGGGATTCCCATCCCAAGGGCTCTCCTAACATTACGAGATAACACCCTCGAGGATTGAGAGAGACAAGGTGATACAAGTCACTTGTTGTGAATATGTCCAACAGTTTATGCACAATTTTTCCCCACTTCTAGTCACACAAGGGTGGATACTGTGTTATGAACCATGTCGACAGTTTCCCTCTATCATCATTGACGCTTTGTGGTCTTCCTTAAGCACGATGATTTTACCTCATTTTCCCACACATATGACATTAAACTAGTCATATATAGTTCAAGTTCAATGACCCTAATCTAAGATCACCTTCATCCTCACTGCAAGACGTTAAGCTGCAAACTCACTAGGACATTCCATCTGAGGCCCAGCCTTAGGATCCTTGGCCTTTTTGAGCCCCTGGCCCAAGTTCTCGGTAAGGGTTGTACGGAGTGGTGAGAGATTGTGTCCTCATTCATGTCGGGTAACTAGTTGTGTTGTACACATCCCTGGGTGAGATACATTACCCTCACCTTCATCCTCACTGCAAGTCGTTAAACTACAAACTAGCTAGGACTTTCCGTCTGAGGCCCAGCCTCTGGACACTTGGCCTTTTCAACCTCTTGGACCAAGTTCTCATTTAGGGTTATACGGTGTGGTGCGAGATTATTTCCTCATTCATGTCAGGTCACTCATTGTGTTGTACACATCCCTAGAAGAGATACCTTACCCCTCCCTTCATCCTCACTGCAAGATGTTAAACTGAAAACCAGTCGGGACTTTCTGAATGAGGCCCAGCCTCAGGCTCCTTGGACATTTTGGGACCCTGGCCCAATTTCACACTTAGGTTTGTACGTTATTAACTCACATTCTAATTCACGTCGGGTTACTCGTCATGTGGTACATGCCCCTTGTTGGGGTATCTGGCCCTTATTTGCATCAACACCCTTCTAGAACTACATGTGGATTGATTCCCATCCTAATGGGATATATCAGACTGACTAAACATCTAGACTTTGAGTCCAGCCCCATATCTTAGAGATATCCCTGTTATCTAGGCCCCTTGGCCTGCATTATTCCATGATAGGGATATATGGTGTGGTACGAACTTATGTCCTCATTCACATCGGGTTTGTAACAACCACTCCATGTACCTATTTCTCCTGAGAGTTCTCCATCTCTTTGTTCTATACTCATCTTTCCAAATTGATTGCTCTCAAGAGGAGCCCCTCAAACCACTATAGCAGTTCACCAATTGGCCCATGACTACTCTTATCTAGAACTTGGAGTGTTAGATTCTACCTGGACATGTTTTTACCCATTTTTCAGGCTTCGTGTTCCCCTTCTTTTGGGTTTTGATAATCTTTCACACCCGAAGGGGCCCCCAAATGGCATGGATGCTAGGCCTAAGGGATCTCCTAACATTATGTCTTAATTTCCTTGAGGGTTTCAGACAACAAATTGATACAAGTACCATGTTGAGAATATGGTCAATGGTCGATGCTCATTTGTTTGTCCTCATTTCTGGCTAATGCAATATGGATGTTGTGTTTCGAACACGGTCAATAGCTATCCTCTGCTTTCATGCCAACCCCATTAATCCCAAAATATTGGTCACATGATTCAAATAATTTTCAACCTCATCATTTCTAAAGTGGAATTTTGAAACTCTTGGTAATATCCCTCATTGGACATTTCCATGGTAGGAAGACAAAACCGTGGTAAGGCATTCTTCAGGACTCCGCACTAATTTCTCCCCTACATACATTCCAGCTATTTTCAAGAACTAGTCCACCCTTGTTTCGCACACTGAGCTCAAATCACATGGGCTCAGGGATTGGATCAAAGTCTATTACTATTTGTAAGTGTTGTGTTTCTCTCTAGTTCGAGCTCTAAGACCATAAACTAATATCTCTTTTAGAACTACGTACATCTTGATTCTCATTCCCATGGGATACATAAGGATTCCTAGACATATTTTCTTTGGGTACAGCTCGAGTTACACTAATTTATCTCTTCTATTCTACCTTCGGGGCTTTAACTCTTACGGGATTGTGTGGCGTGTTATGGGATTATTTCCTCATTCATGTCGGGTTTTCATTATCCTCACCACATATGCCCCTTTCTAGGAGGTATCCCCCTTACTTCATGTCCCACATGAAATTAAACTATATGTTGTCCCACACGATATTAAAATGTACCTTTAGGAACTACATTTGGATTGATTCCCATTTTTTATGGGATATGTTGGAACACCCAGACATCTCGTCTTCTGGTCCCGATCTATTTTGAGCTAGTTTCTCCTGTCCCATATCCTATAGCCTTTTTTGGCCCCTCGGCCTGAGGATTCTCTCACAGAATCGCATACAGTGGGATGCGTACTTTTTCCTCATTCATGTCTAGTATGTTTTATCGCTTCGTGAACATTCCCTTTTGAACCTCATATCTCCTGTATACGTCTAAGCCATATGACTTTAAGCTATGATTCTTAGTCCCACATGACTATAAACTGTTTTTTCTATCCTGAACAATGATAAAAGTGCATGGTATGGTCCCATCACATGACCCTAAACTGTGACATTATCATCCTGGACGCACTAAAAAAATGGAACTGCATCATGGTGTTGTTTCCAACGCTTTCGCCAGGGCGCGTGCATCCATCTGTGGAGGACGCACTTCTGTTACCCCGCATTCCCTCCTTCCAAAGGCGGGCGGCATTCGTTCCTTATTCAGGGACATCTGCTCCTTGATCGAAACAGGATGATGGGATGTTAGTTCTTCCTTCTATGGATTCCTCCTCAGAACTCGTCACCTGGTCCAGGTCTCCCTCATAGATTTAATACGTTGTTCGTGAATCTCATTCCTGGTGCCATCTCTTCATGGACGCCGGTTAATTGTACTACTTCCGTCAAGACTTTCCATAGGGTCTTGACATGGTAGCGACCTTCAGTCGGAGTAGACGGAAACATCAGGCATGTCAGGGCATCCGTGGGTGCATGGACATTGGGGAACCTATATTCTTCCTCATGAGAGGGCATCTCAAGGGTGCATAACCCGAGGCATGTATCTGAGGTTTTACTCAGCTTCCCGTGTTTAACACAGGGTATGCATCATGTTTAATGTCTTGCAAAGACGGTTACACCAATGGCCTTCCGTCCGAGGTTTTCCTCAGGCAACTCATGTTTAGCATGAGGTAGGCCGAGAGTTTAACGTCTTGCGGAGACGGAATGAGGCTGATCAGAACATCTCATAGAGACAGATCATATTGGTACATCCCTAGGAGGGAACACCTGGATGTTTTACCAAGGGTATGGATCAGAACGCCCAATGAGGAAGGATCTGAGGTGGTGCACCCCATGGAGGGGAGATGTCACACCGTAATGGTTGATCTGAACACCACTAAGGGCGGATCAGGGGAAGTGCACCCCAGGATGGGATACACCATGCATTACCATTGGTTGGGATTGAACCTCTGGGAGGTTTCCTACGTACCTTGTGTAGAGGAAAGGGATCAAAACCCACGTAGTTTGAAGGGGTGATGAATCGGGGTGTACTCATAGGACAACGACCCGGAGATATGATGGGCCTTACACGTGGAAAGCGGCCCATGCGCCGCTAGGAGCAGCGAGGAGGTGGATGGAATGATCCCACCGGGATGTGGCGGGCCGGGTGAGAATCCGGATGGGTGATGGATGGATGAATGAAGTGGAGGGGGAATGAAATGGGACCATCGCAGGGGCGACAGTGAAGTTGGGATTGATCCATGAAGAGGCTTCCTACGTATCCCTGTGGTAGGGAATCAAAGTCTGTGTAGTTCGGGATGGTGCCGGTGGACCGACGTTAAGGTGGACCTTGGTCCGATGGATGTTGTCAGTGAACCGATGTGAAGGTGGGCCTTGGTCCGATGGGCATCGTCAGCGAACCGACGTGAAGGTGGAACTTGGTCCGATGGATGTCATCAGCGAACCAACGTAAAGGTGGACCTTGGTCCAATGCGTCAGCGAACCGACGTGAGGGTGGACCTTGGTCCGATGAGAGATGGGCTTGAACCTCAGGGAGGCTTCCTACGTACCATGCCATGGCATGGATCAAATACCTCGTAGTTCAAAGGGTTTCATCGGTGAACCGGCGTGAAAATAGACCAGTGGGTCCACTAGTGGTGGGATTGAACCTTGGGAAGGTTTCCTACGTATCATGCCTTGACATGGATCAAAGTCCCCATAGTTCAAAGGATTGATGGAATATAGTTTAACGCCATGCGGGACGGTAGTGAACTTTGACGTGAATAAATGACGGGCAGTGGGTGTCGGCGAACCAACGTAAATGATGGACCTTGGTCCGATAAGAGATGGGCTTGAACCTCGGGGAGGCTTACTACGTACCATGCCTTGACATGGATCAAAGTCCTCATAGTTCGGGTGAAAATGGGGAGGGGCTTGGCACACCGGAAAGGAGATGGTCTGGGCCAATGATTGTTGGTCCTGAACCTCAGGGAGGTTTCTTACGTACCATGCCTTGACACCGATCAAAGTCCTCGTAGTTCGGGTTGGTCACAACGGCTTGCCGTCGGAATGGAATGCAGTTTAAAGTCATGCTGGACGAGGGTGGAACTCGACGTGAATTGGATGACGGGTGGGCTTGAACCTCGTGGAGGCTTCCTACGTACCATTCCTTGACATGGATCAAAGACCTCGTAGTTCAAATGGGTGTGCAGTTTATCGTCATACGCCACAAGGGGCATACAGTTTAACGTCATGATGGACGAGGCATGCAGTTTAACGTCATGTTGGACGAGGCGTGTAGTTTAACGTCATGCTGGACGAGGACGAAACTCGACGTGAATGAACGGCCGAGTAATGTGGCTTGAACCTCATGGAGGATTCCTACATACCATGCCTTGACACGGATCAAAGTCCTCGTAGTTTTCCGTAGGTAGGGGTCAGGGTCGTTGCTCACTCTAAGCCCATGTGAGTCATGCTCGGTGTGAGAAACAAGAGGTTGCAAGGACATGACAATCACGTCGTGAAGGATGCGTCCGTGAGAAGCGAAGAGGGGCTTACGCGTTAGGCGGCCCATGGTGCTGGGACTTACTCCATGATGGAGGTCCGACGAAAAGAATGATGATGATTTCAGGCTTGAGCCTTGAAGAGGCTTCCTACGTATCCCCGTGACAGGGAATCAAAGTCCACGTAGTTCTCCTGATGACGGCTTACCGCCGATTGGGGGTTTCAACGGCTTACCGTTGGATTGGGTGTGAACGGATTACCGCTGGATAAGGATGTGAACGGATTACCACTAAATGGGGTCACAACGGCTTACCACTGGATTGGATCACAACAGCTTACCAATGAATAAGGATGTCAACGGCTTACCGCTGGATAGGATCGCAACGGCTTACCGCTGGATTGGGTTGTCAACGGCTTACCGCTGCATAGGGATGTCAACGGCTTACTGCTGAAAGGGGTTGCAATAGTGGATGGGGCTTACACTATGAAGCTGCCCGGGTGCCGCTATGGAGCGGCAACGGTGAATGGGGCTTACGCAGGGATGCTGCCCGGGTGCCGCTATAGAGCGGAAATGGTGAATGGGGCTTATTCAAGGAGTTGCCCGTAATGTCTTCCTCATGTCTGGCCATGAGGGCATCCCAACTCACTGGTGAATTGAGGCCTTCACCTATGCACTGGTGCACAAGAGTGATAATTCCAAGGTGCATTGGAATCATGCCACTGTAGTAATGGCATTGAGTATCTTACGCTTGGAGAATAAGGCATCTATTGTTTGGAACAAGAGGCATCCTACGTTAGGAACATAGGGCGTACTACAGTTTAGAGTCTTGTTGGTAGAACTATTAGCATCTAATGCTAGGGGCATAAGGGATCTCTTATTTGGAGCAAGAGGCATCCTATGTATAGAACATAGGGAGAATACTACAGTTTATAGTCTTGTAGGTAGGATTGTCGGCATCTCATGCTTGGAGCATAAGGCATCTCTCGTATAGGTAAAGAGGCATCCGATGTTTGGAACATAAGGATTACTATAGTTTAGAGTCATGTAGAAAGGACTGTTAGGAAGAAGGTGCCTAGAAATGGTTGGTGTTGGGACTTACGCAAGGGCGGCCCTTTCTGGTTCAACCTGGCATAGGAGCCAAGTGATTGGGTTTGGAGGAGTTTCCTGAGGAATGATTCGACTCAACGCACTCGGGGAATTGGTGATGAGAATCTCAACTCACGACATGGAACGAAACCCAGAGGAATATGTCAACTCAAGGTTTTTCATGGTGTGTGGAGGAGTATCTCTAATCATGGTATTCCGTAGGTGGAAGGAGGGAGCACATAAGGGCGCAATGGAAAAGCCCGGCATCCTGGCCCGAAAAGGTCGCGGTGCAACTCTTCATATTTCAAGGGGGTCGTGACGGTAGCAAAGGGACCGGCCCGGAGGGCCTGGACCACAGGCCGGCAAGGACCCCGAGTGGGGGTGCGGGGGCGCAGCCCCCGCGGTATGGACCGGTGGGTGCGAAGGTAGGATCCTCGCAAAGGATAGGTCTTCGCGAAGTAGCTTCGTGGACCATGGCCTTGCGGAGCAATGGTCTCTCGCGGAGCAAAGGGGTCTCGCGGAGCTTGGTCTCGCGGAGCAGCATCGTGGAGCATTGGCTCACGGAGCATGGACTCACGGAGGATGGTCTCGCGGAGCAGCATCGCGGAGCATTGGCTCGCGGAGCATGGACTCACGAAGCATCGGCTCGCGGAGCAGCAACGCGAAGGAAGTTGCTCGTGGAGCATGGCCTCGCGGAGCCTCAATGCGGAACTCCACTCGGTCACCCAAGTGGGTGAAGTGGTCGTGGCCGTCCCTCTGGAGAAGGGGGGTGAGATGGGTATTTATAGGAAATGGGCGCCACGAAGCAGAACTCTCATGCCACCTCAGGTGCTTCGCGGTGCGCTCGCAAACGTCAAATTCGTTCGCGGAGAGGTACCGCCTCAAGAGCTTCGCGGCGGGCTCGCGAACGTCAGATTCGTTCGCGGAGAGTTACCGCCTCTGGAGCTTCGCGGGACAGCGATGCTCGGGTGCTTCATATCGGTGCTTCGCATCGGTGCTTCATGAGGGGTCTTCGCGGTGCATCGCGAACATCAAACGGGTTCGCGGAGCCTCTCGCCTCATTACTTCGCGGCGGCGCTCCGCGATCACGGAGGGGGCTTCGCGAATGGGCTTCGCGAACCAGATTTCCAGCCCAACTTCAAATGTCCATAACTCCTATTTCGTAGCTCCGTTCGGGCCCTGCGACCTACCAAATTAAAGCTTAAGAAAATTTCTACAATATTGGATCGTGTATGGAAGCATTTGGTAAATTTCAGGAACGCGTTTTCTGGGGTCTACAGGTGTCCTTACTCAAGGGAACATCATGTTTGGTATCGGTCACAAGCAATACCATTTGTCAATGCCTGCATACGGCTTTATTCTTGTGGTGATTCCCTAAATTTCAATCCTAGGCCTGTCGCTTAACAAAAAAACCATTTATCCTAAAGTAAAAAAGAAGATATATCAAATACTGCGTCTTTTGGTGCAAGGGCCAGACCCGCATAACCTGATTATCCCTAGCACTGGAATCCTAGCATTCCATCCTTAGAACTACATACGGTGTAATCCCCATCTTCATGGGGTATGTGGGAATTTTTATGCACCTTGTCTCGGGCTCATCCTTACGTTCAATTTCAGTCCCTCGACCTGAAACCTTCCCCATGAAGCGCACGGTGATCCGGAATAGGTCCTCACCAGGTTGGGTTTTGAAATTACATCGTCGTGTGTCTACCATTTGGGGTCTAAGATCTATGAAAATAAACTAAGACCACTCCATGTCCTTGCCGCAAGACGTTAAACTTCATGACCTCTTTCAGAACTACGTATGGCTTGATTCCCATCCTGATGGGGTACGTAGGAATGTCCGAGCATCTTGCCTTGGGCCCAGCCTAATTTTTACTTTTGGTCCCTTGAGATGAAGATCTTCCTCTGAGGGTGTGGTGTGATCCAAACTCCAAGTCCTCATTCACATCAATTTTATAGCCATCGCACCACATACTCCCTTCCTGGGATCTCCCCTTTCACTATTCATCCTATCATATGATGTTAAACTGCATGAGTCCATATGTCCTCAAAGCTTGACACTAAACTGTGGTTCTACCCTCAACAAGTTCAGGATGCCTTATGTTAATCAGGGGATGCATTGGTTTCCTCTCCAGAGAGAATTCTCCCTACCAGTGTTGGTCTCTGACCACACTGTTCCATAAGAACTAAGTTTGGCTTGATCCGCATCTTTATGGAATATATAGTGATGCCCGGGCATTTCACCTTGGGCCCAGTCCTAGGGTCATTAACCATTTTGGCCCTTCAGCCCCGATCACAGTCCACTCTCTATCACTTTAAACTCAGATCCTACATTCCATGTAACATGAATTTAAACTGTAAACCATGGTCCATGTAGTATAACCTTTAAACTATGTGCACCGTCTTTACCATATGACGTACAACTACAGGTCCTTCTAGGTCCTCACTATAGAGATCTTGTTCGGAATTAGGTTTGATCCTTGATCAGACCGATGTACCCACCTAATGTGTTTTCACCACGGTGGCATAATTTTAAGTGTGTTGGACTCTAGTTGAACAACCCATCACTCCACTCTTCACGCTTTGCGTGCCCTTTATTCGGATCCCAGTACACTTTCATGTCTAGAGGAACCCCCTAACAGTATGGATGCACAACCTATGGCTCACCTACTGTCCTAGGCTGACATTTCAGAAGACTAATTGATGATATTTCGAGTCAGGACCTATGTTTCGAACATGGTCAGTGGTCATCCCTCATTTGTTATCCCCATTTCAGTTTAACACAATAAAGATACTGTGATTCGAACACAGTCAATAGTCATTCGTACTTGTCACACCCTCACTACAGTGTTCCAAATCTTGGGAATTTTGATTCACAGCTTCCATTCCCCACTATTCAGATTTATTCAAGAACCCCTGGCATTACCATGTTCGTTCACAAGAGCACACTAGGAAAACAGTAAATTGGCTATTCTAAGAGCTTCATTCTCCAGCCTGTTCTTCACCTTCTCTTTCCAGAAATCTGGGTTGGTTTTTCAAACCCTAGATTCCTGAAACATGGTCGGCACTCTTATGTTCAGATGGAATAACATATTGATCATCCCTTGTTTCTCACATTGGGCTCAACCCGCATGAGCTTTGGGATTGATCCCTGGGCGTTTAATGAATATAATAGATACATGTAAAACCAACACTAATAACGAGACTCATGCATGCTACAACATCAAATAGTCAAATCAAGAAAGCATGTTAGAAGTTTTGTGATCTCTACACCACCCGAGGGTCTATCCCTCTGATGGATGGGTTAATCCAATAAAAATAAAGATGCGACTCCACCACCCTCTGGCTTGTGGCATCAAAGATTTCCTGCTGCCTATTCAGTTCCTGCTCTTTCTGGGCAGTGATGGGATGCAATTCATCCGCCGCAATTTGGGCCTTCTCTACATCGTTCTGAATGATGGTCATCTCCTCAGAGGCTCACTTCATGCCATCTTCGGCCTCTGCCAGTTGGGCCTTCAATTGCAATATCAGCTCTCATTACGCATTAAGGGTGGCTGAGTGCTCATCCACCCGAACCTGCTACCGTTGAACTTCGTTTTCAGCCTCCCGGAGCTTCATGATATTCACTGCATTCCTCTACTACTAGAACACACTAAGGCCACAATCATACTCCTAAATCTTCTCCGTCATAAGATCTTGGATGAGCATGTGAGGACGCTAGGCATCCACTCCCCCAGCACACACTTCATGTAGTCGTGAGCGATGTCTTTCCATCTCATCCAGCCATAGTTATTGGGGGTGTCATCAATGAGGCACTTAATCATCTTCCATGATTGGTGATGGAATATTTTGTTGTCCTCTTCATCAGAGGTCATCTCATCCCAGTCAGTGCAGTTGGCAGGCTCATATGTGGGGAAAAATCTCCAGAACTCATCAACATTGTATGCATCTGGCATTTGATTAGGAATGGTGGGACCTGGTCTATCTGTTCGATCCTCATCATCGGATTCCACCTCAATAATCTCTGGCACAACCCCTCTGGCGATCCCACCAATGATCAGAAGCACTGCAAATCGGTCAGTTTGCATATCCTCCACTATGATCACCAGCATTGCCCTAGGAAAGGCGCAGCTAAAAGTCCTGACCAACCTCGCTGTAGCGACCCATGCCAATCGAATAACTTTACTCACAAATAAAGAGCATGGACATTAGTTTACATGGTTAATTGGTGAAATCCATGAATTTGGCAGAAGAAACTTACAGAAATCGAATTCTTGGTCTCGTTCTTGGGTTCATTTTATCGGGACCCTGAGGCATGGTCCCCTGTATATTATCAAAAGATATGAAAGCTCTACAGGGGTCACCTTAGGTGTCCTGGACCCTCTGGACGTAGAAATTGATGCGGCCACATGTGGGGATCTTGAAAGCCCAGCATCTGCATCCACTGAGGAATGAGGACGGGTTCTAGGTAGTAGGTTCTACTTACAGTTCAGATGTTAGTAAGGAGTACAGAATGCCTTGTAAGAATACCTTCAGAAATGGGATTTGGATTTTACTTCAAGGGCCTCTGTAAACTCTTCAAAATATAAGGCTTGATCGTCGACTTTACCCTCCTCCAACGGACTCCCTCTACCAGCCTCGTACCCCAGGAGGACTTGTCTGATTCTTCTGGAAGAGGAAAGCACTCTCTTGGTTTAGTGGATGGCAATTGTGGAGGGAATATACAATCTAGCAGCACCTTGACACGGTCTGTCATTGGACATGGGGTACCCCAAGAATTCACAAAGTCCTCCAGCTCTGCCAGGTATTTCTCCGCCTCTGCTCGGGACACTACAATGCCAGCCCTGATAGGGAATATCCTTGGAAAATCCATCCCGAGATGGTTCAAGTGTTGCCACATCTCAGACGGACTGAGTAATTGCCGGTTGACTTCCCAGATTTCTCAGCCCTCCGGGAAGACAGCATTCTCCGGCATGTCTATATGGCACAATCGCTTCCCTGAAGCCTAGGTGGGTATCATATATAATCCTCTTGGTGTCCTCCCCTTTGGATGAATCTATTCTTCTAGAACTATAGGGTCCGCTTTCACTGTTGGATCTATCGCAGCCACCTCACCCTCAACTGGTGAGGGTCTCATCGCCAGGGATTCCCCACCACTGTGAGATTCCCTTTCCACCTTTCGGCCCTGACCTCGAGGTTGGGGAGGCTCACTATCACCAAAACAAATGGTTGGATCCTTCAGTATATCCCCCTGGTAGGACACCTCCCAGCTTTGGGTGTACTCCTTTACCAACCCGAAGATAGCAGTTGGCGGAGGCAGCTCATTCTGCATCTTCCCATCTTTCCATGTGAACATGAGGCTCATCTGACTCATCACACTGGGGTTTTCCTCGTGGCGCACCCCTAGATAGACCAGCGTGGTCAGTCGCTACATACACCGAAATTTCCTAGAAAATAGGTGTGGGGTGTACAGCTTGCAGAGAGGCTCACGGTCCACCCTTTCCACTAGCACTCCACCATGAAATGCCAAGAGATAGGACTGGTTCTCTTCCATACCTTGGCTATCATTGGTAAAATAACCTATTGGAAATGGAAACGGGTAAAAGTTGAATTCCTCCACCTTCCACACCCAGTTCAGTACCAACGGTGTGGTCATCTTGGATGGAAATATTCCCACGACATTAAAAATGGAGGGGTGGAGGTTCGACCCGAGAGGCGATATGGGGTTTGGGTACTCATAAAATCCTCTAACATGCACCTCTATCCACCCATACAAGAGGTGGAATATCCCACATATCCTCTGCGACCTCTTCCCCCCACTGATGTTCCACAACTTCATGTATAGCTTAGCAAGCATCGGGATCCCGAGGTTGACTTGCCCTCCTATCACCAACATGGATTCCATGATGAATGTGCTTGGTCGCATGCCCATGTTTGTTTCCACCACCGGCAGAATCCAACAGAAAATGAGAGTTGCGAAGAATGTCGCCAACCTGACTATAGGCTACTGCTCGGTGATGATGCTAAATCCCCCAGTTTTCTACTGGTTTTCCTCCAAGATTTACCAGTACGAGTGCTCCTTTCCTCATTAAACCCCCTTCGGGAAAGTCTGAGGCCTCACTGAAAACTTCCTGTCTTTCGGGGGATTCATAAACTACTTGAACCACCACCTGAAATAGACATCTCTTACAGCTTCTTTGTCCTCTCCCAGCACCAACTCCATCAACACCATCACCATCCATGGAATTTTCTCTAGATCATCCCACTCACCCATGATGAGGAAGAATTCATCATAAATCGCCCCTAATTTAGGGACCCTTGGGATCTAGTGCACAACCCAGAAGTTGATACCAACCTCCCTGTGGTGTAGGTGGAATGTATTGGTCCTCGATGACCACCTACTCAGCAATTCTGGCATCAACTGCTTTGGCTAATAGATGTGAAACTAGGAGGCCCAAGCTGCCTCATATAGGTCCACTCTCCTCATCTCAGCCCAAAACTCTTCACATGAGGCACCTACCCAGTAGGCCCATGCCCAATCATCTGTGAAGTTTATGCCCTGGCACAGGTCCCACTCCTCAGACCATCCCTTTCTTGAAATTTTTAAGGCTGCCTTCAAGATTGTCTAATACATAGGGAGGGATTTCTTTAGCTACAATGCCTTCCCATCCACATTGTTCTGGTGGTTATACAAGCAGTCAGCATTAATGGGCATGAAGTATTCTCGGGCATGGACATCATCCACCCAAAACCATTGGTGCTAACATGGCATACTTCTGAACTAGAAAGCTGGCTCATCCCTACTTACTTCTGGAATGAAGATTTCATCCCTCAGACCAAACCCGTACAAAGGAAGCCTCTTGCACGGTGGATAGATTCTTTGGATCTCTGATAGCAGCTCCACCAATGACTGTAGTTAGAATGGATCAGTATTAACTTGCTAAGGCCCAATCTATTTCACATATCCTCCCTTTGGGAAGCATCTGTGAGGACCCCTTGTAAGCCTCTTGATGATCCATTCAGGTTTAAGTTTGGGTTTTTCCTATGTTTGATTCATTAATCCCTTTTGTGGAGAAGTGTTTCGAAGCTCGTTCTCAAAGAATGTTCGCAAAGCCCTTCCACAACCTTCCAAATAAAGGTGTTAAGCGCTATCTCAGAGTTGAAGACTCGTTGTGCGCCACGAAACAGAAGGCCCGATTCACAGAGAGCAAGCACGGAGTACGTGTAGCTTCACGAATCGAGAGTTATACAAGCCAAGGTTGTGGAAGAAAGAAAAGAAAAAAAAGAGGTCAACCCCCCTATTTATAGTCGACGACCTTCGGATCTTTTCAGCGCGTCCATACCACGCCGAGATTCATGGCGCGCTCATCCTGCATGTTGCCTATCCACCTTGCAATCCCGCTTTTTGAAATAGATTCACGGATGGTTGAGTGATTTTGGCGATTTACCCTAAGACTTTGACCCTAGATTTCTACATGGATCCATGTATGAGGGGGGGGGGCATTTGTTAGCACTAAAAGTTAGGATGAAGAAGAACAAGAGGGATGCCTCTGAGGCTGCCTCGCGAAGACCATTTGTGGAGCCCCATGGCCCTGCGCCCGTCACGGAGCAGGGAGGCGGGATTCTCTATGAACCACTTTAAATTTCATGACCCTGCCACGGAGCACGGAGGTAGGAGGCTCCGCAAACTCATTTGACATTCGTGACCCCACTGCGGAACAAGGAGGTGGGTGGATCCATGAACCTATTTTACGTTCGTGACCCCGCCACGAAGCACAAGGGTGGGAGGATCTGCGAACCCCTTAGACGTTCGTGACCCTGCCACGGAGCAAGGAGGTGGGATGCTTCGCAAACCACTTTGACGTCCGTGACCCACCGTAGAGAAAACTCTATCTTTGTGCCAAGATAGATCTACTTCATGGCACCTCTTGCCTATAAATATTGGTCTCCCCTCGAGCCCAAACGATAGATGATCTGACATTTCATCTTGTCAGCTCTCAAATCGCATATCACTTCTTTCTCTATGAATCATGAGCTCCTAAAAGTACGTTTTCTTTGTAAAGTGCCTCCCCCTTTTCTTTAATTGAACCCCTCTTCTGAGAGGTATTCCTTTCACGAAGCCCATGGGTGTTCGTGAAGGAAGGAGATCCCCAATGGGACTCGGGTCATCGCGAAGCGTTTATCCTTCACAAAAAACCCTCCATACATACGTAACCCACATGCTAGGGCAGGGTCACCATGCATCATGAAGCACATTGCTTCACAACACCTTGCCTCACAAGGCACCTTTACTTCATGAGGCATTGCTTTATGAATGCCTTCCCACTTCACCAAGCTCTTCCCATAAGCACTTATTCCCTATTCCTAGCCTAGGAAACTTCACTTTGCAAAGCACATCCCTTCAAGAAGTCCCTCCACTTCAAGGAGCACTAAAGTTTCACAAGACTTCTACCTATGAACCATTTTTCTCTGTAACTCCCACTACTATAATTTGGATCTATAGCCATGGATCTATAGCCACAGACAATAAAAACTATGGCTATAGATCACTTATACCCACACCTATTTTGGTGTCTGTGGCACTATCCCACCACACGAACCCTTTTCCCCCCACCCTTGCAAGTTTTGAATCCTCCCTATCCCCATGAACCTCCTCCCTCCTGCGACACTCCTCATCTGATGATGTCTCCGATGTGGCCACCCCACCTCTCCATGACCCTCCTTCTCCGACACAGCTTCGGCATAGTTTTGTGGCAGCTCTGGCATGGTTTAGACGTGGCCACCTCCTCCGACCCCTATGATTCTCCACCTCTCCCAAAATCATAGACACAGTCACCCCACCTCCCTGCAACCCTCCTTCTCTGACGCGGCTCTGTCATGTTTCTAATGCAGCACCAGTATGGTTCAGACGCAGCTCCGACACAGTTTCGACGTGGCCACCCAACCTCCTGGGATTATCCTCCTTCGATGTGGCCACACCACCTCCTAGGATCATCATCATACATGTGATGGATCCATGAATATGGTACATTTATCTAGTATTGATTTTATTGGTACCCTATTTAGGTTTGATCCCACGCTGAGAAAGGTTTCTAGGTAGGGTTGACCATGGGGATTAAAATCTGGAATACCAAAAAATTGAAATAGACATCCTAAAATCAATTCCTATTCCTCCTATTCGAAAAAAAAAATCAAAGAGGATCCCACACATGGTGTGTTGGTTTGCGGGTGGGGTGACATCAATTATTAGAAATAAAACATGTTAGTTCATTTTCACTTCATCCTTGGATTCCCAATCCTTCACATTTACTTTAGGAATGTGAGAATAAACCCTGGGTTTATATCAACATCCCTAAATGTGGATCATAAGATTTTTTATGATAGGATTTATTTCCTCGATGAACCAGATATGTGCACATTATAGAAGTTTAACTTTGGATAATTTAATGCTTTGAAGTTTCACTTATTATTAAGATTCAACCAGGAGCATGATGAGTGGGTGAGCAAAGTCTTGTCTAAATAAATCTGAGTTAAGTTGAACATACATTTCTAGAGGTTCTCCAATAAGGGCATGCCAACTGAAATTAATATCCATAGAAAAGTAAGTTAGACACCCTCACCATGTATTTTTTGTGAGAGGATAAAATATGAGTTAGTATAGAACTTATTTTTTTATGTAGAATGGGTCCTCTTTTCTTGGGCCCTTGTTGAGAAACTTATGGGAGTTCAATTTTAGGGGGGATACATCTCTGACTTTTTGTCTACATTATTTCAAAGTGTTGAGAAACATTCATATATGGTTAATCTTAATGTAATAGTGTTTTCAATGGTGTGTTGGGTGATTTTGGAAACAAGGAACAAGGGTCATGAAGGCAAGAATAGCTCCCTCTATTCATTCAAGTTCACGTTCTCTCTCTCATAGACAAACTAGGTTCCCTTCTTCCTATTGAAAATGGAATGGATACTAGTAAGGGGATCCTCCCTAGGGATGTGATTACAAATGATAGAGATCATCTAGGGTAGTGGATTAAGTGGATACCCCCACTATGTAGGACTAAAACATAAAGTGAATGGGTCCTATAAATATGGAGTTATGAAGAGGGATTGTGAATGATTCTATGGGATCTATGGTTATCTAATATAGTACCTTTTATGGTTTAGGTAATTCTATCTGGATGGAGAAAAAATCTTTACTCAGTGGCCTTTAAATTTTGAAGATAGATAACTTCAATATTTGTATGGTTAAACATAACTCCAAGATTCTTTTAAGATTCCTACATAATTATGGAAGTGCTCCTTGGTATTCAGATTATAATATTAGGAAGTGTAGTTCCCCCATCGATCAAGGCAAAAATATCATTCATACTTAGAGAGAGGGGAACTTTTCTGCATAAAATCTATCTAGTAAAGATATTCCTTATGAGATTCTTATTATCTATCATATTACAGGGGATCTTCCTTATTACTATGAAATTTTTTTAGTGGTTAAACCCTCAATATTCACCACTTTAGGCTCCCAAAGTGCAATATTTTCCCAAAAAAAGGTTCTTCTTGAGTTACCAATAATTTCTCAACTATTACATCAATCGAGGAAGTTCATATAGGGATACCATCAATGGAGGCGAATGATCTGAATACTCAAGAGATTTATAAATAAAACAATTTTCATCACATGTACAATGAAAATACGAAATTCAATTGGTTGGATAATCAATTACTCAATCAACTACATGTTCTAAATCCTAATCATCTGGAAAAGTTTTCAACCCATAACCAATTTCAATCCCAACTATCTCAACATTGAATCCAATATTTTCCATATAAATTGTTAGAATAATTTTTTTAAAAAAATTCAAATTAAATTATCAATTGTCATCATTGAGATTAGATATATAAAACACTGAAATGGTTATGGAACCCATTCCCACTTAGGTTTACCCTTCCTCAATATCGTAGAAGAATCTTGTTACACACAAACCGCTCATGAATAACTCAAAGTTGTGACTATTACCAATAATTGGAAATATATTTTAAAACCTAAACCATTGATTCCTAAACCATCAGATTCTTCAAAATAATAGGAAAAAACCAAATAACCAACATTACAAACTAAAAAATCAATTCTGGTTAATGAGTGAATTGGTCATGGAATGTTGAAATTCAAGAATAGGAACATGAGGAAATTGTTGATGGGTGTTAAAATCTGGAGAAAAGTGATTTTTTATATTCAAAAGAGAGAAATTTGACATCTTGGAAATATTTTCCTAAATATTATTGTATTATTTATGAGTGAGTGTCAAGAAAATATATGAGATTCAAGATTTTAGATAAAGACATAACAACACTCAAAGATATACACATGTAACCCATCCAATGAATAATGTGATTGATCTTTCTTGTCGAAACTAAAATAATTGGTGGAAGATGGTCGTGATGTGGCTGTTAGATAAATAACCTCATTCCCACTTATAAATAGATTGATCTAAAACAAAATTATAATATATTATAATGGTTTTTGATAATTTAACTGTTTTATATGGAGATTGTGTTTAGAATACTATGGTTTGGTTGAGGAGACTTTCCCCCATCAAAATCCATGGATTTAAATGAATTTGTATTTTCATTTCTCTAGTGTGATCTTCATGAAATTAGATTGTTTCCATATGAGTGGTAGATTATAATCCAAGCGCCTTTAAATTTTATCATGGTTTTATCTATTAATTTTCTTTACACATAATACCATCACAATTTTCATTCATTTCTAATATGATGCTGGGGAGTGAGGGGAGATAAAGGAGTGATGAAGCATTCTCAATTACCATGGGTAGGTGAAAGTAGTGTATCAAAAATAATTTTTTTCACCACCTAACCTAACACACTAAAGAGAGAGTGAATGGATAGAGATCTTGGGTCATTCCAAGGTATTATTTAGGGTGGTGAATTTATTTTATAAGACATTAGTATATAATTAATGAGAGACTTATATAAGGGAACCATTCCTTATATTCATCATTTTTTAGTTTTATTTTATTTCTTCCATCCACTTGTGGTTCCACCTATTCATTATTTAATTATTTTAAATTAATAGTTTTATATTAGTGTAGGTGTGAGGATAATGAATGATTATATCCTTCTGTGCACTTGTGGTTTCCCATCTATTTTCACTATAAAATTTAGTATTTTTAATTTTCTATTGTATTAAATTTTTATATTGGAGTTGAAAATTAGTGGCAATCATGTTTTGAGGTCTTAATCAAATATACCTATTGAATTAGAAATCACTAGTGTTTTTCATGATACACTTTGATCAACCTTTTGGAATCATGCTTTTTTTTAAGGACATTCTTATTAAAGACTATCTGTTAATGCTTATCTGTAGAATGATTTAAATTTCTATTTCATATAATCATGCTCAGTTGAATCTGCATTTGATTAACTTGGGAATAGGGATGGTTAGTGCTTATTTACTTGATTGTCAAGATATTCTGAGAGGAATAGGAATAATTTTTGTTGATGAAGTGAAACACTTCTAATTTTGGAAGAGCGGAAAAAGAGGATGTTGCAAAATGATTTTTGGTATGGAGTTTTTTTGCACTTTTTGGCTCATACTGTGAGTCACTTTCCTTATTATATGAAGTTTTATTATGATTCATGTGTGTATCCTCTTTCAATTACTTGATGGTTCATGCCCATTGCATGTCATGTTTTCAATGTATATTGAACCATCAATTTTTTCCAAGGGTATGAGTTGGAAAACCAAATCATTCATTTTGTCAATGTTGTAGCTCATTCAATTTTCATTGAATATTTACCTATTAGAAATAGAGAGATAAAAATGGGTGTTGTGCAGCCTTTGTTCTATGGTTTTCATTGCTGGCTTTAAAAGGGGAATTTCGACTTTTGATTGTGTGCCTGTACAAGTTCAACTTTTTAATTGATATCATTACTATATATTCATATTTTTAATTCTTATTGTATCTTCTAGAAGATTTTCAATCTAACGATTTATTGCAGGAACAATTTGTCCAGGAAGGGGGAGGGGGAGGGCCTTTGCAGAGGGAGGGGTGTCTAGGAGGGGCAGTGTTATATTAGTGTAGGTGTGAGGATAATGAATGATTATATCCTTCCATTCACTTGTGGTTCCCTATCACTTTTCACCATAAAATGTAGTATTTTTTATTTTCTATTTTATTACATTTCTAGATTGGAGTTTCAAATTAGTGGAAATCATGTTTTGAGATCTTAATCAGATCTACCTATTGAATTAGAAATCATTGGTGTTTTGCATGCGGCACTTTGATCAGCTTTTTGGAATCATGATTTTGTTAAAGGATATTATTATTTAAGACTATCTGTTAACGCCTATCTGTTGAAGGATTTAAATTTTTGTTTCATATAATCATGCTCAATTGAATCTACATTTAATTAACTTGGAGAGAGGGCTGGAGAGTGCTTATTTACTTGATTTTTAGGTTGGTCCGAGAGGAATATGAAGACTTTTTGTTGATGAAGTGAAACAATTCTAATTATAGAAGAGAAGAAAAAGTGGATGTTGTAACATGATTTTATGTATGGAGTTTTGCTGTGATTTTTGGCTCATACGGTGAGTCATTTTCCTCATTATATGATATTTTATTATAATTCATGTTTGTATCCTCTTTCAATTACTTTATGGTGCATTCTCATTGCATGTGTTGTTTTCACAGTATCTTGAACCTTAAATTTTTTCCCAGGGTATCAGTTGTAAAACCAACTCATTCATTTTCTCACTGCTGTAGTTCAGTTGTTTTGCATTGAATATTTACCAATCGGAAATAGTGAGCTGAAAATGGGTGTTGTGCAGCCTATGGTCTATGGTTTTCATTGTTGTCTTTAAAAGGGGAATTTCGACTTCTGATTGTCTTCCTATACAATTTCAACTTTTTAATTGATATCATTACTCTATACTCATATTTTTAATTCTTATTGTGTCTGCTGGAAGATTTTCAATCTCATGATTTATTGCAAGAACAATTTGTCCATGAGGGGGAGGGGGAGGGGATTTGTAGAGGGAGAGGTGTCTATGAGGGGATTTGTATCCTCCTTTTGCATGATGAACTTTGATCTTCCTTTTAATTCTTATTGTATCTATGGAATATTATCTTTTCATTGTGATTATGGATTCATGTATCATTTATCATGTATAGTTGACACACTGATCACATATATATAAGATGTTATTATATCTCATTTCTTTTCCAACCATTTTATAAGAGGTGGATTCTTATGGTGAGGCCGTTTCTATCCACCACCATCGAAGACAATGAGTTAAACATTGGATTTGGGTAAGATTTATTATGTTTTTATTATTTGACCCAATTTTAATTCGGGATATTTTGATTTTTGGGTTCCTTATATTTTTGTAGTGCATTTTGAATTTCATTGAGGTGGATTCGAGTCGTCGTTGATGAAGACTTACATGTGTATGCATAGTTATAAATATACATATATAAGTTCCCCCTTTATATAAATTCACTCATGGCAGTATGAATATACATATTGGGGATCGGTGTGCTTATATATAGTTATGAAAAATTCATACATGTTTAAGTGTAAAGGGATATATGCAAGTATAAACATACATCTAAGGACTCCCTTGTGCATATTTGTCCATGAAAATATGTACATAGAGGCTATATATCCTTATATATATGTGAAGTTTCATATGTGTTCAAGCGGAAAAAAGGAAGATTCGAGTTGTCATCATCAAAAGAAAACGTGTCTTG
Organism: Viscum album; assembly: GCA_963277665.1. Classification (NCBI taxonomy): domain Eukaryota; kingdom Viridiplantae; phylum Streptophyta; class Magnoliopsida; order Santalales; family Viscaceae; genus Viscum; species Viscum album. Next base: position 330,458,194 of record OY728164.1, read on the forward strand.
AGGTTGAGGTTGGTTACCTCTGCCTAAACCTTTAATTTGAATTATATAATTTCCTGATTTATTTGAAAACTTGTTTCCATAATTTCTTTATTGTTTTGGAAAATTGTTTTCTAATAAACACAATCTTTTTCAAGGAAGAATATGAATATAGCCCTTGAATTTATTTATAGACCTTGTTTTTTCGATGAATTAAGAGTTTACTTTAACTAAAAAAATGATGGTATCATTCGCGAACATCAGTTGAGATTTTCCTAGTGAAAGTTTCTAGAACCAAAATGAAGCTACATTTCCTTCATGTATGTTCTTATTAATATTTCTATAATGGTTATATTGAGATAGGATGAATAAGATTAGAGATAGGGTATCTCCTTGATCGAGTCCCCAAACATATTTGAAGAATCTAAAGTTTTTCCCCAAGAAATAAATGGACTTCCATGGTAAACTAAAACACCTAAAGAGTTTCAATAAATCCACTAGAAAAACAAATTCATGATAACACCTTGATGATGAAGATTGATCAATGAATGATAAATGGTAAACATGTCTTGTATGAAAGGGCTCTAATGAAGATTAATATGGAAGTGCCTCCACCAAACCGAATTTACCTGTTTGTAAATGATCACCATATAGAGGTAAGATTTGAATTCGAGAACCTTCCTCAATTCTGTAATAACTATAAAATTGTAGGACAATATTTCCAGTAGTGTCGATTTGTTTAGAATATGGTCCAACCTTCCAACATGGAAAAGGCTTGGAGTCAAGTTTCAAGAGGGAAAAATGTTGATTCTGTCAATAAGAGACTCAGGAATGAAAATGAAGAAAATAAAGGATTGTGATGGGAAACTACTGTGGGGGCTAGTTCATCGTGGGCAGCTTTGGTGGAGGAGGATGAGCGTATATAGGATGGTTATGCTGCAAATGACGTAATTGTGCAAGAGGAAACATATATGGTGCCTAAAGGAAACACGGTGACTGAACAGGGTACAGATACAGCAGAAACACATTTCCATGATTTTGGAGGTAGCAACCAGCCGACTTTGGACATCCTTTCCATTACACTTCACATGAAAGTTGAGTACTTCTTGATGGATCTTATTTCAAGGGATTTTAATGATTCTATATCCAGTGGAATGTCCATAGTTTTGAATGCCATAGAACAAAATAAAACCACCAGAATTGGGATGGATATATGTGATCTACCTGAGAAGGTGATGGATGATCAAGCATGTATTACACCTGTCAGGGATCTGGTACTGGAAGAGTCGGCTCTTGCTCACAATAAACCTGAGAAAAGAAAAAAATCAGTTAAATCTGTCCACAATACTATGGAATCAAACACATCACGAATTTCAAAAGGAGTTTAGTAATTGGAGAAAAATGCATGTTCAATAACGCATGGTCTTCTCTGTCAGAGTGCTCAAAGATTATCTTGGACACATGGGGTACAAACAGCTCAAATATTAACCCTCTTAGTTGCATCTTGAAACTAAAAATGTTGAATATCATATTGAAGGACTAGAGAAAAAGTAAATTCACTCTATTGGATGACGAAATAAATTCTCTTGAATGCTCCTTGCATGATGTTCAGGAAGAAATCACCAGGACTGATTTCTCAGGTGATATCTGCCAAGAGGTTGAGACTCTAAATTTCTCAGATCAAGGTTTCTTGATAAAAAGATCACAGGGAACTCAAAGTACATGGAATCTCATATATGACCTAGTGTGAGAGAAATATCCCAAAGGATTATGGGGTCTTCTCGCTGGTTGGTCAACAAAAAATCACCTCTCAAATTCTGGTATGAAAAATTGTTGGCCACCCCATTGGTTGAGCAGATTAGCTCAACTCTCTAGTCCATAGAACATGGCATCACTATCAAGGATCATATGGAAAACTTGGAAACTCTCCCTGATGATATTATATATATTATCTCTAATTATGAATTTCTAATGCAGGAAGACATGCTCATCTGGGAACCTACTCCAATGGAATACTTGATTCTAAGAACTTCTATCAACACCTGATTCAACAAAGCACCCACTTGATTGGAAAGTATAAAAGATGGATTCTCCCCTCAAGGTATACACTACTATGGAGGATTTCTTGGAATAAGGTTCGTGTAGATGAAAACATACAATGTGTGGGTAGGTGGGAGGTGGGAAGGGGCAGGGGGCATGGGGGCAGGAGGCAGGGGCAGGGGGGAGGGGGGAGGTCTGCAGGGGAGGGGGATGTGGGTGGGTGGAGAGGGAAGGGGGCAGGGGGAGGGGAGGGTGGAGGGGCATGGGGCAGGGGAGAGGTCTGTAGGATAGGGGAAGGGGGGAGGTCTGCAGGGCAGGGGGAGGGGGATGGGGTGGGTGGAGGGGGCAGGGGGAATGGGGGAGGTTTGCAGGGCAAGGGGTAGGGGGGAGGTCTTCAGGGCAGGGGGAGGGGGTGGGTGGAAGGGGGAGTGGGAGGGGGGAGGTCTGCAAGGTAAGGGGTAGGGGTGGTCTATAGGGCCGGGGCGGTTTGTAGGGCAGGGGTGCAAGGGGGTGGTGCAGGGGGTGTAAGTGGGGTGGGGCAGGGGGTAGGGGGTGTAATTAATCTCTATAGGTTTATTTAATATTAGATAAAGTTGAATAACCATTACAATCCATCTCTAACTCCCCCATTTCTTTAGGATTAGGTTTCTCCAAATCTTCCCTCCTATGTACAACTAATTTCGTTCACTAAATCATGGATTTATATCACTTGAAACAAATCAGATTTTGTATGATACCACTAGTTGTTATTGGTATGGATTTAACACCTTTTCTTTTAAAAATCCAGGGCATTATGTCCACTTTTTCATTATAGCTTATAAAGATAGATTTGGATCCTGCAATATGTCCTCCTTTTGGTGGGTTGATTCCACTACCACATTGCATGAATTTACTTGTACATAGCTAGATTCAATATGATATTTTAAATTACATTAGATATATCCAAATACATAACATTTCATCAAGACTCTGTAAATAGATATTGTTTTCTTCTACATTTAGGTAAACTCTGAACAATAAACAACCACTTTTGTGATTCTTATTTTACTAAAAATAACAGGATGTCATGTTGTAGATGTAGAAACAACTTCAAATAAGGAATGTTGATCAAGAAAAGCATGTCACATATTACCGTATCTTACAACATTCAATGTTCCTAATTTCTTTTGTTATAAAATAACTTTAATGTATTTCCACATTTATGTATTTGTTGTACTATAAGGTTGTAAATGTATCAACCAAGTCCTTTTGTGCTTGGAAAGGATGACAGGGGGAGGGGTAAAGGGTGGTGGGGGGGCATGGGGTGCAAGGGGGTCCAGCAGGGGGGGGTCTAGTAGGGGTGGTGCAGGGGGGTGTCCAACAGGGGTGGTGCAAGGGGGGTTCAGTAGGGGGAAAGTGGTGTGCAAGGGATGTGTAGGGGCAGCTGTCTAGGGGGTCCAGGGGGCTGCTGTCCAAGGGGGTTCAATAGGGGGGCTGCTATCCAAGGGGCTCTAGCAGGGGGGGATTCTGTCCAGGGGGGTCCAGTAGGGGGGATGCTGTCCAGGGGGTCTAGCTAGGGGGGTCTGCTGTCTAGGGGGGCCAGTAGGGGGGCTGCTCTTGAGGGGGTCCATCAGGGGGGCTGTTGTCCAGGGGGTCCAATAGGGGGGGCTGCTGTCTATGGGGGTTCAGTGGGGGGGGTTCTATACAGGGGGGATAGGGATGCTATCCAAGGGGTGCCAATAGGGGGGATGATGTCCAGGGGGTCCATTAGGGGGGAAAGAAGAGTGCAAGGGGTGTGTGAGGGGGGTGCAAGGGGGTGTGTGCAAGGGTTTCAAGGGATGGGGGGGTGGATGTTGTTCAGGCGGTGAAGGGTGGGCAAGGGGTCCATCAGGGGGGATGCTATTCAGGGGGGTCCACCAGGGGGAATGCTATTCAGGGGGGTCCAGTATGGGGATTCTCTTTAGGGGGTCCAGTAGGGGGGTTGTTGTCCAGGGGGGTCTAGACGGGGGGGTTGCTGTCCAGAGGGGTCTAGAAGGGGGGGCTACTATCCAGGGGGTCCAGTAGGGGGGCTGCTATCCAGGGGGTCCAGTAGGGGGTGGGGGCTGCTATCCAAGGGGGTTCAGCATGGGGGAAAGGGGTGTGCAAGGGGGTGTGTTCAAGGGGTTAAAGGGATGTGTGCAGGGGGGTGGTATTTTTTATGAAATGGTAAGGGTTTTAGCCATGGTTCCAAACCGTGGATAAAAGGTTACATCCACGATTCATTGACATGTGGCTAGTATTGGTGTGGTTGTGGGGCCAACCCTATAGCCAGGGTTCAAAACGTGGCTATAGGGCTATAGCCACGGTTTGAAAATGTGGCTATAGTTTTGGACCGAGATCCACACAAATACCATCCATAGTTCAATGAACCATGGATCTAACCTATAGAGATGGTTTTTGGGCTTATAAACACAGTTCCAAACTATGGCTATAGCTTAATTTTCTAGTCGTGTCCTTTTTCTGTGTGGCCCTTCAGGTTTTCATGAAGCAATTTCCAAGTCCCTTGGTTGATACTTCCCATTAAGTTGCTTCACCTCATGCTTCTTCACATAGGCACACTAATGGATATTGCTTCTTCACATAGCCACGCTGACGTGGACCCCCAATGGGATTATCTCATGACACCCCTAGTCATGGTGTTGTCGGTACCTTCCCTTCACCAAGGTGTAGAGGGTGTTGATCATGTAAGTCGTAGGGGTGCCTAGTAAACTCGCCTCATCTGAGCTACAGGATGTTAAAATGCCAAGCCCCATCATCCTCGGCACAAGACATTAAACTGTAACCTTACCCTAATGTATGTCCATGGAGAAAGGGCAACAACCCTGGTGTAAGCCTCTTGATTTTCTTGCAGGAGGTAGCACCCGTACTCATCCTCTCTTCCTGGGGGCCAAATCCATCCCCTACTGGGCTTTGTCACCACCAGGGCCTCCACCCTAGAGTAAGTCCCGGTATCTATCTCCCTGGGGCCACTCCATGTGTATGCCCTTGTTTACTCTTTGGGACGCTAACCACAGGTAAGCCCCACTCTACTTCACAGAGATGCACCTTTCTCAATGTGATCGCCAGGTCTCTACTACCACTTGTTTCTCACACCGAGCATGACTCACATGGGCATAGAGTAAGCACTGATCATGGCATCCTTTCTGGGAAACTCAAGAGTGTAAGTCCCACACCTCATTCCGAACTTTGTGGACTTTGATCCTTGCCTTGGAAAGGTATGTAGGAAGCCTCCCTAAGGTTCAATCCCAACAACCATTGGTTCCAGCCATCTTCACATTGGTTCATCCACCCTATTCTGAACTACATGGACTTTGATCCATGACAAGGTAGGGTACGTAGGAAGCCACCATGAGGTTCAATCCCACCACATATCGGGGTCCTAGGTCTTCCTTCACGTCGGTTCACCCCCGTCTTACATGACGTTAAACCATGGATCTCAATCAGCGGTAAGTCATTGTTCCCCCAGTCAGTGGTATGTCGTTGCACCCTCCTCAACTATGTGGACTTTGATCCTTGCCAAGGAAAGGTACGTAAGACACCTCCTTGAGGTTCAAGTCCAACAACCATTGAACCCTAGGTCCTCCTCCATGTAATTCCACCAACCCCCATCCCACATGAACTATGTGGTTTTGATCCTTCTCTCCTAGATAAGGTGCGTAAGAAGGCTCCTTGAGATTCGCCCATGTCCAATGGTAATCCATTGTGACCCCATCTAGTGGTAATCCATTGTGACCCCATCCAGCGGTAATCCATTGCGACCCCATACAGTGGTAAGTCATTGTGACCTCGTCCAGCTGTAATTCATGGAGACTCAATCCAGCAGTAAGTCGTTGTGACCCTATCCAGCGGTAAGTGGTTGAAGTCCCCAATCGATGGTAAGACGTCTTCAGTTGAACAATGTGGACTTTAATTCCCTGCCATGAGGATACGTAGGAATCCTCTCTGAGGTTCAAGCCAATCAATCATGTCTCATCTTGATCTATCCCTCGAGCCTATGTGTTTTTAGAATGTCATGAACCAATCTAGAGGTTATATTTTCTCCAGATCCCATCCATGTATCCATTCTCACGGGTCGCCTCCTTAGGTGTCCCAACTGCCCTACCAAACTACGGGAACTTTGATTTTCTGCCACGGGGATACGTAGGAAGTTTCCTCGAGACTCAAGCCCAACATTACCTTTGTCCCCATGGTTGTTCCATCCCATTCACCAGCCAATTAATTCAACACTCCATCAACCATATCGATTCGTACTTAGGCCGCCACATCCTGGTGAGGTCAAGACAACTCACCCCCCTTACGTCAGGGTACCCTCCAGGGGTTACACTCATCTGATCCACTCTAACCAGTGTTCTGATCAATCTGATCCATCCCTGCTAGATGTTAAACTGGTGGAATACCCTGTTTTAAACATGGGAAGCTGAGGAAAACTCCAGATACATGCCAGTGGCATATTATTACTTCCTACATGGGATGCCTCGGGCTTCCACGCCCTCGAGAAACCCTTTAAAAGGGGGAAAAACCTAGATGTTCCAGTGTTCTGGTGTCCAGACACGCCTATGATGTCTAACATGACTAATCCGCTGACCAAAGGTTGTGTCCCTGATCAGACCCTTTTGAATGTCTCTACAGAAGTAGTGTAATTAACTGGTGTCCATGAAGATATGGCACTAGAGAGAGTTTCATGAACAACGTCTTAAATCTATAAGGGAGACCCAGACTAGGTAATGAGTTCTGAGGAGGAATTCATGGAAGGAATAAACATTATCCCCTCATCTCATTCTGATCAAAGAGAAAACATCCCTGAACTAGGAGAGGATGCCTCCTACCTTTGGAAAGCGGGGATGTAGGGCAACAAACAGCATCGCCGTCCCCAAACAAGACAGACACGCGCGCCCCGGCTAGAGCGTCAGAAAAAATCACATTGAAAAATTAACCAATATTTCATTATCTTATATCCTTAATAAAATAAAATAATAATACAATTTACTATTCATTAGGGTCATATTACTATTCATAAGCGTATGTTACTATTCACCAAACAACTATTTGGTTCTGTTAGACTCCAAATAACATGTAGTAAACAATTTTATGTGACTATTTATTGAAATTAAAAACATATAAGAAGAAAAATTGTGTTTAAAGGCTAGTTATAAATATCTACTTAAAACAAAGTCTAATGCATTTCATTTATATTTTTAAAACCTTGGGGTGTGACATTATACCCACCTTCTATAAATTTTGACGTCGCAATTTTATTTACTAATCAAACAAGTGAGGGTACCTTTCCTTCATAGAATTTTCAGATTCCCATGTTTCTACTTCAACCATGTTGGTTCTCCAAAAAAACCATTACTTGGTGGATCACCTTATTCTGCAATACTTGTTCCCTTCAATCAAGAATCTGAACTAGTTTTTCTTCCTATGAAAGGTTTTCTTCCAACTAAAATACTTCTACTATCAAGACATGTGATGAATCGGGCACATACCTTCTCAGCATTAAAACATGAATAACATTATGTACCTTAGATAAACTCAAAGGCAAAGCTACTTGGAATGCATCTGGTCCAACATTCTCTAGGATTTCAAAAGGACAGATGAATCGCGGACATAGCTTTCTTTTCTTACCAAAAAACATCACACTTTTCCAAGGATGGATTTTAAGGAAAGAATGGTCACCTACCTCGAAAGATAAGTCTTTCTTTATATTATCTACATAACTTTTCTTCCTGCTCTGAGCTTCCTTCTAATGTTTATGGATCATCTTCACTTTATCATCCACTCCCTCTACTAATTCTAGTCCCATCAACTTAATTTCCCTAACTTCATCCCAAAAAGCTAGAGCTCAATAGTGCTTCCCATACAGTGCCTCAAAAGGAGGCCTCTGTATACTGGAATGAAAACTATTATTATTGAAAATCTCAAATAAATTAATATTTTGATCCCAACATCCCTAATAGTCCATTGAACAAACTCAAAGCATATCCTCCAAGATATAAATCGTCTGTTCTAATTGTATATCTGATTGAGGATGAAAAGATGTGATAAAATTTAATTATGTGCCAAACGATTTCAGAATCCATTTCCAAAAGTTATAAGTGAACCTGGGATCCCAATCGTATATAATGGAAAGAGTAACTCCATGTAACTTGACAATATCATTGAGGTACACTTTAGAAATCTGATCCAACGACATGGTATCTCTAATTTAAATGAAATTTATAGATCTTTTTAGTCGATCAACAATGACCCAAATTGTATTGCTACCTTGATATGTCTTAGGTATTCCCACCATGAAGTCCATCAATATATTATCACATATCCACTCTGGCACTGGAAAAGGTTGTGGCATCCCCTTAGATAACTGATTCCCTACTTTAACATGTTGAAATGTAAAACATTCCACATTAAATTCTGTAATATCCATTTTTATTCCATCACACCAGTAATACTCTTGAAGGTCTCTGTACATATTAGTACTTCCATGAAGAATTGAAAATGGAGAACTATGAGCCTCACACAACACATATTTAATTAGCTAAAAATCACAAGGCGCACACAACCTTTTTCCAAATCAATAAACACAATCTTTATCAAGGTTTAATTCTAGAAACAAACCCATTTTAACAAATTGTACCTTTTTCTATAGCTCACATTATTTCTTCGTCACATTATTAATTTTGTCTAATAATGATGAATACGCTAAAACATGAAACAAAATAGATGTATTCCCTCCACCGAAAACTTCTAATCCAAAATTCTTCAAATCATTAATCAATGGATCATATTCCAATCATAACATAGTTAATGATGCATGATGTTTTCGACTAAAGGAATATGCCACTTTTTTTTATTTTCTTGGATGGTAATTGATCATGCAATAAAAATCATTTATCAGGTAAATACATCTTCTATAACTAATTTTTAATTCCTTATGAGCGAATACATACTTCATACTTTTATGGTCAGTATATATTTGACATTTGGATCTGTAAAAATAGTGCCTCCAAATTTTCAAATCAAAAACCATAGCAGTCAATTTCAAATAATGTGTGGGATAATATAACTCATGAGGTTTTATTTTTCTTATAGTAAAAGAAATTAATTGATCATTCTAGATTAGAACACAACCAAGTCACTTCAATAAATAATAATTGTAGACGAAAAACTCACCATTTTGGAAAGGCAAGGCCAAAATTGGAGAACTCACTGATCTCTTCATCAGTTCCTAAAAAAATCACATTCTTCTATCCAAATAAGTTTAACCCCTTTTCATGTAAACTTATTTAGTGGGATAGATAGTAGTGAAATTTTTTTAACAAAATTTCAGTAATAACCTACTAATCCAAGAAAACTATGAATCTCTGTAACTTTTATAGGTCTTGGCAATTCATCAACCACTTTTGTTTTGGAAAATTCAATTGTTATTACATCCTTATTTACGATGTTCGCAATAAATGAAATATGTTGCAACCAAAAATCACTCTTACTAAATTTTCCATACAGTTTCTTCTCTTTTAAGGTTTTCAAAACAACCCTTATATGTTTTTCATGCTCTTCTTTACTTCTCGAATATACTATAATGTCCTAAATAAACACAACCAAAAACTTATCCAAGAACTCCAGAAATATTATATTCATAGGATACATGAATACAATAAGGGAATTAGTTAACCCAGAAGGAAAAACTACAAATTCATAACGATCATATCTAGTACGAAATGCAGTCTTCGAAATTTCTTCATCCTTTACTTTCACCTGATGGTACCCCAACCTCAGGTCAACCTTTAAAAAATACTATGCTCTCTAGATTTGATCAAAAAAATCATATATCTGAGGAAAAAGGATACTTTTTTTAATGGTTATGTTATTAAAGGATCTATAATCGATGCAAAGTCTCATTAAACCATCTTTCTTCTTAACAAACAACATATGAACACCCCATAGTGAAGTGATGGGTCGGATGAAGCTTTTATCTAATAATTCTTGAAACTATTTTTTTATTTATAGAAGTTCTATTTGGGCCATTCGATAAAGAGGTTTAAAAATTGGCTTAGCATCGGGAACTAATTCAATAGTAAACGTAACCTCTCAATTAGGAATAACACCAGGAAAATCATTAAGAAAAACATACAAGGGATCTTTTACCATTGGTATATCATTAATCTGAATAGTTCCCTTATATTCAAAAATATAATCTAGAAGACATTCATTTTCATCCTTTAATAGTTTCTTAGCTTCCTGATATGTTATTAATGGAATGAGCTCATTCTTGTCCACAAACTGAAATTATTTCTGAAAAATAACTTCTTTATCTCTGCAATCTATCTTAGAAAGATAAAAATGAATTCAATCCATACCCAGAATAACATCATACTCTATTAAAGGCAAAACAAGAAGGTTTTCTAGTAAAATCTTTCACCACAAGAGGATTCGAAGATTCATATAATTTCTTTTTTCCATAATATTTTCTCTAGGTGTTTTTACCATGAGATCTAGTTTTATTTCATGTTGTTGAATTCCCAATTTTTCCAAAAAAATTATTAAATGAATAAATGTGTAGACCATGAATCAAACAATACATTTTTTAATTCAGTAAAAATAAGAAATGTACCTGATACCACTTCATTATATGGATCAACATCTACTGAAGTGGTTCCAAATGATTTTACAAAACCCTTCTACAACCAATCTTGTTGATTCCCTGCTTGAGTAAATAGCTTCGGACAAAAATTAGCAAAATATCCCAATTCCTTACAGTTAAAGCATCTCACCATTGACTTCTCATAAATTTTTGGATCATTTTCCTGGAACTCATGATCCATGTTTCAAACATTCCACATAATTATCATTTCCCATAATTTACATGAAATTCACCAGGATGCCTCTTACCACATTTTTCACAAGAAGGGAAATTCATTTTCTTACCTACAAACTTTTTTAATGAGTTCTTCCCCATTTCATGCCAACCTCACCGCTTCTTATTCTTGTCACCACTAGGCACATAGGTATCATCAAACTCCATCTCAACTTTTTTAGCAAAACTAAAAAGCTTCTCATTGATTTTAAACTCTCATGAGGCCAAAGCTCTTCGCAAAAATAGTTTCAAACCAGCGTAAAATATATTTATTTTACATTAAAAATCAAGAGTAAAATCTGGTAAATACCTAGAAATTCTTATAAAATTGGATTCATATTCTTCCACAAAATCATCTTCTTATTATTTCAGTTCCATAAATGTTTTCTCCATTCTGAGTCAAACAGTTGTGGGAAAATATTTTTCCCGAAAAAAAACTTTTAAAATTATCCCATTCAAGACTATCAACATCATAACTTTCTCTCATATTCTTAACCAGATACCATAGTTGATCAGCTTCACCTTCCAAACAATAAATGGATACTATTACCTTTTTATGTTCCAAACATCCCATGACATCAAATATCTTTTCTAGAGCGTTGATCCATCCTTTGGCTATCACTGGATCTGTGGTTCCACTAAATGTTGGAGGATGTTGCCTCATAAAATGCTCCACAAAATAAATGTTTATTCCTGGTAGATTATGTTCCTATCTAGTATGGATACCACCTCCATTTACTTCTTGATTCAACTAATCCATTTTTGTCAAAAACTGCTCGGTTCTGATTCCCACCATTTCAGGCTGTAGATTCGGACAGACATCAGCCTCTTGGTGCCTTTCTACTTCAGCTTCCCTGTTTCTTCTCTGGAAAACCATTCTATACAAACATAACTTATATGAAACAACATGGTAATCCTTAAATTCTATAACATTTTAAATTACCATATAGTAAAAAATCAGTTGTGCTATTCTTTAAATATTATCCCAACACTAAAGTTATCTAAACCATCCTCTGATACCAACTATAAGAACCCAGCCTTAAAATGATACTTGATATTGAATTTTACACATGACCATACATTATTAAAAACTGAGATCTTTTCATTTTTATAGTTTTAAAGAATTAGGATATCTTACATACATGAAATACCACATTCATACAAGTGGATACTACTAAAACATAATCCATTTTTTCAAAATGTAAAACATTTAAACTTAAAACATGATTTATTTAACAACACTCAACATCAAACATCACCACCCCCTTATGTATATTACCCATCCCTATATCCTATGAAAAACATTTTAAAAACATGGGATGAGTATAAAACTTAGTAAGGGATATAAATAAAGAAAGTGCTACTCAAGTGATAACATGAAAACCAATAAACTGCATGATCATAAAAACTCATATGCATAGAAACATCATGTAGTTTCCTTGGGACATATTTACTATATCTCTCTTTCATTCACCCTTACACATGGAATATTTTTTTTAAATTGTTATCTCTGGAGTACCCAATGCATTGGAGAGCTATAATGGGGCTCACCCATCATATCTTGATCTATAATGGGCTCAAACCAACATAAATAATCTCCAAGGAACATATAATGGTAATAAAGTATCTTAAAAATTATAAGAAATCACTCATTCCATATTCATATGAAAAACAATCCTTTTGAAATTTATTAAAGAGAGTTTAAAAAGTATTTTAAAAAAGAAATTTCTTTAAAATATAATTAGAGTGAGAATTAATAGAATGGAATGGATATGTGTATACAATGTAAATAAATATAGTGAAACATAATATAAACAAAAAAATCATCACACCAATAATATTAATACCATATAAAGAACAAAGAATAAGGTTAACCCAAAGAATGGAAATTGGGTTAATAATTCCCTTACCTCCGGTTCTTCTTACTTAAAATGTGTTTAAACCTCATATATAATGGTTAAAAGATTGTTATTAATATCTTAATGAAACGTATTCATGTTTATAACACCTTGTATGAGCATTTTACAACATCGTTCGACACATTTATTAGTAATATTCTGTTATTTACACTGTGTCAGGTGCATTCTTTACATGGTTTCCATGATTGTTTAATGATATATATTCTTGTTGATTGGGAGTGAAACTCTAGAATTGGTATGGAATAATATTTAAATATTTCCAAAACCATAAATTATACCATTTAAAATTTTTAATTCTGAAATGAGGATGATTCATAAGTTAAAACATTAATGACGTTCATTTAGATCATTTTAGTGGTTCTTTGATAATAACGACCTCATTTTGTTTTAAGAATTAAAACCATGTGTAAAAAATAATTCCAGAACCATCTATGAGAAATAATACATATATTATAACCCATTTCAACCATAAAAATGGTTTCATGAATATAAATAAAAGAATTAAATCAAATTGAAATCACATTGTAAAGATGAAGATACAGGAAAGTTTATATCCTTGAACTTGCTAAAATTGTTAGCATCAACCTCTTTAGAACAAGCACCAGTTTGTTACCCAAAAACTAAAAGAAAAATATTTAAAACATGATCACCAAGGTAATCTAAATCCTAAAATGGACAATCTAATATTCATATTATCCTTACACAACTTTTTTATCAATCTGAGTGGGTTGTTCTCTTATGACAATTTTTCCACAGAATCATTTCAAAATCCTCTCAAAATCTAGTTTTTCTAATCCCTTTTATATTATCAACAAAACCTCAAAATATATTTCCAAAATTAAATTATTTAAAACCAAATTATAACATAACACTCATGATCCTAGAATCTTCCACTCCTAAGTTGAACCACATGAGTTTCCATCTCATGATCTTCAATCTATAAAAAACCTCAAACAACCTCTTAAGGATACCTCCCATGATCCAAAATATATCATAAAATATTTCCCATGATATTATGATTTAAAATATTGAGAGATATTAATTATAAATCCTCTATATTTTGATAAACATAAATGGTCTTAAAATATTAAAAAATGAATATTTAAAAATTGTGTGAAAATATCCTTATAATTGTTCTATTTTAATTCTTTATATTGCTTGGATTAAAGCACTGATGAATCTTCCTCACCAAAATGATATTTTCGATTTGATGAATATATCAACATAATTATAATTATATCTCCATGAACCTATCATTATTAAAACTAAAAAATATTCTGTGAGAAATTGAAAATCTTATATATCACCATAATGAGAACAAATATCTTATATATCCAAAAGAATATATTATATTAAATTTGAAATACTGTTTATAGTATTTTAGTTATTCATTTTATTTATTTTAGATTAATACTCATTTAGTAACACCCGTATGCAATGGAATTATCTTACTAATACTTTGGAAAATCTTATGCATCACTTAGAATATCTCACATATCATTCAAAAATATATTACATGTCAAAAATAATCTTACACATCGCTTGTATTATCTTATGTATCAAAAAAAATACACAATTTATTCCAAATAATTATATTTTATAAATTCTATATATTTTATATCAAACCTATTCCTTTTTGAAAACCAAAACTTCATTTCAAAATTCTATAAATTATTCAACACAGCAGAAAACCACTTTAACCCTTCTCAGAGAATCTCAACCTTAATCAATAATAAAATGTATCAATGCTCATAAATATCTATTAAAAAATAAATAATTATCCTTAAATGGGATTAACAATCTCCCACTTGTGATTTTTTACATTACATTACATTTCATCCAACCATCTAAACCTCAAGAATTTAGAAATATTTTTTTCATCCCTAAAATCATGTCGGCTGAAATATTATCTTCTTTCCCATATCAAAAATAAAGAAAAGGATTATATTAAATTAATTATATCATCAAATTAATATAAAGTAGTCATGAACTAATCATCTCTATGTTTACATGATTTTTCTCAGTGAAAAAAAGGAAAGATATTAACTCTCTCATCAAGCTTATCCAGAAATTAACCCATCAAATGATACCAACATAGGTATTTTTCAAGAAAAAGTTCAAGAATATCTCAACACGCATCCCATTTAAAAAATTTAAATACTTCATTACAAGTATTTTTCTCATAATATATATTTCATATCACCCTTTATAATAAATAAAACATAATTGAAAACAGATAGGATACTTAGAAGAAAACCTTAGTAATGTTGGGAAATGGGTTACACACCCATTTGAGCTTTAGAGTCACATATGAAATAGTTTTAAGTAACACTAATAGAATATCAATGATTTTATACTTATAACGAACAAATTCCAACTCTTTAGGTCTTAAAAAACCTTCACCTTTAGAACTTTATACTTGATATCGATGTGCTTTGATCAGAAATGATTCACTCGATTCTTTGATAGATTTATAGAACCTTGGTTATAAAAACACATATACATTGGATATTTTACACCAATATAAAAATCATTAAGTAAAGTTCTCATCCATTTCATATGTGTGTCTTCTTATTCTTATTTGATATATGCAAATTCAATGGTAATCTAATTAACTAAGGTTTTCTTATTTGAATTCAATGCCACACATATTCCACCAATGAATAATATCCAATATAATTTGAAACTTTTTTCATCCATATAACCATCCAAATCATTATATATGAAGCCCTAGGGGTATACCTCACCTTTATTATCATATAAAATTCTATAATTGTATGTATTTGTTCATATATAATAATCATATCAGCTTCTAAGCAATGTGATTTTTCAGTTTGGATTGATTCCTTACAAAAAGAAGTACAACAAAAATAATGTTTGTATTTGAGGCACTAAAATAAAAAAATTCAATCGATGAACTTTCTAAATTCATTCTCATTAATGGATTTCCCTTCATCATACTTTCTTAACTTTGTTCCTGCTTGAATTTCTATAGACACGCCTATTGATTCCACTATGCCAAAAAATTTCTATAGCTCCTAGGAATATTTATATATGGAAACGAAAATGTGACCAATATCTTATTAACAAGCTAACACAAAAAAAAATTCATCTCTAAAAGGAATGAAATCTCAATTTTCTTCTCTATTGTTTGTGTAAAATTTATCAAAAATATTATCCACATGATTAGAAAAGATAATTTCATGAATATGAAGAGATGGACCCTTTCTTCATAAGAAATCCCCATCCCCTTTATCCAATACATAATTAAGGATACCCATCATATTATTATAAATATGGATCCCCTATCAATCTTGGGTCCATTTCTATCTTTTCTCACCTTTGAATTTATTAAGCTATCTTTGATTGTTTTTCACATCTTCTTTCTATTGGATCTCAAATTCCCAATTTTGTTAATTTTATTTTTTCACTTTCTAGGATAAGGTTCATGTTATACCTCTTATCTACTATTTTTCCTCAATAAATAATTTTAAATCCAAAATATGGTCTAATATGATTGTTTTTTTGTGGATTTTTTTGGATTATGATTTTACTTTGTTGATTGGGAACCCTATTCTCTTTTGTATCCTAAATTTTGTGTGGTGGGTATGTTAGCTACATTTATTATATGATAATACATAACACTTTCACTACAAATCTACACTTTTTGAAGGATTCCCAATGTTTGACACCATTTTGGTTAACATTGATGGCATTGATAATCGGATGGGAATGTCTTGATTTAGTGCTTCTTAATCATTAATGTGAGTGAAATTATGGTTTCTTATTCCACTTAATGGAAAAGGGTTTTTATTGTGGTTATTTTTTATTCTTTAGGTTGTCTCAACTCTTATATTGTTCTACTTTGGCGTTGTTTTGTTTGATGGTTTAGAGATTTCGTTTTATTGGTTCCTATATTTTTAGGTATTTATGGTGTTTTTTCATTTGTTTATATATAGTGGTGTATTATTCTCTCTGGAGGTTTTCATATTAATGATGATATTATTAGTGATGGTATTGAATCTCATATTTTGTGTGCCTCAATTTTTTCAATGTTTGTGGTGATTTTTCCTTGGAATGTTTGTGGTTTTTGGTTTATATTAATGGATATATATCTATAGTGATTGTAATTATGTTGATCATGTGTTTGTTGTTGTTGATTAGTGTGGTTCATGTTGTTTTTGTTTTGTAAGTTTTCATAATTTTCCATGGTTCGGTTTATTTTCTTGTGAGAGAGGTGTATGTTATGGTTTCCCTTTAGAATGTTCATTTGTAGTGGTGTGATGGTTTAATGTTAATAAAAGAAAGTATATCTAAGGACCCACCCTTAATACGTTACTTAATCTTGAATTTTAAACAAGACCATAAATTATTAAACATTTAGGATCTTTTCGGGTTTGTATTTTTAACGAATTAGGATATATTACATACATGACATACCACATTCATACAAGAGGATACTACTAAAACAGTATCAATTTTTTTCAAAATTTAAAACATTTAAACTTAAAACGTGATATCTTTAATGAGACTTCATATCAAACATAATGACTACCTTATTTATCTTACTCATCCTTATATCCTGTGAAAAAAAAATATAAACTTGGGATGAGTATAAAACTTAGTAAGGGATATAAAGAAAGAAATCATTAGTCAAGTGACAACATGAAACCCAATAAAACCCATAATCATAAAAACTCATATGCATAAAAACATCATGTAGTTTCCTTGGGACATATTTAAAATATTACTATTACATTAACCCTTACACATGGAAAAACCTTTTGGTCAACTTCAATCTCTATAGTACCCAATGCATTGGATAGCTATAATGGGTCTCACCCATCATATCTTGAGCAATAATGGTTTCTACCCAACATATCTTTACATATAATGGGGATCACCCATCATATCGTGAGATATAATGGGCTTAAACCAATATAAATAATGTTCAAGTAACATAACATAGTAATAAATTATCTTGAAAATTATAATAAACCAATCATGCCATATACATATATAAAACAATCCTTTTGAGATTTATAAAAGAGAGTTTTAAAAGGTTTTTAAAAAGAAAGTCCCTTAAAATATAATTAGAGTGAGAATTAATATATTGGAATGTATTTGTGTATACACTGTAAGTACACATAGTGAAACATAATATAAACAAAAAAATCATCACACTAATAATCTTAATACCACATAAAGAATAAATATGTAGGTTAACCCAAATAATGGAAATTGGGTTAAGAATTCCCTTACCTCGGGTTCTTCTGACATAAAATGTGTTTAAACCTCATGAATAATGGTTAAAAGAGCGTTATTAATATCTTAATGAAACATATTCATTTTTATAAGACCTTATAGAATCATTTTACAACATCATTTGAAACATTTATTAGTAATATTTTGTTATTTACATTGTATCGGGTGTGTTCTTTACACGGTTTCCAGGATCGGGTAATGATGGATATTCTTGTGGATTGGTAGTGAGAATCCATAATTGGAATGGATTGGTTGTAAAATATTTCTAGAACCATAAATTATACCATTTATCATCTTTAATTCTGAAATTAGGATGATTCATAATTTAAAACATTAATGATGTTTGTTTAGATCATTTTAGTGGTTCTTTGATTTTAACGACCATATTTTTTTTATAAATTAAAACCATGTGTACAAAATAATTACAAGAAAACAGATGCGAAATAACACATATATTATAACCTAGTTCAACCAAAAAATTGTTTCATGACCAGATATGATATAATTAAATAAAATTGAAAACATGTCATCCATGATGTTGGTAATTCGACACATCAGGGACAATGTTTTTATTCCTTGAATAAGTGGGAGTGGAGATGAAGAATGATGATGAATTTTCAATGAACATGAAAAAATAAAGAATATAAAAGATTTATGGATATTTAATTCTTCTTGGATAATAGGAGAGAAATATACTATAAAATAAAATGAAAGGAAAGCAAAACACATGAAAAAGAAGAGGACTTCTTACCTCTTGATCTCTTCTCCTTGAGATCACCCTTAAGGCCTCTGATTTTGGCCTTTGGGTGTGACCACCAAGTCTTTGATGTGGGGAAGGAGATTGGGGAGGTAATTTGGTGGAAATTATACAATTATCAAGGCTTTATAGGTGTGGGAGGAAGATGGGAATGAAGGTGGTATTTATAGTGGAGGAGAGGAGGTGTTATACATTATTTAAATAATTACTATAATATTTTTGCTCAAGACTATTAATTATCTCAATTAATGTGACCCCAAATAGTAATAATGAAATTTTAGCTCAAACCAAGTGGTCTTACATAACTTATGCTGTCATAAATAGTGTATTTTAATAGATAATTTGAATATACGGTATTTTACCATATTTCACTATTCATCAAAAATTCAAGAATTTTAGAAAAATACCAAAAATTCAGCCTAACTATTTTTTGATTTGTAGAATTAAAAAATAAACTCCATTTTTTGGAAATTATTTTTTAAATATTATTAATTTAATTTTTAAATAAAATCATACTTAATTCAAAAATTAAACATTTTAATTCTATAACTACTTTTATACCACATTGAAAAATTAACCAAGATGTCATTATCTTAAAGCCTTAATAAAATAAAATAATAATAAAAATTACTCTTTATTACGGTCATATTACTATTCATATTACTACTCATAAGGGTAGTTTACTATTCTCTAAAAAAAGGTGGTTCTATCAAACTCCAAATAACATACTGAACACAATTGTAGATGAGCATTTTTCGAAATTCAAAACCTAGAAGCAGAAAAATTATGTTTAAAAGCTAGTTATAAATATCTACTTAAAACAAAGATTCATGAATTTCATTGATTTTTTTTAAATCCTTGGGTTGTTACAGTATGATAGGGTGTAGAATCAATTTGGATCATCTTTATCACATTTACATCACTTGTTTGTGTTCTTGACATCATTGTTGTTGGGTGGGTTGTTTGAAATTTAAAATTTGAATCCTTTTTGGGTTGAATTTGTTTTCCACCTGGGAAATTTGTGTGGGTTATAACATAATACATGAATTGGATTATTATAAAACTATTAAAAATATTGGATGTCATAAACGTGCATAATCACAGTGAGTGATGTGGTGTTAATATTCTTTACAGATAAGTCGTTATCTACATGTACTTTTCCAAACTCCATGATTCTCATGTACTCATACATATTTAAATACCAATCTCATACAGATTAATTCAAATTATATATAATTTTATTCAATTTTTAAACCTAGTTATAATATTTATTGAGAATAAAAACCTCTGGATTTTTATATATACATTTTTATTTAGATAACCAATTATAAATTAAGGGTTCACATCCATTTAGAAACCATTTATGGGTTTTAAATAAAATTGATATAAATTTTTGGAAATCCTCCAGCTTTGTAATTGGGGAAAATGTTTCTTCAAAATCAATGCCTTAAAATTGTGAGTTCCCCTTTAAAAAAGGGATTTCTTTCTTTTATACAACTTCAGCTTTCTCATTTTACATATTCTTAAAAAATTATTTTGCAGCAATAATTTTTTTATCCTGTATATTTGGTGAAATATCATATATTTTCATTATTTTTAATTTGATCTATATATTTATTTATAAATTTAATCCATTAATATTTTTTAAAAATTCTCGTCAATAGTATATAGATTAAATTTTAAAAACATGCTATTGTGACTAGATATTATAACCATACTGCTAGTTTACACCCCTTAAGTTTGATATCAGATGATATTTTCATAAATTAACATGATTTCTTTGTTATAGTTCTATTATTAAATGTTTCTTCACTAGATTAAGATTAATTTATATTATCATATTATCATCAAGTTGTATAGCAGGATCACATGTGACAATATCATTCTCATCATCTTACATTTCTGGTTTTTTATTACTTTTTCATTTTCAAATATATTCATTTCATCATTGTAAATTATCCTATGATATTTACTATTATAGAATCTATATGATACTTTAATTCATTTTTAACAAAGTAATATTCCATCATTATCCTTATCATCAAACAGTCCACTATTTTTTCCACTCTTCTTAATTTTATATGGACTCTAAAAACTCTAATGTGTTTTAGATTTGGTTTCTTCATAAACCAAATTTCATAAGGAATAATTTCTAAATTTGGAATCAATAAGAACAGATTTTGAATGATTCAAATATTTTTGATGGATTTCAACATGAAAAATATTGATGTTTCATACTCAGTTAGAATGGTTCATTCCATAAAAACAAGACCTCTATTTTTACTTCAACCACTCCATTTTTTGGAGAATAAGGTCCCCTAAACTCATTTATTAGGCCATGTTTTTCAGTATGCTCTTATAATTATTTGCTGCAATACTCACATATTAGTTAAAACCTAATTTTATTTTCAGATGGATTATTGCAACTTCTAAACACCAATAGAGAATTATATTTTTTTGAAATAAACATAATTCAATAATATGAAAAAATTATAAATAAATGTGATTAATACTTATCTCTGCTTTTATACTTATTGGACATAGGTCTATAAAGACCTGAGTGAACTAACTCTAATGGCCACTTTGTATGGATCTTAACTCACTTGTGACTTTTACTCACCATTTTCCGCTTAAGACATACCATGAATGTACTGATGGTTTCATCTTTAAAGGATAAAATATAAATCACATATTATTAAATCATAGAATTATTCATGTTATTTAGGCCAATATGTAAATGTTTTATATGCAATAAGTATTTTTAAGCATTTAAAATCATTTAGAAATCTACTTTGGTTTATCCAAACTAAAAAAAGTTGCCTTGGGTTCTAAACCCTCTAGTTATCATAACTCCATAATTTGGTATCTTCATAACACAACAATTTTTTATAGAAATCACCTCATTTAAATCATCATAGATTTTTGATACACTCAAAAAATGATGCTTCATACTATGAACAAGTATAACATTTTGGGTTTGTTCTGATTCTCACGAATCTTATCTATTCCAACACATTTGATTTTTAATAAACAATCAGTTCCAAATGTGATAGACCTACCTTCACATATTTAAAAATTATTAATATTATTTAGATCACCTATCATGTGGTAGTTATACCCACTATCAATAATCCATAGATTCTCATACTTTCAACTGTCTAAAGAAACTTCAAAAATATTTTCATTTTGTTCAAAATGATTCCTTTTCTAAAAATTGTCTATTCTAAAACCTTTATTTAATTGACCTTATTGGAAAACAAGACACTCATTTGAGTTTTTTACTTCTTGGAAACATATTCTAGGAAATTCTTTCATGCTATAAAAACTATATTTTACTTTAATTTTATTCTCAAACTATTATATATCATGATTTTTTTACATTTCCATCATATTTACATTGGTTCATAGACCTTTATTTTTATAGAAGGAGATATTGTATAGCTAAAACTATAATATTTATTGAAAAATATCCTAAAAACCAAACATTATCCTTAAAATCATTTCTTTGATACAATTTCTACTACTAGATGGGTTTTTTCCAACCTCGTATTTAGACCTCCAGTGACATGATTCTGTTAAACCCTTTTGATAATATATTATTTAGATATTTTTTTATAGATTGGTATCTAAATAAAATTATTCTACTTTGAAATATTAATAGGTCTGACCTTTTTTTCAAACTTCTCAATTAATCCCAACTATTATTTTTCAATTTTCTTTATAAAAACCATGATATTCTTTTGAGAAGATATATTAAAGTAATTACCTGCTTCATATCCATTATTTTTTCACAATATTTATTGTTTTTTTTTTTTGATTTTAACACTTATTTAGATTCTCATTATCAATTTTAAATATCCTTAAATTGCTTAAACCTTTCAAACACTCTTGTTATTTTCCTATTATAATCATGTATGTGTTTCTTTATTTTATTCTCAGATTCAAAAAAAAATATTCTAGTTTTTTTGTGTAAGACTTCAAAATATATTAACGAATATTTTTGAATCTAGGTGAGGAGGAAACATGAAATTATGAGGCCCAGTAATACTGATATGAATATAATGAAAATATTAAATATATTCTATCACGTATATGTATTTTTTCTGAAATAAGGAAATAAATCAAAAAAGTGACTCTGATCTGAAATATGATACCACTGTTGAGTAATGAAAGTGGTTTTTACCCTAGGTGTGACATAACCATTATCGGTATCAAATATTTTGGAAATGTTCTACAACAAGAAAATAATAATAAAACGAAATTGATAAAATTTATTTATTTATTTATTTATTATCATCACAGTGACCTAACCATATCCAATATAAACCTCATTAAGGATAATTCATAGTATTAACCGCATAACTGTAAGAATTTAGAGGATAGATTTTAGGAGCCTTAGAAAATAACAATAGATTGTGGTCAAGGATCCTCCCACCAACACAACTTATAGATCTTGCCAATAATTATACTTTATATTCATTATTCATTAGTGATTGATCCAAATCTGAGATAGGGTCTTGTTTTTGTGGTTTATCTCCCCATTTTTATACCAAAATGAACCCAAATATATTATTTTAATAGTTATATTCATGGGTCAATCACTCTTGAATGTTTAGGTATATTCTTTAAAATATTTAGGGGAATTGTTTTAATAGATTATTATTACTCTGCATTAATAATTATAATAAAATTGTATTGAGGCCAACCTTAACATGGTCGTGGTTAATTAATAATTTTATGGTTTGTTCTTTTCTTCCCCCGTTTCTTTTCACATTCATTGCAGGAAATTTCTTTGATACGTGGTTCAATGAATACCTAGTTATCAACCATTATGTGACCATTTTTCAACAAAAATGATCAAAACCATAAGTTTTATTTGTGATCAAGGATGTGAGCAGGGTTAAATGATGATGGTGGATGATTAGAGGAGGATTGGATTGGTCATTGTATTCATATTCTTCATATTTTGATGTGCAAAAATGATTCATGGAAATGGTGGTTGATGTTAAATTGTTTATTATGCTAAAATTTAGTGAGCATCAATGATAGGTCTTGGATGAGGGTTCATATGATGATTGTGGGGAATGATCAAGGGTGGGAGAAATGTATCTGGTGATGGAGTGCTGCGAATATTCATGAAAGAGCTATGGGTTGTAATAAATCCCACAATACACAATGTGTAATTATGAGATACATGTCGTGTATGACCCATGATTGTAACACTATAGTTTCCACAAGAATTAAATATCACATATTGTATGACATGTTTCACATTCTGTGTGACCCAATAATGGAAGTATGTCATGTACTCTAGGAGTACACAATTATGGGTGTAGTACATGGGCATGTTCAAGTACTCGAACATGGACAAGTTCCTGGGCTTGACCAAATACATGGGAATGTACCAAAATACACAGTAATGACAAGATTTTCATGTTCATGGGTAGGAATCTTGTTTAGTACTGAATTAAAAACTATACGTCATGTATGATGTGGGACACACCATGTATTTTTTAGAAATTCAATCCCTATGATAATGAGATATGACTAGTTCTAGAAACAGTGAGACACATCATGTACCCTTATATTCATATCATATACTACTTTTAGGGAAATTTGGAACCCTTTTTCTTCTCAATTCATCTCTAGTTTGATCTTGAGTGTCTTCCCTGAGGATAATTTATTGTAGACTAGTATCGGTAGAGTGAGTTCAATTGGTATTTATCTATGAGTTTATAGTGAAGAATTACATAATTAGCATAGTATTGAAATCTTATCTATGGAATGATTCTCAAATTAAGTTTTGGGGTCCCTATATGTGGCCCGAAGTGTGATCCTCGATATTTCCTTCATTTACCCTAGGAAGGGTTCGTGGTATTGGTGTGACTTCCATGCATTGGGCGTCAATCACCAATCTAGTGGTTTAACCATGTTGGGTTTGTGGTATATATTCTCCTACTTATAGGGATATTTCTAATAAGGTTCATGGAGTTATGAAGTTGTCCTAGTTGTGATCTCCTATCTGGGTGTTAATATATTTAGAGTTATAATGTGTATCTTATTTTCCATGATAATGAAAGCATAACAACTCAGGTGAGTTCCATCAGTGAAATTATGGATCATGGAGTGGATTCTCTCATATGAGCATCATCTTAAGACATTGAGAAAAATCATGTTGATTGCAGTGGGGTTGAGACCTCTTTGAGACTTGGATTATATCTTGAGTATATCTGGTCACTATTTTAATTCTTATTATTATGTCTAGTAACCTAGTTGACATACATTTAATGAGCTGACTAGTATTATGACTTTTTACGTTTGGTGATTTCGGGGTGTCCTACTCATATTTTTATACTCACCCATGCTTAGACTCTTCCCACACATGTCATGTCTTAAGTAGATGACATACCTTTTTATGGAGTCCTTGGAGTACCATGTGTAGGTTGAGAATAGTATTGTCTAAGTAGACTAAAGTTCAAATCGATTTTATTTTTGATAGTAGTACCCTCTTGAGCATGTTGGACTTGTTTTCTAGTTTTTGTTAGGCTTTCATTTCACCTATTTTATGATTTCTAGTAATTTTTTCATACTCTGATGGTGATTATATGTATTTCATGAATTATGGTATTAGTCATATTTTATATATCTTATCATTTTATGGGCTTGAATAAGTGTGTCTTCATACATGCACTTTAGGTAAATTGCTCTCTTGTGTATGATATGCATACTTGGTCCTGGTTTCCAGCCCCAAGCCTATTGGAGGTAGCCTTGGGTTAGACACACTCAACATATCTGAAGCTAGGTGGAAACCGGTGTGTCATGTCATGATAATTTTAATGTTTAACTTCTCAATGACTTAATCACTAAATTTGATAGTAGAATTTATATCAATAATGATCTTCTTCTTATATATATTATCATGATTTAACTTCTCAATTTCTTTAACCAAAATTTTTTTCTCAACATGAATATATTTATTTTTAGTAAAGACTATTTGGAGATATCAATTTTTATATCTTATCCTCCCAATATCCTTTAGAAATATCCTGATCTCAGTATTTTTGTTTTATTACTTGGTTGTTTTTTCTTATTAAAACAGTATGCTAGAACTAATTTTTTGAGTCATCTATTGAGGATAAAAACTCTTCTTATTCTTGATATACATGGTCTGTATGGGCATATTATTTTTTGTTACATCATTATACAATATTTCAACACAATTTTAAGTTCCTTCTTCCATGGATAGAAAGTTCCTTATAAAGGACACATATGAAAACTTATCCTAACATTTTGATTAAGATTGTTTCTATTGGAAGAATCAGTTTTCTTAATGTATATATATTTTTTCTCTACCTCCCACATTAACTTCTGATTCTCAATGGAAATTTTTAGAAGAAGTGACCAATGTACCCATAATTAAATTATTTAAAGGTAATTTTACCATGATACTTACCTTTCCCAATTTTTAGTATCTTGACATCAGGAAGAGAACCTCATCAATGTATTCCAAATTATCATCTCCATTATAGGAATTATGCTCATAAAAAATATTTATATTCTTTGATTCTTTCAAATATATTTATTTTCCATATAGACGTTTCTTTTGATTTTAAATCAACTTTTAATCTCTTAAATTATTAAATTATTGTGTAATTTATCAATTGTGAACTCATCAAAATCACTTTCATCAAGTGTTTTTATTTTTAGCATCAAATTTTTTTGAAATAATTCTCATGAGTTTTTTCACCACTATAGAGTCTTTAATATTTTCTATATAGCCTCTTGTAGTGATGGAATTCATGTTATCCCTAGTAACGGACTCATTAATAGGTTTATCTTTGTGAATTATTACATATTAAATCTAGCTTCTACATTGCTTTAATTTTTCTTCCATTAACTCTTTCTATCCCTTATATATGTTGTAAAAATTATCAGATATTTCCTTAGTAGTTTTTCATATCATAACTTTTGTAAGATCCTTGTTAGATAAATAGGATAATGATTTATTTGTAGTCTTTCCATCACTCCCAACATTATTCTTATCAAATAGATCATGTGTATTAATCTAACATGGTACTATAAAACCAAGTAAAAAGGATTCAATTAAATCAAGTCCAAGAGAGTAAATATATGGTTTTATATGTCCCTACTAAATATTAAATGGTTTTCAAAAAAATTGAAATAATTTGTTGTTTACTGAGTTTTTTTATCTATAGAAATTTATAGAGAGATCCTTAGAGGAACGTTTTCTATTATATCAGATATTACAATATATTGGTGATGTAATCAACAATGAGAAGTTGTGAAAATAAAAGTTAATTCTCCTCTAATTTTTAAACACAAATTCAATTCTCATTATTCATAATCAATATATCTAATTCATAAATATGTAGAAAATTAAACATTACACAATATGATTTTTAACGAGGTTTTCCTCCAATGTGGATGACTATATCCCTGGTTTTTTTGTTTCTCATCATACAAACACATAAATACCTTTTATTATCAAATAAATGATATATATATAAAGTATATAATTGAACCTACTATAATCACTTGAGCCATCAAATTCATAATAATCCCCATCTTTCTACACTGAGAAAATAAAATTCCATATTTCAAGAAAGATCACCATTGTAAGTGTGAGCCAATAATGGATAGTATAATAATGATCTCAACCCTATCCTTATCCATACATCATAGTTGGTTGTTTTGTTATCATATTTTTTTTCTAAAATCATTCATGTATCCTATTAAATGTTTCTTCTTCTTCTTCTTCCTTTTATGTGGTTAGGTTTGAATCATAAAAAATTTATATAACTAAATTATGGAAATCCCAATTAATGCATATAAATAAAGATCCTATAATATTTTATTCCTTAAAAAACCATGAGATTTTATATATATTGATCCAAAATCAATATAATTATCATTAAAAACCTCTTGCGCCAGCCTCTGATGATCCATAATATATCTTCCAAAATTACCCACGATAATCTCATTTAAACTGGGGGATAATATTATTGATAATTCATCTATATTTTGATCTTAAAAATGTTATTCAAATATTAAAAAATTAATATCTAATAATAGTGTGAAAAATAATCACATTTTTTAAATTAAATTCTTTATAACTCTCAACTTGAATCATTATTGATTCCCCATAAGCAGCATGATATTTTAGATCTGAAAAATAAATCTCAGCATAATCACATATAAATATCCTTAAATATATCATTTTTCAAACTAACAGACCATACATAAAAAATATAAAATTGTATACACCATTACAATGATTAAAAATATCTCAAATATCATTAATAATATATTTTGTATGCTCTACAATATATTACATATCATAGTTTATCCATGCCTTTTCCAAATTTTTGTTTAATCCTCACGACATAAAGCTTACATGCACCAAAATTTCCTTATGTATACTCAAGAAAATATTAAGTTCACTCTGAATATATTACATATCATTCAAAATATTTTATGTATCCCAGTGAAAGTGCTTCCTTTTTGTGTCTCATAATTTTGAAACATGTTTAGTAACATTAATAATCATACACATTACTTGGAATATCTTACACATCAACCAAAATATATTACATATTTCAGTATAATTATTTACTTTTGTAATTTTTTATCTTCAATATCATATGTATTCCTTTATGAAAACTCTAAACCCACTTCATAATTCCATAACATCTTCAACTCATCTTAAAACCCCCTTAACCATTATAAGTGAATCCCCACCTCCTTCAAAAATAAAATGTATCAATCCTCATCCATATGTATTGAAAAAAAACATATTCCTTTAATGGGTATAAAAATGGTTCAACATTGTATAATAAATACACAAACATTAAGTATTAAAATTTTTAATAGGATCAAACTCATTAATCTAATATTTTGATAATGGTATGGTCAATTTTTATAGGAAAATAATAGATGGGGATTAAAATTAGGAGTCTGAAATTGGGTAGATAATTCTAGAATCTAAAATATTTTCTACTCCCATCTTAATAACAGCTAAAAATTTTGTTTTCATCCTTTATTTATTTTGTAAAAAGGATTTTCTTTATCCTTGAGTAATATAATATACATGAAAAAGGTGATACATAGGCCTGTAGTTTCTCCCAATGTTTTTTCAATAAGTGTAATTTTTTCTATGAAGTTATCATTTAGTTGGGTTTATTTGTTTGGTAATAGGTGGTATTTAATAGTAATGACTAGACTAATTTTACTCATCAAGTATTTATACTTCACATTCAATGGTTGAGGTTTGAGCTCCAAATTAGGGGCTGGTTTCAATGATAGAATAAGCATATGTTAATTAATATCTTCATAGAACATTTTTCATATAGAATGAAAATATTCAGACTCATCATTTTTAGTGAAAATAAAATCTAATCCGTTAAAAAAATACTCAATAATTTTATTATCAAAAAATTTATGATTAAAATAGAATATAAAAAATCTTAGAAAATTTCATTTTTCATATCGATTTTGTAGAGAAATTGGTTGAGAAATAAATTTAACTCCTTAATTCGTACTTACCTAGAGTAGTGAACTATACCCATAAGAAAAATATTGATTATTAATGTGTGACATGGAAAAACTAAAATGATATTCAGTGGGACATTTCATTGATTCTAGAATAGTAAATTTTATTATATCATTTCAACATTCTATAAAAGGCATGCCTTTGTACACATTTATCATTATTATAGTAGTTTTTGGAAATATTTTTCTTCTAATTATTTTTATATATGAATTTATTTTATTATAATTCATATTTAAAAGAAATAAATGTGTGGGGAAAATAAATCTTTTACCATAATTGAAACATCATCCAATACTCTAGTTGGTTGAGCAATTAACTGATTTACTAATTTAACCACTACTAATATTGGTTGAGATTTCAATCTTATAAAAATGTATAAATGGTGTAATTCATAACATTAACAAATATTCCAAAATTATAAAAATAATCAGAAATTGTTAAAATCCCAATAGTATAATGGATACTGATTGTATCATGATCATAGAATTTAGTTGGTAAATAAGATAAAAAAAGAGACGTTTCTTCACAATCTGGATGTCTCATTCCCTTATATTTATCTTCTATTTATTAAATTTTATTCAAAAAATTCATTCTTTATGGTCTTATTTGAGGAGATTATCCTCAATGGAAATAGTGGTGGTTTTTGAGATGATTCCCCTATCTTATTATTCCCTTTATCCTCCCTCGTGAGTTATGTATTAGTGGGTGTATCCACTGGTTTTTAGGAAGTAACCTTCACTTTGTGACTTGGATCATAAGTGATTTGTTCATGTAATTTTTTGGAACTAAGGCCTTTATGGATAGAAATAAAGTCTACTCTCTGTTTTTTGTCAATCCACACTAGATTTATTAGGGAGTTTATAAGGCAGGTGATCTCATAGTATAAGCATACTATATTGTTGAAGGTGTCATCAATTCCTAGTGTTTTCAATTTTTGGGGCTCAAAATTATGAGTATGGATAAAGGATCTTGAATGGTAGTTTTTAGGGATCAACTCTATTTAAATATTGTAAAGGAATAAGTTTCACTATTACTGGATTTCAAAAAAACTAGGTTTCCCAAAAGTATGAGTTTCTTGAAGGTATGGTGCATCACGAATGTGAGATGAAAAATGGTATATCTCCATGAGTATAAGAATTGGATAATCATGAATGTGTGATGGAAAATAGTTCATCTATGTGACTACAAGAATATTTTAAAACAGGTTAAATACCACTGGAGATTTGTGAGAATGAATTTTGAGGTTAATGAAATTTTTTTTGGAGGTATGGGATTATTTTAATGGGATAATACTATAAATTGGTGGTTATGCCAACTTCATTTCATACAAAAAGAATTAGATAAAAGGATAAATCACTTTGAATCCATGAAGCCTAATAGATTCGTGAATCAAGTATTCATTGAAATATTGAGAATATGAAAAATATTTTTTTAGTATTGACTAATGATTAGTTATCTTGGAAAAAGGAGTTTCACAATGATTGGTTATTACATAATGACATAGTGTTCGACATAGGCATTTTTCTTCACAAATATTGTGAGCTTCATGAAGGATATTTGAAAAGGATCTTCACAAATATTAACATTGAACATCTGGTTTAAGTGAAAAATGCTTTCAAGTTCATCAACTCATGACTAAAATTCAGGTAGATTCTCATGCTATCCCGGAATGAAGACTTAAATGGAAATCTATTGAAACATTATTCAATTTTTTTAACTGTATAATTCTTCTCTCAATGTAGTGAGAGAGGGATATTCGATGGATATGTTTCAAGGGAGGTAGTGTGTTATCCCAAACATTGGGTAAAGGCAGTGTTCCTAGAATAAATTGACTTTGTTTAAACTTTTGTATTCCAAAACTAGTGAATATTAGTTGATTTTGATATGACTGACCCATTTCTAGCATTTTCTCCTTGAATTATCCATTGGTGAAGCAAGTAAAACTATTGTATTTTCTCTATATGTGAAATTTTACATATTTTATGTTATAATTAGAAAGGATTAATTAGTTCTTACCAACATGGGAACAATATTCATCACTTTAACATAAAAATTTGATACCATGATTCACCCCTCCACTCTCTAGGTGTTCCGAGGTATGACAAGTGGTATCATAGGGTACATGTTGTTGTAGTTAAATTTTTCCTCCATTTTTCTCATTTATAATTCCATAAATGTCAAGGTAATACCCCTATTTTAATGAAGAAACATCCAAATCTAGGAGAATATGATGATATCTATTCTAGTATTTATTGGTATTGATGTTCATTTTACCACTTCTCAAGGGATTCATGTCATATATGCATCTTTAATTTCTATGACTGAACAGACATGAAAATTCTTGATGCATATTACAAAGAAAAAATCCCCCTGTTGCAGCTCTATTTGATAAAATCTATCTAATGGTGTTTTGTTTCACTTCATCCAAGTCTAGGAGGAGAATTGTAAAATATATAGGAAGACGATAATAAAGTTAAGGAGGTCAAAATCTGAGATTTTCACAATAGGTTTTCAAATCTTAAAATTTTTCCTGATAAAAATTCAAATTACATTTTTAATCGAATTACTGGATTTTGTAGATAAATTCGAGGAATTTGTGAAGAAATTAAAATTTTTGAAATCATAAAAAAAATATTGAGAAGGATTCTACCACTATACAATCCAAAATTTACATCCCTTGAAAAAATAGATATGTCCAAACTCTCTCTTGATGATCTTCTACAAAGCCTAGTGGCTTATGAAATGAGAGTTAAACCATAAGATGCAACAATTCAATTAACAAATGAAATGGAATTTAAAACCATGGAAAAACATGAGGTATCTAGAAATAGTATTGATTATGATAATGATGAATATAAAATTCTTCTCTTTTTTCAAATATATTAAAATATAAAATTGGATATTTGAAGGAAACCATCCTCTAGAATGCTTTTAATGTTTTATAGTTAGGCACATTGAATCTTCATTCTCAAGGAAGTTTTATTTTGAATAATGTTAAGTAGGAATCATGGATAAGCCTCCAAAAAGTATTCCCCCAAAGGGGGACATTAAATCAGGTAATAAATAATAGAGAAATAGTTTCTTCTATAAATAAGAAATAATAATAATAATTTTTTAGAGGATGAAGAACCAGAGTTAAAATCTAAAACCCAAGTGTCTTTATTAGATACATTTGAAAAGACATAACCTTAAAATATAATTATAAATATAATCATTTGATTGGTGTTGTTGATCTCAATGTATAACTTAAAATTATAATGATAATATTCAAATTAAAATAATGATAAATATAAATTTTAGAGAAGTTTTAGAGGATTTTTCAAAGTATATTAATTTGCTTGATGAAAAGTTTGATCGACATAAATTAGGAGAAAAAAGAACATTTAAGAACTCCTGAAAGATCGAAAGAAGTTTTGGAATTTAAGATCACTATTTAATAAAAGGAAAAATTCATCAAATACCTTACATCTGAGCTGGAGGAGAAGGATAATATAGTTGTGGTTTTTGAAGAAGAACTTGTTACTCTAAATAGTAAATTGGAAATCAAACCAAAATCAAGGGAAACCAATAAAAAGTTATAGTTTGGAATATTCTTATATGTACAGCTATTAGAAATATATAAACACTATTATAATGGAGAAAATAAAGTCATTAATGATCATATATTCACATGCATGGGAAAAAGTGGAATTGGTTTTGATGTTGAAATATGAAAGGATGCTGACTAGATGATCCAAAATAAAGGTAAACAAAAAGTTAAAAATATCACAAAGGAACATGATGTCCTAACAAAGAAAACATCAAATCAAAAAGAAAAGAGAGCTGAAAATTATCCTCTATAATCTAGAGAGGATATCCATTCAAACACTTTTACAAAATAAGGGTACATGAGAGGTAATGGAAGTGAGAATACAATTCCTCTTATGAAAGGTCAATTATGTGGATTTTTGGGTCATACCATGTCATATTTTGTAGAGGCGATGAGATATATGAATGGGGATGTTCTTAGAAATCAAAAAAGTAAGATAAGACCACATCATTCATCATATATAAGAAATATTTTCTACGTATATTTTTTTCACTATTCTAACTATGTCCATAATGCTATTGATTTCATGTAGAGGAAAGGAATAAACATTAACTACAGAACTCATAGAAAATTCAATACCTTCCAACCAGTCATATTTTATCATGATAATAGTTATTATACATAAAATAAAATTATGAGTATGATGAAACCATTCATACGGAAAATATATTAGAAAGGATGAATTTTTCCTCTACTGAATAAAATATCACATGGAAGGAAAAGAAGAAAATTAAGAAATCTAATGTTGTAGAAATAACTCTAAAAGATATAGATAATTACTTATATTTCTTTTAATAGTGAGTCCCTTTTGATAAAATGTCACTATTAAAGAAAATACATGTAATTATCTTATGAAGGGATGCAATAAAAGATTGCAATTTATAAAAGGATGACAGAAAAGAGAACAATTGTTACTTGACAGTTGAAGAAGAAAACAAATTTTCGCACCAGAGGTTAGGTCACATTAACCAAAAGGTCGGGGAAAAGATATATAAATTGAATGTAGTCATCTATATTTCAAATATGAAGTGAGAATGAGATAACACATTTGATTCTTTCATGCACTCAAATATGGTTAGAAGTTCATATCGGCCAAA
Source organism: Viscum album (assembly GCA_963277665.1). Classification (NCBI taxonomy): domain Eukaryota; kingdom Viridiplantae; phylum Streptophyta; class Magnoliopsida; order Santalales; family Viscaceae; genus Viscum; species Viscum album. The sequence continues at coordinate 330,492,279 of OY728164.1, forward strand.
GAAAAAAGGGTATCGAATCTAATTGATCGCATACAAACATATTTATCAGGTCCAATAAAAGTTGGTAAAAGATATTAATAGTGGTAATTCATTATTTGTATTGATAATTATAGTATAATTTCATGTTTAATTATTATACACAGTAAACAGTAATCACAATATTTCAAAAAAAGATATCATTGAATAGTTGAGAATGATATTTTCCACACAATCAAATTTATACTATCTAATAATGGAGCAGAATACACATCCACTGAATTTCAAAATTAACTAGAAAACATGAAATAAATCATGAGGTGGATGTAGTGATAACCCCATACCAAAATGGAGTTCCTGAATACAGAAATCAACAGGTGAACAATATGGCCAAAACTATGTTAATTGAGAGTTATATCACTTGTCAATACAGGAAAGAGGTTATTCAAGACACAATGTACAATCAAAATAGTATAGGTATTTTTATGGGAGAAACCAAGAAACAATATTAAATAAGGTATGGAATTAATCCCTCTCTAAATTGTATTCCTTTTTTTGTAAGTAAATGTTTCATTTGAAACAAAGAAGTCAGTCAAGGAAAGTATGGTGATGCTACAAATAAATGAATATTTCTTGTATATTCAATAAATATCGAAGCCTAAAAATGTTATAGTAATTATATTGTAAGAAATTAAAAAATAATTGATATCAAGACCACTGAACATAAACCCATAAATACCTAGATAATTTCATATGATAATATGATAGAAGAGAAGAAGAAAACTGAAAAGGGATGGATTAAAATGAAAAAATAGAAGAAGGATTACAAAACAATCAGGTCTCACAAGATGATAATGATTCTAAAGAGGAATTATAAGAGGATTTTGTGGCTGAAAATACTTCATCATAACCTCATAGAATAACTAGAATTGTAGAAATTGATCAATAATCATCATTGGGTATTGGACTACACCCACACAAATAAGGTGAATGAGGAAATAAGTACATTATGCCTTCCTATCAATTGTGGAACCAACCTATTTGAAAGATAAATTTAAGGATGCATTGCGGTTTAAGTCCATTAATGAAGATATTTTTGGATCCAAATATGAATATGGTTAGAAAAATACAGGAGGGGGTGAATTATTAGTTTAAAAACTTATTTTTTTGCCTTTAAAGTATAAATGTTTAAAAACATTTAAACTAATTCAATTCACTGGACCTCGTACTGTATTAAATAAAATAATCAGAATGGCCCTGGGTCAGGTAAATATCATAATCATATTGTTTTATGATAATTTATTTCACATGTATTAATTTAAACTAATCATATTCAAAGAAGAAACAATTCGATCAGAGTGATATTGTATTAGATTTTAATCATAATGGTTACTATAATAAAAAAATACATCAATTCTTTCATATATCAAACAGAATCATAATGAGTATTAAAATTATCATTATCAGTGTATTGAAAATAAATCATAATCTGATTATTACAGAACTATCATAATCAGAGTGGTTACAAAGTTATCATAATCATATTGGTTATGATAAACCAAATAAATAATTGAAAGGTGAACAATTAAAACAATCCAATTTCTAATACAATGCAGTAGAAATGTAAAAGAATACACTTCTTTAACCGAAATAGATAGGTATCCTTTTACCAAGGATAGAGGTCCCTTGATTTATACTATCAAGAAATTCTTCCTTGCCCGCACCTAGGTAAGTCCTTGATATGATGATCGGTTTCAATATGTAAGCCTATCCCCAACATCCCTCAATTAAGTATCTAATCAGCACCTCTATATTCCTATCCTCGGAATTCATAGATCTTCAAAAGATCATCACTATTCTGTCTGCCTACCCCCATTATCCCTTGATCGTATTCACAGTTGATCAGTATCATACAAAGAAAAATAAAACTCCTCAAAGATACAAGTATTTGGAACAAGTTTTTCTTGACTTGTAGGCTTCATAGTTTTCATATAAAGTAGTATTTCGACAGATCTCTTGCAGAGTGTCTCTAGTTAGTCAAATTTTATGAGCTATTCTAAATAAACGTGGTATATATAGCCTTTTTTAATGGTTATATTTTGTATCCAATGGTCGTATTTCATCCTGAAAGCTCGTAAGGACTTGGAAAGTTGGAACTCTAATGGTCATATTGTAACTAAATCAATGATATCTTTTTACAAAACATATCAAAAGAGAATACATGACATCATTTTGATTCAAATGTTTTCTTTTCAATACAATAATTTTTCACGGAATACGATAGAGTGAGTACAAAAATAATATGGCATATATAATAAAATACAAAAGTGAATAGAAAATTTATATGATGGTTTTAATTCGAAATAGTGAGTACAATTTATCCAGTCAGTTTGATTTTATCAGTGAGTATGATTAAGAACATTATCAGTGAGATCGATAAAAATAATATTCATATTTTATATGATGATTACGATATTGATAACATCTAGTAAAATCATATAAAAGGATTATCTCTATAATACATGTGGGAATGATTATTATCACATCCATATTGTAAAAATCATAGTTAGAAATGTAAACAAAAATTCATAAAGAAAATATATGAATTAAAAAAAGTTTTTGTGATTTCCCAAACAAAAATAAATAGAAAAGTAAAAAAGATGAATTTTGACATTAAAATCTCCCCCTTTTCGGAAATCACAAACAAAAAGTTAAAACAATTAAATAAAGACAAAGGTACATAAAATCTCATATTCAGAAGTCATATACTTATCTCCCATAATGTTTTAAAATTCTTATAAGTAAAATTTGAATACGACTAACCTCCCCCTTAGTTTAGTAAAATCCCTTAAGGATCATATTCAATGAGGGTAAACTCCCCCTTATTAAATGTATTATTTTTTGTAGAATTCCTCCCATGTTGAAAAAATATCCCCCTTCTTAATACATTCTCCCCTATTAAAAAACACTCTATCCCTTTGTAGTATACAAAAAGGAATAGAGAAGATCATATAATGCATAAAAAGGGTTAGAGAGAAACAAAATATAGAGAGATATATAAGATTTTATTGTTTAAAAGGTTTGAAAGAACATTCATCTATAAAAGAAAAATTTTGATCGAAAAGATAAAAATATAAAATAGTATTGTTTTTTAAATAATACAAAAAAAAGTTCAAAAAAAATACTTCTTATACTTTTATTTCTCCTTGCCTATCATCATTTGATATAAGATATACATCTTCATCTTATTGAGCTCTTTTCTATCTTCCGTTGTCTTTTTTAAAGACTTATTCTGAGAGATAAGAATTTGTTTATGGACTGCAAACAAATGATCCTGATTCTGAATTTATTCATCTTGAGAAAGAAGCTTATCTTCCAAATACTGAATATGAGTTTCCTATAAGCGATGATTTTCTTCTAGAGCTTTTAACTTCTCTTCATGATATTAGATATTTTCTTTGAACTTTTCCTATTGAGCGTGACACTTTTAGGATTGGACACTAGTTACTTTTTCAAGGATTACAACTCATCTTTTCTATATGAAATTCTCATTCCGTAAATATGATACTCTGATCTTGACTTGTACAAACTCTTTGGAGTGAGTATCTTTTGATGAGCTGGGAATTTCCAAAGACTTTACTTTAGAATTTGTTTCACTAACCAACATGTTAAAGGCTGATAAGAGTTCATTTATCAGGATTCTTATATCTCTAATCCTAACTTCTTGATGCTTTACATTCTCATTGATATTATGTGACCAATTGAAAAAAAATCCGGCCTTTCTATTTTCATCAAAACATTCTTAAAAAAATTATTTAGCTACAAGTTTCAGAAATCATTCCATCAGAACATTGAATGAATATATTCTTTCATTTTGGATATTTCAAATAAATTAAAAAATTTCATCTTGTTTTGGAAAATATTGGATCGTCTTTTCCATCCTTCTATATGCATTTTCAATGTATTTAACTCCATTGATTCTAATAGTTTTATTAGAATCGGTTTCATCCTTGTAGTTGGGTAGATCACCGTAATGAGTTTCTTCTAGTACATCATCCATGTTTTGATTCTCATTTTCATTGGGATACTCTTTTTCTTCTTCATCAGAAACATTAATTATTTTTTTATTCTATTTTATGATCATCTTTCAACATGGATTGGACTCCTGGGGATGGAAATTTACTTGATGTTACTTATGAGGATTTGACTGGTATTGTATCTTTATGATATTTTTGACATTCATTATCTCCATTTTCCATTGATTTACATTATTCTCCCTTAATACTCTTCTATTTAATTTATTATTCTTCATCAATATATTCATATATGTGGAGCATTTCAGAATCCTCTTATTCTTAAGGTTTCGATTCTTATCTAACTTTTTTTTATTCTTCTCTTTATCCGGAAAAATGTGTATTACTAATTAAATAGGATCTGTATTTTTAGCAGTTATGCCCACAATTGTTTTTTATAAACATTAAGAGGTTATTTGTATCAGAACTTTTGGCCTTTCTCTTTTTCTTCTATTTTCTTTTTGTTGACATTTAATTGTTTATTTAGTATGATTATTCTTAGCAAGGGACACCACTACATTTAGACCAAATTGTGCATATCCTTCTTTTCTCTAATCATGTTCTCTCTACCAATTTTCATTCATTCCTACACTATAAACACTTTTCTTCTTTGGTTTTGGAATGAAATCAAACTTTTATTTCTTTTGATTTTATGAAACAATCGACACTTGAGTTTTAGAAGCTTCTACTTCAAGGACTTCTCCTTTAACATTCATAACAAATTTATTAGAATCAAAATCAAAATGAATTTTCATCCTTCTCAGTGTATTATCACTGATCCAAAAACGTTATCAGATTTCATGGTATTGATGAAAGATTTATTTTGAAAAACATAATACATTCGTGAATAAACTTTCTTAGAATGGATGAGAACATTATAAACTGTGAATTAATACCTCTAGATTTGATATTATTGACAGTTGTAAAGATGTAACCCATAAGGTCGATCTTCCTCATATTCAAAAGATATTTGAGTGTGAAGATATCTAATACCTTTATGTTTTTTTTATCTCTACTCTTGGGAATTCTAAATTCATTTGTCGACAAAGTGATTAGCTAATTATCTACTAATAAATTATTTACCTCTATTTTGTCTTCATTCACCTCAAACAAGGATTGTTTGGATTTTTCTCTTACAAAAGACCCTATGTTCTTGAGAAATTTATGTAAGGTAAAAAATAATCTTCTTTCAATGGAATGTGTAGAAAATAGGCTACTTTCTTGGATGAAATAGATATTTTACTAGCATATACTTGATAAAATAATTTCAAATTTTCTTCATCTACTTTCATAGTATCATAGAATTTAATTACTTCTTCAGGAATGATCGGATCATGAGCCTTCGGTTTCTCTACACATACCAATTCCCATATTCGGAATTGAATAATTCATTTCATATTAGAACCGTATTTCTCATAGAAATAGCTTTTAAAAATCCTTTCATGAAATAACTTCATCTTTTTAAAACATTTAAACGCCATCTATTTTGGAGAGGATACTGAGGACTCATATATGAATACAAAAGAAGACTATGTATATGGAAAATATTGTTCTCTATTATTTTAACAAGGGAAGAGATTGATCACAAACACTAAAAAGATCGATGTGGGTCAAGGTGGGGTCCCTATTTATATGCGATGAGAATTCGACCATTGATATTCTATGGCTCGTATTAGATTGAAAAGATTTAATGGTTGAGGATTATTTTGAACTCTTGAAGTTTTATAAAAAGATCATATATAAGATGAATCTGATAAGGTTTTAAAAAAAGTGACAGATTTGATATACCGAAAAATTGAAAAGTAATAGAAATTGTTTTTGTTCAAAAATTACACTCGTAGAAGTTTCAAGATAGATTTATTAGTTTCAATATGTTGTTCTATTAAAAGCTATGAAATAAAATATGGTAATGTAAAATTATTAAATGGTTGAAAATTTAAGTACGATAAAATATAACGCGAATAGAATTGATATATTTATTGGTATGAGAGTGGAATCGATAAAAATATGAAATCGATAAAAACATGAAACTAATTAAAAACATGAAACTGATTAAAAATATTAAATCGATTAAAAATATGAAATCAATTAAAAATATGAAACCATACAAATGTACTCCCCCTTAGGAAATAACTATCTTAATGTAAGGAGACGGTTAAAAAGAAGTATATATAAATGATTACTTGATAGTGATCATTATTATCTTATGTTTAATGTATTCAAATCTATCATAAGGAAAAAAATTCTAAATATATTAGCAAGTTATTCATTTGTTCTAATGAATTGTAAATCAATACCTCTTTTTAGTGTGTGATCCCTAATAATGTTATTCTTTATATCTATGTTCTTTACATGAGAGTGGTGTGTAGGGTTTTTTCTTAATTCAATAAAAAAAATTTATAAAAAAGTTTCTGAGTTTTAGTAAAACTCATGCCATAGTCAATTAAAGTGTGTTGCATCCACAAAACATGAGCACAGAAACTTCCATCTGCCACATATTCATCTTTAGTAGTGAATAGGTTTATTGAGTGTTTTTTCTTATAGGACCAAGAAACTAATGAATCTCTTAAGAAATGATAGGTTTCTGATGTACTTTTCCTATCCATTATACAACCACCAAAGTTATAATATTAAAATATTTATAAAAAATCATTTCCAAAAGAATTTTAAAGTCCAAAATTTATTATTCACTTTAAATAGAAAAAAATATATTTTCACTGATTTTAAATTGGATTTTTCTATTTTTCGGATTTCCTGCACATATGCATACTGAAAACATTATATCTAGTCAACTAGATGATAAGTATTATAGACTTAATATTATACCTCTAAATGTTGTTTGATCCATTGGTTGTCCAGCTTTATCATGACCAAGGGTATTCGAGGTGCCTATTAGAGTACTTATACTTTTAGTGCATTCATATAAATACTTTTTATGAAGATAATTAATATTATTTTGTTGAGATATATAGCTTCCTTCTCGTTTTTTAGAAACTTTAAAACCAAGGAAAACATTTAACTCACCCATCATACTCATTTCAAAATTAAATTTCATAATATTTGAAAATGAATAAATTAAGTATTTCTCAGTTTTTCTGAATATAATGTCATCAAAATAAATTTGAACAATCAAGAAAATATTTTCTTTATATTAAAAAGAGTTGGATTAGCAGTTCCCTTAACATAATTTTTTAATATAAATCTGGTGAGTCTATCATACCAAAATCTAGGGGCTTGTTTAAGACTATATAAATATTTGGTAAGTTTAAAAACATACTCATGATGTTTTTTGTATTCAAACCAAAAATTTGTTTAAAAAAACATCCCCTTGAACATATCTATTATGTAAATCACACTTCACATCCATTTGAAAATGTTTGAAAGTAAAGAATGATGAAAAGGGTAATATAATTCTAATATATTTAAGTCTAGATACTAGAGAATAGTTTTCTTTATAGTCAATTCATTCTTATTGATTATTGTCTTTAGAAACTATTATTCCTTTATTTCATATTATGACTCCATTTTCATCAAATTTATTTCTAACTACCCATTTTACTCTAATAACAAAGGTTTCATTGGGTATTTCAACCAAGGTCTAGACCTTGTTCCTTTTGAATTCATTTAGCTTATCCGACATATCTTTATCCAATCTCCATCACCTAAATCAACATCATGAGTTTTGGTTCAAACTGAGAAATAAATGCCAGATTTTTTACTAAATTTCTTAAGGAACTTATAGTCCTTACAGATTGATTAACATATCCAATAATATTATCACTAGGATAATTTCTAAGAAGCAACTGATTTGGGATTTGTAAAACATTTTCATCAATATAAGGTATAAATTATTTGGGTTAAATACTTAAGAAATAATTTCCTATGTATTTTCTTTATTGGAAGAATCCTCTATCAAAGGTTGATAAATACTTTTGGAAAAAACATCAAAAGATGTAGTTTGAGGTTGTTTAAAAACAAAAGGATTGGTTTCATCAAATTTGACATGTAATGTTTCCTCGATTGTACAATATTTTCTTTTGAAAGCACTATATGACTTAGAATTAGTGGAATAACCTATGAAAATCTATTCATCAGATTTGGGTGAGAATTTTTGTAAGTTATCTTTTGTATTCATAATGAATAATTTGCATCCAAATACTTTGAAGTATGATACTTTTGGTGTTCAGCCTGTCTATATATCATAAGGTGGTTTATAAATAAATTACCTTATTAAAAATCAATTTATAGTATAACATAAATTACTCATAGCTTCAGCCCAAAAAAGTTTATAAATTGAGTATTCAATCAACATGGTTTTTTTATCTCTTGAAGAATTTATTTTCTTCTTTCAACAACACCATTTTTTTGAGAATTTTTAAGAGCAGATAAGTTATGTTTAATTCCATTTTTACTAAAAAAGTGTCAAAATATGAATTTTAAAATTTTCCACCATGATCCCTATGAATAGTTATCAAATGTAGGTTTTTCTCATTTTTAACTTTGGTTGTAAATTTTTTAAAGAAAGAAAAATCTTCAAGTTTCTTTTTGAAATTGTCGACACATGTTAATCTTATGTAATAATAAACTAAAAAAATACATAATATTTTCCTATAATATTTGTATTTTTTGTTGGACCAAATAGAGTCATGTGAACTAAATGTAATGCATCATTAGTTGATACATCATTAATTTATTTGAAGCTTGACTTATGTTTCTTTACATAGTTAAAAGGGTCACAGACTTTTTAAGAATCAAATATAAGATCTGGTATATCCTTAATAATTCTTTTCTTATATTTTTTACATAAGTTCTTAAGGTTAAAGTGTCCTAGCCTCTTATTCCATAACCATGATTTATCATCTATTACACTAAGTCAAGGTAATTTTTGGCTTCTATGGTCTTCTATGATAAGTGTATAAACATTCTCATTCCAATGGGAATAAAGAAAGAATCCATCCTTGGAATTGTGTACTATGTATTGGTTATTCCCAATATTCACAAGGTAATCATCATCACATAGTTTAATTATGCTAATAATATTGTGCTTAAGACCATTAACAAATAAAACATTTGAAATTAATGATTTTCCAAGAATAACAATGTATACTATACCAATGATCTTTCCTCAAGAATTATCTTCAAAAATAACACTTCAACCTTTCATTTCAATTATAATTTCAAAGAATTTTTTGTTACCATTCATATGTGGGGAACATAAACTATCAATGTACCATGTATTGTTGTTGGTTCATTCTTTGTTTTCCAAAAAATAAAATAGTTATATTTTCATAATCCAAATATTCAGGATCAACCATTATATGAAAATAAAATCGTAAGAATCCACATCTATTTGGGAAAATATGACTTATAAAATACTAAGGATTTGATTTTTTTTTTAAAGAAAACAAAATTATAATATCCAAAACATTGACACTTAGTGAAAATGGTTCACTTTTGGGAATAGAATAATTATTACTAAAAATAGGTTTTTAGTGATAATAACAAATTCCATAACTATTCCTTAGAGGAATAATTCGTTTATAAATTTTATCAAATTATTTCTTACCGAAAGTAAAGTTTTATAGATGTTTATTAGGAGAAATGATTTCATATTTTAGTCTAATGACTAAATTTTTATACTCATCAGTATTAGTTTTAGAATTAAATTTTGTCTCTAAATTGTTTTTTCAGAAACAAGTTTTTCAAGATCATTAGAAATTTTATCCTTCTCAAAATTTAATTCCTCTGGTTTTTTTGAAATAGAAACAATTTAAAAATGTTTTTCATCAATATCTTTAGAAATATCTGATACTTATTTAGTTGAAACATTGATTCTAGAATTTTTCTTATCTTTTTTTTATCTTACTATTTTCATTTTAAAGAATCATAAAAAACCTTGAGAATTCTTCAAAAGAAGTTAAGGTATCTTTTTCTAAGGAAGACTATTCATTCAAATAAATATATCCCTTATCATAAGTATAGTTAGAATTTAAGTAAATATTGGTTATGGATTTAGCAGTGTGTACCTTTGACATGAAGAAATGATTTTCAATAGGTATTCTAGAAATAAGAGAAATATTATTTTTTGCATAGGAATAATTATCTGAAGTTTCATCAGAAGAATATATACCAATTCCCATCCAAGAATAATTTCCCTTTATGACTTTCCTTCCTTTGGGACTGTAGTAATTTTTCTGATTCCTCTCAGAGTTCATGTATTTCTTGTCCTCTCTTTTCAACTTAGGATAATCTGGTTAGATATGTCTATATTTCTATCATTCATAACATGTGATTTTATAGTCTTTATTATGATTAATATACACTCTCTTATATTATTATTGGAAATACTTCTTTCCAATAATATTTTTCATTCTTAGAGCAATATTGGATAAATCATACTCTGATTTTTTGGATTCTTTAGATTCTGGTTGAGTAACCACTTTCTTTGTCTCTATGCGCATAACAAATTTCTCAGGAGTGTTGGATTTCAATTGATTTAAAGTATTGGTAAAATTAACACTTCCATTATTCTTATTATTATTTTATGCATCTCTCTATAATCTATTCTCATGTCGTAAGAGAGTTCTAGATAAATCATCAGGAGTTACAATTGTGACTTTCCTTAAGCCATCAATATAAGTTCCCTTTAATGAAAATTCGTTAGGCATGATATCTATAATCTTATCTATAATAATATTATCATCTAAAAAATTCTATCCCATTTAATTCAGTCTATTTACAATAGTAATGAATGTAAGTTGAACATTATTTATAGGTTCTCCATCTAGAAAAACAAAACTATAATAATATTCTTGGAGCATGGATCTTCTAGTCTCCAAAACTTTATAAGTACCAAAATGTGTAATTTCTAAATTCTTCCATATACTATTGGCTTCCTCACAAGATGATATATTGCTATATATATATTTATGGTCATTGAAGAAATTAAGGTATTGTGTACCATATAGTTAATATGATATTCCTACTTCTCTTCATTAGTAAAAGTTCCGACTTCATTGTCAGGTATCTTATAATCCCCAGTAAGAATTACAAAATTATCAACACCAGTATTGATAAAAAACAACTCCATTATTTTTATCTAGTATTCATAGTCATTTCCTTCAAAAAAATATGTGGTATTGTAGGATTCAAATTATCTATATATCCGACATTTATTCCATCAATATTTCAAAAAAAACATTAACACTCCACTTGTTAGTGTAGTATATATTTATAAACAATTAGATTATAAAATAAATATAAATAACTTCAAAAAGTAATGTAAAAAATATATGAGCTATAGAAACCTCCTTTGATACCATTTTTTGGAAAGAAATATGAATGAAGATGCCATAATACAAGAGAGGAGTGAATTTCTGGTTTAAAAATATTCAGTTTTACCCCTTGAAAGGATATATGTTTAAAAATATTTACACTAATCCAATTCACTAGACCTCTTATTTTATTAAAATTATATTCATAATGGCCCTATATTTGGTTAATATTATAATCAGATTGATTGCGATAATGTATTTCAAATGTCATAATTGAAACAAATTGTATTCACAAAATAAATGATTCAATCAGAGTGAGCTTGTATTAGATCATAATCATAATGGATATGATAATAAAAAAACAATTTATCCTGTCATATAACATACAGAATTTTATTGAGTATTAAAATAATTGTTATGAGTGTATTAAAAATAAATCACAATCAGGTTATTACAGAGTTATTTTAATCAGAGTGGTTATAGAGTTATCATAATTATAGTGGTTATGATAAACAAAATAAAGAATAAAAAGATGAATAAGTAAAACAATTCACTTTCAATTACAATGTAGTATAAATATAAAAGAATACAATTATTTTAACCCAAATAGAAGGGTATCCTTTCCCTAACAATAGAGATCCCTTAATTAATAATTTCAAGAATGTATGTCTTACCCACACCATGGTAAGACCTTGATATGATGAATTGTTTTAGTCTGTCTGCTTATCCCTGACAGCCCTCAATTAAGTAGATCATTGGCACCTCTTTCTTTCTAACCTCTGAAGCCCTCGATCTTCCAAATATCAACACAAGTATATCTTCCTATACTCATCATCCCTTGATCATTTTCACAACTGATCGGTATAGTATAAAGAAAACAAAAACTCTTTGAAGATACAAGTATTAGGAACAAGCTATTAACGACTTGTAGATATCTGAGTTTTTGCAAAAAGCAAAAATTTGATAGATCTCTCACAGAGTGTCTCCAATAATTCAAAATTTATGAGATCGTCCAAATGACCTAGTATTTATATATTTCATCCCAACAGTTGTATTTTTTCTCAAATGGTCGTATTTATTTCTGAAATCTTGGAGGGACTTGGACAATTGGAACTCCATTGCTCATATTGTAACTAAAACAACGATATCATCTTAGAACAAATATTAAAATAGAATACATGACATAATTTTGATTTAAAAGTTTTATTTTTGATACAATAATTATTCTCAGAATATTATAGAGTGAGTATGAAAATAATATGTCAAATATGATAAAATACCGGAAAAGTTAATTGACATGATGGTTTTAATTCATAAAAGTTAGTACGATTTATTCAGGTAATGAAATTTTATTGGTGAGTACGATTAAGAACGTAATTAGTGAGACTAATAAAAAATGTATTCATATTTTATCTGATGAGTATGAAATTGATATCATCTAGGATAATCATATAAAAGGACTATTTATATAAAACAAGTAGGTACGATTATTATCATATCCATATGAGAAAAAAAATAGTTAGAAATAAAAACAAAAAATCGTAAAGACAATATATGTATTTAAAAATAGATTTTGTGATTTCCAAAACAAGAAGGAATAGAGAAGTCAAAAGAGGACTTTTGACTTAATATAAATGGATCATATTGACAAGAAAAGGATGTGGGAACTTGTCAAGAGACCTGAAAATCACAATGTGATTACAAAAAAGTGGATCTTTAAAAACAAATTCAATGATCATAAAAATGTGATCAGAAACCAGGAAAGCTTACTGTGTAAAGTCTATTCATAGATTAAAGGAATTGATGTTAAAGAAACATTTACTCTAATAGCTATACAAGAGTCAGTCAAACTATTTATTTCCATAGATATTCATAGAGAGTATTAATATTATCAGAAAGATATCAACATGGTATTCTTAAATTGATTTCTTGAAGAAGAAGTATGTATTGAAAAACCAATGTGATTTCTAATTATAAATGATGAGACTGTGTTTTTTAGATTAAATAAGTCTCTATATGGTCTGAATTAGGCACCAAAAACATTATATTCTTGAATCGATTCTTATCTAAGGAACCTAGAATTTAAATGAGGAGGTTATGACCATAATCTCTATGTGAATAATTATCATAATGGTAAATTTATGGTGGTGGGGTATCTGGATGATAGTATTTTGGAATAATCAAGAAGGGATCATTAGAATAATTTTCTAATCACATGAAATAAAAATTTGAAACATCTATTATTGGTAAACTGACATACTTATGGGCGATGCAGATGATTCAGAAGTTGGATTACACCTTCTTTTCTTAGACCAAACAGAGAAGAGTATTACTGAAGAAATTCAACATGCATGACTCCAACCCAATGTAAACTCCAATTTAATTTTGGAAAAAACATGGAAAGCATGAGTATGGGACATATCTGGATCCCACCCAATATAGGAGAAACATTGGAAGATTAATATACTTTATTAAAACATATCCATATATCTTTTTTACAACATGATTAGTATCCCCATTTCAATGTAATCTAACGGAAGAGCATTTGGGAGTAGTTACAAGAATCGTGAGGTACATTTATGGTAATCTCAAATTTGTCTTATACATTTTTATAAAAATAGATAATGAATTATTAGTATTTTAAAATGTTTATTGTGTGGGAGATGTGGTTGATAGAAATTACACATGTGGTGGATCATTATTCATCAGGAATAAATTTTTGATATGGTATATAAATAAACAGTAAATCACTTCTCCTATCATGGTCTAATAATATTATATCTCTAATATGAAGGATTTCACTCAACTATTGGGGATAAATAAACAACTAACTGATATAGGTGATGACATAAAATAAAAAATGGTGATTCACTGTGACAAAACGATCGTGATCAATCCTATAAATAATCTGGTTCATCACTCTCATAAGAAACATATAGATATCAGATATCACTTCATTAAGGGCAAATTTTAACAATGTGACATTAAATTAGAGTATGTTGGAATTGATGACCAAGTGGATTAAATTATAACTTATCTATTGGTAGCCTATGTATTTGAGAAACATTAGTTGAACCTCAGTGTTCATCCACCTACCAGTTCATGAAGAGGTTATAGATATTACCCTCTACCCATTTTTGTTAATAGCAAAGATCTATTTTTATAAGTAATACAGATTTATGGGGGAGATATGATCTAGGGGGAGTTTGTTTATAATAGATACAAGTGAAAATATGGGTTTTGTGGGTTTATTTCTAATTGGGGATAATGGATAAATTCAATTTAATTGTTTTGAAGTTTTTATGGTAGTAGGTTTTTGAAAAAGCATGAAATGATTTTGTGACATGATAATAAATAGTTTTTATGAGTTCAAAGAGATTATATTGGACATCATTAAGCATTCCAAATAATGAGAACCCAATTCATGATCCCCCTCATATTTTCAACATCGATATTTTTTCATATAGACATGAGTTTTGGATGAGGTATTTCTCACCATTTAGGTTTTGATATTGGTTAATGCTTTATTGAATTTATCTGCATATTTCTAACAAATCCAAAGGGGAGATTTTTGGTACCATGGCCTTCAAATCTAGAAATTATGTCTGGTTTGTGTTTTTTTTTCAATCCACACTAGGTTGATCAGTGTCTTTTAAGGGAAAGTGATCTTACAGTACAAGCTGACTATAGTGTTGAAGGTGGAATCATTTCCCAGGGTTTGCCACATTTTTTGTCTCAAAATCAAGAGGACAGAGTAAGCATCATGAAAGTTAGTTTATAATAATTGAATCTTCTAAAATATGGTAAATTCATTAGTATTTTGATGAATGTGTTTCATGAATACTAGATTTCTCAAAATGTTGAGTTTCTCAAAGGTGTGGTGTATCGTGAATGCATGGTGATAAATGGTACTTATCCAAGACTATAATAATTGGAGCGTCGTGAATGTGTGATGAAAAATGGTACATATCCATGGCTATGATAATATTAAAAAACAAGTTCAATTTCATCGGATCTTCTCGAATGAAGCAGCTTCGTGAGCATAAAATTGGTGTTTGATGAAAAGTTAGCTAGAGGTAGGGGATCATCATAAAGGGATAAGCCTAAAATAAGAAGCTTTCCCCACTTAATTTCACATGAAAAGAATTGGAGAAAATGATGAATATATATGGATCTATAAAGGTTAAAATAATATCCAATCAATAATTCAATATGATCTTGAGAATTGTAAAAAGATTATCTCCGTCTTGACTAATTCTTAGGTATCTCCAAAAAATGAATTTTTCGAATACTGGTTATTCTGTGATGAAGTTTTATTCTATAAATAAAATTTTCTTTGTGAAGGTTTTGAGCTTCACTAAGGAGCATCAAAAATAGTAGTATTGAACTTCTAGTTTGTGTGAAAAGTGATTTTTACTGCATCAACTCAGAACTAGGGTTCATCTAAAGTCTTTTTCTAGTTAGGTATAAATATTTAAATTCCAATCGACTGAAATGGACTTCAAGCCATTAAAATGAGTAAAACATATCCCAAAGCAGTGGGTGAGGAGGATTTGATAGAAGTGTTTCAAGGGAGGCAGTGTGATATCCCTAAATTCATGTAAATGCAGTGTTCCTTATATAGAGTGACTGTGACTAAACTTATGCATTCCACAACTACTGATGATTAGTTGATTTTGGTATGACCGAAACATTTTCAGCATATTATTCTTAGACTATCCCTGAGGGGTGACCCAAGTAAAAAATTTCTATTGTATCTATATGTAAATATTTAATTACTACACATTAAAATTATAAATATTTTATGAGTTCCATCAAACTTGGGAACAAGATCCCTCACTTTAGAAGAACAGGTTGACGCCCTGATTCACCCCTCCCCTCCCAAAGTGTAATGGGGTCCAACGTAGTTCATATTGAATTTAACTATTTTTATTATAATAAATATAACTAACATTTCTTCCATGGTTACGAACAAATGGATGTATAATTTTAAATATCCTTTAGTTGATTAATTAATTTATAGTTTTATAAATTCTCCCAAATTTATTCTTCTGCACCTTGAGATTTGGTACCCTGATTTTTCAATGTATTTTTTTGAATTACTAATATAGTTTATTTCTTACCTTAGTTATTTAAAAATTATTTCAAAAACTCTTTTATATAAGGTTCCTATTTAACTTGATCTTTCCCCCAATGTTGATATATAGTTAATCATTTGACATCACTCCTTATTAAAATGGTGGTTGATGGTATAATTGAGGTAATACTTGTTATAATCAAGTAAGTAATGGTTATTGGTTACTAAATACATATTATAAATTAATGTATTGCTCTCATACTTAATTTCTCATCAGTTATTGAAATTACCTATTATAGAAGAGTACATCACATGTCTTGGTGTCCCAATCATGGGGGTAATATAGTATAACCTAAATGGATTTTTAAAAGAATGTATATTTGGTGTGGGGTATATAGTGGATCAATTTCTAGGTTTAGTACCATTTTTTATTAATATAATTAATTTTATCAAGGAAATATTCACATAAAATATGTTTGAAAATTTTTATTTCATAGTAACCTCTTGAGTTGATATTCCTTGTACTAAATTATTATGAGTCTTGATAAATCATCCCTATAAAACCTTTGTTTTGAGATGAAATTTTTTAAGTGATTTCTCATTTTGAGGATTTATCCAATATATTTTTATCACTATCGATAAATTATTTAATGAATAAGACTATGAAGTGAGTCTCCTCTAACACTTATTGCAGATAAATTGCAGATAAATTTAATTACCTCTTCCAATAACTATATAAGGTCTACTCATTCACATGTATTATTCTATACATATTCTCCCTCAAAGATATAATCCAAGATTTATGAAATAAATAGTATAATAAAATTATTTATAATTTCTCACAACTTGATACATCACTTAGATTTTGGTTATAAAAACTCTCTATTAAGACCACTTCAAGTGAAAAGAGGTACTCCCTCTATTAAAAATGATCTTTAGGTATACCCCTTGGCTTAAATTTGGTATTGATGATGGTGAACTCTAATAATATCTTTTTTGAACTTTCACATTTATGACCAATAAACATTGTAAGTAATTAAATTAGCCCCTGTTTTTTCTCAAAATTTACATACTTATTTGTAAAAACAACATGATTTTTCATATATTTTAAATAGGGTTAAAATATTTCTCTTATTGAGTTATTGTGAGCTCATAAAATATAATATTTTTATCTAATAATGAATTTTAGTGAAGAAAATTATTTCTCTCTCAAGGAGGCTTATTCTGACTCATTATAGATTTACTATCATATTTTGTGTTTTTTAATTTGATTTAAATAGAAAATAAAATAGATTGTGATTCAATGTTGTTTGTGTGAGAAAAATATAAATAGAATATATGAAAACATTTAACTAATCCATGTTTTAAAGTATAATTGATCCTTATGATAGTCCCTCTATGATCTTCTTCATCATTAAATAAATAAACTATTATTTATATTTTATCATGTATCGATGGTTATAACCAATTAAATTCATATCATCGATACTATGTACTATTTCATTGGTTAAGTATTGAAACATTTATAAATATTATAAACTAACCCTCATTGATTTCTATATGAACTAGTATAATTACCCCAACAAATGAGATGTGATTCAATGGACCTAAACAGATATTTATCAAATATGTTACAATCAGGATTTTTTCTCTTAAACCCTTCATATTTTTTGAGTTGAATAGATTTGTTATGGAATGTTTTTATATTTTTCACCATGAATTTCCCCATAAACCATGGTATTCATGGATATAGAATGGAGCATAGTGTACCTTAAATTTAATATCATTTATGAGTAATGATATGTGTGGTTCCCTTGGTTTTATCTTACATAAGATAATTATACCATGGAAAATAGTGTTGTGACACAACGATGGGGGAGCATATGTAGTTATAAAGGTTGATCATGTTTACTAAGGAGTTAATAAGGGTTTTTATTACATTATATTTTTGGTCCAACATTAAATAGTTTTGACAAGGTCGTTAGTTTTTCACGATGATTGGGTTGTCTTGGGGTTTCCTTATAAATAGTGTCTGGTCCTTATATCCCTTATATTTTCTTTTCCTCCACAGAATATTCTTATTATGTTGGTGTATTTTTATATCCCTATATATCATTGATGGTACTTTTACCTGCAATGATCATATGGTGATACATTGCTGCTCCTGGAGTATAGATTCTATAAAGACATGACCCCTATTTCTTGGAGTCAGTGCTTGTTTTATTACATTGGAATATAAACAAGGGATATGAATCCTAAATTAACAAGTAGTTTAGTATCTTTGGAAGCAAGATACATACATATGTTCAACATTATAACTTGATATTAAAAAACACATAAATGTGTTGTTGGGAATGTCCACCACTCTAAGATTATACCTGAAAGTCAATCATAATATTCCTCTTCATGTCCTAGGAAAAATGAAATATAAAAATGGGTGAGATCAGATGCTCAGTGAGGTTAAAAATTATAGTAGAAGATAACATAAACATTAGACATGGTGAATAATTAAAAACACATGCCTTTAAAAATAAACATGAACAAAATATGGAATGAATATGAGATGTGTAAATATTTTCATAATAAAACATAATCATGGGTATTTTAATAGTCGAATAACCTAATGAACTATCAATTTATAGCTTCACAATGAGGTAAATTAGTATGCTAGACATTTTGAAACATATCGTCATGGCCTAGGCCAAGAAATTTAAAAATTCTTAAGGGATCGGCCAAAAACATATCTAAAAATTTGAAAGGAATAGGTCTAGTCCATATCTATTTGTCTCATGAGACCTATTAATGAATAGAGGGGTTATAGTGGTCCCCACATATCACTTACTATGTCTAATTCATTCCTAATATTAAAAGGGACAAGCACAAACAATATATATAAATGAGATTTAAATAACTTTCCCCAATCTGTAATATAATCAATAACCATTTAGAGTAGTAAGATAAATGGTATAAAATTAGCACATCCATAGTCAAATAGATCATAAACCATTAAATATAATATGTAATATTATATCATAAAACATAAGTCCTAATAATACATAAAAATCAACAAGAGTGTTGAAATAGATAAATATACTCTTATAAAATCATTGAGTAATTCTTGAGATAAATACTCTTTTAATTTGAAAAGAAATGTTATTTTGGAAAAACATTTGAATAAAACTATATGTTATGTAATATAGTATTTTCATAATAAAATGAGTGATTTTATAGGAATAATTTTTGTTAGAAACAAATTATTGAGTTCCCTTGAAAATAGTTATGAATTTGAGAAATTCCCTTGAATCAGTCTTGTGTTTCAAAAAGAATTATGAAAGATCCTTTTAAAGCATTTAAATACCATGAAATAAAGAATAATTATGGTTTTTAAACATACATAGAACATTCAATCAGAATTTATGAGGTGTAAAAATAGATATTAATTGGGGTGAAGAGAGAAAAAGAGTCGCACAAAAAAATAGAGGTTCGGGTAGGAAACCCTTACCTTATGTCTGATGGATTTCATCACCTGATATTAACGAACTAAATAATAAAATTTATGTTAATAAATTAATGATTCCAGAACCTTCCCTAAATTTAATTTATTTATTATAACCTTATTAGGTTCATTCATGTCCTTTTGATGGGTTAAGAGACTCAATTTCAGTGTTTGGAAGCGTTTTCTTCCTTGGTTTTCATGATTGGTTTACTTATATTCTTGTATGAATAAAAATGTAAAATAAGAATGGTTGTGCAGAATAGAAGTTGTATGTTATTAGTGAAAATCCATAATATTAACAGGTTATAATATTCATTTGTTTATTAGGAGTGAATATTAATCTTTATATAAAACATTAATGACAATTGTTTGTGTTAATTGGCAGTTTTTTGATAAAACCAAATCATTTTCATATATAAATAAATACCATGTGTAAAAAAGGATTAATGTACCTTAAATAAGTTATAATACATATATTATAGTATATTTCAACCATCAAAATTGTTTCATGACCAGAATAGTAGACGATAATCATAATTGAATAACTGTCGTCCTTGAATATGATAAATTATCACATCTCATATGGTGTTTTAATTTCTAGTAAAAAAGAAGGTGAAAGGAGATATGATGAAGAAATCTTCATTTATAATAAAAAAATTCTATTACATGTAAGTTACTGGAGTCATCACAACATTTGGATGAAACGAGGTGAGGAAATAAAAAAAAGAAAGGAACTTGAAATTAAATAAATGAAAAGATGACCTTACCTATTGATGTAATCTTCCTTGAGAGCCTCTTTAGGGGAGAGGTTTTTGCCCTTTTATAAAACAAAGGGATGCTGGACAACGGGTATCTTATGAGGATATTTGAGCAGAATTTATACAAGGCACAAGGCTTTATAAGAGTGAAGAGAAGAGGGAGTGAGGGGGGTTTTATAGTGGATATAAGGGTTTTCCCATTATTTTACTCATTTTTTTATTATTTTTCCAAAGATAACCAATAGTATTGATTATTGTGAACAATAATAGTAATATTTGAATATGATTTTGAAAAAAGTGGTCTTACATCAGCCTTACATCACCTATGACTCAATAAATCATGTATTTAGTATTTATCGTAAATTATCATATTTTACTATTCTCCTAAAATTCAAGTATTTTAGAAAAAAAAATTCCCAATCATTTTTCAGCATTTATAATTCAAAAATGAAATCCATTTTTTGAAAATAAATTTTAAAATATTTTAAAATTAATTTTTAAATAAAATCATAATTTATTAAAAAAACAACATTAAAACTACAACTCATTTTATAACACCTTTAAAAAAAATCAAGGTCCCATAAAATTATCTTATAACTATAAGACAATAAAATAACAATTTATGATTAAATTTTATGAAAATAAATATATATATTAAATTATTAAATTAATCAGAAAATTGTAATTAAAATATTTATGATATACAAAGATACCAATACTTACATTATGATTTTTTTCAATTATAAGATTTCTAAATTGTATTTATACATTCATGGGTAAAGTTTCTATTTCTTTGGACAATTTTCTATTAAGTACTGTTCATAAGAGTAAAATTACTATTCATAAGGGTATGTTACTATTCATAAAGTTATGCTACTATTCATAAGCTTATGTTACTATTCATCAAAAACTATGTTGATTCAATAAAACTCTAAATATCTTACTGAATTCAAATGTGTATGTTAGTTTTTTAAAATTCAAATCACAGAGGTGGAAAATTATGTTTACTAGCTTGGTTATAACAAAATGGTATTTATAAGAGACTTAGTGTTTCCTGAACTCAATATTAAATTTATTTTCAAAATCTTGGGTTTTTACATTATACCCTCCTCACAAAAATTTCTTACTCAAAATTACCATAATGTTACCTCAAAAATATATTTTTGTGGTTCCTCGTCATATGCTCCTCAATCTCCCATGTTGCCTCATTGATTTTATGATTTTTCTAATGTATCTTTACCAGTCGAGTCGTCTGATACCTAAACCCTTGTTCTTTAGTGTCCAAAATCTGTAATGGCTCTTCATAGTAAAATAGTTCAAGTTCAAATTCTATAGCTTTAGAAGTGAGGGCATGTATTGGTTCTGGAATGTATTTTCTCTGCAATCATACATGGAACATAATTTATACCTTTGACATGATAGGTGGCATATTCAAATGATATGAAACAGCTCCAATTCTCTACAAAATTTCAAAAGGGCATATGTACCTAGGGATCAGTTTCCCTTTCTTACCAAATCATATAACACCCTTCCATAGAGATACTTTTATGAAAACATGATCTCCCACTTGAAATTCCAAATCCTTCCTTCTATTATCAACATTTATTTTTTGTATCCTTTGAGATTCTTTGATATGGTCTTAAATAGTCTTTACCTTAGTTGTTGTTTCTTCCACAAGCTCTGGGACCACAAGCTTCCTTTCTCCAGCTTCATCCCAACAAGTTGGTGTACGAAATCTCTTTATGTACAATGCTTTATATAATTCCATTTGAATACTTGAATGGAAATTATTATTATATCCAAACTCCACTAAAGGTAAATATTGATCCCACATAACTTGAAAGTTAAGTGAATAAGATCTCAACATGTCCTTTATGGTTTGTATCATCCTTTCTGATTGCCCTTAGATTGTGGGTGATAAGCAGTACTCAATCAAAGCTCAGAGTCTAAATTTTTCTGAATACTTTTCCAAAATTTCAATGTAAATCATGGATCATTATTAGACACAATTGAGATAGTTTCTCCATAAATTCTCACAACTACATTGATTTAGAGTTATGATAGGCTCTCCATTGAAAAATATTCCTTATAGCGAGGAAATGTGAAGATTTAATAAGTAGATCAACAATTACCTATATTGTATCATTATTTCTCAGAGTCTTGGTTAATCCAGTGAAACAATACATGGTGATGTCATATCATTCCAATGTAGTAATAGGTATAGGTTGCAAGACTCCTCTAGGATGTTGTCGTTTGACCTTCGCTTGTAGACAGACTAAACATCTTCATACATAATCAGGAATTTCTCTCTTTGGGTTATCCCGCCAGAAATGTTCTTTCAAATGTCTATATATTTTAGTTCTACCATGATGTATAGAGAAATTTGAGCAATTAGAATCATCCAATAACTCCCTTTTCATCTCAGGTATAGAGGTAACATAGACTATCTTCCCAAATTTTATAATTCTATCATCACAAATGAAGTCAGCCTACTTCCCATCTTTCACATCAATAATTTTTTTTGAATATTCTCATCATCAGACTATGAAGCTTTAACTCTTTTTAATAAATATTGTTGGGAAATTATATGAAAAAGTGCTGATGTTTCACCTTCTTTAATAATTCCCATATCCACCATCACTAGATCTATGTACAAAGAATCATTTTCAATCCTCATTTTTTTTGAAAACTCCATGATCCTTCATGTTCAATGGACCAGCTACCTTATTTTCCTTTAATGTGTGGTATTGTACAAAACAATCATAATCCTTGGGTAGTTCGAGCCATCACATTTTCGTAATGTGGATTTCTTTCTATGAGATGATATATTTCAGACTCTTATGATCTGTATATACCTCAAATTTTTTTCCATAGTGATAATGTCTCTATATCTTCCTAGAAAATATTAAAGCTACTAACTAGAGATCATGAGTAGGATAGTTTTGTTAATGATTTTTTTAATTTCCTTTATGCATAGGCAATCACTCTATCGTTTTTCATAAGTACACAAACAAGCCTTTTCTTTGATTCATCACTATAGATCACAAACCCGTCATTCCCCTATGGTATAGTTAGGATCAGATCATTCACTAATCTCCCATTAAATTATTGGAAATAGTCCTCACATTATTTATTCCATATGAAATTAACCCCATTACAAGTAATCTTGGTCATTGGGTTATCTAAACAGGTTAATTTCTTAATAAAATGCTAATAATAACACGTTAAACCAATAAAACTACATACCATAGTTATGTTCATTGGAGTAAGACATTCTTGAATCACCTTGTTCTTCATAGGATCAACAAATATTACATCTTTAGAGACAATTTATCTAATAAAGGAAACTGATTGAATCCCAAATTCATACTTTCTAAACTTCTCATATAATTCATTTCTTCTAAGAGTCTTTAGAATAGTGTGCAAGTAATTTTCATGATCTTCTTAGCTTTTGGAGTATACCAAAATATCATCAATAAATACATACACAAAGTAATCGAGATATTCTTTGAAAACTCTATACATTATATCCATCAAAATAGAGGGTTAATTAGTTAGTCCAAAAGGAATTACTGTAAAATCCTAGTTCCCATACCTAGTTTGAAATGCAGTGTTTGGAATATCTTCCTTCTGCATGTGCAATTGATTATATCTAGATCAAAGATCAATCTTTGAGAAATATTGGGCTCCATGAAGTTGATCAAATAAATCATCAATGAGGGGTAGAAGATACTTGTTCTTTATTATTATATAATTGATCTCCCTATAGTCAATGCACAACCTCATAGATCCATATTTATTCTTAATGAAAAGAATAGGGGCTCCCCATGGAGAAATGATAGGGTGAATAAATCCTTTATCACTAAATTCCTCTAGTTGTTTATTGAGTTCCTCTAATTCTATAGTGTCTTTTATATAAGGGGTCTTTGATATGGGCCTTGAATCAAGAATTTAGTCAATTGAAAACTCAATTTCTTACTCTAAAGGATGTCCAAGTAAATTATCTTGAAATACATCAACATATTCTTGCATAATAGGTATGTACTATATTTGAGCATTCCCTTCCTCACCCATAGTTATTACATTTCCTTTTCCCTAATAATTTAATTTAGTATAGATACTTGGGTTAGATCTAGATGAGAATCAAATGGTGGTGTTTCTGCTCTAAAGGTATGATATTCCACACTGTCTGCAAAAATTATAACCTCCTTCTTATTGAAATAAATTTTTCCATCATGGTTCGAAATCAAGTCTATACTGAGGATTATATCAAATTCATCCATGGTCATGATAATAAAATCAGCAGATAAATCATATTTATATACTATAATGGGGTCTTCCTAAACTTTGTTGCAATGATACTTCCCTTAGGATTTTTTACTGAAAACTCCCTTATAAAAACATATTGGAAATATCTAATTTTCTTGGAAAACTAGGGTGATATGAAATAATTCAATTATATATAATCAATAAATCATTGGATATGTTTGAGTAAATAATTAAAGTATCTGGCACCACATCATTGGGAACTTCAATATCAGTAATTGTGATCACATAAGCTTGTCCCTACTCCATTGTCTATTTCTGAGACATTTTTCCTTGACTCATTGGACAATAATTATCATATTGTCATATCTCCCTAAAATTATAGTATTGAACTTTAATATCTTCTTTCTTCCCCTTGAAAACACTAGCATGATATCCTTTTTTTTTCATACTTGTAGCACACCTCTTTTCCTTTTAAGTAGGAACCAGTGTGTTTCCTTCCACAATTATCATAGGGTGGAAAGTCAACTCTTTCTTTCTTCTCCATTTACCTATTTTCTTTTCTAGAGATTTCAATAACCCTCTTCTTCTCTTGATTTTCATGAAAGTCATAATATTTAGAGAACTCTTTTTCTCTCTTGATAGCACATGAGACTATATCTTCGTATGATGATAAATTTTCATAGACCATCGCATGTCGAAGGAATGGCTTTAGGCCATCAATGAATCGATCAATCTTTCTCCTTTGATTACTTATATATTCTACAGCATTCCTTTATAACCTAGTGATGTTATCTTCATACTTTTCAACATTTTAATCTTCATTTTGCCACAAATTTAAAAAATGAATTTCTATATCATTAATTGTTCAAAAACAAAGTATTTCTTTAAGAAAAGTTCATTAAATTCACTCTGTTTCATGTTTTCTATTTCTCCATCCTTCTTTGTGTTGTAAATTAGAGACCACCAAGGATTAGCATCTCTGGAGAGATTATAAATTTCCATGATGACTGTCTCTCTTTCATTACATCCCAAAGAGAGAAATATCTTCTCTAAGGAAACTATCCAATAATCTACTATGAATGGGTTTGTAGTCCCATTAAATGATGGAGGCTTCTATCACATAAAGTGATCTAATATTTCTTCTCCACATTGTGGAAGTGGATTCTCTACTTGGGTATGATTATTGTTCATAACCCAATTATGTTATCCCAGTATAGTTATAAGTTCCTCTACACCAGTCGCAGCTCCAGAACCAACATCATTATCTTGCATGGGTGGGAAACCCATACATGGGATATGTGTGTTCATGAAGTTACCATTCCATACACTATGTGCCATTTTTAAATAAATTCATACACTAGATTAGGTTTTCAGTCATAATGTACTCTCTCAACTTAACATAAATTTAAATCCAATGGATGGATAATCCCATAATCATAAACATGGTTTCTTGGAGGAATAATTTACATTCAAATACTTCATAATGGATTGTAAAGAAAATATGAATTATAATAAGCATATCCCCCAGGAGTGTTAAACCTTGTGCATAGTAAGGACTGTTGTTTTGTATCAAGATACCCCAGGTTATTACTAAAACTCCTTGTCAAAGATTTAACTCTTAAGAACATATGTTCCATAAACTCATCCACTTGTAGTATCTAGACAGGGATGTATTCGCTAGAATTATCCACATAATCTATTCCTTGAAAAAATTCTAGGATGTTGTTTTATGTTAATCCTCAATGATTATCTTTGGTGTTTGTTCCCTAATCTTCATTTTCTTGATCTAGTTTAAATGTTTTCTACAAAAATTTTCTAATACCAACTATAAAGACCTGAACCCAGTTGCATAGAGCCGATGCATTATTTTATTACATTGTAATATTAACAAGTAATATGAATACCAAATTTCCGAGTAGTTTAGTAGATTTGGAAACAAGATACATACATATGTTCCACATTACAACCTGAAATGAAAAACAACATAAATGTTCCATTGGGAATGTCCACCACTCTAATATTATCCCTCTTCATGTCCTAGGAGAAATGAACCATAAGAAAGGGTGATCTCAGATTCTTAGTAAAGTTAAACATTATAGTAGAAGATAACATAAACATTTGGCACGGGGAATAATTGAAAATACATTCCTTTAAAATAAACTTGAACGCAATATGGCAGGAATATGAGATAAGTAAATATTTTCATAATAAAATATAATCATGGGTATTCTACTAGTTGAATAACCTCATGAACTACCAATTTATAGCTTCATAATGAGGGAAATTCATATGTTTAAAATTCTGAAACAAACCATTAAGGCCTCTTCCAAGACATTTATAAATGATTAATGCTTCATCCAAAGCCAAATCTAAAAATGGGAAAGGCCTCAGCGAAGTCCATATCTATTTGTCTCATCAGACAAACCAATGAATAAAAGGGATATAGCAAGCCCCAAAAATCACTTACTAAGTCTAATTCATTTCTCATATGAATAGGTATAAACATAAAAACCTATAAAAATGAGATATAAATAACTTTCCCCAATCTGTAACATAATCACAAACCATTATGAGTAGTAAGATGAATGGTAAAAATTAACATGACTATGTTCAAATTGATCATAAACCATTAAATATAATAGGTAATGTTATATCATAAAATATGTGTCTCAATAATAAATAAGAATCATCAAGAGTGTTGAAATTGATGAATATACTCTTATAAAATCATCGAGTAATTCTTGAGATAAATACTCTTTTACTTATAAAAGAATAGTTCATTGGGAAAAATCATTGTATAAAACTAGAATATAAGTAAGATATTATTTTTAAAAAAAAATTCATGACTTTATAAGAATAATTTTTGATAAAAATAGATTATAGAGTTCACTTGAAAATAGGTAAAAATTTGAAAAATTCCCTTGAATCGACCTTGTATTTCGGAATGAATTTTAAAAGAGCCTTTTAAATCATGTAAACCCCATGAAAGAAAGAATTATTATTATTTGTAAACATAAATTGAAAATTAAAAAGAAATGTATGAGTTTTAAATAAGATAAATTAATTGGGTTGAAGAGAGACAAAGAGTCACCCAAAAAAATGGTGGTTTGGGTAGGAAACCATTACCTTAAGTCTGATGGTGTTCCTCACTTGATATTAACAACCCAAATAATCATATTTAGGTTCAAAAATTAATTTTACAGAAATTAATCTATATTTAATTGATTTATTATAAATTTATTAGGTTCATTAATGGACTTTTGATGAGTTATTGTATTCAATTTATTATTTTGGAGCGTTTTCTTCCTTGGTTTTCATGATCGATTATATTCGTGTATGGATAAACATGTAGAATGATAATGATTTTATATAATATAATTCATATTATATTAGTAAAAATACATAATATTTCAGTTTTATAAAAAAAATTGGTTATTTTGAGTAAATATGAATCATTATATAAAACTTTAATGAAAATTGTTTCGGTTAATTGGTTGTTTTTTATCACAACAAACTAATTTTGATTTATAAATTAATATCATGTGTAAAAACATATTCCAGAAACATAAATAAGTTATAATACATATATTATTGTCTATTTAAACCATAAAAATAGTTTCATGACCATAATTACAGACGTTAATAGAAATTGAAAACCCATCATCCTTAAATGTGATAAATTAACACATCTTGGATGATGATTTCATTTCTAGTATAAAAGAAGGGGAAAGGAGAGATGATGATGAATTCTTCTTTTATCATAACAAAATTTCAATACATGTAAGTTACTAGATTCATCACAACATTTGGATGAAAGGAGGTGAGGAAAAAAATAAAATAAATGGAACTTCAAATTATAGAAATGAAAAAAGGATTTTACCTCTTAAAGTATTCTTCCTTGAGAGCCTCTTTAGGGGGAGGGTTTTGTCCTTTTTATGAGACCAATGGCTTTTGGACATGGTGGAGGATACTAGGATGATATTTTAGTGGAATTTAGACAAATCACATGGATTTATAGGAGTGAAGAGAGTAGGAGTGAGGGGGTTTTATATTGGAGGAGAGGAGGGGTTTCCCATTATTTTACTCATTATTTTATTATTTTACCAAAGACCACCAATGGTATTTATTCTTGGGAATACAAATAGTAATATATGCATGTGAGTTCTAATAAAGTGGTATTACATCATCCTTACATCACCTATGACTCAATAAATCATGTATTTAGTATTTATCATAAATTATCGTATGTTACTATTCACATAAAATTCAAGTATTTTAGAAAAATCCCAAAAAATCACCCCAAACATTTTTCAATGTGTAGAATTAAAAAAAATACATTTTTTAAAAATAATTTTCTAAATATTTTTAATTTAATTTTTAATTAAAATAATAATTTATTCAAAAAACTGCATTAAAACTTTAACTCATTTTATAACACCTTGAAATTTTAATCAATTTTCCATACAATTATCTTATAACCATAAGACAATAAAATAAAAAATTATGATAAAATTTTAGGAAAATAAAATCCCATTTTAAATTATTAAATTTATCATTAAATTTTAATTAAAATATTTATGACATACATAAATACCAATACTTATACTATGATTGTTCTTTCACTTATAAGATGTCTAAATTTTATTTATACATTTATGGGTGAAGTTTGTATTTTATGGATAATTTACAATTCATTAATATTAATAATAGAAACAATACAATTCATAAGGTTATGTTACTATTCATTAAAAACTTTGCTGATTCTATCAGACTCTAAATATCTTACTAAACACAATCGTGCATGTTGGTTTTTCAAAATTCAAATCATAGAGGTGGAAAATTTAGGTTTACTCGCTCTAAAAATAGTGTTTTTTAAAGAATCAATGTTTCATGAACTTAGTATTAAATTTATTTTCAAAATCTTGGGGTGTTATAGATTTATGCAGCATCAATGAATGATATCCAATGTATGATTTATTTCTCCTCTCATGCATTGATATCTCGTGTTATAATTATGATTATACCTATTACTACATATTTATTTGTTAATGATATCTATAATAAAAACCCAATTATTCTCTATTATAATTTCTTATTTTTGAAACAAAACATTATTCTATAGTTTTCTGATTTCAATATTGACTTTCCAAATATTTTTCTTGAAATATTTATTCCTCTCATTGTTCAATTCAATAAGATACATTGTCCCTTATGGTGATGGGTTGTGGAATTGGTTCTTGTTAATAGATTCCCATTATATATATGATAGTGTCGGACAAAAGCGTTAATATTTCTAAGAAGGATTTTTTTTCATTCTCATAGAGGCATGAAAAGTCTTTTCACAATGCGATAATGTGGTTTCATGAATTTTCAATATTCATTTATAGGAAGTATCACATCAAAACAGTTCATATTTCATCACGAACACCTTTTCGTGAATATTTCATGTTCATAGAGTTAATATTACATAGAGTATGTGAGTTTTTGAGTTAATTTTATGTGATTTGAGTTATGGCATGGAGATTCTCTCTGTGATATGAAAGATGTAGTTGTTGTGTGAACATTTGGATCATGGAAAAGATTGGATGAAATCAGTATCTTGTATTTTCATGAGGAATTTATGAAGTGATGTGAAACCAACAAGTCATGTTTTGTGCTCTCTTTATAAAGATCACTTCATGGCTATGATGATCCCTATAGAGAATCACCTGACATAAATATTTTGTGATCTTTACATACATTTTTTCTATATATAATATTTGAGAAACATGATGTCATATCCTGAGATTTTTTTCCCATAGATCATGATGACGTGATTATTTAATCAACCTAGGACTATTTAAATCATGTTTTGGTTTGGGTTTGGTTTTAAATATTTAAGGACAATAATAGGGTTTGTTCATTATGAGAAGAGAATGTGTCGTGGTCTTTTACTCCCTTGAATGTGTTTTGATGATATAATTCGAGTCCCAAATAGGATTTAGACTTTATTACTTCCACATATTCATAGTGTGTGGTTCCTCTATAGTTTGATCGTATAGTTGGCACTCCATTGTACCCACTATAGCACAAGTCCTCCATAAGGTTAATAGAGTATGGTACTTGGCATAAATATAAAGCATCATTAGACCCTCTTGTCGATATTGATTTAGAAATGTTTCTTTTTCCTGAACACACTAACTACAAAGGCATGGAATAGTAGTAGTATGGGGTTGATCCCACATAATTCATTAATGAAAAATGAGAATTTTCAACCAAATTTTATGTCATCCAAATATTGTTTAATTTATATTATTAATTTAATTATGAAAACTAAAAATATGTAAATTAATACATAAAATCATATGATATGGGAACTAATTTAAAGGGGTGGTTTTCATAAAATATTACTTCTACTTTTCTCACAAAATAATAAATTAATTATATATGAAATAAATTATTACTATTCAATAGTAATTTGTTCAACTATTATTTATATAATCACAGTATCCTTACCATCTTGATCTGAAAATATAAAATAAATATGATTTATTTGTATGATTTCACTCTGAGAGAAAAATCTAATCCAATTGTTCATGTATCAATCATCTTAGCTACACTGGGGTTCTTTTATTACTAAAATATTTTTCAATAATTTATTAAAAAATAATATAATGTATTTATCATAATGAAATAAAAAAAATCATATTATTAAATGAGTGAAGACAAAATTAAATCGCATAGCGCACACCCCTTTCAACTGGATTTTCCCTCCCGAATGGGCTTAGCCACCTATCGTTAGGGTAATTTCTAATGATAAATAAAGTAGAACCCATAGTGAAGATGATAGAAAAAAAATATATTTGAAGTGTGATAAATTAATAATAGAAAATGATTCAAAAATACATAGAGGAGATGAATAAAAAAGATGGTATAGAAGAGATAAGATGAATTTAAAAAATACAAAAATTCAAAATTACAAAGATAATTAATGAACATAAAAGTATAAATTAAATACCTATTATAGAGAATGGCTATCAGGTTAGAAACCTTGCAGCATCCTATCAGTAGAAAACTCCTTCTCTAATAATACTTATTTTCCATTGGTAGGAATCCTAAATTTATAGGCCTCTAAGACACCCCCAAGGTAATCAAGTCAAATACACATTAAAACCCTCCTAAATAGATCAAAATGCAATATAATGACTGATGATAGACTAAATTCATGATTTGAATCATAAATAAACATGGTGAATTTGTTGGAGGCTGGGAAAATCACACTTTATGAAAATTCATGGCATGATAGGGGGTGTCACACCATGATTTTTTAGTCCTCACCCTAGGGTGTAATTTTTCTCAATGTTTGTGGATTGGGTGTTCTATATCATGGATTGGGTGATTCTATTCAAAATTTTCAACACTTTTATTTCTTATTGTGTATTCTGAGTGGTGCTTTATTGTGTGAATTTTTTTGCATAAAATAATTAATCTCAGGTCAATCCTTTTTTTCTAGTTCCATGACACACCACTTTGTGTTATGTAACAAATTGTTTTTTAATACTTAAATACTATGTTTCATTTAAAATTATTCTCAATTTCATATAAATGATAGTAATATAATAAAAAACATGTAAATTAAGGAAATCATGCATGCATCTCATATAAAATCAATTAAAAATCAATTAAAATGAATATTAAACCCCATGAAAATGTATATATGATTACAAATATCAGTACTCCCTTGATCGATGTTATATGAATAATTGGTGAATTGGTTATCTATTTATAGAGTTACATACTCCATCGTTAAATGAAAATTATCAATGAAGAGAGGGTTCTGTATTTGGGTTTTGTTACTCCCATGACTAATAATTTTCATGGAAAGGAATATTTCTTCATCCATAATATAATAAATGTCATGGGTTCAATTTAGCTTGGTAACATTGATTTTTGGGTTTCTTAAAGAGATATATTTTTTAAGATGTTTGGTTCTGGATGGTTGGGATTTAGTGTCATGAGTTTTCCAACAAACAATCAAAACTGGGTGTTTATGTCTCCATTTTCATCTTCCCTGAGTGGGTTTTCCATTACATTTGTGGTTCTAAGTTCACTATACCTTCTATTATTTCTTCAATTTTCTTCATTTCTTATCTTCTTAGTGGGTATGTATGCAGCCACCCCTAAATGGGCATTTTTCCTACACATGTCATGTCTTATATAGTGAATGGATATTTAGGTGGATACTTTTTTGGATACAGTATTGGTGTAGTGATTTTTGGTGAAAGTTCATAGTGTAGATCCATTCACCTCAGTTTCATTAGGTTGGTATCACTTTGGATTTGTTGGGAGTGTATTTTACCTTTTACTTTATGGATTGTATACAAGTTCTCCTTTGTAAATATTAGTATATATTATATAAATTATATGTATATTGAAGTTGGTTTTATTATCAAGCTTATATTATTATATCCCATGTAGAGATGTTTATTTTTAATAGGTGAGTTAGGATAATTCCTCCTAACATATGTTATATTTATTCTCAGTCATATTCTTTTTCCCATGTCCCATCAAATGTAGGCTTGGGGTGGTACACTTAGCTTATTGTCAGCCCATGTGGGTGCTCAATGGGTCGAGTTATATAAATGGGGTATCAAATAAGGCCATAATAGGGATGAAATTTTGATTTAGGTGCTAATGAGGATTGGTTTGGGAACATATATAAATGGCTTCTATGGGATTTTACTGCATATTTTAGGCTAGGAAACCCAACGTTGGTGTGGTGATCGATGTATTCATTCCCCATGAATCTAATAACCATATTGTGGATTTAAATATCTAAGGCACTGATTATGAGAAATAATAAAATGGTATGTGTATCATATAGGATTTTTTCATTGATTTCTGGGTCCTTCTGGAATCAAATTTCCTGATATTATTTAATTATATTGGAATATCTTGTCCATTATAGGATATTTCTATATAAGCTATCAGTAAATATTTTGTTACAGTTTCATGACATACCCATACTGATGATCGATCCTATTTTTGTCGACTAGTTAAGTGATGAGGCTTCCACCCATGGACTTGATCATGGGATACTCTCACCGGGTGAGTGAGGACTAGTTTCTCCTCTCATAATTTAGTGAGTAGACCAAACACTCATTGCTTTGGAGTACATCCCACCACCTATTGAGAACAAAATTATTCTAGCATGAGGATGTGTGTTTACTAAGTGAAATTTATGAGTTTCAATGATAATTACCACAAAGGATCTAAGGCAAGCCTGAACCCAAGGTAGTGGAGGATTGAATTAAGGCATTGATTTCGGTGTTCTGAATTGTTTTGGAACCCTCCAATTAGATTGTGGTACTAGAATATATCCTTATCCATGGAATAGAAATTCATTGGAAGAATCTGATCATCTAGACCAAAATGAGATTACACCCCTATTGATTGGGTTTGATAGTATATTTTTCAAGCATTATCACCCAAATATATTGATGTCTTTATAAATAAATGGCATGTTGGGGTTTCAGAAAGAGAACATGTTTATTTAAGAGTACACATATAGGTTCAATGAACTCAATAGGTACTCCCTCATCATGATTCAAAATGATTTCATTCAATTATGTATGTTTGAAAAAATAATTTTTAGAGAGATCCAAAATCGAATTATTCCCCTCTATATCACAATATATGTTGATATTTTAGAGAGGGTCCTAGAGATGGAGAGTTTTTTAATAGAATACTAGTAGATATTTTGATATAATGGTGGTTATCGGGTAGAATAGTAATAATTTATGATTAATAATAAATAATTTTTAAGGTTTATACATCATATTCATACTCATTCATGTTCTCAGGCCCGACTATCCACAATATAGGATTCATTTATAGGATCTAGCTATATAAGAGACATGATTTCTTATGCATTCATGGGAAGAGGTTTCATGGTCCTTGAATGATTTAACTGATAAGAAATATAAGGTTTTCAATAGTACAATGAACACTATGTTTGTGGATGTTACATGATAAAGGACCTTTATGAGGAGGAAAAGGTGATCCTTAGGGAGGTGGTGACAATAGAGGGGTTGGTAGTGTGTTGAAAAGATGAGACATTGATGGGTTTTTCTATGACATACATCCACCACCACCACCCATGGGTAATCCAATCTAAGATAATGGAGTCAGAGGGATAGGTCATGTTAATATATAGAAAATGGAGGGTTATAACTAGGTTTCACATGCCATGGTTCGAGGTATAATCTCTATATTTTATACACTAGAACCCATACATGTATATACTGTCATGATCTATTATTTTGGTATTGAATCCCTTTTTCAAGAGACAAAAATCATGGTAGATCCCCCAATATGACTTATGTGGCTAGATAATACCATTATAAGTAACCACTTACCAAACCTTATCTGTCAAAAATCCAAGCTAGTACATAATAGAGAGTGGTTCTCATGGGATCTTATAGATGTATTGATGAATCCCTACAAAGTCATATTTTGATTATACTAACTATTATTAATCTATTTCGGGATAAACATATAACATAAAAGATTGGTTTATTTTTGATTGGATGCATCAATTTTTTCATTCATTGGTGATTGGGACCTTCAACCAATATGAGTGAGGCCTATGTGCAGGAAGATGTTATTGATCACCCATTACTTGGTTTGTTTGTCTCTATGAATGGAATATACTTAAAATAATAACCTTTGTGTAGTCAGGGAGGAGTGCATAGATGTCTTCCCTTAGGATGTGTAACACCCCATGATTTCGGTTTTCATTTATCTTTAAATAAACCACTTCGGTTCTATAGCTTGGGAAACACAGAGCACTGAACTAAAATGAACAATATGTTATTTCATTATAGAAGATTATTATAATAAAAAATAAAATACATTATACAATAACTAAATATAACATAATTAGAAAATTTTCTAAAGGTATGAAACCACATGTTAAAAAAATACTACAAAGTTAAATTCACATCATCATGATCTACTATAAAGAATATACCACCAACAATAACTATAAAAATAATAAAAATATTATAAATATTATAAACATGCTAACAAATAAATTAGAGAATGAGATAAATTATCTTATCTAATTATTTAAATCTAAATATAAATATCTAATATGACCAGTTTATATATGGTTATTGGTTATATAGTTGTTGGACATATGGCCAATGGATTTATTGTCATTGGATATAATTTTATAAAATAGTTACATTGAAGTTGTGTAATTATCATAGTTATTAAGTAATTAAAAATTATATAATTCTCATGTAATATTTTTTTCTAGAATGAAATAAAAAGATAATAATTAATCAAAAACTTTTATTATAAAATTAGATATCTTCATTTGTTAAATAATAATATTATTATTCAATAATGATTTAATTTGTTTATAAAATTTAATGAAATATTATAATACCAATGGATTGATAAAATTTAATGGATAAAAGATTAATAATTAATTTTAATTAGATAATATTAAAATCAATTAATGTAAAAAAGGGTTATTTTTCAAAAATTATTATTTTATGTCTTATGTATTTTTATCTTGATAAGTTAAATTGATAACCTTTAAAGTATGATTCTAGTAAAATTTAATGTGCCTATATATAATAAAATATATTAATACTCATTAAATTTTTAATTCATATAAAATAATATTAGGTATAATTAATGTTTAAAAATAGGATTTTCTATAAAAATTCTTTTAATATATTGTATGTTTTCATTTAATAGTTAAATGTTTCCTACATTAAAATTTAATTATATCATGACCTGTCCTAAGGGCCCATGTCGTGACTACCCCAAGCCCGCCTTCTGTAGGCCAGGGGCTAGCGACTAGCACCAAAGGCGTAAATCCCGAAAAAATGGGAAGGCATTGCATTTATAAAGTAAACATACACAACATAGTACGCAAAAGAAGTAAACACTAAGTAAAACTGGGTACAAAGTAAGTGTTGAAAGTAAATGGGCCTGTATACAAACCCAACTGAAAGTAAAGTACAACTGAAAGGGAAAGTACAACAGTAGTAAGTAAAACAGCAACACCGAGTCGTCCTCCGGAAATCCCACCTAAAGGGTGGGTACAGATAGTCTCCTCGGCTCCTCGGGTCCGGTCGTCCGCCCCGTGTACGCCCCGCCAAGTGGTCCACCTCTAGGTACCATCTAGCTCCACAAGCCTCCACCTCGATCAATGATGTCCGTTGTCTGCATCCAACACAACGTAGTGCAGGAATAGCCCATGCAGGGGTCAGTTAATGATACTCAGAAGTGACCCCAAGACCCCCCGAAGGTCTCCCAGAATCCACGAAGGATAAACCACAAAGGAAAGATACAATCATGAAGTATCAACAACGCTACTTAGGTATATGCCCATACATATACCTAAGTCATCAGTTACAGTTCATCTCTAACTCTCGAGCCCAGTCACCATCCAGTCCACAAAGGAAGGCACAACCCAGTCCACAAAGGATAGCACAACTTAGTCCGCACAGGAAAACCACAACCCAGTCCACACAGGAAAGCAAGTCAATCAAATCGGTGATAATGATTAAATTCAAGACTTATCTCACTTATTTATACACTTTTCGTATAGAGATAGAGATGATAAGATGTAGCTACTGATTCATCTAAGTTGTCAGACCCACAAAGGATACAAGTCCAGCTAAGCTGTCAGACCCACACAGAATACAAGACCAGATACTCTGCCAAACCCACACATGATACAAGTACAGAGGTCAATACAAACATACCCACATAGGATACTAGAACAGTAGTCATCTCCATCGAACCCACGGAGGATTCCAGTTCAGTAGTCGTTGCTGTCGAACCCACAGAGGATTCCAGTATAGTAGTCGATGTAGTCGCAGCCCGCTCTAGGGTTCCTGCACACAACATGCTCGACTCCAGGAGGGTCCACTCCTCAAGAAAAAGATTCGATACATAAACTATCACAAATTCCAGAGTTTATGTATCCCCATGTTTCGTCTCGCCAAAAGTAACTCAACGCGACAGACGGTGCGTCAATCCGACGCTCGATCTGAGAGTTATTGGCTTTTCTGTCCCAAGGGCCCGGTTGGTTTTTAAGCTAAAACCTACCTGAACATACTTCATCTGCATCCAAACATCAAGCGGAGTAATCCAAAATGACCGTCTCAACAAAAGTATCCCAACGCAATTGAAGGTACGTCAATCAGACGTCTGGTCCTTAAGTTATAAGTGTTTCCGCTCCAAGGGCTCGGTTGGTTTCGAATTCGAACTGACTCGGCCATACACAAAATTTTCCAAAACCTCGGGTATAATATACAGAAATGAACATCTCGGTCGAAGGATTCTTATGCAACTGACGGTGCGTCGATCATATGTCCGTAGCTCATTTTATGGGAAAAAGACCGAAAACGGTCCAAAGTGGGGGGTCTGCACCCGGCCAGACCCCCCCTGGGTCGGCCCGAACTGGTTCGACCCGACCCGAGTCCAAATCCGTCTCGGTAGAGCGCGTCCCGAACCAGTCCGCATGACCCTCCCCGGTCCACGCGACCCTCCCCAACCCAGTCGGGGGGTGTGCTGGCTCGCCCAGCGAGCCGAGCAGCGGGGGGAACGCCCCCCCCCCCCCCCCCTTTGTGCTCCGCAGACGCAGCGCCTGGTGCCACATTTCCCATGGATCCCGCGTGGCCGCGGGATTATCTCCTTGCCGTCGCTGCTTCAGCAGTAGTGGGCTCCTACCGGTGGCGCGCCGGGGCACCGCCGGCGTTGCCGGAGATTTCCGCGGGCCATCGGAGTCATTCTGGTGGTCCGATTCTACTCCCGCCTACACCTGCGGTCGTCTCGGGACCCGTACTTTACTGTGACGGCCTCCAATCGCCAATTTGGTCCCTCTTCGTCATCGCCAAATATTCTTAACATCAAGAACAAAGTAGTGGTGGGTTCTGACTTGTTCGTTAGTCCGCGACCACCGTGTTTGTGGTTCTAAACAACACCAAACAATTTTGCACGCCATGCCGTGGGTATAAAATCACATAATGAAATTTATACAAAAACCCCTTCCTCAACAGTTGATTTCGGGCATCTACATCATGGGGAAAAGGATCGTAGGCATCGTCGGAGTGCGCTGAGGAGGAAGCATCATCTCCTCTCTTATCGTGGAGAAGAGAAGGGTGGTGCGTCGTCGATCTTCAAGGAACTGGAATTCTTCGTCGTTCTTCATCGTAGGTCGGCGTTCTTAGTCATTCTTCGTCGGATATCGGCATTCTTCCAATGCTCAAGAGCTCTCCCCCGATCTATCCCGCACAATGAAGCTCTTTCCCCAAATTAATTAATATGTTCCTCATATTATTTAATTTCACACGCAAAGAAACTCCCTGAATTAATTCACCACATTTAATAACTTGATGAAAATTAATTTAAGAAGGGAGAGAGAAGGTTCTTCATTATTAAAGGTGTTGTCTATTAAATGGGGGTTTTTTCAATTAATGGGGGGTTTACTAACGTGTATAGAGAGAATTAAATAGTGGGGGTCGTGTTTGCCCGGCCTCTCTAACACCTACATTTGGTTAGTTAAGTGGTTGTGCGACCCACCCTTAACTACCCATGGGAGGGAAAAACCACCTTACAAAATAAAAATTATTCTGTCAATTTTTATTTATTTGTTGAATAAACCCCAAAAATTATCTTCTCCTCCTTTGAGAACACAACTACAGTAAGTGTCCCCTTAAACAATTTCTGGTGTTGCGAGTTCATCTGTGCCCTCGGATTTTAATTCCGAGAACCGGTTCAAAAGCTAGAAAAACCCGCTCGTTCGTTCACTAAACGTACCCGAGCTAAACTTCGAAAATTGATTCTGTGCACACTGGGCCTCGGAATGAAGTGTCGTCCGAAGCCACAGACCCGTAAAATTCAAAATTATTTAAAAACAATTCCTTGAAATTTCCAGGTCTTCACATTACTCCCACCTCAAGGCTTTGCGTCCCTGTAAAGCTACAACACAAACTAGGGAAACAAATGAGGGTACTGAGCACACATTTGAGCCTCCCACTCCCATGTGCTCTCTGGGAGCTCCCCGTGCTGCCAACAAATGCGCACAAGATGAATTGACCGCCCACGTAGGACTCTCTCCTGTCGATCCTCGATCTCCACCGGGACCTCCGCAGAAGTCACCCCGACATCGATGTCCAGCTCCCCATTGTCGATGATATGTGTCGGGTCATGAACATACCTCCTCAGCTAAGATACATGGAAGATGTCATGCACCCGGTGCAACTAAGGTGGAAGGTCCAGGCGATAATACACCTCACCTATTCTGATGAGAACCTAGAATGGTCTGATGAAGCACGGAGATAACTTGAAACCCCTACCAAATATCTGTAATCCACATCGAGGTGAGACCCGTAAGAAAACGTGGTCACCATCCTCAAACTCTAGTGGTCTCCACCTCCTATCAGCATAAGACTTCTGTCTGCTATGTGCAGTCCTCATCCACTCCTAGATGACCTGCACCTTCTCCCTCATAGCCTGAACCATCTCTGGTCCTACGAGTACTGACTCCCAAGGGTCAGTCCAGCACATAGGTGATCTGCAAGGTCGGTCATACAATGCCTCGTATGGTTCCATCCTGATGGTGGACTGGTAGCTGTTGTTGTAAGAAAACTCCACCAAAGGTAGGTGGTCCTCCCAGCTGTGACCAAAGTCGAGGACACATGAACAGAGCATGTCCTCGAGAGTATGAATGGTCCTCTCTGTCTGGCCATCTGTCTGAGGATGAAAGGTGGTACTCATGCGTAGCTGCGTCCCAAACGCCTCCTGCAACCCCTTCCAAATCCGAGAATTAAAGCGAGCGTTTTTATCGGAGATGATAGATTATGGTACGCCATGAATCCGTATGATCTCCTCAATGTAGAGGCGTCCCAAGCTCTCCACTAAGCCCTTCTCTCTGATAGGTAGGAAGTGGGCCGACTTGGTGACTCGGTCGACAATCACCCAGATGGTGTCGTTTCCTCAGGAAGTATGTGGAATCCCCGTCATGAAGTCCATAGATATCCCATCCCACCTCCACTTCGGGACCTCTAAGGGTTGTACGAAGCCTGTAGGTACCTGGTGCTTTGCCTTCACTTGCAGACAAGTGAGGCATCGAGAAACAAACTCTGCCACAGCCTTCTTCATACCTGGCCTCAAGTACTGTCGTCTGAGGTCCTGATACATCTTCGCAACCCCAGGATGTACTACTAGAGGGGA
Organism: Viscum album; assembly: GCA_963277665.1. NCBI lineage: Eukaryota > Viridiplantae > Streptophyta > Magnoliopsida > Santalales > Viscaceae > Viscum > Viscum album. The sequence goes on from OY728164.1 coordinate 330,533,444, forward strand.
AGTGTGGAACTCCCTTAGCACCTCCTCCTATAGCACAACTGGTACCAAGGTACATCCCCGTAAGAGGATTACGTGCTCTCCTCCTACAGAAAATCCATCAGGTGCCTATCCTGTGGATATATGTGCATGTCGCATCTCGCAGTCAACTTCCCCACGTTGTGCCTCTCTGACCCGCTGAAGTAGGGGAGGAGTGACTATGAGGGACTTAAGATAGGTCGCCCCTTCTCTATCCATGAAGGATATATGTAAAGTGGCTAACTACTTAGTCACCTCTCCAATTAGCTGAATTCTCGATCTCTTGCTGAGAGCATCAGCCACAAAGTTCCCCTTCCCATGATTATAGACAATCTCAAATTCATAATCTTGGAGGAACTAGATCCATCGCCACTTTCTCAGGTTCAGTTCCTTCTATGAGAAAATGTACCAGAGACTCTATTGTTCAGAGTAGACTGTAAATCGCTCGCCCAAGAGATAGTGCTGCCACATCCTCAGGGCGAAGACCACTGGTGCTAACTCCAGGTCATGGGTAGCGTAGTTCTACTCGTGCTGCCTCAACTGCCATGAACCATAAGCGATCACTACTCGATCTTGAATCAGTACACACCTGAGTCTGATCCCTGATGCGTCGTAGTAAACTACGTACCCTACGCCCTCCTCCGGTAGCCTCAAGATGGGCGCCCTAGTCAATCTCCGCCTCATCTTCTGGAAGCTCTGCTGACATCTTTCTGGCCACACAAAGGGTTTCCTCTTCTTTGTAAAAGTTTTAAGAGGTTCTACAACTTTAGAGAATTCTAGTACAAATTTTCGATAGTACCCAGCCATACCTAGAAAACTCTGCACCTATGTCATGCTCCTGGGTGGCTCCCAAGCAAGTACTGCCTCAACCTTTGCGGGATCCACTGCAACTCCCACCTCAGAGATGACATGCCCCAACAAGTGAACCTCTAGAAGCCTGTACTGGCACTTAAAGAGCTTACCATAAAGATAGGGCTCTTGGAGTTTATCCAGTAAAACCCGCAAGTGGTAGGCATGCTCCTCCTCGGTGGTCGAGTAAATTAGTATGTCGTCAATGAAGAGTATGACAAACCAATCGAGGTAGGGCTGGAAGATCAAGTTCATGAGACACATGAACACTGTTGGAGCTTTGGTCACACCGAAGGGCATAACCAAGAACTCATAGTGGCCATACCGACACCTGAAGTCCATCTTCTGCACATCCGGGTCTCGAACTCTGAGCTGAGGAAAGCCTGACCTGAGGTCTATCTTCAAGAACCATCGTGCTCCCTTGAGCTGATCAAAGAGGTCTTAAATCCTCGAGAGTGGATACTTGTTCCTAATGGTCACCTGGTTCAGGTGATGGTAGTTGACACACAGTCGCAAGCTCCCATCCGCCTTCTTGGCAAATAGAATCAGAGAAGCCCAGGGTGAAACACTGGGTCAGATGAAACATTTCCCCTGTAAGTCCTCCAGCTGTACATGTAGCTCAAGAAGCTCGGCAGGAGCCATCCGATATGCTGGAGTAGATATTGGTGGTGTCCCGGGGTATAGTTCTATATAGAAATATAACTCTCTACGAGGAGGTAGTCCTGGAACATCGTCAGGGAAAACGTCTGCATACTAATCCACCACTACAGGAAAACTCGGACTTCGCACGTCAACAGCTACGAGGATGAGACTAGCCAACTGATTTTTGATCGGCTTCCCTCTCCTCTGCATGAGTCCATCCTATGCTGCGAAGGTTCCCTTCTTGCCGGTGAAGGTGAACCTGGTCCCATCCGTGCAGACACACTGCACCTTGCGCCTAATACACTAGATCTGAGCATGGACTGTAGATAACCTGTCCATACCCAAGATGACGTCGTAAGGCCTCGACGTCGCTACAAGAAGATCCCAGTCGAAGCTCTCACCTCTTAGTGTAAGTTCACATTGTCGACACCAGTGCTTAATCATCGAGTCTGCTTTGGTAGGAGTCTCTAGCCATTAAGATCGAGCCAACGGCTCTTTCAGAATCTCTAAGCTCCGAACAGGGGAAGCGGCAATAAAAGAATGACTCGAACATGTGTCTATAAGAACCGCAACAAGGGTGGAGTAGACACAGATAGTACCTCGAATCATCTTAGGTGCGCCGTGCTCGTAAGCCTCTGCTGCCTGGAGCTAAGCCTGCCTCTGCCCGCCAGCTCCTTGTAGTCGGGGTGGACCTCCTGGGGGTGGTGGTGGTAGAGCCTCGAATCGTCGTCCACCACCCGCCACTCAGCCAGCCCCTCTGCCTCATCTGACTGCTCCCTGCGGACCGCCACTGTCGAACCTCTACCTCTGTCTGGGAGGTCCCTCCACTGTCTGCTGCTCATCTGCAAGGTGGGTCGGGCAGTCACGAGCCATGTGGCTCTACCCGCCGCATGCATAGCACTGTCTTCTCTTTGTAAGGCTGGCTCTGCGCCATGTGCCCCGCACAGCGGAACCATAATCCTGAGGTCACCCTCCTGTCAGCTTGGTCTGGTTGGACCCATTCGTCGTCTGTCAACTGTCATCTACAGATGACTCCACTCCATGTCATCCTGCAATGGTTCTCGTTGCTAATTTTTGCTCGGCAAGAATGCTCTCCACTAACAGGGCTCGCTCCAGCACCCCTTCCTGCATCGGGATGCTGAGGGGAATCGTCGAAACATTGATCTCATGTCTCAGTCCCTGCTCAAAGGTCTGGGCCTGGAAGAATGGGTCTCATACCATGTCCGTGGAGTAGTGAGATAGGTCTGTAAATCTCTCTGTGTACTGGGCTACTGACATGGTGCCCTGCCGCAGCTGTAGTAACACCTAGTTGAGCACCGCACAGAGGGTGGCTGGAACGAACTCCGAGTAGAAGAGGCTCTTGAAATTCGTCCAAAGTAGAGATGCCTCGTCGTGCACCCGGAGCATCAGGCTCTACCATCTACCTGCTATTTCATGCAGGAGACTTGCGGAATGGATCACCATGAGGTCTGTTGGTGTCCCTACCAATCAGAAGACTCTGATGACAGCCTCGAGGTAATCCTCAGCTGCCTGAGGATCCTTCTCTCCGGGGAACTTGGGCAGTCTCTCTCTCTGAAACTCATGTAACGCGCTCAGGCGGCATGCACTCTCCGCCGATGGGGCGGGTAGCATCGGTGGCTCAGTGGGTAGAGGTACCGCTGGTGCCTCTACTGTAATGGGGACCTGCACCGAGGCCTCATTGCTCGGTTGGTTGTCATCTCGCACAAATCTCGGATCCCTATCTGACTGCCATCGTGGGGCCGTCCGGAAATGAAACAGGTGTGCCATAGTTAATACAGTATACCTGATGAGCTGACACAAAGTAATCACAAAGAAAGCTTTTGAAAGGAAACACACACGCAATCACTGTTTTCGTGCACTAAGTCAGAAAATCAGAGGTCATGGTCTTGGTGTATGGATATGTCAGCCACTACACCAACACTGGGCTCCCTGGACTGAAAACCACACTCAATACTCTTAACACTATTGCTTCACAAAGAAGAATGATCAGAGTCCAGAGTTCTATGGTAGAACTGACTCCTATGATACCCATTTGTCATGACTCGTCCTCAGGGCCCATGTCGTGACTACCCCAAGCCCGCCTTCCATAGGCCAGGGGCTGACAACTAGCACCAAAGGCGTAAATCCTGGAAAAAGGGAAGGAATTGCCTTTATAAAGTAAACATACACAAAATAGTACGCAAAAGAAGTAAACACTAAGTAAAACTGGGTACAAAGTAAGTGCTGAAAGTAAATGGGCCAGTATACAAACCCAACTGAAAGTACAGTACAACTGAAAGGGAAAGTACAATAGCTGTAAGTAAAACAGCAACACTGAGTTGTCCTCTGGAAATCCCACCTGAAGGCTGGGTACATATAGTCTCCTCGGCTCCTCGGGTCCGGCCATCCGCCCCGTGTACGCCCCGCCAAGTGGTCCACCTCTAGGTATCGTCCAACTCCATAAGCCTCCACCTCGATCAGTGTTGTCCGTTGTCTGCATCCAATGCAACGTAGTGTGGGCATAGCCCAAGCAGGGGTGAGTATACGATACTCAGTAGGGACCCTGGGACCCCCCCAAAGGTCTCTCAGAATCCAAGAAGTATAAACCACAAAGGAAGGATCCAATCATGAAGTATCAATAACACTACTTAGGTATATGCCCATACATATACCTAAGTCATCAGTTACAGTTCTTCTCTAACTCTCGAGCCCAGGAACTATCCAGTCCACAAAGGAAGGCACAACCCAGTCCACAAAGGATAGCACAACTCAGTCCACAAAGGAAAAACACAACCCAGACCACATAGGAAAGAAAGTCAATCAAATCGATGATAATGATTGAAGTCAAGACTCAACTCACACAGGTATACATCTTTCCTATAGCGATAGAGATGATCAGATGTAGCCACTGATTCATCTAATCTGTCTGACCCACACAGGATACAAGTCCAGCTAAGATGTCGGACCCACACAGGATACAAGACCAGCTACTCTGCCAGACCCACACAGGATACAAGTACAGAGGGAAATAATGCCAGACCCACATAGGATACAATAATAGTAGTCATCTCCATCGAACCCATGGAGGATTCCAGTACGGTAGTCATCGCTATCGAACCCATGAATGATTCCAGTACAGTAGTCGATGCAGTCGCAGCCAGCTCTAGGGTTCCCGCACACAGCATGCTCGATTATGAGAGGGTCCACTCCTCAAGCAAAAGAGTCAATACATCAATTGTCACAAAGACTAGATTTTTTGTATCCCCAAGTTCCGTCTCTTTAAAAGGAACTCAACGCGACAGACGGTGCGTCAATCGGACACCCGTCTGAGAGTTATTGGTTTTTCCGTCCCAGGGGCCCAGTTGGTTTTTGAGCTAAAACCAACCCGACTGTACTCCAGCTGCATCCAAACATCAAGCAGAGTAATCCAAAATAACCATCTCAACAAAAGGATCCCAATTCAATTGATGGCACGTCAATCGGACGTCCGGTCCTTAAGTTATACGTGTTTCCGCTCCAAGGGCCCGGTTCGTTTTGAGTTCGAACCAACCCGGCCGTACCCAAACTTTTCCAAAACCTCATGTTTAATATACCAAAACTAACTTCTCCATCCAAGGATTCCTACACAACTGACGGTGCATCGATCAAAGGATCATAGCTCATGTTATGGGCAAAAGACCGAAAACGGTCCGAAGTGGGGGGTTTGGGCCTGACCCAACTCCCCCCCCCTTGGGTCGGCCCAAACTGGGTCGACCCGACCCGGGTCTGGGTCTAGCCCAGTAGGGAATGGCTCGGTTCAGTCCGCGCAACCTGCCCCACTTCGGCCGGGGGGGGCGCTGGCTCGGCCAGCGAGCCAAGCAGGGGGGGAAACGCCACCCACCCCCCCCCCCCCTTGTGCTCATCAGACGCGGCGTCTGGAACTGCATCTCCCATGGATCCCATGTGGTCACGGGATCCTCTTCTTGACGACGTAGCTTCAGTCGCGACGGGATCCTGCTGGAGGTGCACCGGGGCGACGGTGCCCCGTGCCGCCGGAGATTTCTGTGGGCCACCGGAGTCATTTCGGTGGTCCGATTCTACTCCCGTCAGCGCCTGCGATCGTCTCGGGACCCGTACTTTACTGCGACGGCCTCCAATCGCCAATTTAGTCCTGCTTCATCCTCACCAAATATTCTGCACATCAATAACAAAGTATCGGTGGGTTCAGACTTGTTCTTTATTCTGCGTCCACCGTTTTAGTGGTTCTAAACAACACCAAACAATTTTGAATGCCATGTTGAGGGTATAAAATCACATAATGAAATTTATACAAAAACCCTACCTCAATAGTTGATGTCGGGCGTCAGTGTCGTGGGGAAGAGGATCGTAGGCATTGTCAGAGCGCACTGAGGAGGAAGCGGTGTCTCCTCTATTTTCCTAGATAAGATAAGGGTGGCGTGTCATTGATCTTCGAGGAACCGGCATTCTTCGTCGTTCTTCATCGGAGGTTGTCGTTCTTCGTTGTTATTCATCAGAGACCGACGTTCTTCCAAAGCTCAAGATATCTCCCTCAATATCTCCCGCACAACGAAGCACTTTCCCCAAATTAAATAATAGGTTCCTCCTATTTTTTAATTTCACACACAAAGAAACTCCCTGAATTAATTCACCACATTTAAAAATGTGATGACAATTAATTTAAGAAGGGAGAGAGAAGGTTCCCCATTATTAAACGTGTTGGTTGTTAAATGGGGGGTTTTTCCAATTAATGGGGGGTTTAATAACGTGCTTAGAGGGAATTAAATTGTGGGGGTTGTGTGGTCCCCACCTCTATAACACCCACACTTGGGTAGTTAAGTGGCTATGGGACCCACCCTTAACTATGCATGGGAGGGAAAACCACCTTACAAAATTAAAATTGTTCCGTCAATTTTTATTTATTTTTTTAATAAACCCCCAAAATTATCTTCTCCTCCTTTGTGAATGCAAATACGGTAAGTGTCCCCTTAAAAAATTACCGGCACTGTGAGTTCATCGGTGCCCTCGGATTTTAATTCCGATCACGGTTCAAAAGTTATAAAAATCCACTCATTCATTCACTGAACGTACCCGAGTTAAACTTCAAAAATTGATTCTGGGCACACCGGGCCTCAAAATGAAGTGCCGTCAGAAGCCACAGACTCGTAAAATTACAAAGTATTAAAAAAAATTCCCTTAAAATTTCTGGGTCTTTACCAATTATATTAAATAGAAAATAATTTTTGAATTACCATATCAAAATTTGGTAAAAGGGTTCATCTTATTTTTTTGTAAAAGAAATAATTAATGTTGCAAATAATTAAATAATTTAAAAGGGGTAATAGAGTTATATAAAAATTTCTTGAATTTTTTGTAACTAAAATAATGTTTAGATAATATAGATTTATTTATTTTAGGTTTGTTAGTAAATCCTACATTTCTTTCTAAAAAGTTTTCACATAAATCACCAAGCTCCTTTGTGATTTCATCTTTACCCTTAACATGTCTTTTTTTTCCAAAAAAAAGTCATTCATTTTCACTTATAATAGAAACTATCCACCACCCATTAAAACCCTCTCATATCCAAAGGTTAACTCTTTAAAACCTTTCAAATTTTCCTCTCCTAAATTTCTCTTATACATTTGGTAGTTTCCATCCCCATTAAAGAGACCTAAATCCTTTATTTTGAAGGAATCCTTTTTGAGGAGTGATTCCATCTAAGTATCTAAATTTTTTTATTACCTTTTCAAATACAAAATCATATAAAATATTTATAAAAAAATTCAAATCAAAATATGTTCAATATAAATCATTATTATTTTTGTAAAAAAATATTAAATTATATAAAGTTGAAGTTTTACTCGTTAATTAGTATAGTGTGTTTTTTTTTGTCTGTTTAACCACCAACTTGGAAAATGTATAACAACACCATAATTTTCAGGATGAATGATTATCAGGACGTTAATACATGTAATATATGAAATTAAATAATAATTTGTGTTATGAATATGGTTTTTTAATGGTGACACAAAACTGAATGGTCATTATAGAGTAACTCATTATTATCAGTAAATTACTTAAAAAATACACTTCATTAATTACATACTATAGAACCATACCCATAAATTCCATTAAATGAAAATAGGAATAACCAAATAATTTAAAAATAATGATTCTGATATGTTGAATAATCTAGGAATGATGTACTTTTTATCAAATAAATAGTATCAGCATCACCATTTTGATACTTGTATAAAATAATTATAGTTACAAACATTTGATGATGAAAATAAACTATAACTAACTAATATATGTGTGATAAATGAAAATAATTAAAGTTTATAAAAGTTAATATATATTAATAAGATTATGAAATAACTTATTAATATTTTTATGTATGTTATACATGAGTTGAAATCACTTTCATGGATGTTGGTAGTAAAGGTTAGGGTTCCCCATCTCAATTTATATTCATTAATATATTATCCATATTAACCAATTATTTCTTTTTGTGGTTTATATACATCCACATGGATATATTTGATAATACCCAACATTTAAATATACTAATTTAAAAATCTCTCTCATATTCTCTCTTTCAAGAGCATTGGATTGAAAAGTCGCCAAAGTTGTATGGTTTTCTTTTCTAATCTCACTTTGAATTTGATATTTCTCATATTTAAATTTATATCAGGAAAAATATTATGTTATTTAACTCTGAGAAACATATATTTTATTATTTTATATTTATTTATATTATTTATCTTCCTTTTTACCATTTCCCCTCCCATTGGATTATAATTCACCAAAATTAATTCTTGTAAGTGGAACTAAACTTATATCTTATTTTTTGTCAAGGTAATTTTTTATGATTGTTCATTTTCTTCATATGATGTTAGAGATATCCTTGTACCTACTTCTATGATTTATTAAGTTCATTTTTATTTAATTTTTAATTTTTTTAAAAAATTATAAAAGAAATATTTTTTATCATTTTTTTTCATAGTATCATTCTCCCCCTCTTTTCATTGGTTTTCATTATAAATCTTCTTCTCCAAGTCTTCATGATTCAATCTAATAATTTCTATTTATATTACCAATATGAAAAAAAATATTTATAAATGAGTAATTTTTAAAAATTTATCAAAATGTAAATTATTTTTATTCTTGATTTAAATGAAATTTTCTTGTTCTCTTATAAATAATTTTTCATCTATGTCAATATATATTAATATTTTTTATGTTTCATTGGGAATGTGTTTCAATGTAATTACCCACTTTCTTTCTTGGTATGATTCATTTCCATACCTTTTTATAATTATTGTGAAACTTTTTTCAATATCATAGGTTAGTTATGCTATGATGGAATTACGAATTCTTCCATGTTCATGTAGAACCCATATGTATGGTTAATCATTTTGTAAATGGTGGTCCTATAATTATATATCCCTAAAATACATTGGGTAAATAATAATAATATCTCATAATATGACATTTGAGGTACTAGGTAGTGAACCTAATCTACAATATTTATTAGAATGGGGTGTGAACCCAGTCCACTGTATTATAGGACTCTGTCTACTATGTGATTAGGGCCTTGGTAGTGAGACTTGAAATAAAAATGGATTTTTATGCTTTTTTTGTGTCACAATTCTACGTTGCACCACATCCCTATGTTATGTTTCCATTGATTATGAAAAAATATCATAGGATACCACAATATTATTCCTCACTTATTTAGTTATGCCAAAATCCTTATTTCATGATTTCATGATTTATTATACATGTTTTATTTGGTATGATTTACTTATTATATGATCATATAAGTTGATTGTATTCTCTTATCAACATGTTTATCTTATGTTCATTTATAAAATTCGACTGATATATATCATTATGCCCTTACTAATCATCTTATTTGTCTATTTATTTTGATTCCATTCCCTAGGTTTTAAACAGGAGTATAAAATATGATATGTTTAGAAGGTGTTTATGTCTAGTGTGAATATGGATAAATTTTCATAGTGTTGTAAAATAATTTTTTTATTTATATAATCTCCAAATATAATAATCATATATGTTATGGGGTGTGATTAATTTTGATATGTAACAAATATTCATGAAAAATAATGTATTATATTTTTATGGTATGGTTGGGATGTCATGAGATGTATCAAGATTTCCCTATCATTGATAGATTGACTTATGCATTGATTTGTACCCAAGGAGCACTTTAATTTCTTATATATCATATATGATATCCCCTTATGAGCTCAATGAGATAAAGGTAGGTTTCATCAGACTCAGTGTTTCCCCATATGATGCTTTAGTGTAGTTTGTCGAGAAGGGGGATGGGATAATGAGACTTTTCATTGACTATCATCACCTAAGTAATGTGAAATTAAAGAAAAAATACCATTTTGTGGATCGAGGGACTTTTTTACTCACTAAAATTGGAAGATTAGTTATTATAAATTTATCATATGTTCGACAATCACTAACATTGTGTTAGTGAGGTGGATATCTCAAAGTTATAATTCTATTTCTACAACATTCACTGTGAGTTTATATTGATTACCTTTAGTGTGACAAACAACCCAGCTATTTTTTAGATCCGCCTGAACATAATCATTCAACCTCTCTTGGACTAGTTTCTAATTATCTTCATGGATGAAATACTTATTTATTAAGCATCATAGGATGATCATGTTGAGAATCTATGGATTTACTTTGACACTCTTTAATATCACTAGATTTATGGTAATATCTTTAAGTGTAAATTTTTTATTCCAAAGGTCCAATTATTATAGCATATCATATTAGATGGAGTATTAGTCATATACCTACTAATAATTGAGGAGGATTTTGTTTGGGATCAACCTAAGAGAATTTTGTATGTGTAGTGTTCTTGGGTGGGAAGGTAACTACTATAGATTTATGCTAGATTTTTCCATGATGGCATATCCCATGACTAACCTTACCCGCAAAATGAAGCCCCTCATTTGTTCTATATGATGTTAGAGAGCCTTTTAGGACATTAAGTGGAGATTTTATAAGTAATTGTTTCCCGAAGTTTCCATTGGAGGGTGTTGATAGATATATAGATAGAACTATTTGTGTTCTTATGCAAAGGAATGTCGAAATTTTCTTTGGGTACAAATAATTGAGACCTCACAAGAATAATTACATGACCCATAATTTAGAGATGGTATTGGTATTATTCACCTTGAAGCCTTGGAGTCATTACCTTCTTGGGGAGAAATTATTATTCTATACCGACTATAAGAGCCTCAAGTACATATTCACCTAGATAGATATTAAACTAAGATAAAATAAGTGGTATTAGTTCTTAAATGACTATCAATTTGAGATTATTTGTACTCTAGAAAATAGGAATGTGGTGAATTATGCCCTTATTAGGAAATATTAAGCTCTCTTACTGGAGGAGGTGTCTAAGAAGTAAGCGGTGATGAAGTTTTCCTTTTAGGAATAGGGAGGGATGGTTTATCTTTGATCAATGGTGGTGTCCCCTCTTATTACATTGTACATGAGGGATATCCTGTTGGGTGAAATCAATTATGAAGTCCTTCGTGACCTAATATCCTTAGGTGATGTACCATATGTATATTTTGAATGTGGGTAACATGATATCCTCTTTAAATGATGGATTTTGGTATGAGTCCCACTACATGAAAAGGTATTAAGGGTTTTCCTTACATTTACCGTATAAATACATCCATGTGTGATGACTATGTACCATAAACTAAAGTATCAATTTTAAAGGATGAAGACAAAGAACAATATGGATGAGTTTATCCCATGGAGACTCACATGTCAGTAGGTAGAGGTTGAGCACAAGTTCTAGATGGTCTTTCCTATCCCGTTGATGTTTCAAATTTGTATGGGGTGGTATATAGATTGACGTCAAGATAGGAATTCTATGTTCATGTAAGTTTCAAGATTTTATTTTAGTGATCATAGACTAATTAAAATTGTAGTACTATTTATTTATTATTCTAGAGAATATTTTTGTTGAAAATTTGTGATTCTTTTACAAAGATTTTTATTTCAAATATTGATTGTAGAGGTGCTTGTAATATTATTTGGGGACTCATATATAGGTGATTATAGTGTTCCACCCTCAGATTAATGGGTTGGTGGTGAGAACCGTCCATGTTCTAAAGGATATATTAAGGGATTGTGTGATGGATGTTGGTCAAAGGAGAGAGTATCACTTACCCTTAGTAGAGTTAAAATATATAAGATCTATCACTACACTATTGACATGGAACCATTTGAGTACATATATAGGATACCCTTTAGGTCACTGTTGTGCTAAATGGAGATTGGAGAGTTGTTGATGAATGGCCCAGAGTTAGTGTGACTGATAATGGATATGGTGCAAGTGATCTAAGAGAAACTTAGTAAAAATAAGAGCCATCATAATTTATATATGGACTAACTGCTAAGTCCTCTAGTGTTTTTGGTGGGAGAATTTGTGTTCTTATAGGTCACAATATGATGTATTTTATAGTGGTTCATTCTAGGAATCAAGTTGTCCCTAAGGTTTATCGAGTCATTATAGATTCTGTGTGTGGTGGGTGAGGTTTCCTATCACCTATTGTTAACCTCATTGTTATAATGGGTGCACAACATATTTCACATTTCACAACTAAAGAAAATATGTTCACGGTCTATCATACTTCATTGACTATATTAATATGGACATCAATAATAATTCATCCTCCTCAAATAACCTAATGAATATTAAGGATTAAAAGGAGAGGAACCTTTTAAGTTAGGAGATACCTTTGGTGTGGCTTTTTTGAGGCATTTAAATCTTAAAGAGAGCTCGTAGGAGAGTTAGAGTTAGATTCATGCTTAGTACTCTCACTTATTTGATTGACTCTTGATTTTTTTGTATGAAAATTATTGGTGGTGGGGAGGGTGTAATGTCCTATATTTTTTCTCATGAACCCCTTATAATTTAAAGTTGACTAACATAATATTAGGGTCTTGTTCTATTTTTATCATGACCCTTCACTTTACCTATAGTATTTTAGGTTGTGAATTAGAGAGTATTTTTCCCTCAAGTTAATCTCATATAGGATGTTTTAGATGTGTGGAGTCTTTGGATTTACCTTATGTAAGATCATTGTGCCATGGTAATAAGTGTTTTACTGTAACACCCTAATATTTTATGAGAAGTATAAATTTTTTTTATTTATGACTTATGTTATACGCAACATCAAGGAAATATTTCGCTGCACACAACACTAGCTTGGCTTTCATTACACACAATCGCGACCTTCCTCGATAGCGTGTGTAGTACACAATACCGAGTTTCACTAAACAACGATATATTATTATAATATTATAAACTAGACATTATGAATAGTATTAACTGAATTTTGAATTTTATAACATTATTATTCATCTTACATATTTTCTACAACATGGTATGAGAACAAAATAAATTTTTTTGGGTAAAATAGGTATTTTTCAAAAAAATGTTGTTTTACCACCTTCTGATGGCGCACAAACTTTAAATATAGTTTTTGACATTTTAATAAGTTCAATTTGAAAAAATAAAATTCTTCTTTGGAATAAGGATATAAAAATTTACATTGGATAAATTTTTCATATTATTCTAATAACTTTTATATTTTAATGAATAGTAAAAACACGTTATATTCTAATTAAAAACAACTTTTTTCATCGCAATAATTTATATGGTTAAATTATAATATTGAATGGTCTTCAAGTATAAATAGAATATATTTTTACCATTTAATATAATTTATGTCGTTAGCATTAATTTTACATTGAATTCATAGGTAAAAACATTTCAATCTTTGGCAATGTTTTAACTTTTAAAACACGTTTGCTTAACAACGGGATTAATTTTAAATTAATTACTGAAACTCCGGTGATTTGAATTTTGAAAAATGGATTCCATATTTGGATTAAGTGGGTACAAATTATGTTAATATGTTACTTTTATTTCTTTGATATTATTAATAGTAACTACCGTAATTTTTTTTACTACAGTTAAAGGTAAATATGGTAATTAAGGGTAAAAATGGGATTATAAAATTACCCTAACACCTTAAAAAATTCTATTGGATGACTAAAAGTGGACCCTTATCACCTAAGGGTCGGAATATATTAATTTTATGTACTTTGGATCATTAAAATAATTTAATTATTATTAAAACCAAAGAAAGTGAAAACATGTCACTCTCTTAAATCTTATAAGTATAATAATTTTAATTTAGTCATAAACTTCATGAAACTTCGAAAATAAATAGTTTCGAGAAAGACAATACAATTATATAAATAATATTAATTTATTTATAATTTTTAGGGATTAAATAAGTATCATTAATTATGACACAATAGTGTTGTTGAAATTATTTTATTGATTAAAATATCAAATAAATGATTTTAAAAGTATAAAAATAAATATTATATGAACTATTTAATGTGCTCCACTAATTTTCTAGATAAAAATGACATGTTATGAATCTATTAAATATTTTATTTCGAACATATATTCTGTATATATTTTATTTAAACTCAAATAAATGAATAGTGTCAAAATTGACACTATTGTTAATTTATAGAAATTACATATTATAGAATTGTTCAAAAATCAAAAAAAAATTATAAATTATAAATTAAAATTTATATGGTCGAAAATTAAATAAATCATACAATTATGGACAATTCTCAATATATAATTATTTATTTATAATGATTTAAAATTTATAATATTATTACCACAAATAAAATTAAATAGATTATATAAGGATAAATCAAGTTGATAATGTTTAAAATAAATTCCCAACTTGCCCAAATTTTATTGGTTGATTATATTAAAACCCTATCTAATCTAAGCTTTGGATTTTAGTAATTTTGGAGGTTTTTAAGTGGGGTTGTAATTTATTATAAATTAATATTTCTTATAATTCCAAAGGTGTCTGTCTCCTCCCTTATAAAAGGGCACCTCCTCCCTCTCCTACTCACACAACTTTGAGCATTCAAGATCGGCCAAACCCTGCCAATTACTCTTCTACACTTCCCTAGAAACATCCAAGAGGTTCTGGTCTTCTTCAAAGACCAATTTTAGTACCCTAATAGGAGGTTTCAAAGAGGCGTGTTGAAGAAGAGGTAACATCTGTTACCGATTCTTTCAAATTTATTTCTTCTTATACTTCTTATTATTTAGTTGTTTAATTATGAATTAATAACATTAGTATAACTAATATAATTATATGTTATTATAAATATGAAACAACCCTAATTCACCTTCTATCCATCCTACGGAAAATGAAATCACCGCACGTGCGTACGTACGGAATACCGTCTCCACGTCGTGGTAAAATCTATTTTCCACCACCACCTTACTTGGATGGGTATAATGGTTTAAATAATAACTATATATGATTATTGTAAAATGATATTTATTCTGAAATAGTATACATACACATCAATACAATTCCACGATCATGGGAACGATATCATCACTCGTGCGTACGTACGGCCTACCTTCTCCACTATGTGATGCTACTCGTTCTACAAGATCTTCAATGAATAATGATTATATAATTGAATTTAATTAGTAAATATGATATATATTACACTAATACCATTCTGGAAATGAGTTATCTATAATCTAAAAAAGAAGAATAAGAATTTATTCGACAAAACTCACAAAAGAACATAAAGCAATAAACACCCGAATAATAAGTAGCAATGAAATATTACTAATAAGAAGGTTAGAATATGACCATATATGATATCATAACAATGAGTATGATTCTGGATTAAGTCAATGACATTATATAAATCATTATATAGGTGGTTTGGACACGTACAAAGCATATCGAACCTAAGGTAAGGGAAAATCTCACAATCTCATTTTTATCCGAGATTGTTTATACTTCATAATTTAATGGGGAATATTTATCATCCACATCCATGTTTCCTCAATATGTAATATTATTTCTATCCTCCAACAATTTTTTAAATCCAATTTTACCTATTGTTGAATTTTTAGTAAAAGATATGAAAGGAATCTTTTGTCGTTTTCAGTACGATATATTTTTTGACTTTTCCGGCTAAAGTACAAGAAGGATGTTTTTTAACTTATACGGCTTGAATGGATTCTTATGATTCCATAGAACATTATTTCAATGAAGTTTACTTTACAATTTTTAAAGTTTATTTTTAATTAACTTCTTTAAAATGTTTTGACATGTTAAGAAAGTAAAAATGTTTTTGAAGTAGAAAGGATGTTTTCCTCAAGAATGGAGTTCAAGTGTTTTATCAAAATTATTTTACATCTAAGATAATATAGGGTTCTGTTTATATCCCTATTATTACATTGATTTTATTACATTGTGATGGAATTATTTTTATGAAGTCCTTTATCTTATATGAATTATTTTATGATGTCACGATGTTTAAGAATCCCATTTTTATTACATGGGTTAGGCTATGATGTATGAATTGTGATTTTGTGGCACACATAAGAATGGTTTCATTATGAGATGGATGGGACATATATCTCCCTACAATGTAGTGGGTAAAGCTTTATATCTCATGAGATAGACATGTCTGGAATGGTAGGTTAATCTGGTTTAGTGATACATGACTAAAAAGAGGAGTGAACTCAGTTCAGAAATGGACTTTTTCTGCTACGATAGTCTTGGAAATGAGCCTTGACTACAAAGAAATGAATCTCTATGATTATGTGTGTATGCCACAAAGTTTCATGTTATGATTATTGGGATTAAATTTCACTTCTATGATTTATCTCATGTTATGAAATTATGATCTCTTTTGAATGTTATGATTTCCAAAATGTTATGTCCTTATGAATATGATGTGATTGATATTTCTTTTATTTACCTTAATGATAATTTGAGCTCATCCATTTGTATGTTTTCTTTTCCCCAGGTCAGGAAGAAGGGTAATAAGTAGGATATGCCAAAAAGAGATTCTAGATATAATGAAATAAACGGGAGACAATGTAGATGCTTTATGAACCAGTTGTTTATGTTTCCAAGTTTCTAAAGACATTATATCTATACGGTCCTTTCATGGTTTTGTTATATGTTATGATAAGTGTGCTTTAATTATGAAGTAATAACAACGTATGTAAAGTATGGGTCGTTATAGTTGGTATCAGAGGAAAGGTATAGTCAACCTTTGAAAACTAGGATGTTAAATCCATAGTAAGAACCCTAAGGATATGTCTAAGAATAGAACACAATATTAGTGTATTAGAAATGTCCATGAATAGCCTATGATAAGACCATAAGTGTAAAATTTTATTCTTGATTATGTGGTTTTCCTATTATGATTAGTGTTTCTCACAAAATGCTTATTGGTTTTAGTCAATGGTTGGAACCTGAAGGAACCATGTTAATGCTGAATGCGACGGGCATTGCAATGATTGTCCCCCTGAGAAACCAAACGTTATGGGAGCTAGAATGCAAAATATTGTAGCCATGATCACACAACTTTCTCATCTATGAACCATGCAGGACTTCCAAATGATCAAAGGAAGGAGAAACATTCTGTTGAATGCTTCATGAGGCAGTTTCCACCTTCATGCAGCGGGTCTTCTGATCCATTAGTGGATGAACAATGGATTAGAAGCACTGAAAAGATATTTTCAGTTCTACAATGTTCTGAACATGATAAAGTCGTATTAGTAGTATATCATTTGGAAGGTGAAGCTGATCAATGGTGTAATCTTATTAAAAATACGAGGCAAATGGATGAAATTGAGTTCATGGAATGGGACAAGTTCAAGATCTTATTTTTCAATAATTGCTTCCCTCATATTCTTCAAACAAAGATGGAGATGGAGTTTGTTAAACTGATGCAAAAGGATGATGAATATGTTGGTATCTACGAAGCAAATTTTACAAGGCTTTCAATGTACGCTTTAGGGATTATTATCCAACCTGAGAGTAAGATAGATCGATTCTTTAGTGGCTTAAAACCAAGTCTCTGAAGGGAATTACCCATAAGGGACATCAATAGCTATGAGTAAATTGTTCGATGTTCTCTCAAGGTTGAGATGGATATTGGAGTAACCCATCAGTCATATGGGTTTGACAAGAAGAGGAAAATGAAATTCAAATAAAAATCTAAAGACTACACTGAAAAGAAGATGAGTTTTCCTTTATGCTCAAATTGTGGAAAGAAACATGGAGGGAATTGACTTAAAGGGACAAGAAAATGTTTTAAGTGTGGAAAAGAAGTTCATCGAGTATTTGAATGTTGAAATAATGGGAAGAAGATGTCTAGTGATGCGAACAAAGAAAAGGATACACAGAATGCACCTCCTACACTTCAATGTTTCAAGTGCAAGGAAATTGGGCATTATTCCAATCAATTCCCTAATCCAAGGGTTTTTTATAATGATCGACGTCAACAAACTCTTAAGGCCAACGACAAAGGAAAGTCACATGAAATTTCTATCAGTGATGTGGAGTATGATAACAAAGTGGTGAAAGGTACACTTACCATCCACTCTAAAGTAGAAAATGTTTTATTTGATTTTGGATCCACCCACTTTTTTATTTCTGAAGAATTTTCTAAGGGTATCGTTGTATTACCTCAGTAGTTAGATATTGAGTTAGCTGTGACAACCACTAATGGCACAACTGGCGCATCAAAAATTTACAATTCTTCTCTGATTGAAGTTTGTGGGAAAGTGCTTCCTACAAATTTTGTGATCCTTCCTATAGTGGAATTTGATGTGATTCTTGGCATGGATTGTCTTTCTTTATACGGAGCTCTTATCAATTTCCAAAGAAGGGAAATCACAATTAATATTCCCGATCAATCTACTATTATCTATCGATGCAAGGATGAATATAACCTTCCAGTGGAAATTTCTTCTATCTTATGGGTCTTGATTCCACTAAATGAAGGTTATTTATCTCAAATGGTTGAAGAGAAACTCATGATTAAGAATATTCCCATTGTACGGGAGTTTGATGATGTCCTTCTGGAGGAATTACTAGGTCTCCCACAAAATCGTGAAGTTGAGTTTTCAATTGAACTCATATTGGGTGATATGCCCATTTCAAAGACACCTTATAGAATGTCCCCAATTGATTGCAGGAATTTAAGAAGCAACTCCAAGAGACTCTTGATAAGGGATTCATACGCCCTAGTGTATC
Source organism: Viscum album (assembly GCA_963277665.1). Taxonomy (NCBI): domain Eukaryota; kingdom Viridiplantae; phylum Streptophyta; class Magnoliopsida; order Santalales; family Viscaceae; genus Viscum; species Viscum album. The sequence goes on from OY728164.1 coordinate 330,552,154, forward strand.
ACCTTGGGGAGCACCTGTTCTGTTTGTTAAGAATAAAGATAGATCAATGAGACTCTGCATTGATTATCGAGAACTTCACAAGATCACTGTCAGGAACAAATATCCTCTCCCATGCATTGATGACTTATTTTACCAACTATACGGAGCTTAATACTTTTCCAAGATTGATCTTCATTTTGGGTATCATCAATTAAGGGTCAAAAGGGAGGATATACCAAATACGGCTTTCTGTACAAGGTATGGACACTATGAATTTATAGTGATGCCATTTGGTCTTACTAATGTTCCTGTTATCTTCATAGATCTAATTAATAGAGTCTTTAAAGACTATCTTGATCAGTTTGTGGTAGTCTTTATAGACGATATTCTTGTCTATTTAAAGAGCAAGGAAGAACATGAAGATCACTTGAGAATTGTATTAAAGACCCTGAGAAAAGATAATCTTTATGACAAATTTACCAAGTTTGAATTTTGGCTTCAAAAAGATGCATTTTTGGGTCACATAGTCTAAAAATAAGGGATATCTGTGGTTCCAGCAAAAAGGAGGTTATCGAAAGATGGTTGAGACCAACCACAGTAACTGAGATCCGAAGTCTTCATGGTTTGGCTGGATATTATCGATATTTTGTGAAAGATTTTTCACGATTATCTAATCCACTCACCAGGTTAACTCTAAAAGGAGTTAAGTTCGTGTGGACGGAGGATTGTGAAGAAAATTTCAAGGAGTTAAAAAGAAGGTTATCTAGTGCACATGTGCCCACACTTCCGTGTAGTGGAGAAAGGTTTATGATTTACAGTGATGCATCCAAGAAGGGACTGGGGTGTGTTCTCATGCAAAATGATATGGTGATAGCTTATGCCTCACAACAGTTGAAAATCCATGAGCAAAATTACCCAACTCATGATTTGGAGTTAGCTGCGGTAATCTTTTCATTAAAAATATGGAGGCATTATCTTTATGGAGAAAGGTGTGATATTTATACTGATCATAAAAGTTTAAAGTATATTTTCATACAAAAGGAGCTGAATATGTGCCAAAGAATATGGTCGGAGCTGGTTAAGGATTATGATTTCTCAATTCATTATCACCCTGGGAATGCAAACAAGGTGGATGATGCATTAAGTCGACAAGACAATGCTATCTTATCCATGATGATGATCACAGAAGATCCAATATTTATGGATTTACAAAGGATGGATCTTGGAATTATAATGGAAGGGGGAAAATCTTATCTTTCTCAAATGAATGTTCAACATTCTATACATGTAAATATTAAAGAGGCACAAAAATAATATGTAGAGTTACAAATGATGGTGAGAAATGTTCCTGAATTCAACCTTTATTGTGATGAAATAATAAGGTTTAAGAATACGGTTCGTGTTCCTCCTATACCAGAATTAAAGAAGGAGTTGCTGGATGAGGCTCATAGTTCTTCATTCTCTATTCATCCAGGAAGCACGAAGATGTATAGGGACCTGAAAGAGTACTTCTGGTGGGATGGCATGAAAAGAGATGTTGCTGAATATGTCTCTCTATTCTTGGTTTGTCAGCAAGTTAACGCTGAGAGACAGAAGTCTAAAGGTATGTTACAACCATTACCCATACTCGAATGGAAATGGGAAAATATCACTATGGACTTTGTCCCTGGACTTCCTAAAACATCCAAAGGCAATAATTCTATTTGGGTTATAGTTGATCGTCTTACGAAGTTGTCACACTTCATTGTTATTAGAGAAGATTTATCTCTAGATCAGCTTGCTAGTATATATGTAAAGGAATTGGTAAGATTGCATGGAGTACCACTTTCCATTATATCTGATCGGGATCCGAGGTTTACCTCGAAGTTCTGGAAAAGTCTTCAGCATACTCTAGATACAGAGTTGAGTTTCAACACTGCTTATCATCCTCAGACATACGGTCAGTCTGAGAGAACAATTCAAACTCTAGAAGATATGTTAAGATCTTTCTCTATGGATTTAAAAGGTGGTTGGGATCAACACATACCGTTGGTGGAATTTTCTTATAATAATAGCATTCACTCCAGTATTCAGATGGCACCTTATGAAGCTCTCTATATAAAGAAATGCAGGACTCCAACTTGCTGGGATGAAGTTGGGGAAAGAAATCTATTAGGACCTGATCTTGTTGATGAGATGGTAGAAAAGGTCTGATCTATTCAACAACACATAAGAGAAGCTCAGAGTCGAAAAAAAAAAGTTATTCCGACAATCGAAGAAAATACATAGAGTCTGAAGTGGGTGATAATGTTTTCTTATGAATATCTCCATGGAAGAGAGTAATGAGATTTGGAAAGAAGGGATAGCTAAGCCCTAGGTATATCGGTCATTTCAAAATATTGGATCATGTTGGGAAGGTAGCTTACCGATTGGAGCTTCCACCGAATCTCTCTCAAGTTCACGATGTGTTCCATGTATCTCTCTTAATAAAGTACATACCCGATCCTTCACATGTACTCAGCTCAGAAGTTGTACCGCTGGAGCAAGATCTTTCTTATGAAGAACATCTGATAGAGATTCTGGATCGTAGATAAAATGTTCTATGAAACAATACCACTTGCTTGGTGAATGTTTTATGGAGGAACCACGAATTAGAAGAAGCTACATGGGAGCTTGAGGATATGATGAGAGAGAGGTATCCTCATCAATTTGTTTCAAGGTGATGAATTTCGAGGGTGAAATTCATTTTAAGGGGGTAGAATGTAACACCATGATATTTTATGAGAAGTATAATTTTTTTATTTATGAATTATGTTATATGCAACATCAAGGGAATCTTTCGCTGCACACAACACCATCTTGGCTTGCATTACACGCAATCGCGACCTTCCTCGATAGCGTGTGTAGTACGCAATACTGAGTTTCACTAAACAGTGATATATTATTATAATATTATAAACTACCTGTTATGAATAGTATTAACTATATTTTGAATTTTATAACATTATTATTCATCTTACATATTTTCTAGAACATGTTATGAGAACAAAATAAATTTTTCAGGTAAAATAAGTATTTTTCAAAAAAATGTAGTTTTTCCACCTTTTGATAGGGTACCAATGTTAAATCTAGTTTTTGACATGTTTATAAGTTCAATTTGACAAAATAAAATTCTTCTTTGGAATCAGGATATAAAAATTTACTTTGGATAAATTTTCATATTATTCTAATAACTTTCATATTTTAATGAATAGTAAAAACACGCTATATTTTAATTAAAAAAAAGTTTTTTCATCGCAATAATTTATATGGTTAAATTATAATATTGAATGGTTTTAAAGTATAAATTGAATATATTTTTACTATTTAATATAATGTATTTCATTAGTATTAATTTTACATTGAATTCATAGGTAAAAACATTTCAATCTTCGACAATGTTTTAACTTTTAAAACCTGTTTACTTAACAACGGGATTAATTTCAAATTAATTATTGAAACTCCTGTGTTTTGAATTTTCAAAAATTGATTCCATATTTGGATTCCGTGGGTCCAAATTATGTTAATAGGTTACTTTTATTTTTTAGATATTATGAATAGTTACTACGGTAATTTTTATTTACTACAGTTAAAGGTAAATCTGGTAATTAAGGGTAAAAGTAAGATTATAAAATTACTCTAACACCTGCCAAAATTCTATAGGATGACTAATAGTATACCCTTATCACCTAAGGATCGGAATAAATTCATTTTATGGAATTTGGACCATTAAAATAATTTAATTATTATTAAAACCAAAGAAAGTGACAGCATGTCACTCTCTTAAATCTTATAATTATAATAATTTTAATTTAGTGATAAACTTCATGAAACATCGAACATGAATAGTCTCAAGAAATATATTAAAATTATATACATCATATAAATTTATTTATAATTTTTAGAGATTAAATAATTATCATTAATTATTACACAATAGTGATGTTGAAATTATTTTATTGATTGAAATATCAAATAAATGATTTTAAAAGTATTTAAATAACTATTATATGAACTATTTAAAATGCTCCACTAATTTTATAGATAATAATGAAATTTTATTAATCTATTAAATATTTTAGTTTGAACATATCTTCTGTATATATTTTATTTAAACTCAAATAAATGAATAGTGTCAAAATTGACACTATTGTTAATTTATAGAAATTACATATTATAAAATTGTTTAAAAATAAAAAAAAATATTTAAAAATTATAAATTAAAATTTATATGGTCTAAAATGTAATAAATAAATCAATTATGGAAAATTCCCAACATATAAGTAATTATTTATAATGATTTAAAATTTAGAATATTATTACCACAAATATAATTAAATAGATTATATAAGGATAAATCAAGTTGATAATGTTTAAAATAAATTACCAACTTGTCTAAATTTTATTGGTTGATGCGATCACAACCCTATCTCATCTAATCTTCGTATTTGATTAATTTTGGATGTTTTCAAGTGGGGTTTGAATTTATTATAAATTAATATTTTTTATAATTCCAAAGGTGTCCCTCTCCTCCCTTATAAAAGGGCACCTCCTCCCTCTCCTCATCACACCACTTTGAGCCTTCAAGCTCAGACAACCCCTGCCAATTTATCTTCTCCACTTCCCTAGAAACATCCAATAGGTTCTGGTCTTCTTCAAAGACAAATTTTAGTACCCTAAGAGGAGGTTTCAAAGAGGCGTGTTGAAGAAGAGGTAATATCCATTACAGATTCTTTCAAATTTATCTCATCTTCTACTTCTTATTATTTTGTTGTTTCATTATGAAGTAATAAAATAAGTACCACTCATATACTGATATGTTATTATAAATAAGAAACAACCCTAATTCACCTTCTATCCATCCTATGGAAAATGAAATCACTGCGCGTTTGTACGTATGGAATATCGTCTCCACGCCGTGGTGTAATCTGTTTTCTACCACCACCTTACTTGGATGGGTATAATGGTGTAAATAATAACTATAATTTATTATTTTAAACTTATATTTATTCTTAAATATTATACATACACTTCAATACAATTCCACGATCATGGGAACGATATCATCGCTCGTGCATACGTGCGGCTTACCGTCTCCATGATGTGATGTGACTCGTTCTACATGATATTAATTGAATAATAACTATATAAATGAATTGAATGAGTAAATATGATATATATTACACTAATACCATTCTGTAAATGTGGTATCTATAACCTAAAATGAATAATAAGAATTTATTCGACAAAACACACATAAGAACATAAAGAAATAAACACCTGAATAATAAGTAGCAATGAAGTATTACTAATAAGAAGGTAAGAATATGGACATATATGATATCATAACAATGAGTATGATTCTGGAATAAGTAAATAACATTATTTAAATCATTATACAGGAGTTTCAGACACGTACAAATCATATCAGACCTAAGGTAAGGGAAAATCTCACAATATCATTTTTATCTGAGATTGTTTATACTTTAGAATTTACTGGGGAATATTTGTCATCCACATCCATGTTTCCTCAATATTTAATATTTTTTCTATCCTCCTACAATTTTTTAAATACAATTTTACCTATTGGTTAATTTTTAGTAAAATATATGAAAGTAATCTTTTGTCGTTTTCAGTACGAGATACTTTTTGACTTTTCCGGCCAAAGTACGAGAAGAATGTTATTTTAACTTATACAGCGTGAAGGGATTTTTATGATTCCATAGAAAATTATTTCCATGAAGTGTCCTTTAAAAGCTTTAAAGTTTATTTTTATTTAACATCTTTAAAATTTTATGACATGTTAATAAAGGAAAAATGTTTTTGAAGTAGAAAGGATATTTTCCTCAAAAATGGAGTTCAAGTGTTTTATCAAAATTATTTTCCATCTATGATAATAAAGGGTTCTGTTTATATCCCTATTATTACATTTATTTCATTATGTTGTGACGGAATTATTTTTATGAACTCCTTTATCTTATATGAGTTGTTTTATGATGTCACGATGTTTAAGAATCCCATTTTTATTACATGGGTTATGCTATGATGTATGAATTATGATTTTGTGGCACACATAATAATGGTTTCATTATGAGATGGGTGGGACCTATATATCCCTCCAATACATAGGGTAAAGATTTATATATCATGAGATAGACATGGCTGGAACGACAGGTTAATCTGGTTCAGTGATACAGGACTGAAACGAGGAGTGAACTCGGTTCAGAAATGGACTTTGTCTGCTAAGATAGTCTTGGAAATGAGTCTTGACTACAAAAAAATGATTATCTATGATTATGTGTGTATGTCGCAAAGTTTCATGTTATGATTATTGGGATTACATTTCACTACTATGATTTATCCCATGTTATGAAATTATGATCTCTTTTTCAGGTTAAGATTTCCAAAATGTTATGTTCTTATGAATATGATGTGATTGATATTTCTTTTGTTTACCCTTAATGAGAATTTGAGCTCACCCTTTTCTATGTTTTCTTTCCCCCAGGTCAGGAAGAAAGGTATTAAGTAGGATATTCCAAAAAGGGATTCTAGATATGATGAAATAAACGGGAGAAAATGTAGATGCTTTATGAACCAGTTGTTTTTGTTTCCCAGTTTCTCAAGACACTATACCTATACGGTCCTTTCATGGTTTTGTTATATGTTGTAATAAGTGTGCTTCAATTATGAAGTAATAATAATGTATGTAAAGTATGGGTCATTATATTTACTAAAGTAGGGGTTCATCTATGTGTTGTTTTAAAGGTTGGTAAATTTTCCCTTGGAATTAAGAAGGTTTTTTATGATATCATTTTTTTAGATCATTGATTAATTGATGGATATTTTTGTGTAATGGTATATGTTGATACATGGTTTTCGTCTAACTTTAAATAGTTTTTATGTAACTATTAATATTTTTTCATGATTAGTATAACACTTAGTTCTAATATAAATAGTGTTTGATCCCACTCTACACCATTTTTTATTTTCCTCCCCTGACCTATCAGCTTTTGGTGGTGCATTTCTAGATCCCTAGAAATCTTGGATGGTCTTTTGACCGATGGATATCATGTGGTGTTTCATTGGAACTTCTAGAGTATGGATTCATGCAGTATCAATGAAGGAAAACTGAGGTAGGAATATTTTCCAATCTCAAGATCCATTAATCCAAGATATAATTGTTATGTTTTATCCTATATCATCATTGTTTACTTATAACATCCCTACTACAAAGACTTATCTATCACTATGAGAATTACCCAATTTTAGAGACAAACCATTATAATTTGGTATTATATTACTAATATTTTCTTGATGAATTTTTCAACCAAAACCAATATACTTCTCAAGGTTCTATGGATTAGGATCCACAAGCCCTTATAATGGTAGGTTGCAGCATTGGTGCTCGTTAGAGAAGGCATGATGCGGAGATGATAGTGTGTGATCGAAGTGATGAGAGTAGAGATAAATTTTAGTGTGGTGTCTCATTGTAGAATTACAAGTATTATAAATCCACTATGTAGTATTATTTTGAATCTACCATATCCCTTGATAGAAATAATCATATTAGAAAACTCTATGTTACACCATGTCCACCCTTTTTCATCAAGGGTATATATGATTGGAGTTATTATTATGTAGAGGTCATGAGTTCTTGAGTTTATCCTACATGAGGTGAGTTGTTGTGTGATGATTTAGTAAGGTGTGAATGTGGTATTTTTGCATGAAAAAATGTATTTTAGTATAGAGATGATCATAACAGTCACTGGATATGGTGTGAGGATATTTTATTGTAGCATGAAATCAGATGGTCAAGTTTTTTAGTGTGACAGTATAGCTCATGTTATGACTATGTTAATCCCAAACACATGACCTTCATGTTAGATTACATATCTTTATATCCATATATTTAATTCAAAACAAATATTCCATATCTTTATATTTTTCAACATAGAGTTTGATGGGGTGATCCTTTAGGCCACCTAATGACATTTACGTCATGTTTTACGTAAGTCCAGGATTTATCTTCATAAGACCACTAAAAAGGTTTGGTACTTATGAGTGAAGAATAAATTAGGTTTCTCTACTCCCCTATGAATTTTTAGATTAATATTCAATATTGGACCACAACAGGGTTTTGGAGTTTGGTACTCTTCTATATTCATAGGGTGTGGGTCCTCTATATTTTTTTCAGGGACATTGTACTCCATTTCACCCTAAAATGTTGGGGTCATCTGTAGGGTTAATAGAGTTGTGTACTCCACATATAAATATTCTAGGATTCCTTAGAGCATGGGTAATTTATTTATAGAGTCACTTACTCCCTTTTCTAATGGCCATGTTCAATGAGGATTGGTTCCCTAATCATAATTTCAGTACTCTAATTCCCTATTGTTATATTAGTGTGTTGGGTCTCTCCAATAATAGTTTGTGAGATTTGATGGTTTTTGTTTTGGTGGTATCATGGATTATTATTTTTCCCATGTTTATTAATTTACATGATAGGTTAATTTTTTAGAAGTTTGTAACTTAGTTTCCCAAGTTCTTTAACTTGAAATACTATTTAAGTTTTTTATCTTTATGTTCTTTTTAACTAAGTGGGTTATCCTTTACCTTTTTGGTTATAAGCTGACTAACCTTCCCACTATTTATTCCCTTGTGATTTTTAGGGAGTCTTAATAATTATGAATATACACACTCAATAATGGTTGTTTCTCCCACACTTTTCATGTCATATTTACTCAAAAAATATATTAGTGGAGACTTTGGTAGATAATGTGTTACTATAGTGCGAGATCAGAGGTGACTGTAGAAAATGATTTTCATGTTTGGTTCTAGTTCAAGGTGGATATCCTTTCACCTTATCTCTTTATGTTTGTTTCCCTTTGGTTTTATTAGGTGAGTTGTATTCAAATTAATTTAGGTATTATGATTTTTTTATCATATAAATATCATAGAATTTTTTCATGAAATATATGTATTTTGTTTTTTGTTTTTAAATTTATCATTAATTATTATATATCATGTGTATATGTGTCTTTTTTTAAAAATTCATTAAGTCAATACATCTCATAATGTGAAATATGCATACTCAGTGCTAGTAACCATCCCTAAGCCAATGGTGGTTGTCTTTATAGTGGTGCACTATAATTACTACCAACCCATGTGGGGTCCCAATGGGTAAAAGTTTTCAACATAACATATAATGATAACCACTCATCCACCAATTTACTCTTTAAATGCCAAAAAAATTAAGAGATAGAAATTTCATTATTTCTCAAACACTATAGGAAGAACCAATGGAGAGTGTATAATAATAAATTGATGTGAACAAATGACACTACCTTAATTTTTAATCTTTTATTTAAATATATTAGAGTCATGAATAAAATATAACAAAAAATAAATAATGTGACAAATGTGTGAGATCCATAATGTTTTTTGTCCTTTGAATTTATGAAAGGAATATATTTTACCAGTATTAATATAAAACTAAATAAAAATAATGGATAATAAGAAAGGTAAAAAGATGATGATGACATAAAACATAGTCCTCATAATAGTGTAGTTAATCCTCTCAAAATATTTAAATCTGAATCCCCTTTTACTAATAAAAATTACTGACACTAACTAAAAATTAGAGAATAAAATCAAATTGAATAAGGAAATAAAAATAAAATTCTTACAAATCATGGTGAGTGAATATCCATCACTCGATTAACCTTTCTGAATTAGGATGGTGATGAATCATCCTCCTAAGGTAAAACTCACCCATCCACCTCCAAAAAATACAACATAATTATCATGTGATATATAACTCCCACGATTGAGATTTTCCTACCATCTTATCACCTTCAAAATAAATTTGATTTTTATTCACTTCTTCACATCATAGTGGTATTAAACTAGAGAGGTGTGTGAAATACCTATCTACATATGTTTTGAAGTCCTATTTTATGGTGAGTTTTTGATCTTAGACTTCAAGATTAGATTTTACTATTCAATGATTTAATATTAAGATAGGGATGGGAAAAGGTGATGGGTTTCACCAATGTACTTAGGAAGATCTAGAAGCATGTAAAAATTATATATTTCATATTGAGTATTTTATTTGAACACCTAGTGTCTTAATAGATATTTAATTAATATATGTTAATTTTATTACTTCAATTTTTTTTAGAATCTATACATGTGAAACATAATTGTTTCATTGTGTTTAATAGTAATTAATTGGATAGGGACTGATTCTAGATAATTTAGGTGTTATGATATTTTAGTTATTGGGACTAGTTTAGTATCTATAAGGAAAAATAACTATAGGTTTTTGTATTTTAATTATTTATCATAGTAATAGAATTAGGTAGCGTGGATACTTTGGTTATTTAATATAATAAAATATATTTTTTTGGAACCTGAACCTTCACATGATACAATATTACCTATTAAATCATTTCAGGTTGATGGATAACTTGGAATCTATAATTTTATGCATTTCTATTATACTGTGATTCTTTATTGAATCTAAACATTATCCACAAATGGTTCATTCACATTGTTAGTCTATATTGAAGATCTAGATCACTGTGAACTATTGGATTTTAGCTTTTATGAAGATTGGTGCTACAAGTATCGACTAGTTGAAAATCTTCTTGATCCACATAGTTCTAGGTATTTGGAAATAATTTTTTTCTACCCTACTTGGATGTGTGTTTAAATACTTTATTTGTTAATGAATGGATGAAAAGTAGGGGCTGGTCTTGCTAGTTTTTCCAGGAAAGTAGGGTGATGTCATAAGAGTTTGTGTAGGATGTGGGATGGATACTAAAAATGGGTGTCGTAACCTTTATATTTAATGACCAATTTATAAATTTTATATAACTATAAATGAGGTTTCAAAATATTAACAATATATGTCTAGATTTCCAATAAAACCCATGAATAAAATTTATATCTAAAATCACACAAAGATATGGGTGTTTATAAATTTCAACAAAGTAATACTAAATTATAAATACATGATGATTAAAAAGTTTAAAAATAATATGGGGGAATATTAGAATTCATTATCCCATATAAATTGTACAATAATTTTTTTATTTTAATTTCTTCTATATATTAAATCATTTTTCCTTGTTCTTCAATAATAAAATTAGGATCCTTGATCCCCTAATCTTTTTATTCAATATTTTTTATAAAATCATCCACAATATCTTTATTTTATTTAGTATAAAAATATCCTAAAACTTATATTCATGGAAAGTGATTTTAGTTTCAAATTCATAAATATATTTAGATTAGTCCTTTACAAAGCCACTAGTAATCTTGTTTTTATCCCTTTTTGTATCAAGCTCTACAAGAGAACCTTCATGTTCACTATTAAAGTGAAAAATTCCCCCATATTGAAATTTTTTATCATCAATAATATCCACCAAGTCTTATTATACATAATTTTTTATTTTTATATCATTTTCTCATAAGATGATTCAATATACCCATCCTCATTACTATAATAACCAATTTTTTGTAAATTTTTCTTACACATTTTATCAAAAATAAATCATTTAGTCTTATTTTGGGAGAATTTGTTTAAATTTTTTTTAATAATAAGTGTCCACTTCTTCTTACGCGTATTCAATTGAACATCATGTGTCAATATGGTTAAATATTCCCCCTTGAATTATTAAAAGAGTAGTTTATTTTTAAATCTGCCTTTTCTTTTCTCAATATTATAGAGATAAGTGATTTGAAATCATCACTTATTTCTTTTTTCCTCCTGTTTTAATTATCTCTTGTATTCAAAATACATATCCTTTTATGAGTGAGTATAATTTCATTTTATTTTTAATCTAATATTATAATACACTAATCTATTTTTAGATTATCAAGAGAAACTTGACTAAAGTATATTTTTTCCATAGTCAAAAATGGTTCATTTTCAAGTGTGTAAGTATCCTTATTATTTTATTCTGAATTTTTAACAACCTAAATATTTTGATATATTCCACTAATTGATATAGACAAATCAAAAATTATATTAATGAATTCCATAATAATTTTATTGATATGTATTCTCAATTCTTCAAATTGAATTTTTAAGACATGAATCTTTATATAGGTCACCTTGTTATCCTATAAATAAATAATGGATAGTTTATAATATATGTACTCTGAATTTGTGAAACTCATCAACTTCATGTAAACATTTTTTGAGAGAGATACAGATATATAATTTTGAGCCTTAAAATCTTTATTAAATAACTACATATCTATTTCTAGAAAAATCATATTTGTTGGATCACTAATTTGAATTCAAATAATGGTATTAAAAATAAAATCCAAGAAATCATATTGAATATGTGATCTGATTTTATTATTCTATATTCAATTAGTTGTCCAATTAAATTTTGTAACCCCATTGAATGGAAAATGTTCTCAATTATGGAAGTATTTATAAAATTATCCATGTTATATGATAGATTCACCAAGATAAAACCCTTTATCTTCAATTAAAATTTTTATGGACAAGGCCTCAACATACCTTGATAGGGGTTAAATCATGGTATCAAATTTTATTATAATCCTTTCCTATTAATGGATATCACTTCTTTGTTATAAAAAAATATCATTATATTACCTATGAATTATGTTTTTTATGCCAAGTTATGTACAAAAATAAAATATAATCCCTGAAAATTCTACTTTTTTACATATTTAAACCAAATAAGATACATATAATAATAATACACATGGAGATTTGGTCGATTTAAAAATAATTACCTATATTTTAACAATTTAATTAAATAAAAATGATCTCATAATATTTTAATTATTGGGAAAAATAATTATATATATGATGTAATTTTTTAAAAATTATTGTGAAATTAACAATAAATTTCAGTTGTATATGATTGTTAACTAAATTTAACTTTAATTATGATGGTCCAATTTTTAATATACCTTTTTAGTAATGAATTAGGGAATAATTTGGACTGATCTATGAATTTTTAGAACAATCAAAGAACTATTTAAATATCTAAGTATGTTTAATACAATAATAAGAAGATATTACCATCAAGAGTAAAAAAATGATATATAAAATGAATAACATAGATAGTGATACATTCATATCACTGGCGTCATTTCAATCAACTAAAAAAGGAGAAGTATTTTCTATCCTAAATGAACTAGTATTTTCAGAATTTTCTATAGAAATATAGATATAAAATCCATAAATATAGATGATTGAAAAAAATATTTCATTATATACCTAATCACTACAATTATCCTTGATGTTTTTCTAATATAGAAATATATGGAACTATAAGAGGGGATGAATTGTAGTCAAAATTTGACACACTAATTTTTAACACACTAAAAACACAAGTAGAATGAAAATTTCAATCATTTATTAATCAGAGTATATCAATGATTAAAATTAGAACTAATGAAAGAATAATTAAAATTAAACTATCTAAAAGTAATCAATATCTAACAAAAGTAATATCCTAGTAGAAGTTAATAACAATAAAGAAAAGTAAGAATCAATGCTCGGAGTTCTAGATAACAATACAAAAAAACCTAATGGATATTATATTACCAATAGGATTCCAATAAAAGTAATTATTTGCTTTTATATAAATTGGTAAGATGATATTTTTACTTGATCCTAGGTATCCCAGTTCTACATATTGAACTTTCTTGATAGAAGACCTATCAGATGGTATCATTTTCTAAGTATAAAAATTACTTGATTGTAGATCATTGAAATAAATAGACTCTAAAATATTAATCTATTCGAAAGAAATGGTAAACATAGGTATATCTATCCTCTAGAACCACCTTGATCTAAGAATTAGTATTAATCTTGCACCAGAACTTCATCAAACATGAGGGTTTGGATAAAATGAATTTCAGCCCCAAAAACTTTTTGATCTTGAACGATTAAAATAAAAATACATTCTAATCCCATATCCTCTTCAATATCAATGTATATGAAAATGAAAAATTATAGGGGAAATATAAAATATTTTATAATAAAACTCATAATTGTTATTTACTAGAAAAAATGTACTAAAAACCAACATTTAAATCAGAATCACTGAAAGCATATAGATGATGAAACCATTAAAATGAAAATATGAAATATTGAAACAACACATAAAATATTATCTTCCACTTAATTGATTTGTTTTCTCAATTTATAGCTTTTATTGTCATAAACTCCAATTGATGATTTTCAATATCTTCAAGTATAGTTGGAACTGCATTAGAGGTAACAAATTTTTCCAATGAGAGTAGCTATATATTTCAATGTATTCATTTAGAATGCCATCACAATATTATATATATATATATATATATATTATACTATATTAATCAATCATCATGTTTCAATTGAAGATAATTTCAGTTTATTTAATCTACCTAACCAAAAACTCAAACTTGCATCTTAAGTTAATTCCAACTCATATCAATTATATTTTGATTTTAGAAACATGGGACCAGAAAGTGTCATTTGACCCAAAACTTTCTCCCTTTTTAGAAATCATAAGACATAGAAATAAATAGATAATTTTTATTGGATTATTAAAAATAAAACAACCTATACGATTTTAGGAAACAACTAGTTTGTCTATTATCAGTTAGTTTAACATTTCATCACAACTTAAATTAAACATTAGTGAAAAAAATTATATTATTTTTAATAATTATCCCCATTAATAAAAGAAATGAAAAGTCACTAATATATTCAATTTAACCCCCTTTTTAATTTTAAAAAAGAAATCTACATGGAAAGGAAGATGTTATTCTCGATATAAAAGTTTATAAAAGATAAAAAAATGCCCCCTTAAGATCCAGAACTCTCCTTGGGATATATGTGTCCCTTTGTAATTTTTAATAAATTATTTGGTTCGAAACTTTTTAACTTTATATTTTATGATTATTTTCTTATCTAAAGTAAAAAATATAAATATGTAAAATAGTCTCCCTTTTGGGGGTAAACAAAAAAATTAGTAAATAAATTTCTAGAGATTCAATCATCTAGATAAAAACAACAGAAAACTATCGTACACAATTAAGATTGTCAATAAAAGTATGTAATAATTATAATTAATGGTGATTAGAAAATATATTTGAATTTAAAATATATTCTTTTCTTAGAGATTTTGAAATTATCTTGTCTAGATTACTTTTACTCTTCTCTATATGTTCGGATGATTCCTCTATTAATTTCAATTTCTTATTCATTTCCTCCAACTCACTTAATTTATCCTTAATCGTATGATTCTATTCTTTAATATTCTATTTTTTATTAGAAAAATTGGATAGATACTAAATATTATTTCCTCAAGGTGTCATTATGAACTTTTATGAAACAAATGTTAGCATCTTGATGTTTATCATGCGTTCTCATCCTTTCAGTATTCTAGAAGTGAAACATGAAATCCTCCATAAAATTGGATGCATCATCTTTCATTCCCAATTTTGTATAAATTATTTCATTAACCATATGAAATGTCTAAGAATCTAATAAAATTTCTTGAATATGACCCAACATTGATTCAAATTATAGAGGGATGGATATGATGTATATAACTCTTAGAAACTTCTCTTATCAATCCTAGATACTTCTCAATACTTATACTTATAAAACTAGGTTACTAAGAACTACCTTCTAGATAACTATATGATTCTTCTTTAGAACCTTCAAATTATAGTGTACCTTCAAAAAAAATTCACTTCTCAAGATAAACATTCATGATATCAATGTCATTTTGGGATTGTGATTCCTCAAGGTTTTCAAATTCTATTACATTAAAACCTATATCATCCATTGTTTTTTGTCAAAAATGTATAGATCCAGTGATTTATCTTGAATTGAAGTATCTTATGTTGAAGACATTATTTATTTCTAAGTTCCATCAAATGTGGATTTCCATATATTATAAGTTTTACCTTTTTATGAGCCAGCTGACTTAGTCATACTCGAATATGATGGTGTGTAACTATTAGAAACTAATGAATAATATTATTCATGAGGTGGTGAGGGTTCAAGGATTTCATTGCCCATATATTCTACCTCCTATTATGTTCTTTCCTCTATATCGGTCTCCAAAATTAATTGTTCGTGAATTTTAAAAAAGTATATATAAACTTATATTTTTTCACTTTTTGTTTAACTTAAAGTTATTTTCAAAATATCAGCTTTCTCCTTGGTAATTTAGTTGGTGTGTCCATGATAGTTACTAGAGGTAAGACATCTTGAGACTACCTAGTCTTCTGAGAGTAACTTTTTTTCTTCCCACACTCCTTCCTTTGAGTAACTTGTAGTTTCTTGGTTTTGATTTTTAGTTTAAACAAACCAGATTATTGATTTATAAAATTTTCTCTATCATAATGTTAAGGGTATATTTTATCTATCAGATCATTATCTGGTACATTCCCTATTTTCTACATAGCTCTTTTATTTTCTTAAATTTTTATCTACCTCTTCTTAATTTTCATTTTAATATTAACTTTAAATCCCATTTTAGTATATTTATTCTCATCTAGACCATATAAAATCTTCATTCTTTCCAACATCTCTAAATTCAATAGGTTTTCATATACCCTTTATATATTTCCAAAATATGTAACACCTTTTATTTGAAGGATTATTGTTATCATTAGATTTAGGATTTATGAATATTTTTAGATATTTATCTTTATATAGCCAAAACATACTGCTTTTTTATAATACTTAATGAATTTCACAATATTAAATTTTCTTATTCTATATTGGAAGTCCAAAATTATATGTCTTAATCTTTAATGTTAACGTTGTCTCATTTTCTCAAAATAATAAAATTATGAATACATTTAAAGATGATTCTAGCTTCAAGAAAAAGATAATTTATCTTGTGATCCTTATTTTCATTATAAATATAGTCTCTTCTTCTATTAATTTAATGAAATTTTCATTAGTTTCAGGAAGTTTGTGAGAAATAAAATATGATTCTTCTTCGAAAAATAATCTGATAACTTCTATTATATTCTTCAAAGTCATCATAAATAGTTTATCTTGAACTATAAATATTACGTTATTATCTCCATCAAAATCATCAAAACTTTTAGTGTAATAAAACTATCAAATGATAAAGGGGTAAAAAAATTCATCGTATTTAGTAAGTATAACAACAAATTAAAAACATTAAAATTAATAACCCTATTCAGTAAGGATTCATGACCAGAATACCAAAAAAGATATATTATCCTTTCTTTTGTAATATCTTGACGTCCCATCTCATTGGATAATGAAAAAATGGATCATAAAATGTTTAATAGAGAAATAGAAATTGGGTTTTTAGAATGGTAAACCTTTTCATTCTATAAAAAAAGCCTTTGGTTCACAATAATTTAAATTGGAAACTATCCCAATCATTATTTTACAATGATCTTATTGTCAAAATATATTCCTTCTAAAATTTTGGTAACTCCAAATCTCTAGAAAGATTAAATTTAAAATTTTCATAATAAAATTTGATAACTTAGAATTAAATTAATCTTATGTATCTATCATAATTTATCAATATATTCAATATAGAACATTATTTTTCAACTAAATTATGTATAAATAAAATTTTCAAAAAGGAGAAAAAATACTTAACTAATTTTAATGAAATGAATAAAAGGTAAAAATAAATGATGAAAACCTCTGAGAAGTTATCTCCATCATAACCTCTTAATTGTATTACATAGAAGATGGTTTCATAATTCATTCATATAATAGTTCTCTTATCATATGTTGCACATAAAAAAATTATGTTACATCTCAGTACAAAATTTAACCAAAAAAGAAAACTATACTTTGAAAAATGACATAAATTTTAAATAAAATAATTTTTAATTACAAAAACATGCATATAAAAAATATATTGCACAAAAAAACCTAACATTAAAAATGTTTGTTCTGATAATTTTTCAAATTATATAAGATATGTTTTTAGCTATTAGAAAAAATATTTATGATTAAATTATAAAGAGATCTATCCTTGAATGAAAATTAAAACCTCAATATATATACCAACAAAGATTGAAAGGTGTTTGAAAATAGATGTTTTTTCATCCATATATGACATGATTTTCTATGTTTCGAATCATCCAACTCCTTTGAAATGTAGTCATGGTGAGTTATGAAGCGTTTTATTATGTTCAAAGAACACTCATTCCTCTAGTTTCATACCCAATGAGATTTTTACATAATGGTTCACTACATAGCATGAAATAATTATTCTAATAATGAGACCTACCGGTAAACTTACTTCATATATGGGAACATGTCCACCTGGGTCTCAACAAGTAATAAAATTTTTCAAAGATCTTTCTTCTAGTAGTGAAGTTTGAAATAAAATTACTCCTACTATCAACCTATAATTTTTTCTTAAAAACCTTATTCTTATCTTCCAAACAACAAATAGTCATCCACTTATCCATATAAGTTTACATCAAGACATTACTTTTAGACTAATCCAACTCTAATGTGAGATTATCATTTTTATTACTCATCTTAGTTAACTCATTCATAGACTTCGTAAGATAAACCTACTTCTTAGAAACCTAATCTTTAAATATAGTATAACTCTTGAATATTATTTGACAGTAACATAAATTTTTTAAAAAAATATTCATTCATGTCTTGTTTTGGAAGGTCACTTATCATTCCTAATCATCAAACTAGGATTCATCATCCAATAAAATAGAAAAAACTTCCTCTTAAAGAAAAATATAATAAAGAATATATTGATATATTCCCCATCAAACATTATTTATTCATGGGAAATTTATTATAAAATAAAATGATTTTTCCACTGACATCACTACCATATAATAAGTTTTTATCATAAAGAAATTTAAGACTACTAAAAATCATCATGAATCTCCAGTGAATTGTTACAGTGGAGATTCCTAGGATAAAAATCCAAACATTGATAGTATTCTCTTAGCATAGTTCTTTTAATCTCTAAAATATTAGAACTTTCTATGTGAGTAACTTCATGCTTATTCCAAATTCCAACTTTTTTCAGAAAATATGAAACTTGACTATATAGATTTCACTGAATATCATTAAGTAATGTATTTATAAATTTAATATTATGTTAAAATTCAATAGGTTCATGGTGAGTAAAACCAATAACTTATTTCTCAAAAAATTTAAAATTTATGGACAACATGAGATAGTTCTATATTCCAATGTTAATAATGAATATATCCATACAATCTCTCCTATATTCCTAATCACCATCATCAATTATAAGTATCCTTTTCAGGTTAGGATTATTAATTTATTTGACTGGTATTCCTTCTATATATAACAAATATATTTTCTCAATAACACACCTAGTGTAATGAATCTTTTACAAGATCATATAAACAAATGGAAAATATAAAATCTGATAAAAGAAATAATCATATTTAAAACTCATATATAGAGCCTTTCTCTGATATCAAATGTCAATATCAGAAAAAAAAAATTGAAATAATCTCTAGATCTATGTAGATTAAGGATCTGATATGAATAGTTTTACCAATAAATGTAGATATTTCAATACAATAGGGGTTAATTGTAGTGAAAAGTTGACACTTGATTTTTTATTACAATAAAAAATAAAGTTCATTAGAAACAAAAATTTACAATTAATTAGAGAATATTAAATATTAAACATAAAAAAATAAAATAATTATGAAACAGAAACTATCAAAAAGTAAATAATTTATGATAAAAGTAATAGAACATAAAAATTAAAGATAAAAACTAAATTAAATAATTCTCAGAGTTTTAGATAAAAATACAGAAACCCCTAAATGGTATTATATCACTAATCTGATTTTAATCAAGTAAATCCTTCTCTTTTGTCCAAATAGAAAGGAGGATCTGTTGACATGATCTTATGTATCCCAGTTACACACATAGAGCTTCCTTGATTGTAGACTTATAAGAAGGTATCATGTTCCAAACCTAGAACTTCTTCGAATATAGATTTTTGGATGGAAAACATTCTACAATAAGAATATATTCATTATAAATGTTAGATGGAAGTCACACTATCCATGATAATATCATTGATCTAATGATTGAAACCAAGTTTTCACTATGACTTCATCAAACATGTGAGTTTGTAAAAAATATCTTCTTGCCCTAGAACATCATCAATCTCGAAGGATCGAAATCAATACAAGTTACAAACATAGATCCTCCTCGATCTCAAAGTATCAAATGGAAATAATTAGAAGTTAAGAGTAATAGATTTTATAAAAACCTCACAAATGGAAGCACATAGTAAAAACACACTAAAAATATTATAATTATAAATTCTCAAACAACCAAGATGATGAAAACATAAAAATGACTATAACCAATCTTAGTGTAAAATGTAACTTTTTATTTTATTCTCTATGAAGACCCCGATTAGATTTATACCATCAGTTGTAAAAAAACTCAAATATATAATTATGAGATATTTCAGTATGGTTTTAAATACCAAAGATGAAATATCATCTACCGATGAAAGTAGGTCTATCTTTTGATGGATTCATTTAGCACACCATCATAGCAACATATATATGTTCCAATAGATTAATCATTTAAATTAGTGTAATGAAACATAATATTAGAATACATAATATTCCTTATGAAAAACCAAAATAAATATTTTAAGTTAATTTAAATTCATATTCTGTATTTCACTTTTCAGAAAAAGGATACACAAGTGGTCTTTGACATAACACTTGAAGGTCGAAATTGCAATAGACTTATACCATATTATAGAACCATCCCCTATAGATCCATTACAATCTGTCAAGAATATTATTTCAAATCTAAATTCAATAAGATCATATTAAAATCTAGTCAACCAGATCAACACACCACCATATTGAACTATCTAAAACGCTTTTCTGATACATTTCAAGATTTCTAACTTTAAAAAATAGACATAATCCAAGAAAATCACAATATATTATATCTATCAATACAATAATCAATATTCTTACTGATAGTAACCCTTTCCTTAAACATTCATTTTAACCCTTAAATTATCTAAAGTAGTCACAACACTCGTGGACTCTAATCTAGGGTTGCCAATAATATAAAATTTCAATCCATCCATCTCTTTCATGTCTACAACACCCTAAATAAATCTAATTTCAATACCCCAAATATTATAAACAACATAAATTATGATAGCTCTCAACTATATGTTATGGTTTCTTTGAATAATATGGCATCTCTATACCACCATGAGTCTATGGTACTTTTTTTTAATCTTAACTACAGTTCCCCATTGAATCTTATTAGAGACAATGAATTATTTTCTTAAATATAACACCATTGAGATTAGATGTAGTATCTAAAGAAATTCAAGTGTTAAAATTTGTTACAAACTAATGTTTGAGAATACAAATCCAGAAAAGACAATGAAAAAATAGATTTATTCTCATGATTCTATCTATAAATAAAAGACCCCCTATTATCAAATAAAAAACACTCGAATCATGGTAATATCTTATCACAATTTATAATATTAACATCATTAATTATGTTAATATTTAATATTTATTTACTAGAAAAATTATAACATCACATAGATCATATATACACTCCTTTTAACATGCATGATCATTAAACACTTCCATGGTATTCCATAATTTTGGATAAACACTGATAATATATGATGGAAAACATAGATATCACCCAATTCCACATGGGTGAAATGCACATGTTAAATCATCACTATAAAATCTATTATCAAATTAGGAAATATTTTCCCCCTTGTGACATGATCATGAGCTGCAGAACATGGGGGGATATCCATTATCGTAACCTAGAAGGAAAGGTTATATGGATCCTATAAGTAAGAAATATGTGCCATTATAAAAAACCTATGTATATTACAATAAAAAAGAATGGAATAATGAAATAATTTTTTAGAATAAGTATAATTTAGGATTATCATCATCTAAGAAACTAAAGAGCGCATAAGGTAGAATATTGAAGTATAATGAGTCCAAATATTAATTTTTCATTTATTTAAGCTAATTATAGAAGAGTACACACAAGATCACGTTGAAGAGTTAATAATGTAATCATAAGGGTTCCTAATATTTTTCTTCTTTTTATCTTACTATCATATATTTTTATTTGTTTCTTAGTTTTATCTTTATTTTAATATTATAGTTATTTTTAAATTGATTTACTATTTTGTTTTCAACAGAAATTGTTTTTTTTTGTTGATCATTTCTCTTGATACAAATTTTTTCTTATCCATAAAATGAGGAAGTGAAAATTGGACCCTTATGAAGGAGAAATATTTGAGTAATGGGATACACGCTGGAGAATATGACATTTACAGTTGAGTGAGGATAGTGTGGATTGATAATCCATGTTTGTGAGTAATGATAACCCGTGCATCAAGAACAATTATAGAGTAACTAATATAATTTCAATAATATTGAACCTTAAACATCATTATCCAAATTGAATCTTATCAAGAAACCTCAAGGGGATCAGTTACTTTTTAGTAAAAAAATCATATGGATTGAGATATTTATTAAGTGTAATAATAATGGTTACTCAAATTCACATTCATAAATAGTTAAAAAATTAATTAGATTAGTCAGATTATTTATCCCCTACAGTGGAAGCCACTAAATGTTATGTGCTAACTAAAGTAATTAAATTCCAACATAATTATATTCTCACTTTATTGTAAATATCTTAGTAAAATTGAAACATCCACCATATCATTTTTAATTCATTAAATATAAAACTCATCCAATATATAGTGGGATCTAAAAGCTATATTTATAGAGAAATTACCTGGTTACATATTGTTATTGGTCTACATAGACCCTATGAACTTATAGGGGTCATTAAGAACATTTTTCACTATTGTAGAGGTTAAGTTCTGGATATTTCAATTTTTTTGAAAAAACAAAAAAAATGAAGAAAAAAACTATGAAAATGCATACAATATAAATATATAAATATATCATAGGAATAACCTGATTATTTAATTTTTTTAATTATTACCATCATATTTTTGATATGCTAAGTGTGTTAGTATATTATTTTTATTTACATTGTCACCATTTCTATAGTATATTTTATTTTTTTATTAACTATATAGAAATAAAGAAATTTTGGAATATGATCAAAAAATGAACAATATAGTATAAACTTAATATCAAGGTCTTTTGGTGTGAATATTTTCAAGAACATGTGGAGATTACAAGATATCTATTTTCCTAGTATATAAATAATAGTGATACATGGAAAGATACAAGGTCATTTGAGTGGGAAATAAAATTTGAATCTAGTGATAAATATACTAGAAAAAAACTTTACCTAATTAAATTTATTAGTAAACTTAGTCGATTAGAAACAAAAAAAATTAAGAGAATAAAATTTTATGATAAAAACAAAATTATAAGTGAAATAAAAGGAGTCTAATCTTGATATTAAATAAAACCCAAACACCATTCCTATATATATAAGTTTGGATTATTACCACCAAGTTATTGAATATGTAATGGTAGATGTTAACTCAATCTTATTTGAATTCTCTATTAATGTTAACACTTAACAATAAAAACCCACATTTTAGGTGTATATATGATTTGGATTACAATAAAATCCCAAAGAAACCAAGACTACATTTTTACCCCTCATAAACTTTAACTGAATCACAAATATAAAAAAAATATAAATATGATTCTATTAAATTGAAAATGGATAATTATAAGGGAATATTATTATAAAAGAGTTAATGGATATTTTTAAAAGACCTTAAAAGATATAGGATAGGTATTTATACCAAGCGGTATTGAAGACTCTAAAATTTGGTGGTTTTTTATTAAAGAAACCAAATCCTCTCTTAGAGTGGGAATAGATAATAAATTATTAAAGGATATAAGGAAATATCTCTTAAGATGAAATCTAGGTTTCTTTAAATTAAAATTTAATTTTATTATTTTATATTAAAATAGTTTCAAATATAGTCTAATACACTTGAACTCTATTAGGAATAAGTGTTTCTGATCTATCTAGTTAAAAACTCAAGTTATATCTAGCTTTCCCATTTTATTGTTCATTGTATAATTTTTTTCTTATTAAAACTAATGGAACATAACTTATTTTTAATATTGGAAGTAAAATATTAATGTTTATGGGTGAATAAGGTTAAACTTGTTATTGGGTTTATTTTATTTTTTTTTTCCTTTTGTATCATTTCCATTTTTATTTAGATAAATAGACTATCTCAAACCATTTTTTATTTTATTTTTGTATTTTTTGAAATATTTGATCTTTTTTGAGGTTCAATATTTTTCCTGGTTATTAATTACAATTTTTATCCATCTTATTTTTAATTTCAATCATTAGATAAAAAAATTATAATTATTAATTATTATACTTAAAATATACTATCCCACATCTATTTTCTATCCTTAGAGGTTTTCTGAACCAATATTTTACATATTCTTCCTATACCCTCGTTTGCTAAATAGAAACTTTGTATTTTTTTACGTTCTATAATTTGACATTATTTTTTTCAAAACTTTTTTTAGGATATTTTAGGTGTGATGATAATTGAGGAATTTTTTTACCCCTTATTTTTTTTGAAACCTACCTTATCAATTATTTTTATTTTCTTCCCTCATATACCATGAAATAAATTGTTAGTAAGCCACATTGTCTGCCCATATTTCCTTTTCTACCCTAACTCTAGGATGAATTTCAATACATTTTTTCAATCTAAATTTAGGGGAAGTTAGTATTTTGTGAAGAATTTTTGAGCTATTAAATACATATTCAGAAAAGTGTGTTGGTTGATTCTTACCTGTTGCAACATGAGTTTTATTAACTATCCATTTCATACTTTTGTATTCCCTCTCTAGAAAAATGCATAAACTTGAAAAATATAAAATATAAAAATGATTTTTAAAAAAATATGGAATATATTATGCTAAAATATAATTTTTTTCTATGTGAAGGGTAAGTGATTTTATATGTGTAATAGATTTGAATGATTGTGTACTATATCATTGACTAACTTGATTTTGATCATTTATTTCAATTAATAGTATACTACTCATTTGAATCTTACAATTTAATATTCATTTATGAACCCTTATCCCCAAACTGAACCAGGAAATACCCTCATGATTTTCATATTATCATTTCAATTAGAATATAGATTTTCAATTTTTTCAACTAAATGGTATAACTAAATTTTTCTAGAAAAGAGTATAACATAAAAATAATTTCTCTTAATTCAACTGTGACAATGATTTCCTTTAAAGGTAGGGATAAAAATGTGTATATATGGCAATGACTAGTTGATGGGAGTGTTAACAGGATAATTCAAGATTGAGGGGACATGATTCATAAATTAATCATAAGAAAATATATTTTGAAAGAAATAAAAAATTTCATCACTTCTTACTTGGTTTTAAAATTTTCAATTGGATATTTACATTTATTTGGAATTAATTATATATTACCCAGGAGTGTACATTTTATGTGTGGTGGAGAGTGATTACATAAAAAAATAATATTTGAATTCATTTAAACTATCATCAATATTATTTTTACTCTCTGGAAAAATAATTGACTTTGTAAATACTGTATTTTTTTAAATATAATTGTGAAACTGGCCTTACATGTGAGTTTTATGGAATTTTTCCTTATTTCATCAATTAGTTAAGATGATTAAATTTTTTTGATGTATTTTTGATAAATCACAGGCGATGGAATATGTATGAGCTATGAATTTTTTAATGAATAGTGGAACTTTTTTCAATATTTAAGGATGTTTTAGCCTATAAAAAGTGATATCACCAGTTGTGATACACCAATTGCTAAAAGACAATGTACGGAACAGATAGTGATACCATCATATCACTACCTGCATCACAACTATGTGATATGGTAGTATTCTATTCTATCACAAATGGAGAATCATTTTTCACGTATTTAGTAATAAAAATCCTCGATACATGTATCTAAAGATTAATAATAATATTTCATGAGTTAACAAATCACAATTAGCCTCACTGAAGCCATATGTTGTAACTCCCTTATACAAGAATGTTTCACAATACAAAATAGATCCCTTATTGGTTTCCCAATATCTTGTTTTAGTACCAAATTTTAAAAGGTTATATCAAAATATAGACAAAAAAAATATCACACCACTACATATAACTAGATATATAACTTGCACAAACAAATTAAATATTTCGGGATCTCTAAACCATATATTTTGAGAATATCACACATAGTTTTTAATAAAATCCGAAAACACACTGATTTATTACCAATAAAAATCATTGATTAAAAATTCATCTTGAATCCTCTATTTAACCTAAGAAATCAAAATACTCATATATCCCATGAAACAATTACAAATCTTTTAGATTTTTTTGTCTATAAAACTCTTTATTTCATATATCATCCCATAGAAATCTAGTTAAAATATCCCAAACAGTCTTCCAAAATTGTATTATAACAGTGATGAAACATATGCTATAATTACATCTCATAATAAAACATCCTTATGTCTAACTAATGACACAATAATCTATTTTTGAATCCATTTTATAGTTCTCAGGTTGGTTTATTAGAACCAATGACATATTTTCATTAATATTATGTGATATCTCATGAAAGATTGTAGTAAATAAATTTAGTAATTATTTCCTATGGAATTATAATTTTGTAGAATACAAAGACAGTATAGAAAAATTCAGACATAGAAAGTTTCTCAAAACATCATCACCCTATATGACACCCACAAATCCTAAAATATGAAATAATTGAAGCTAGGGTAATAATTTTAAGTGTATATTATATCATTATATCATCTTATATGGGTCTTTATAATTTTAATTTTTTATGATTAACAACATCACCAAAACCATGAAAACACTCCATTGCATATGCATGATCATTAAACGCATCTATGATATTCAAATATTTAGAGGAAATGCTAAGAAGTGATTATTGTAGCTATATATGGAATATAATGACACAGGGGTGGAATACACATTTTTAAGTGTCACTATATATTATATTACTAAATTTGGAATGAGTGTATCCATGTAGCATAGTCGTGATTTTAGGAAAATAGGGGAGGTATATACCCATTAGATTACAATGGAATGAAAGGAAAAACGGGCTCTATATGGATGTTATATATGATAATAATGTACACATATTCCTATCAAAATTAAAATAAGGTTAGTTCTAATGAATTTTTTAGAAGAAGTATAAATAGAAAGTATAGGTAAATAGAAAACATCATATTCACTCAGGGAACCAAAGGGGAGGCAAGGTAAAATATAAGAGTAAATTGAGGTGGAAGACAAAACGTCAATAAATTCAAGTTGAGTTTAAACGAACACACACATTATCGGGATGAATATTACATGATATATTCATTGTTCTTCCTAACATTTCTCTTACATTTATCTTACTATCATTTATGATTGTGTTCTAGGTTTTTCCTCTCATTTTTAAATATTGTGATTATTTTTTATGTGATTTCTGTATTTTATGTCTACTACAAGTGTTTATGTATAGTGATGTCTTATAATATTGTTTATGATTTATCATGTTGATAAATAATAAATAAATATAGGATACTTATGAGGGAAAATAGTAAAAACAATAAGGGTTTTACACTAGATAATGAGACATTACCAATTGAGATAGGATAGTGTGGCCTAACAATACATGAATCAAGTGGAACTTTGGAGGTTATATTACCATTTCCACAGCATCAAATGATAAACACAATTAGCTAAATTGAATCTTTTTAGGAAAATATAAGGGGACCTATTACTTCATTAAGAAGCCCATAAGATGACTTGATAGAGCTTCTTATGGGGAACAATGTCATTCACTCAAAATCACCTTCATGGATAGTAAAAATAATTGAGTTCTTTTGTTAGATTCTTGCTTATCTATATTGGAAAATAAACTAAGTGAAGGGAGAAAATAAGTAATAAAATTCTAGGCTAGTAATAGTCAAACTATTTCCAAATTATATTAATAAGATTAACAAATCCACCCTATAATTTTTAATTGTCTGTTTTAAAACTTATTCAATAAGAAGTGTGTTATAAAGAATTACCTTATTGAAAAATGACTTTGTTACATACCGTTATTATGAAACACTAACCCCTATACATATATATAGTCTCATAAAGTAGGGATAACATACTAAATATCACTAAAATAGTGATTTTTTATTTTATGGTTTGGGAAATACTCACCACAAATTCCCATGAACACTCCTCTTCTTATATATCTACACATTGTTTTGATAAAAATTTAATATAATCAATTTTATCTAAGTCCATACAATGAAAATGATAAAATTTAAATTTTCACTAAACTAACATGAGAGTTTCTATTTATACAAAAAAAATCATTTTCCTATAGTCTATAGTTTTTTAGAAAGATCTATACAGTCATTTATTCTCTTTCACTCAATTCCCATCTATTTATTAAATCTACCTACAAATATCCCTTTAAATTTTTATTTTTCTACCAGATATAATACCTTGATTATCATAATAATATGAGAATCAAATCTATATTTTAATTAACTTGTATATTTTATATGATTACCCCATATATATCAAAACCACTTTATTTATAAAATAATGAAACTATATATTTTATTTAAAATAATAGGAATTTTAGTCATGATCCATTTAATTATATAAGAAATATTACACTTAATTCAATATAAAAAATAATCTAACAAATATATTTGAAAATTTAAATTTCAAAAAAATAAACAATTATAACATAGCCATTATTATCAAAAAATATATATATAAATCTCATGAAGTATCTTATTGTTTTTGGAAATGAAAAATTTTCATTTATGCCATGTTTGTATACTGGGTATCGGTATCACACAAATTTTTTCAAATTGTACATTCACTTACACAACTCAATTCAATAATTCCATTACTATATAAATTTTGAAAATATGCGATCACTCTTATACATAACATTTAATTAGGAATTTTAATTCTTAGGTCCAATATACATAAGAACTTTTCATGAGAACTAATATCATGAAAAAAAGCAATACTTCCATAACATTTTGAAAATTAATTTCACTATTAAACAAACTACTCAATTTTTATTCCAAATTCATGCATGGTTTCTAAGAATTAATTCCTCCTTGAATAAAACAAAATCTTTACCCATGTTTCCTTAAACCTTGAAAATACTATTCATTTTCCATTTAATATAAAAGAACTATTTATTTAAGATTAAAATATATCTCTTATATTGAAAACAATACATCAACCTGATTGGTTCTAACAATTATACATTATAACAAATATAAGTTATTTCCCTGAAAAATCACCATAACTAAATATCTCATACAGCACATTGACAAAGTAAACAATAATAATTTGAATAGTTTCTTATTAAGCTATAATAATTTATTCTCATGTTATATTAGTCATGAAAATTTGACAGATATATGTGTTAACTTTGTTAATTAGTTATTTAATTTGGAAATATTTTCAATAAACTACTGATAGTAACCTATTAAACCAAATAAGATATATATTTTCACTATATTGGAAGGTTTTATATTGGATTCAATAACCTTGGTGTATTAAGGATATTATATATGTTATACTTTGTGACTACATTATCATGTAAAGAAAAATCCTCTATCCAAAAATCCCACTATTAAAAGTTTATATATAATTAATTTTATAAATAAAACATATCATTAATTTTCTCTGTGGGTTTTAAAGATAATATATAAATGAATTTTATGATATTAATAAATTTTAGTGTAAACAAGGATATGAAAATTAAAAAATGTAAAACATTTTTATATATTATCTTTGAAAACTCTATTCATTTAATTAATAATTATGATAGGTAATTTCATGAACCAAAATCATGAAATTTAATTATTTACAATAATATATGTAAAATTATATCTTTAATATATCCTCCTTATTTATGATCACATTATAGTATCCTGGTCAAATATCAATATTTGAAAATTATTACACCCATTGAATTTAATCAAACAAGTCATCCATTAAATATAATAAGTATTTTTTTCTATTGATAATTTTTATCTCTCTCTAATCAGTGGAAAAGTTTATTGAATCCTCCTTTTTCTTAATAAAAAATTCTTGTATATCCCTATGTAATACAATTATATGGATAAATAATTTATCAATTAATTCTTGTGATTTTTTCTTTATTTATACCAAATAAACTATATCCATTATATAAGGAGACTTGTATCTCTTTCAAGTATAATATCGATGTAAAATGAAACATCCGAATAATGTAAAGGTCAAAGAACATTTTTTTAAATACATCAACTTATTATAATTAAATAGATATATATTATATTATTTCATCATTCATTTCCCCATATATTTGTCTTTAATATTCTTCATTTCCATGTATTTCATTAAGAGTTATAAATGGACGTAGTTCTTAGAAAAATTCAAGTAGACGTATTTCTCCATTTTAAAAAACTAATGGTCCAACATATAGGTAATAAAAGAATTTCTTTTCTATTTAATAAATTTAGGATTCATACATATATATACAATCTATTTCCAATATGACTACAATGTTTTAGATGGGAGAGGTTCTCAATAATGAATATTAATGTAATATTGATAATATTTTTTAAGTCAGTGTTACTCCATTTTTAATATTTCTTTTTTTAATCAACTTGTGGTACTTATTTGAGTAAGGATTTACTTAAATTGTTAATTACTCTTCCAGAACCATATGTGAATAAAAAAATGATAGTGGGAATATGAGATCTTTACAAGTTCCTACCCCATGGTGGTTAACTTTTTCCATGTTTTTATTATAAAAATTTTATTTATATGTGATTTACTAATATTATAAAGTATATACCATCATGATAATGTGGAATCCTTTAACCTTCAAACTTTACATGATAGTTATACTAGTTACATCTTGTTAATAATGAAATTTTAAAAAAATAAAAAATATTCTCCAATTTTTTTAAGATATATTCTCATTAATGAATAAAAATTATTCTTATTATACACAAACTTCCATATTGTCTTTCCATGTACTAAAATATTCCTTGGATAATAAGTCACTCAATCATACCCTCCACATGAGTCGTTATTTATCAAACATTATAATATCATATCACTTAAAAATTTCATACAAAGTATCAATATCAATTTATATTTTCATCATTATTTTTATTAATATTTTCGACATATTCTTACAGATATATTACAAAATCTAAATTAATTTATATTAAAAAATCATATCCTCAAATTTCCTATTTTATTAGTCCTCTATTTATCTAGGAAACTCTAGTTAAAATCAATCATTAATCTTTCTGAATAAAAAATATCATATTTGAACTAAGAATATGAAACATAATATCTATATTTAATCCTAAAAAATTCATGTTGGAGCTTCCTTTTCTAAATCACATTGAATCTCGGTCATATTTGATCCAAAATCTCAATGTATGAAATCCAAAATAATTATCCAAGTATTTTTCTAGTAATTTAACATTCATTTAAATACTCATAAACTTAGTCATGTAATCATTAAAAAATTCTCAATTAATGATAGTTAAATTTTCCTTCTAAATGTTTTAAAATTAGATGGTAAAGACCCAACATCTACATTACTTTTTGATTTCCATATCATTTATAGTGAGAGTTATGCATGATATATTTTTATCATAAAATTGTTATGAAATTTTTACACTATTTAAATGGTAATGTCCTTGGATTATTTTTCATATAAAAATGTTATATTAGTTATTATCTATAATGAGAACCTAAATATACTATAATAATAATATTAAATATATGTTCTATGGTATAAATACATAATACTAATAAAAATAGATATTTTATGAATATCAGTTTTCAAGGGATCATAATAATTAGGACTTCTTCTTGAGAAGTTTTATCTGGGTTATATTGACTATATTGGATCATAATTATTTACCTTTTGATAAGAACACCGCATGTTTTGGGTTTTGTTAGATATTCATATCTATAAAAATGTGTATTGGTATCTCAACTTGTGATCATTATCAATGTGTATCACTTGATATCATACATTTATGCATAATAACAGTAAATTTATATTATGGGGACGTGTCTTTCATTTAAACATAATTGATGGTTTGTCATTGATTGAATAATCAATACATGGTTTTTTACTTCTAAAATGAAGAAGGTACCTTTAGCTACTTTATAGAGATGTTTTTTCCTTATCTAAATCTATTTACATGGTAGATGGGAGAAATTTTAACCAATATAGTCAAAAAAGATAAATATATAATTAATGGATGATGAAATAAAGTATTCATTATATTTTATATGATATCAAGATATAAAGATATTATGATACATGGTAAGTTTTCTTAGGAATTTTAAATAGTTATGAATTATCCTTATATATTTAAGGGATAACATCATATTCTATATACCTCTCTTGGTATATGAATATGACTAACTTTTATTTAGATAAGGGAATATATAGTCACACGTAAAGGGTATCCATAATTTCTACCAATTCAAAATAATTAGAGTTTAAGATAAAGTTAGTACCATGTGAGGGGGCGAAGAACATTCAAGTCTGAACAATCGCATGTAAAAAATTAATAAATTCAATTTTATATTATCCATTTTTATAATAATAATAATAATAGAATTTATTTCTCTATGTTTATTTAATTATAAAAGAGAATTTTGTTTTTAAATGATCTTTACATGTTCATGGTTGGTTAAATAATTAAAAAAGGAAAAATTCAAGTTAATGGGTTTTAATTCTTTAGGTGGAATTTAATAATGTCCAAAGTCCTTGTTGAAATATTTAGGACATGAACAACATTTTATTTATATATTTATTCAAGTAATTTTGGTTCAGTTTAAATAATTTCACTTACCCAAGTTTTTAAGTGAAATTGTAGAGAGTTAAACCAAACTATTTAATCTCATTTTTGAGCTCGGAATAGTCCCCAAATTAATTTTCACAAATTTCAGATTTTTTCTCACATCCTTCCTTCACTCGGGATTTTAGAGAGATAAATAAAATAGAACATCAAGAATCGAAAGATCCAAGTTGTAGGATCTATTTAGTGAACTTTTAATGATCGAACGAGCACCATAAATAATTTAGGCCTTCCATGCTAGAACATAGAAATCAAAAAATTACATTAAATGGGTTGTGATTCATAAGTTAATGATATAGAGGTTTCCTACCTAGGTTCCTTCAAGATTTGGGTATACAGAGACATGAGAACTACATTGGGATCATATTGGTCTTCCAAGGTGTCATTTTTATGAATCAGGTATTTTTATATCGATTCATGTTTCTTAGGTAATATTCAATATAAAAAAATTAAATTTCCCTGTTATCATGATTACACAGAATTATTAATTCCTTCAATTCGTATTAAAGTAGTTTTGTAAGTATTTAAGTTGGAATTTAAATTAAATTTTTTAGAATTTATATATAGGTTATTAATATTGTCCCAAAACCACTAAAAATGAATAAATTTAAATTCATATGGAAGAAATATGGCCTTATTAATATTAAATTGTTTTTTAGAAATTACAAATATATATATATATATATACATATGATTGGTGCGAGGAGCCAGAGAAAAATAGCGATGGTGGTGTATCTATAAAAAATGATGATTTGGTGTTTTTGTGGACAAATCCATGTAACATGACTACTTTTTTTAAAAAAATAACATTATTTTTGAAAAACATCATGTGGGCTGGTGTGTCCCCATATAGAAAATTGTACCTAGTTGATTGGGTGATTTTGATTGACAACCTTTTATTTGTATATATTGGACCCACTTTTTGTACACTGTATTTTTTCAATAAAGATGGAGGTAATAGTCATGATTTCAATATATAGTAAGTAGATTTTCTTACAATGAAGAACAAGTTCCTGAGAAATATGAGAAGTTTGAAGAAATTTCCCAAGAAATTACCAGAGGTAAGTATCATTATATGTTGAGTTGTAAACATTGAATTAAAATTAGAGAATTTCCTTGATTCTTGTAATTATAGGACATTAATTTTTTAAATAAAAAATTCAATAGATACTATTTATTTTATGGAATATAAGAGGTGATCAAGATAAAATAAGAGTAAACTGATACCAATTAATATAAATTTCTACCATTAGAGATTCACATAGAGATCCTTTCACGTGGAAAATATATTTGGATATGTTTCATCTAATGTTTCATGGATATTATTGATCAATTAATTATTGGAAAATATTATTGATTGTGTTTTGTATGGTGATGCTTAGAGCATGAGGATATTATATATACTTATTATACTAAATTCATATGGAAATATGTTGTACTCAAAAAAAATTATAATATTAATATCTTTGTTATGCTCCATTGATTTTTTTTTTATATCTAAGTATAATTTCTTCCTGAGTAATCCATATAAGAAGTTCCATACCTATAATTACAATGAATTAAAACTAATGATGACATAGATGTTGTTTAACGAAGCACTAAAATTGAGTTGAGGTACTGGAAGTTATATTGGAAATATCTAAGGAGTATTGATATACTTAATTACATTTTTAATCAAATTTGTGTTGATTTAAGTTGATTTGAATCTATTATAAAGTGATTTGAATTGGTTGAGGATGATTAGGTTGATTTGAGAAATATGGAGTTAAGTGTTTGACATTATGTAGTGTAGGTTGTTTGAGATTTGTTAAAGTGTATAGTACATAATAAATTTCTCATAATCTAAAATTTTGGAAATATAATGGCTAATATTCCCTATATGCATATGTTTTTGGAGTTAATGAAAACTAGAAAATGACATAACCACCCTGAGGAATGTAATATATTCTCTCAATAAAGAATTTGGAAATGTCTTGACTATGTCACATGGAGGTTCATAAAGGTAATTCATGACTTAATGAATTGAAATTTACAAATTCCTTATCCATATAGTGATTTTTAAGATTCATCCAAAAGATCAGATATAAAAATATAAAATTCTAAAAGATGTAATATTAGCTATACTTCTGTATAAGGGTCATCTAGAAAACTCATAATTGTCACTTCTAGACTCTCCCTGAGAAATGTAAGGGTAAAAATATATATTTTTTAAATTATTTAGTTAGTAATTTGGATATTTGAAAAAGTAAAATACCCTTATGAAATTCATAAAAGTAGAAACTTCATCCATAAAGGTCATTAGTTCAAAAAAAATTGAGTTCCCGAAAAGTCAAAAGAGATAAATATTTTCTGGAAGTTATTTTTGGAAGTAAATATATATGATTCATGTTATGTTGTTCAATGTTTAAAATTTCACGATTAAGGTTATTATCATGATTCACTCTACTAGTTTTATTGACAAAAATGAAGATTAGTTTTTAATGTGCTATGGGGAAGAAATATTTGTCATGAAGCTAATTATTCTACTATTTTTAAAGAATTTGCACCATGAGGATTGGACCACACTGTAGTGAATGATGAAGAAATGTTTTGGGAGAACATCATGACATAATATATAATTCCACATGATTAATATAAAATTTTATTTTTTCCTATAAGGACAAGGATTATAATGAAGGTGTCACATCCCAACTAGGGAGACACAAAAATGGTTCCCCAAGTTGGTTAGTGACAAGACCATAAGCACACCTTCTTGTAAACTAGAGTTTGTTGACTAGTAGTAAGGGTATAATGTAAGTATAGTGGGGAACTATACCCTATGGATTAGTACTAACGGTGAAGGAAATAAAGAAATGAAATAATTCATGTAATCTAAATAAATCTCTCAAAAATATAATAAATAGACCACCTAGAAAATTAAAATAAAATGGCCATGAATGAACATGATGAAACCCATTTACAAGGTATATAACATACAACATATATTAAATATAATAGGGTAAAAATGATGAAATAATAATAATCAAATTTCCAAAAAAACATTAGGCATCATAAGTACATTCTAGGCCTCAAGATCCATGTCAAGTCCTAGTCTATAAAGAGTAACCATAAAGAGGCATAATCAAGGGTCTTAACTTACTACCAAGAGATATTTCTAGGTACCAAATTATGACTTGAATAGGGTGTAAGTAAAACTGAATTTTCCATGACCAACAGTGTTTAATGAAATCCAATCTATGAATATAAAATGTAATAATGTATAGATATATTAAAAGTAAAGAAGAAAATTAATAATACTCGTGTTGGTCTTATTCTCCTCATAGGATTCCTAGATGACTAAATATGCTTTGGCCTAACCTAGAATGTCTCTTGGAATTTTACCTTTTATATAAATACACTTGATCACCATTGTATATAATCAATCCATATATGTACAATAATAGTCATATGGGTTTCATATTTAAATAAGTTGCATCAATTCAAATCATTTAAATCATGGGTTGTGAAGCATCATTTCCAATGTCACCGAATAAAATATATGGAATTCTATTTCCAATAACTTAAAATAAAATATAATGAATCCCATGTCCTATAGTTTCAAATAAATTGTGGGGAACTCTATGTCCAATAGTTTTATATAAATAGTGAGGAATGAGATATCCAATATACTGAATCAAGGGAGTGTAGAACTTAATGTCCAACAACTTCCAATAAAGGATTAGGTAGTTCATGTCCAATATATTCAAATAGATAATCCATAACTTCATGTAAAATAGTTTTGATGAATAAAGAGAAATTAAATTTCCAATAATTGTAATAATTGATTAGGAGAATCATGTCCATCATTTCTCAATCATTCATAATTCACTCAATTAACCATAGTCCAAGTATCACTCAATGCATAACTAGTAAGAAGGAATTTTAAATTTAATAATTAAAATTAGGTCATGATAAATATCCATTCAAAAATATAACTCAATAACACTTTTAATAGTTTCATTTATATGGGTAAAACAGGGTCATGTGAAATATTCTTTACTTTTAAAAATTACATAAATTCATTTTCTAATTCAATATCAAGTGAAAAAAGAGACATGTGAATATAAATTTCATTCAAAAATTTCATTTATTTTAATTAAAGAATCCAACTAGAAAGTGTTGAGCTTAATAAAATCCAAGGGATGTTTACTTTCATAAAAAATGAATAATATTATTTTTTAACAAAGGTAAAAAAAAGTATCCAGTCTATAAAAAATCATTAATTCATTTAAGATGATGCATTTATAAATGAAAACCCAAACACACCCATTGGGTGTTATGGTTTCGAAAAAAAATAATGATTATTACATTTATTTAATCGATGAAATCGTAATTGGTGGTTCATGTTGAGTTCATCAACCTTAAATATCCTCAAGCGGCCTAATGAAAATAGTGATTATGGTCTAAGAATTTAATTTACTTCATTCTATTTTTTTATAAACTCATGGAAGGTATGGTGTATATCACAATGATAGAATATTATAATTAATGAGACTTTATGGTAAAAGAATATATACCACATAACTTATGCTTAGGAATATTCAATCATCAATTATTCACCTTTGATCATGGTTCGAATGATAAAAATAATAGAACTAGATAAATTTCTTTAAAACAGGGAATATTAGGTCAAACAATTATTTGATTTTAATGAGAAACAGAAACAATGAAAAAAAGTTAGAGAATTTTTCAAGTAAATTTTAACCTTCCATCACATCTGGCAGTTAAAAAATCAGAATAAGAATGGGGGAGAATCATCCTAAGGAAGAGGATAAAAGACAGGGAACATGAGGAGAGTATATTCTATGAATGGGTTAATAAAATGGGGGAATCCAATTTAAGTTTAGATGGGGAAATAGTAATTGCTTCATTTTTAAAAAGGCAATTGGTTAGGAAAACTATTCACCAACCACGTGGTTCCACTATCAAAGAACCACAAGTCACATGGTTTCCTTTCATGGTTTACTAACTGTGTGGGCTTCACTGCCAAAGAACACCTTACCTTTTATGATTACAACACATAGTTAGAAAAATTGTGCAGCCACTGTATGGGTGCCTCTATGACTAAGAACCATCTCCACTGGATAATTGGGGCCCCTTGCACATTTCTAAAAAATTATTATTTTTAATAAACATTCCTTGCTATTTGGGATACATGGTTATCACTAAACTTTTCCAACTGTTCACCTAGGGATGACACTCCCAGATTTGAGATTTCATATCCCATCACACTTGAAACTCATGGAGGCATCTGAGACACCACTCATAACTTTAAAACTCATCCAAAAATAATAATTTATATTGTTCCAACTCTCAAGATTATCTTTTGAATATAATTTTTTGATTTATCCCATCCACTAAAATGAAATTAAAATTCCATTATAATTTCCAATCAATTCCAAACATGTGATATTACAACCTCCCCACATTAGAACTCATCATCCTCAATAAGACTTGGGGAAAAACGAAGATATCACCCAGCCTACTATGGTTGTTTATTATATCCAAAATTGTTTTATTGTTCTCACAAACACCCAATGTGCCTCCATGTTTCACTTTAATCATACTGCACTTAAACTGCTAAAACCCAAGACAATGATAATATCCACTAACAAAATGATATGACAACGCTTTATCGATATTTATTAACATGAGACACAATCACATCATTATCTCTTTCTTCATGAGGCATATGGAATTTCCCACCATAGGTTATAGACTTCAACAGCCAATTCTGGGTCATGGTACGACTACCATCATATTTTCCTACTAACGCGCATCCTTAGTGTTCTAGAGACTCTCCTGACATTTTTCTTAACTTACTCACCTGAACACTCATGCAAACATTATTAATAGTCCTTGATTTATCAAAATGGTCAAATTATAATTGACAAAACTACCTTGGTTTAGCCATATTTTCCTTGAAAAGATCCACAGACATTTAAAATCCAACCTTCTCATCCCAACATCATTCTTTATATGGTTCCTTTTCGACCACATCTAAATATTTTAAGAAACTCAACTAGAACCACCTCTGATCGAATACTTTCAAAAATTCACCACTCCTACCACTAACATGAAACCAAAATAAGATCTTGAATCCTTTATTCCAAAGCATACTGAGATCATTCTGATCACACTAATTGAATCTCATTACTAAATCCTGGTGACGTCTCTGGGAAAAACCATCCATTGTTCGAAACCATTTCCATGATATATCATAAGCTTCGCTATACACTCAATCCAACACTCTTGGATCATCACTGGATACCTCAGACCTAATTCTCTTACTCAGAATCCACCCAAGTTCATATTCAAACTTGTTCCTTGAATTTATCAAGAAAACTAGTCATATATTTTTTTCATTTATCCATCATCATTTACAAGAAAAAATAACCATTACCTAACCAGTCTCAAGGTTCCATGACCCGTATCACATAAGGGTCTTCCACCAATGTTCGATGTCTTTCTCCCCTCCATAAAATCATCCATTTCATCACACTAATTAAAGGATTTTAAGATTCTCCATGTCTCATACCCCATATAACTCTATAAATAAATACTATCATGGATTAAAACCCACTCATCCCTAACCACTAAACTAAACATCACTTGTCACTCATTACCAATTTCAAAAAATGTTCCTATGGTGTTTTTTGAGTTTCAACTCACAATGAAGGTCACCACCCCTAATTGATAATGGTGTACCCACCACCATACATTTTACCTTAAACCACTCCTCGAACACAACTCCAAAGGATTTATTTCATCCAAACATATAATAATTTTAAATATAAAGCTTTTTTTATAGTTGAAGTTCTCTCAGCATACTCAAGAAAAATGTCAAGATATTGAGCATGAACATATCTAAAATAAGAATACATTATTATTACATTGATAGGTGTGTATTTTTTCCCTCATCCATGTTCACATCCAACTATATTTTACCTATCCTTAACCAGCCCTTGACAACACATTACCCAAAAATGCATGTCAAGGTCCACCCACTGGTAAACCAACTCACAACACCTAATTTCTTCTCAAGGACTCCTCTACCATGAAG
Organism: Viscum album; assembly: GCA_963277665.1. Classification (NCBI taxonomy): domain Eukaryota; kingdom Viridiplantae; phylum Streptophyta; class Magnoliopsida; order Santalales; family Viscaceae; genus Viscum; species Viscum album. The sequence continues at coordinate 330,592,267 of OY728164.1, forward strand.
ACAAATTTATCATTTTATCATAACTCTCAGGCACCCCTACCCGAAACATCAATTCTATGAAACTATCGGTCCTCAACATTCACATAGACTCACACCAAATAACAATTTAAATTATACCATGCTCAACTAGAACATGTCATCTCTATCTCACCTAGAACAGCAGGTGTACACTCCTTTACCAACCAGTTTGAGACCCAGCTCACGCTACCATGAGTCATCAATTAACAATTCAAATATTATCATTATATATAGAAAGTGAGTTTTTAACATGCGAGGATCTCCCTAGTAACTCCTCTTCAAAATTGTACACCTTTCAATTCCATGATTTATCGAATGACCACCCATCTCATGGTGTCGTTTTTGAAATTAAATCATCAACCTCACAATCATTGGTCAATAGGTCCAATAACATGAATAGTATATCCAATAAAATCATGTCTCAATACATAATCATCCTAGGTGCTTCCTCAGAAAACCATAGGTATCACCATGCCTATACTATCAAACCTGATCACCTACAATGCATCGGTCTTTAAACAAGTGTAAAAATAAACTCTATACCTCAAAAGGCATCCAAAAACCCAAGAAAACCCCTATAATAAGTTTCCCTAGATCAAAAAAAATGATTCTTCCCAAATATGGTATATTTCAATAATAATTTCCTCTAGGTGTCCCCTAAATCCCTATCGATCACATCTCAAATTTGGGCCACTAGTTTTGTCCACCTAGCCCTAGGGTCTCTCCACAAGAATTATATCCCTCATAATATCCTTTATTACATGGAATTTAGTGCCTATAAACTCTATTAAAAATAGGTAAAACTAAAGAAGGAATATAAATAATTGACCTATGTGGGTCATATCCTGTCATCATAGGAGTAACGACATCATCTACCAAGAATAGGTATATCAGTCTCTGGTCCTCTATGAGAATCCTCAAAGGGGAGTACTCCCTGGAGGGTCACAATGTCAACATGAAAAGATAAGGATATAAATCTCACTAGGTATTTGTATACAGTAATACCCCCCTTTATGTTTCAACTTACTATAAAATCACACACCTCACAAGGGGTGATGTTTAATTATCTAAGAGTCCTACTCAAATCAAATGGTCAACAAACAACACTTATCGTGCTTAGAAACTCGGATAAAAAGTCTACCAATTTTTTATCTCTAATGGATATACCATAATAGGATAACCTATTCTTTACAAAAGGTATAAATATTAAAACTAGATTCATGAATAAAAGGTCAATGGGATCTACCACCCAACCTCTTGTTACAAAGAATCAAAACAAATCCATTGAAACCAACAAGAAATTCTCACATTCCTATTTAAATCATCTCTTAAGGAAATAGTAGAAATGACCCTTACAAGAGGGTTATTTGTTATTAACAACACTAAAAAAATTTATTAAATATATTTCAAAACACAATATTTATTATAAACAATAAAATAGTCTCAAATAAAAGTAGTGTATAATACCATTATTAGAGGAATCTATAATGGTAAATCTATTTAGTTGACATCTCATAACATTATAGAAAACTTATCTCATAATTTTCATTGTAAATCATTATTTATAAATTATTTATCAAAACTACAATCGTTTTAATATAATTTCAATTCAAAAGTATAAAGGAAAACACTCTAGGTTAAAATTGTGGTTTTAATTAACTGGATCCTCTTAATAAAAAATCTCATAATGAATTCAGATGGTCTTTTATCAATTAAATGGGATTAGTCAAGTAAGATGTCACCATAAATTTTTATGAAACACCATATGAGTAGTTACTGAAACATTAAATAACCATCCCATATAAAATAAACATACCACCAAGGGGTTACACACTAAGGCATAAAAAGAATATAATATACCTATAAGGGTGAATTCATACTAACCAGGTCTTAGTTATACAAGAATCTATTCCTAATTATTGGATTCAACACTATATAAATTAAAATTATTATCCCATTTAAGTATAAATCATTCACAATTATTTTATTAAATATCTAGAAAAACCATAATGTCTTTCTCTCATAGACGAAACATTCCAAATCTTACCAACATCGATCTAGTTGTACTTTTGGGGATTGATTAATGTGGGTTTTGAATTCCAATTTATAAAGGAAAATTCCTTTATAAGTTGCAATTGACATGAAATTTAAATGAAATAATTCACTATAAAGATTTAATTTACTAAAATAAATATTAAATTACTTTAACCCCTTAAATAAATCATTATACGAGTATATACTACTTTTATTGAACTATAGGGGTCGATTCAAGCATATAAGGAATCAACTATGTGTGTATCCATTACCATGTTATAGAGAGAAAAACTCCATAAGTTATAATTATAATTTCATATAACCAACATAAATAGGATGTGATAAGAATGTTTCAAAACACATCCAATTCCCTAACATTTAATGATTTAACACACACACAAAATTTTATTTATTTATCAAGTCAAAGACAAAAATAAACTGTATAGAGATCCAACATCATGGAGGTCTATAATATTGAATACCAATAGCATCTACTCTAAATATTTTTACCCCATTAGGGGGGAAGGAACCAAGGTAGTAAAATATGATATCCACTCATTTTGTGTCACCTTAGATTCTATGAAGTTAGAAACTGCCTTGCCTTCGTGACACATATGAAGAATGTATGAGTAATAGGTAAAAAACCCCTTTTATATTTTGATTAAGCACTCTATTGAGCAAGGGATGTATCCTTTTCTAAGTAGAATGTTATGATAAATTAGGGATTCTTTCTCAACTACACAATGATTTAAATTCTTCTACTTACATATCTTTAAGCCTATGATCATGACGTGATCTTCGTCTTTGAGAGGGTATCTTCCTCTAAAGTAAGTGGAAAACGACATAACAATAGATCCCCAATTTTCCTAGACAACCTATATTCCATGCATAATACTCATGAGACAGGTTATTTCAGTGTTTATGTTTACGCCCTGGTGAGGAGTAAGCCACTATACCCATTTACCATGAACCGGATGGTTGTCTATGTTAGGGGAGGAAGTTGAGGCCAGAAAAGTTCTGAGGGAGGGAGCTACCTCCCAAACATTAAACAGTTGAGCTACATCTAGTATGAGATTTCTAGTTTTCAATATGATTCATGTACTGGTCCCGGTTTCATCCATGTGGTGTGCCTTATTCCTTAAATAAAAAATATTCCAACAACCTGCTAAAAGAAAAATTGCTCTTGCCTTCTTTTCTGATCCTGAATTTCTATGACCCAAAAACCATCACTGAAGGAAAATTTTGAGAATTTCCTTCTACCCATTCCACCCTATGGAAACCCCAAAACTGTTCTACACCCTCTTCACCCAATTGATTTTGAAAAATAGATTCCCAATTGATTCATTCTTTGACTCCCAATAGCATTGTCACCTAGAGGCAATGTTAACTCTCATGTGTTGAATGTTCTCCTTAGTTAGCAGTGCCATGTTCCTAACTCGCCACACTAAAATAGTATGACCATAAAAATAAATCATTTTTTACCACTTTTTCATATCTTATTTTTGGATAACCTAAAATAGTGCCAAAATTCAGCTAGCGACAAGACCCCAATAACACCTCCCTATATCTCAGAGGTTACTGACTAGTAGCAAGGGTATAATAGAAGTTAAATGGTGAGACTATACCATCTGGATCAGTACTAAAAATGTTGGAAATAAATAATTAATATAATTAATAAAATATAAATAAATCTCTGTTAGATATAATAAATAGACCACCAGGAAAGTTCCAATAAAATATCGATGGTAAAACATGTTGCGACACATATACAAGGAAATCAATAAACAATAGGTAATAAATATAATAGGGAGATACTAAAGAGAGAATAAACAAAAAAATATTAACTTATATATTCAACCCAAGTATATTTTGGTCCCCCAACTCCATGTCAATTCTTAGTTCATAAATAGTTACAGTGAAGAGGCGTAATGCATGGTCTTAACCTGCAACCAAGAGATCAATTTGGGTACCAAACGGAGGCCCAGACATAGTGTAATTAAAACTCATTACAACACTAACAACAGTTTCTAACGTAATTTCGTATGTGAATATAAAATGTAAATTTTTTTAGGTATTAAAAATTAAATAGGTTAAGTAATAGTACCCATGTCGGGCTTTGGGTACTCATAGGATCCCTAGACTATTATACCTACTTTGTACTAAGCTAGAAAGGTCTCGGATCATTTTACCTTTTATATAAATAGACCTTGGACCCATGGTATATAACCAAGGCATCCATGTACAATGATAATCATATGGTGTTTCATATTTAAATAAGGTACATCAATCTAATGAATCTAAATCATGGGGTGGGTGGAGTATCATTTCCAATTACTCTAAATAAAAGTTTTTAAATTCTATGTCTAACAATTTCAAATAAATATTGAAGAACATTTTGTCCAACAATTTCAAAAAATAGTGAGTAATTATATGTCCAATATAAGGAATCTAGGGATAATGGAATCTCATGTCCAACAAATACTAATAAATGATGAGTAATGACATATCTAACAACTTCATATAAATAATGAGGAACTTCATTTACAATAGTTTCAACAAACAATTAGGAATTCCATGTCCAATAATTTCGATAAAATATTAGGAGAATCATTCCCATTATCACCCAGTCATTCAAAATTCACTCAATTCAATATGATTTATGAACCTAACCATGGAATTCCATATTAGAATCTAAGTATCACATAATTAATAACTAGTAAGAAGGAATGTAACATTTAATTATTAAACATAGTCCATGATAAATATTCATTCCAAATTACAACTCAATTTCACCTTTAATTGTTTCATTATTAGGGTCAAAGGGTCCATGTTTCATATTATTTCCATTTAAAAATTCCATATATCCATTTTTCAATTCATTATCTTATGATAAAGGGTACATGTAAATATACATATTATTTAACAATTCCATTTTTTGAATTAAATAATCCCACTAGAAAGTGGAGATCTCCGTACACCCCAAGGGTGGTTTATTTACATAATTGTGTCATAATATTATGATTTGATGTCTGGAAAAATATTTTTCAAGCTATAAATAAATGCAGTAATTCATTTAGTTCAGTCATTTTTATAATAGAAAACCCAAACACACCCATTGGGTGTTGCGGTTTCAAGAAATAATGATGATTGTTATTATTATTTACTCATGGGGTCTAAGGAACATCATGATTATGGTATAAGTATTTAATTTAAGATATTCCATTATTTAGGAGTAACACATAAGAAGTTCCTCATATAGACCAACGACAATATATTATAAACAATGATATTTTAAGTTAAAATAATATAGAACACCTACCAAAGGTTAATAAGCTTCACTCAACTCTTATTTTCCTTTGATTTGGGCTAGAAATATATAAATCTGAGAAATATAAAATTTTCCTAAAATAGAGAATATTAGGTCACACCATGATAGAATTTTATAGGGAAGTGAAATAAATAAGAAAACCAAGAGGAATTGTAGACTCACTATTAGGCTTCCACTGCATCTAATGATGATCAAAGTGGGACAAGAATGATGGATAAGCAACCCAAGGAAGAGGTGAAGAGAGAGTACAAGTATGAATATTCTATTGGATGAATGGGGGGAGAAAATGGGGTAAACCCCATTTATGTTCGGAGGATAAAATGGTAATATTTTCCCTTTTAAATAGGTGCATGGTTAGGTTGCACTGTTAAAAAAATTGTACACTAACTATGTGGTTCCAATATCTATGAACCACATGTCACATGGTTGCCTCACATGGTTTACCCATCGTGAACCAACTATGTGGGATCTACTACCCAAGCACCCCTTACTATGCATGGTTGCAGAACATGTTTAGTAAAACTGTGTGACAACTATGTTGGTTCCCCTGTGGCTTTGCACCATATTGCATAGATTTTTGGGTACCCCCACATGGTTTGAACAAACTGTGCACCTTAAAAAATAGGTCACATGATTTTTTCTACATAGTTAGTATTACCCATGCCCCAACCATTACCAAACCATTCCTCAACCATTCCCCAACTATGTTTGTAGAGATGTCCCTCCCAAAATTAATCTTTCTAATACCAACGCTATCAAAACTCATATGTGAATCCAATACACCTCTCAATATTTTAAAAGCAATACAAAAACAAAACTTTAAAGTGTTCCAACTATATAAATTCCCATCTGAAGATCAATTTTTTATTTTTAATGTCCACCAAATGAACATTCAAATTCTTTTATAATTTCTAACCATTTCAAAAAATATGATCTTATAGAGGTATTATTTTAGAATAATATAATGGGTGATAAGTCCATGATTATTTTGGTTATATCATAGAAAATAATGGATGAGTTTTATGAATATTAAATGGTGAAATTAGTGGGGATCATATAATAAGTTTTATGTTTGAGAATGTAGGATAATTAAAATGAAAAATATTATGATTAAAATATTTATGTTGTAATATGAATTTATATTCTAAGAAGAATAAATTAAGTGTGACCCAACACTAAATCCATATAATTCAATCTATGTACTGAAGAAATTTAATTATCCAATGTTTTATGGGAGATATTTTTCCTATATGTTTAATATGAATAATAATAATAATAAAGAGAGGGTATGTACTTGTTTTTAATAATTTTCATTAAAGTGTAAGGAAAATAAAATTAATTAATCTAGCTTATGATACTCTTATACCATTAATATAGAGTCCTATGATATTATTATAATGGATATTCCCACTAATTATTGTGCAAGGAATCCCTAATATTACATCACACTAAGGAAGGAGATCTGATTATTTATGTCAACAAGGGTCAGTGAAACATTAATGAACATATTTAAGAGGAGCATAATGTAATGCACCAAAATTTTCTTTTATGTAATAATAATATTGTTTGGTTTTACTTATTTCGCATGCTGTCTAAAACACTACGTGCAAATAAACATAAGACATTCTTTATTCAATGAACACTGAAATGAATACACTTCTTCAAGGCTATGAGAATCCAACTAACCAAAAATACCTACCAAGAGACCTTTTAGAATTATAAGGAGACCACCCAATACAACAAAAATCCTAATATAATATTATGGGGCCTTCGGATCCACCATGATGAACATCATTGTGGCCAGAACCAGAGCAACTATGCTAAGCATCAAAGAAATAATGAGCACCATCTTCTTTGTCCCAACTTTTGAAACTGGAACACCGTAATTTATGTTTTTATAAGTCTTAAGTAAATTAGATTTTTGCCTCCTTTAAGTGATCGTTGAGTCTCTAACAGCCATAAGACCATATATTCATTTTGTTTTCTAGTGGTTTAATTTAAAATAACTAGGTATAATGAGTTTTCAAAGTGTTTAAAGTGTGCATTGAATTAATATCTTTAAGCAAGTTTTTAATAAACTCTTTTTATATATTTTATAAGGATAAGAGGTTTTTAATCATACCAATAGGAGAACACATTTGATACTACTTGGTTTTGGTACAAAGAAACATGTTTTTGAGTTTGAGATTGTACATTGGGAAAATGAAATTAATTGTTGTTGTTGTATTTAATATATTATCTATACAAAGTGGATTAAGTATTTAAATGTTTCAAATGTTTTGAAAAGCTTTTAAAAATGTTTTCATCCTTCATGTATAAAATTAGTTCTTAACTAAAAATATGTTTTGAATTTTGAAATATAATACTTGTATAAGATCGAGGGAATAATAATCCCTAAGTGTGAACAAGTGTGTGTGTGTGTGTGTGTGTGTGCATGGTCACTAGAGTACACCACTGTGTGGGGTGGAATGGTGGTAGGGGTTGACGCAGAGTGCACCCAAATAACCCATTATAGAATGGTACCAGGAGAGGGGAGAGAAATTTCTGAGCTATGGCTGGGGGCCCCAGGCTTATAAGGGAGCTGTAGAACTCGCTTCGTTTCGATGTGGGACAAAGATTTTCAACTGAGATTCGATCTAGATCATCAGATCTCATCATGAAGAACCCGGACTATTCTATCCATTCGGCTATCAAACCCACATGGCTGCGGATTTCCCTCCACATTTTTACCAACTGTCTGATCCATCAGGATCTAATCATAGCAGTTCATTTTTTTGAAATCACTTTGCCACTCATAGTCGTTAGATCTACTCCACATCAAATCTTGATCATTCATCTTTTATAAAAACTACGGATGCACCTCATCCATTAGATAAGGGCATGACATAATCTTGGTCATCCATTCTTTTTCCCTTTGCATCTTCCTCTTCCCCTCATGTTCGTCATTCTAGTCGTGCTCTCCCTTCCACTTTATCTATTTTTCTTCACCCATGACACCACCTTTCACTTGGTGCCCCCTCGTTTCTCTCATTTTCCACAAGAACGAGCACCCTCGTTCTTATTTTAAACTAAGGAGCCTCAGTTTTACACTCAATTGACATTAAAAATATATTATATTTGATTTACATATACAAATCTTTTTTCACCGAACCCTGCGGTGTTCTTCCCCTCTCGTGCCTCCATCAATTCTCTCCAGACTTCTTCTCCTCCTTCAAACTAGGTAAGGGAATTATCTTGTATTACCTTGTTATTTTTTGAATATATATATATATATACATATATATATATATAACCTTAAAGATTAGATAAACCTCTCTTATACCCTATTCTAAGACTTCTGGATATTGGGTGTCAATGTTTAAGTAGTATTTTAAAACATTATAGATTATATTTCTCTTGAAAAAAATATTTATACACTTTTTATATCAGTTATATATACATATAAATAATCATATAGTTTTATATACATTGAAATTCTATCTGGTTTTCAAGCCTTCTAAGTTTTTTTAGTCCTTATTTGATATTTTTAAAGTGTAAGGAAAATGTGAGGGATTATTTTTGTTGTAAGAAACCCTTAAATGTATTTTATAATTGGTTATATATATACACACATATGTTCATTTCACAACAACCGGTTTTTTTATGTGTTTCCATTTTTAATGTTGAAAAAACCTTTATACCATGTGAGTATTCTAATTATCTTGTTGTAATTGAACTATATATGGTTATATGTATACACCTATGGGTTTTAAACCATAACCTGAATTAAATTTTTCATGAAACAAACTTCGATGATTAAACTGTGATTTTGATATATATAGTTAAATTTTTATGCATGTATGTATTACAAAAAACAAATGTTTCACTGCAATTCAGTGGGATACTTTAAATCTTTTCAGTAGTTGTAGTTTATTTGGCTTAGCCAATTATTAGTGCATTCTTTTTGTAAATAACATCTGTCTTAATTCAAAATTATCCACTTCAAAATATACAATATCTATAAAATAAGAATTTTTGAATTTAGGGGTTATCCTTTTATTTGAAAAACCTGTATTTTATCAACACTTGTGTTATAATTTGCCTACCATACTTTTCATTTTTTAAATTTCCATGAAATTGTTGGTTTTGTTGTTGACACTTAAGTACATGAACCACTATATTTATATAAATGATAAAGAATGTAATTAAAATATTGAAAATTTAATGATTAAAGAGAAAAATTATTCAAAGTGGTATGGGACACTATGAATAATATGAAATGAGAAAATAAATTATTCAAAGTCGTATGTGACACTTTAAATAATATGAAATGATAAACCAAGTAATATGTGACACTTGGAATGATAAGTAATGAGAAATTTAATAAATCAAATTGGTATGAGGCACTTTTATTTGGAGAAATGAGGAATGCATTGGACTTAGTATGTGATGGGTGGGGCCCGCTATATCCCCTCAAAGCATCTGTAGTTCTCATGAGACAACTAAATGGTGAATTTGCTGAGGCCTTTCCCAAATTGATTTATGGTCTTGGCATGAGGCCTTGATAGAGAGTTTATGGTCTTGTCATGAGGCCTTAACATAGTACGGCATATGCACTTCCCTCATTATGACTATGAAATTTAATTAACCAAGTGAATATTAGACAAGTGGAATATTCATTGTTGAAGAGCTTGTACTTATGAGAATCATAAGAATTAAATGCATATGTTATAATGTGTATTCAGCACTCATAGATTTATCATCTAGATTATGTTTTATAGTTATTAAGGAAAGAATTGGTGTTATTATTTTATGTGCAACTCTGATCATGTATTACTCTTAGTTTTAAATTATGTACTTTCACTTTTTCATGTCATACCTATTAAAATTATAATGACCTTTACTTTATATATTGCACATAATATATTATGTATGAGAATACTTATAATTGGAACATATTTCATTGTAACTCTATTAGTGTTTCTTAAAATGTTCACTTATAATTCTTGGAAAAAAATATTTTGTTATGATTATTGTATTACAGATTTTCTTAAGAAAATGTTTTATGAATAATTTTAAAGTAATTTTTTCAAGAGGTTTTAATTGAAATGTTATTTTATTTTAAAACCCCTTACTGGGAATTCATATGGTCACCCTACATATTAACTTAAATTTTACAGGTTTAGTGGATTTGAGTTTCCCTAATTAGTGGAAGCTTTATTGAGATTCTTTTCTGTTTCATTTTTTGAAGTAATTTTAATAATTGTATATGATTATCCAGGACCTAAACCAAAAATATTGTATTTAGTGGAACATAAAGTGTGATTTATCAGAATTTATTTTTATAAAAAAAATCCAACCATGTTTTATTGAAACTGCACCGGCTCCGAGGTAGTCCAGGGCTAGGGCGTGATAGTTGGTATCAGAGGATTGGTTTAGATAACCATGGAAAATTATAACAACATTAAAAAACATGATTATGACTTACTAAGTAAAAGTTTTCTTAAAATATTTAGATGGGAGACGAATCGGGTCTTCTGTCTCTTCCCATGTAAGTATTAGAAACTATAGTGGTAAAATCATGTTTATAAGGCTAGAGGACTTTTTAAAACCTTAATTTTTCATGTAAACACCTCTATTATATATCCAATTCTCCTTATGTAATCCAACTTCACCGAGGAGGAGGCTTCAACTATTTTCTTATGATGAATGCTCAATTCCCATTCTATGCATGTAAAGGAAAATATTTTGTTAGTTTATTTAAATGCTTTACACTTTGTGGGAATGCTTCATCTTGAGAGGACTTCCAAGATGTTGTCCAAAAGGGTGACCTCTGAGCAGTATACTTATGTCAAATCTTGACCCATGGTCTTCGAGGTCAGGTCATGGACTTCAAAATTTTTGATGATGAGTATTCCCATTCATTTTATCGATGAAAAGTTCTTACGGATGTCTCTCAACTTGATACATGACATGATGCTCTAAAAATAAGCTTTAGATGTCCACATGAAGCTAATCTTAGTTGCCTGTATTCATTTGGACCAAATAAACTGAAGAATTTGGAACCACCTTAGGGATATGTTTAGCTGGGAATTGGGGAAATCACCAACAATAGTGAAATCAGTGAAGTGTCATCTTAGTGGATATCAGTAAATCCATAGTAGTGTTTTATGAGAGGGAGAGAGTGGTCATGTATCACCTTCGGTTTTATGAACCTTGTATAACTGGATAATGCTATATTTCATGTTTTATTACTTTAACATTCTTTTAAAAATAACATTTATGTTTTAATATGATTATGTCTTACTAAGTAAAACATGTCTTTTTAAAAATTTTCATATGGAAGACATGAGGGTCACCAATCAACCTCTAAACTCTCCATACCGAATTATTAGAATTCTTAATTATATATTCATGTTCAGAAAAATATAACCCATTTACAAACATATTCATGGCTTGAAAATTAATTTATAAAGTGTCCCTTTGCTCAAATATCCTCAGTTCCTACAGTGGAAAGAGAAACATCTATAACTATATTTCAAATACTCAATTTACAGAGTTTAGGAAAATGGGAAAGTACTACAAAGGTCTTTTATTATGTTTCACCTTATCTGATATCTATCAATCTTTAATGAAGTTTTTGGAATCTATTTTGGAGGGTGACCTTTGATCAGTCTATCTATTCTAAATTCTATGTTTTACTATGTATGGAGTGCTCTACGACTTTGAATCTTTCAAGAGCGACATATTATGAGGGATTTATAGAGATCTAGTCCACTCTCAAATCTCTAATATTCACACCACTCAAGCCTTCCTCTGGAAACCAGAATTCTTTAGATATAGGGATTATATTAGCTGCTCTTAGTGCTCTCAGTGTATTTGGGTCAAAGAAGTTTAGGGATGGGAAACCAATCTAGGAATCCACTTGGGGGTTTTCGGCAGATTTTTCATGATGGCTAACTTTGTGATGGGATGATGGAAGTGATGTGTGTCTGGTTTTGTTGGTGCTTGTGTATGAGTATTTTAGAATTTATAGGACACAATTCTTTGAATGGGGGAATAATGTAACTCCCTAAAATTATCTTTTATGTAATAACAATATTGTTTGGTTTTACTTTATTTTCATGTTGTTTAAAATAGTACTTGAAAATAAACATAAGACTTTATTTATTCAACGAACACTAAAATGATTACATTGCATCAAGGATAAGATAATCCAACTAACCAAAAATACCTACCAAGAGACCTATTATAATTATAGGGAGTCCATCCAATACAACAGAAAGCCCATGATAATTGTAGGGATCCTTCAGATCTGCCATGATGAACATTATTATGGCCAGAACTATAGCAAACCTGCTAAGCATCAAAGGAATGATGAGCATCATCTTATTTGTCCAAACATTTGAAATTGGAACACCCTACTTCATGTTTCTATAAGTCTTAAGTAAATTCAAACTTTCCCACCTTTAGGTGACCATTGAGTCTCTAACGGCCATAAGACCATATAGTCATTGGGTTTTCTAGTGATTTAATTTAAAATACCTAGGTATAATGAGTTTTCCAAGTGTTTAATGTGTGCATTGAAGTTATAAATTTAAACACATTTTTAATAAACTCTTTTTTAATATTTTAATAGGATAATGGGTTTTGAATCATACCAATAGAATCACACATTTGAAACTTCTTGGTTTTGGTACAAAGAAACATGTTTTGAGATTGAGATTGTACTTTGGGAAAATTAAATTAATACCTATTGTTTTATTTAATATTTTAGCTATATATAGTGAATTAAGTATTTAAATATTTCAAATTTCTTGAAAATATTTTATAAATTCTTTCATACTTTATGTATAAAACATGTTCATAACAAAAAATATGTTTTAGATTTTGAAATATAATACTAGTATAAGAGTTTCTAAACATTGATTTATAACATTATGATTTAAAACTCAAGTGTTTATAAAAATAGTAAATTTATAACCATTACATTGTTAAAAATATAGTTGATCACCCCACCTAGCTGAGGTCCACCTTGTAGGCATCCACTCAAGGCCTTGGTGGGCATCTCACTCACAACCCCTAGCAATGTCCCAGGTATGTGCACGCATGGTGCATTCTAAGTTGTGCCTATAGGGGGAATAATAATCCTTAAGCGTGCACAGGCGTGCGTGTGCAAGGGAAATAGAGAGAACCACCGTGCGGGCAGCATGGCGGTAGGGGTGGGTGCAGAGCATGCTTGTAGAACCTGGTACAGGGCAGCACCAGGAGGGGGAGATGGATTTATGAGCTATGGCTAGGATCCCTATTCTGATAAGGGTGCCACTAAACTCTCTTTGTTTCGATATAGGATGAAGATTTTCAACTGAGATCAGATCTGGACCATCAGATCTCATTGCGTGGAACCCGTACCATCCAATCAGTTTAGCTATCAAACCCACAAGGCTGTAGATTTTCCACCACATTTTTATCAACCGTCTGGTCCATCGGGATCTAATCATGGCAGTTCAATTTTTTTCAAATCATTGCATCGCTCGTAGCCGTCTGATCGACTCCCCATCAGATCTCAACCGCTCATATTTTATAAAATTTGGGATGCACCTCAGCTGTTGGATCAAGGCATGACCTAATCTTGTTCATCCATTCTATTTCCCTCTGCATCATCTTATTCCCCCCGTGCGCACCGTTCCATTCGCGCTCAGCCTTCCACTTTCTCCATTTTTCTTCACCCGTGACACCACCTTTCACCTGGTGACCCCTCCTTTCTCTTGTTTTCCACAAGACCGGACACCCTCGATCTTATTTTAAACCAATAAGCCTTGTTTTTTCATAAAATTGGCCTTAAAAATATATTATATATGATTTACATATACAACTCTTTTTTCACTAAACCCTACGGTGTTCTTCCCCTCCAGTGCCACCATCAATCCTATCTGGACTTCTTCTCCTCCGTCTAACTAGGTAAGGGACTTAGTTTTTCTTTCCTTATTATGTTTTGAATATATATATACATATATATATATGTATTTATGCTCATATATATATATATAACCTTACAGTTTAGATAAACCTATCTTATGGTCGATTATTAGACTTCTGGATATTGGGTCTCAAGGTTTAAGTAGAATTTTAAAACCTGAGAGATTATATTTCTCATGAAAAACCAATTTATACACTTTTTAGATGAGTTATATATACATATAAATAATCATGTAGTTTTATATACATTACAATTCTATCCAGTTTTCAAGCCTTCTATGTTTTGTTTTTAGTCCTTAAATGATGTTTTTAAAGTGTAAGGAAAATGTGAGGGATTATTTTTGTTGTAAAAAACCCTTAAATATATTTTATACTTAGTTATATATATATATATATATACATATGTTCATTTCACAATAATTGTCTTGTTTTTGTGTTTCTATTTTGAAGGTTGAAAATAAACCATTATACCATGTGAGTATTCTATTTATCTTGTTGTAATTGAACTATATATGGTTATATGTATACGGCTATGGGTTTTAAACCATGACCCTAATTAAATTTTTCATTAAAAAAACTTTGGTGGTTAAGGTATGATTTTTATATATATAATTAAATTTTTATACATGTATGTATTACATAAAACAACTATTTCACTGCAATTCAATTGGCTATTATAAATGTTTTCAGTAGTTGTCGTTTATTTGACATGGAAAATTATTAGAACATGCTTTGTGTGAATGAAATCTATCTTAATTCAAAATTATTCATTTTAAAATATACATCATTTATGAAATAAGAATTTTTGAATTTAGGGGTTATCATTTTATGTGAAAACCTATATTTTATCAACACTTGTGCAATAATTTTTCTACCATACTTGTCATTTATTAAATTTCCATGAAATTGTTGGTTTTTTTGTTGACAGTTAAGTGCATGAACCACTATATTTATCTAAATTCTAAATAATGTAATTAAATTGTATACCATTTATGGATAAAACAACTAAATTATTCAAAGCGGTATAGGACACTTTGAATAATGTGAAATGAGAAATTAAATTATTCAAAGTGGTATAGGACACTTTGAATAATATGAAATGAGAAAACAAGTAACATGTGACACTTTGAATGATAAGTAATGGGTAATTTAAAATATCAAAGTGGTATGAGGAATGTTTATTTAGAGAAATGAGGAATGCATTGAACTTAGTATGTGATGGGTGAGGCCCTCTATAGCCATTTGATGCATCGGAAGGTCTCATGAGACTACTAGACGTGTAATTGGTAGAGGCCTTTACCAAATTGATTTATGGTATTGGTATGAGAACTTGACAGAGAGTTTATAGTCCTGGCATGAGGCCTTGACACAGTCTGGCATATGCACTTCCCTAATTATGACTATGAAATTTAATTAACCAAGTGAATATTTGACTATTATAATATTCATGATTAAAGAGCGTGTACTTATGAGAATCCGAAGAAGTAAATTCTTATGAAATAATTTGTATTCAGAACTCAGAGATTTATCGTCTAGATTATGTTATATAGTTTGTAAGGAAATAATTAGTGTTATTATTCTATGCACAACTCTGATCATGTATTACTCTCAGTCATAAATTAAGTACTTGCACTTTTTCATGTCATACATATTAAAGTTAGAATAAACTTTACATTATATGATTTACAAAATATGTTCTATATGAGCATGCTTATAATTGGAACATGCTTCATTGTAACTCAATTATTGTTCCTTAAAATGTTCAATTATAATTCTTGGACAAAATGTTATGTTATGATTCTTTTATTACATATTTTCTTAAGAAAATGTTTTATGAATAATTTTAAAGGAATATTTTCAAGAGGTTTTAATTGAAATATTTTTTTTTTAAACCCTATACTGGGCATTTTTATTCCCACCCTATGTTTTAACTTAAATATTATAGGTTTAGTGGATTTGAGTTTCACTTATTGGTGGCAGCTTTTTGGAGATTCTCTTCCCTTTGAGTTTTTTAAGGAATTGTAATAATTGTATCTAATTATCTAGGACCTGAACCAAAAATATCCTCTTTAGTGGAACATGATGTTTGATTTATTAGCATTCCTTTTTATAAAAAAAAATCACACCTTGTTTAATTGAAATCACACCAGCTCCGGGGCAGTCTGGGGTCGGGGCATGACACAGAACTTATTTCATTTATTGTATAGATTGAGATTTATTTTTTTAGATCCCAAAAAATATGCAATTTGGTGTTGTATTTTTTATATTGGTTAATGTAATGTAGGTCCATGGATATACCCTTGCTCATACTATATATTTTCTTATATAAGGATATAAAAATAGTGATATAACCATTTATCGAATATGTGAAGAGATAAATAAGAGAAAAAATTTCAATTGGTAATAAGACACCAAGACTGATTTACCCCCCCCCCCCAAAGTGTTGGCTATATATTAAGTGATACTAACAATTTTTTTAAATTCTAGGTTCCACTAGAAATTATATTCTCAATAATCTCAGAATTTAATGTTTTTTAGTGTTTTTTGTGAGTTTTAATTACCAAACTTTTTATATAGTGAAGGCATAGATAATAAGTTTCAACTACTGATAATGATTATATTGATTCAAATATGTTGAATAATATATGAGAGATATAATTTAAAAATAGTAAGAATGCATACCTCATATATAAATATGAAGAAGATAATGCTTTTCCATGTTGAAATCTTAAAGAATAGAGATCTAGACTAGATAAAGAATATTTAGTGATTAAATAAATTTTCTATGTGGTGGAAAACATTTTCTCTTTAGATTAAACAAGTAAAAGTGGGGGAATTATTATCAAAAAATAATTGAATAATGATACATATATATAGTTTTGAGGAACACCTTAGATAATGTTCCAAAATAAATTAACACTACTATTTATGGCTCTTTCAAATACATATAGGAGGATCTCACCCTTCATGAAAAATAATTAGAGAATAGTAGAAAAGAATTAGTAAAAAAGGTAATATAAATGATATTGAAAATTTAGAAGGATTGGTTTGAAGAAATCCAAAAGATAAATGAATCCATTGAGATTATTTAAGGAATATTCAATGCATTTTAATAAAAGAAAATAAATATAATTGATTTCAAAAATACTCAATTAGTGTTCAAAGAATTCGATATTAAGGATATTAAAAAATTGATTCAATAGAGAAACATAATGTATAAATATTACATTAATAAGATAATGAAGGATTATGAAGACAAATTGATGTTATAAGTGAATGAGAAATATATCATCAATTTAAAGTTTCATGAATTAAAGGTTAAACTTGGAAAAGTGGAAGTGAAACAAGATGAATATTAACAATAATTAAAGAGAATAATTAGAAATATAAATACTTATAAGGAGAATATTGGTGATAAAATAACTCTATTATTTGGAAAAAAAGAAACATACATCATAAAATTATCAATATTTAGAAAAATCAAATAAAAATATGCCATATAATCTATAATTTTATGTCTTCACTAATGTTATTTCAATAAATATTTCTTGATAAAAATTAAGACCTATCCAAATATAAAATAATATAATTGAAGAATAGTCCATCACTAGAACTATGGTGGATGTGAGAAAGTGTAGAAAATGTTTTTCTACAAGAGAAGTCTGACTAAATAATGATATTGCACTTAAATATCATGGAATCAAATATTTTTATCCTATTATTCAAAACATAAAAAAGGTTTCATAACTACTAATTGTGTTATGAAGAGTTTTGGCATAAATAACATGATTTTTGGAATAATATTTCAGCTTCTATAAATCAAAATAATCTTATTTCCAAGGGTAAAAAAGAATTAATGAAATAAAGTGCACAATAAATTTTGGATATGTTTATCCCAAACATATTTAAAAGTAATAAAAATTATATGGAATATATAATGATAGTGGTCATTATAAAGAATCATGATGGTTTAAATCATGAAAGAAAATTTTTAAAATAATTTGGAATAAATGTCCAAATAATATGTAGAAAAAAGGTGAGTTAAAATTGGCTAATAAAAAAAATAATTCTCTTCAATGAAAACCTAATATGTCAAAGAAGAATACTTCACTAAGAAGAAGATACTTATTTTATGTTAGAATATTTCACCCCATGGATCATTGTAATCAAAAAATCTAAATCAATGATGAAAGCAAAAATATTCGACAACAATGGGGAAGGTAAGTATAATAGAAAAAAAAAAGAAAATTGTATCGGTGGGAATTCGTTTGAATCCATTTAGCAGTTATAATAAAAATTATCATGTTCAAAATAATTTATGATAATATGAAGATCAATTTGAAAGTTAAAATGGAATAATAATTAGTGAAGTAAAATTCTAAAGGGAAATAAATTTTCTATTTGAATAAATTGAATTTCCTAAGAGTTTGTTATAAGATAAAAACTCAAGGAATCATGAGGAATTGTGTAGGATCAATCTAGTAACTTGTTAAAGAATTATTTAATAATCACACCTGATAAATAAAAAATTATAAAAGGACTTATATGCCTTGATGGATAATTAGAAGAATAATATTACAAACAATGAAGGTGTTGATAAAAGAAGTAAGTCCATGATTCCCAAAGAGAACACTTCTATAAAAATTAGAAATGTAATCATGAATGGTTAAACCATATATGGAGAAGAAAA
The DNA here is from genome assembly GCA_963277665.1 of Viscum album. Lineage (NCBI taxonomy): Eukaryota > Viridiplantae > Streptophyta > Magnoliopsida > Santalales > Viscaceae > Viscum > Viscum album. Next base: position 330,611,295 of record OY728164.1, read on the forward strand.
CAACAGAGTATCATGGTTAATAAGAAAATCTTAACCCTTTTTCTCTCAAAATGGAGAAAAGGATTTGACCATTTTTCCAATATTCACCATGTTGTAATTTTCTTCTCTCTTTGTAAGGAATTGAAGGTTAAGACATTTTTTGGGTGGTGATGGATATGAGTAATCTATTTAGATTAAATAGTATGTTATAAGTATCCATATTGGAGGTGATATAATATTTTGTATTTTGAATCATATTTGTTAAAATGATCAACCATTATGAAGATGATTTTGTAGTGTATTTCTTTGATGGGGAGGGAGATTGTGTGTTTGCAAAGATTCTAGATACTCATAATTCATGAAATATTTGAATTCAGGTAAGTCCGTGAAATCATTAAATAAAGAGGTATGTATAAAAATTAACTCAATTTTTTTAATAATAAAAACTAAATTAATGGGGAATAAATTAGTTTATCCATTCTATGAAAAAGATGATATGGGAGTGGGATGGTTTCTAAAATTGAACATGTTATTTTTATTTGTTTTTTTAATATGTGTGTAGAAATGAGTGCTGGAATTAATAGTGAAAAAAATCATGTGAATATATTTCATAAAAAAAAGTAGCCTAAAATTTTATTAAAAACCACTAAGAAATGATTTTAGAGTCAATATCATATTATAATTGATTGTGGATAGATTTTATTTATAGATTAACCCTGTTGTTTTCTATACATAGGATTGATCACATAAAACTAAAGAATCATAATTGATTGAAATTTTATTCAAGTTAATTGATATAATCATATCCCAAGGGTCTTGGTATTTATTATCAATAAGGGGAATAGAGAAGGAAATGGAAAAGGAATATATTGACATGTATTTTCTATATTGGTATTGATAAAAAATCCAAAGGGGGAGATTGTTCAACTAACTTTTTGTTTATTAAATTTGGTTTCAATGAAGATGATGGTAATAAGAATATGTAAATATGTTTCAAGAAGAGTTTATTATAATGAATATAGAGTTCTCTATAAAGACAAAAATACGGAATGAATTACCAAAGAATGTCCTCAATCTAGTTATCATTATATATTGAGTTATAAAAATTTTATAGGATTTAGAGAATTACTATAAATCTTGGAATTAAGTTGATACCATTATTCAATGACAAAGTGAGTTTCTACCAATGTTTATATAATACAAAATAGGTGATAAAGATGTAAAAGTAGTGAAATTTTACCATTTAAAAAAAGATGTGATCATTGGATATTCACTTCGAGATCTATTCCTAGGGAATATTTTTGGAAAAGTTTATTCTAATTTTTCATGGATATTACTAATTTAATAATTATTTTAAAATATATTTGAAGGTATTGTAGGTACTACTAATTAGATCATGATGATACTCTTGGTACTTATTTTATAGAATTCATATTGTGGGATATTTCATTCACTTTAATTGAGATAATTTATATTTGAGCTATGTTCCATAGAGTCTTTTGATTTATGAATATAATATATATTTAAGGAAGATAGTTGATAAGTTCCATCCTTGTGATTAAAAAGCATGAAAAATGATGATGACTTGTATGATGTTTAAGGAAGCAATGAGATTGAGTTGAGGTAGTGGATATTTTACTGATATTGATATACTGAATTATGTTTAGAATTGTTTTGGTTTTGATTTAAGTTGATTTCTAGGAATTCTCAAGTGATTTCAAGTGGTTAGTATTTTTCATTTGAATTGAGAAACATAGATTTTTGCCTAGAAATTTTAGTGAGAATACAATTTTAAAGTTGTTAAATTATATGACACAAAATAAATTTATGAAACAATAAAACGTTGGAAAAGACATGGATGAGCTTCCCTGAATGTGTATGTTTTTTGAATTCATGAAAACTGGTAAAGGATTGAACCAACATGATATACATAATATATGTTTCAGATTAATAATTTGGAAAAGTATCTGGTATCTCAAAGTATGTTTTAGAAAGGTATTCTAAGACCCAATTGCATTATATTTTCCAATGTTCATAACCATATAGAGATTTATAAGAGTAATCCAGTAGACTAGATAGAAAAATAAAAAATACTGAAAAAAAATATTAAATTTCTTCCTATATAAGTTTCTTCTATAGAACTCATAAGATTCATTTTGAGACTCTCCATGTGAAACTTAAGGGTAAACATTTCTTGAGTGAAATTCATTAAACAATTATATGGTGACTTAAAAAAGTAAAGTACCGTTTATAAATTTGTAAAATTAAAGACTAATTCCATAAAGTTCATTTGTTAAGAAAATTTTGAGTTTTATAGATATTAACAGTGTTAAATATTTTCTAGAAGTTATTTTATAAAGTAAAATCACATGATGCATTTTCTTCACTTTGGTGTTTCGAATATCATGATTATGGTTACTATCATGATTAAAGATACTTTATTTGATGTTAAATAATGAATATGAATTTTTTATGAGCTGTGAAGAATAAATTAAAACCAAAAATATAAATGTAGGTAGAAGTAAGTTGAAGATGGTTATACTCTTTAAAAGGTAATCACACCATGAGGGGAGGACCATAGTATAGTGCATGTTGAAAATATTGTTGTGGGATAACATCATTCAACATCATAAGATTCCATACTATGATTATATTACTAAATTTTTTCCAATGCATACATGGATTATGATGAATCAATTTTGAGGATAAATTAAAGAGGGAAGGCCTTGATTATTCTAGTTATCATATAGTGAATAATTTTTGAGTTTTATTGAGATGAAATGATAATATTATTATCAATTATTTTAATTATTTTTAAGGATAATAATATAGTGGAAATAAAATGATGAATATTATGAAGGAAATATTTATGTGGTCCTATGAATATGTATTCTAAGAATAAGAAGAATTATGTGTGATCTGATATAGAATCCATCCTATAAATTCTATTTTTCTAAGAAATGGTGAGATAAAATGTTGAATGATAAAAAAATTTCAGGTGTATTAATGAAGATGAAGAATAATAAATAGAAGGTATATTTTTTTGTTTTTTTTCATTCATTTCAAAGTAAAATATGATTAAAGAATCCATAATATGATATTACTATATTGTAATCATTATTTCCTATCATATCATTGTATCATAATGTTATAGTTAACATACTGATTTTTGTGCAATGTATCCATGAGATTATTTTACACTAAGGAATGAGATCACAATATTTCTTTCAAGAAATGACAATGTTAAATTTTTAATAATATTCAAGAGGAGTGTGTTGGATATAATGTATTGTATAGAAGGAAGGTTTGGTTATTTCTAGATTTTCAAATGGGTGAATTTCAGTTCTTTAATTATACTTGGTTTGTGCTAGAAAAATGGGCCCTAGGATATACCAATGATATATATTTCTTTTTAAAGTAAAAGTATATTTCTGTGACAGTGGTATAACAACCACTATACACTACTAATATAGACATAAATCTTAGAGTAAACCCCCATTTACATATATTTTGTTCCTTTTTTCTTTCATGCCCAAGCAACAAGTGTACGAACTTAAGGTATGAAAAAGTATGATAGATCCATTCACTGAATAGGTGTAGTGGTAAAGAAGGGAAAATGATTTAATTTTTAATTATATATTGACACTAATCCCCCCCACTAAGTGTTATCCATATCACATGTGATGCTAATAGTAGGTTCTTAAGATTTTTAAAAAAATTAAATTTTGTTTTTTAAATAATAATGGTTGATGCCCCATGGGAACAACTAGAGAGACCCCCATCCCCATAAGATTAGGTTTTATGACCTACACAACATAAATAATAATTGGTTCAAACCAGACCCAACTTTTCCAGCATAATTAGCCTATATAAGGGCCTGTTAACCTTCTAAGCTCATTTTTTATGTCTAAATAAACCATAAAAATTAATAAAAAAATTATTTAAATAATAATTTCCATAATTAATGAAAAAAAATAATAACATTATGAATTATCAATAATTATTTCAAATTATTTAAATGAAAATTTTAGGCATTAAAAATTCCATCAAGTTGCATTTTATCTTATTTAATTTTCATTATGGAATTGTATTTCATATTAACTGGTCATGATCTAATACTGAACTGTGTACATTTGGGTATTTATTTATTTAATATAATTATTGAATTTATGTTTTAAAATGTACTAATTTTATATTAAATATCATTTTATATAGTATGGAAATAATATATTAATGTTTAAATGTAAAAAAGGCATATGTTTCCACATTTTGAGTGATAATGATTTTATCTCACATCTTGAGTTTCTCCCACATTTGTGTGAGTATACAATATAAATATTAAAAGGAGTTTATGATGACATTTTTTGAGTCAAATTCCAATGTAGAATCAAATAATAAAATACATGGGGATTTTGTGAGAGCTACAATTGAAGTCATAAAATAACTCAAGGAATTCCCTTAAGGTTTTGATTGATTCATCTTCTACTTAATGGATTAACTATTAGAGAATAGATCGTGAGAATGCCATTATTTATTTAACTTTTTCTTACATGGATAATTATGTTATTATATGAACATGTAGATATTATATTATCACATAGGATGCTTAATGAACATGAAACAAAAAATTAATAATTATGTGATCATTTTTTATATTTTTGAAAGGTTAGGTTGTGAGTGTTATTATATAATAACATTCATGATAAATATAAATTTTATTTAAAACATGAAGTAACTAAATAAATTCAAAAACCTCAAAAAATATATTAAATTATAAATTTCTTCCACCATATAAATTATAAAAGAACCATTGTTCAGAATTCTCTTCAACCAGAGTTTACGGTACCTAATTATATCAAGTATTTTTAAAAAGAGTGGTGGTTTAACTTATCAAAAATCAATATCAAATATATATATATATATATTGATTGGTATAACTTTAGAGGAATGTGTTTATGTAATCTAAGTTAAGTATTCATAATATATGTGAATCAACACAATAAATTTATGGCTCATGAGTCAATGCTACTAGGCAGTCCAAATCTTACCTTAGACTCTGAATTAGTGGTGATTCCATAGCTCCATTCATCCAATGATAAGAATTTTATTAAAAAATTCAAAGGATCCAACAGTATTGGGTGGTATGAATTAATGTAACACTAGATAATATGATTAAACAAGATCTAGACACCCAATAGAAATTTACACCAATCTAGTAAAATAAATACAAGAATTATACTGAGTGTCTTGAAAATCCACAACTTTGTTCCCCCCACACCACATTTGGAGAAGATTCACCTAGTTGTCCATGAGGACCTTGAATATAATAATATGGTAAGAGATAGACCAGAGAATGGTTATTTTATCTTGAATATAATTGTAAATAACAAAATAATTTGTTTCAACTAAGGAAACTGAAATACTATTGTAATGGAAAACCTTCATCCCGTTGAGAGTGGCACAATCCAATGCAATTTGGGAGTCACCCCGCTAATAGATTACAATGTAAAAAATAATGTATAATAGTCTAGAGTGACAAAAAAAACCTCCCCCTGAATGAAGTTGAGTTTGAAGGATCTATCCATGATTAGTTTTAGGAAATTTATAGGAGGATTGTAGTGAACCCATCATCCTTAAGGATGGAGCATACATCTATAGATTCAAGATAATTGTTAGGTCAACATGTAGGCTTCTACACCTGACAACCATAGCCAGATATGATTAGGAGGTACCATCAAGCCAATCCTTCTTTCTATAATTATAAATTCCCCAATAGCCCACTACCAAAAAAATTGATCCTCTCTTTCACTCTTGATTCTTGATTCCCACACGATGGAACCAGGTTTAAATAAAATAAGAACGGTTAAACTACTAAAATTAAAACCCAGGGAACTCACCAAATATGTTCTATATAGAAGGCTCACACTCTCCTTTTAAAATCATATGAGCATTTTTTTATTCTTTGTAGTCCCCATACCAAAGGCACTTTTATGTAATCTTGATCCCCTTAAGATTGGAATCCCCATTTATAGTGATTGCATGATTTTATATATATATATATATAATGAGGAAGTTATATTTAAAAAGAATTTATTTTCACTATATAGTCCCACCCCATTTATCCTGTTCAAAATTTTCATGTAGAACATGGTGATATGACTTTGAAAAAAAATTCCCCAACACTGATCATGTGAAACCAAACATTTCTTAATCATATGTCATTATAATACTATTGAAGATATCACGTTGTTTCAGATTAAGTATATCCAAAATGAAATAAGGATATCTATAAGCCTATGATAACAATATTTCGAGGTTCAAGAACCCCCGGAATCCAAGTGTATTTATTTCCCATTTGTGATTCCAAAAATTGATATCTTCATGTTCAATGATCCCTCACAATTTGTTTTGTAGTTCTACAATGTTCACTATAAGCAATTTCCATAAACAATTGATTCAACTTCTCATGATTTCTAGAACTTTCCCATACTTACCTACAATGAGTTTGGACTAAAGGTATTATCATTTTATAGCCTCACTACCTAACTTAGCTTGAAGAAACTACATGGTACCCATGACACTCCTCATGTTAATACCTCATACCACTTCCACCTTATCCATCCTAGGCCACACAGCCCAGTGACATATCCCTTCCATGTGGGAATCCCATATGAAAGTTGACATGATATTTTTTATATTACTCATAATTTTCTTTAGCACCTCGAGGACGGAAAAAACATGTGTGGGGATAGAAGTGAGAATATAATTGATAAAGTTGATACAGACCCTAAAAGTGGGGAATTGAATCTTCCAATTTATGATAAGGTAACAATATTTTACGACCAAGCCCTTTAAATGGTGTATACACAGTCTACCTGGGGAGATCATGGATACCATGTAATAAATGGGTAAGTGTCTCATGTGAACTTCTAGTCTTACATTGAAATTTTTTCCCCATATTTCTGATCATGATTTCAAATTACAAAGATTTATTTTCTCCTTATTAATCATCTACACAATCCACATATTGTATTATTCAAAAATTATATTGTGATCGTTTATGGTTATTCTAAATCTATTGACAATGAAGACCATATCATCCATGATGATATGGTAAGACACTCCATTAAAGTGGGTCCTACACTAAAATGGGAGGATTCTACCACTAAGAGTTCCGCTAGATAGATATCTTTTAAGGGTATCATGTATCAAAATGAAATCACTAGTGGATAAAGGGTCCTTATTCCTTAATTTTTATATATAATTTAAGAATTTATATTTTCTACATAAAAGTGATAGAGAGACAAGGTGGTCTATATCATCTAAAAAATAAATCACTTATCTAAAGAAGCCCATAAAATCCATCACCTTGAGAATGAATCCCCACTGAAATACATTACACTCTTTTTTACATGTTAATTTTTAATGAAATGTTAGATTTTAGAGTCTTTTAATTAATGTTGCCAATAATTTCTTGAGCTATAGTTCTGGAAGCCTGGGTGGTCCCCCCTTTCATGAAGCCATGCTATTCCTCGAGAACCCATTTATGAATATGAATCAAGATCCTTCTGTTGATATTGATTTATAATACCTTGTAGGGGAAGTTAAACATGCTAGTTGGTTTTTTAAACTTAAGAAAAGATGGATCTTTCACCTTAGATATGAGAATAAAGGTGGTTGATTAGGCCTCTCAAGGGATTATTCCAACTTAGAAATGGTGTGGATTTAATTCCGTGAAATCTATTTTAGTGAGGTACAAGGAGGATACATTGAAAGATCTCAGGAAGCTATCAAGGATTAAAGTTATTTCTTATTTGAGGGATAGGATATCTTCCCATATCTCCCACTCCTATGGAATATTTTAAAAGAACATATTGAGGGATACTAATATTTTAAAAAAATTAATGTGATAAATTTAATATTAATGAATATATAATTTAAAATAAATGATAATAAATATAAAATTACTAGTATTATATAGATTTATTTTGTATAAAAATGGAATTTAATATAACAAAATTCACTACAATAAATACTAGACAACAAACATATCCTTTACGATGCTAATTTCCAAGAGTGGTATAAGTTCTTTCACCTAATTCTTTGTAATGAAAGGAAATTGTTGGTTTTGGAGTCCCCACTACTTGATTACCCACATCAAGAAGCAAGTAAGGGTGAAAAGGAAGCTTTCATTTGGGTTGTGTTTATTTTTTTAGGTCTTTGGACCATTTTGGATATGGGTTTTGAACTATAACTGATTATGTGGGCCCCCATGGACATGGTTTAGGGGTCTTTTGAGACTATTTTTTATTTTGGGGTCTATATCCCATTTATTTGTCTGTGGGCATGTGTTGAATTTACTCTTTTTCAATAAATTTGTGGGGTCATGGTTTGGGGTTACCAAATCTAGGATTTTAACCATTTTAGTTAAATATAAGACTCAAATAATATTCAATTGTGTAATAATAATTCTTGTTCAAGTAAGTAAAGAAGAAAATTTTAAGGAAATACCAAGAATTGTGTTTTAACAATTTTTGAGCAAAAACTCATAGGTATTTGACATGATTTCTTACAAGGTTTAAAGTGATCAATACACATTTTTACATTAAAAGTGAAAAATCTACAAATATTCTAGAACTAGTACAAAAATATACATGTGAAATATTTTAAGTGGAATCTAGAGGTAAATTCATATACCTCATGTAATTCTTTTATAAATTTAAGGAAAATAAAATTGAAGTAATAAATATTCTTGTTAAAAATGTAACAGATGTTTTGGGTGGGTTAGAAAAATAATATATTATCCAAGAATTCATTGATCATTAAATTATAGAGTGGGGTAATTCCTAAAATTACATTTTCTTATACACAACATATATGTGATGTTATTAAATGGAATATCAATGATGATTCATACAAGTATTGAAAGTATTTTATTATCCCTTCTGAGAAATGATTCACAAAATAGAAGAATTAACCCTTAACTATATGCTAAATATAATGAAAATTGGATATCATATGAGTTATAATATGAAATAAAACCCATTATGTCACAAAATTCATGTGTTTGTATGCAAAGTGTTTAAACAAAAGATAATATCACAAAATTCAATAAAAATAAAAATTTCATATCAGTTATTTACCCTAAAGGTTTTTAACATAATTGGAATTGAAGCATTTGTGATGGAGTCCCATCACAAAGGACTCGTTGAAGAAAACAATGTCACTAATAGTTTAGATGTGTTTTTTTAAAAACCATTTTTGTGACGGTCTATTGTGAAAACTTATTTTTTATGGGATTAACAACCCATCGCAAAAAAAATAAAAATAATAAATTTTAATATTATTAAAAAAAATATATTACTAAAATTTAATAAAATAAAGAAATAATAAAATAATAAAATAATAAAAACTAATAAAAATAATAAAAATATATTAAAAGTAATAAAAACACAATATTCACAACAATATTAAATAATAATAATAATAATAAAATAATAAATAAATAATAAAATACTAAAATTATAATAATAATAATAATAACCGATATAATAAAAAAAATAAGAAAATAATAATGTTATAAAAACACAATATTCGCAACAACATAAAAAATGAACTATATTGAAAAGTAAATATATAGATTGATAAAAATATTAAAAAAATACATTAAAATGTTTATCATAAAACGTATATATATGTCAACCCAGCTTTTTATTACAACTTAAACATGATTTATTACATAAAACTTCACTTGATACAATAAAGAAGATCGAGAGGTTTAGTGTCTTTTGGGATTAGGATCATTACATAAAAACAAAAAACATGAAATACAGAATCTTTATTGAAAACTTCCTTTACATGACCACTACATTCCTTCGTACTTATCATTGCATGGGATAACCTGAGGACATGCATAAGAAAAGGGTGAGCTATAAAGCCCAGTAAGGGATTATACATGGAATAACATGAGGAGTACAATAGATGTTAGACAATAGGCATATCAATAAGGCATAAGAAAAATGTGAACATAAAGTCATGATAAAGCATGATAATCATGACATGGAAATGTGGCAACAACACTTAACATGGAATTAGCATGAGCCAAAGCCCATTGCACATGGATCATGAGTAAATCCTCATTACACATAAAGCACAAGTAAACCATCGTTGCACTTGAATTATCATGAGTCAACTCTCATTGAACATGATGTATCATGATACTATACTTTACCCAATGCATTGGAGCGCTCTAAGGGTGCACCCTTCTTAAACATTTCATTTCATGTATAAGTGTGCCACATGGATCATAAAACATGGATTCATAAAACATAATAATTTATTCCATGATAAAGGAATGTGGAATTCATACATGAAACTTTACAATAAATATGTAAATGTGCATGAAGTTGAATACCCTTGATGGAGAAATGGGCATGGTATTCACTACACAATGACATTGGCTTAGAAAATCGGTGCGATTTTGGCAGCGTAACGGCGTGATATAAGAATTCATAAAAAAGGCTGATGAGAGAGAAATGGGTTCCTCATAATATTTTCATGTAATGGACAGTAATTAGGTCATATAGATACATTTCCCAACAATTGTAATGGAATTTAGATTCATGATAAAAATGTATTTCTTGAATGTAAAAGAGAAGAGAGAATTTCCTTTCGGAATTTTGGCATAGTAATGGGTGTACATGGGAGGCATTTAATGAGAGAGAAAGGGTATCCCATAATTCAAACATAAATAGGTAAGTATGAGTGAGGTGCAAAACCATACCCCAACATTTATAATTGAAATTAAAAGGGCAAAACAACTTAAAGAAAATTGGACAAAAATGAGAAAGGAAAAAAAACCCTTACTTGGAAGTGTGCTTCCAAAGGCTAGAGAGAGGCTTGTGAGAGGTTTCTTTGGAGCTTAGGGAACCTTGGGAGGATTATAGAGAGAGTAGGGTAGAGTTTTGACGAACTTCAAGGGATTTGAGTGAGGAGGATGTGGGAGCTTGGGTGGGTTTATGTAGGAAAGGTGAGGGAATTCTTTATTATTTAGGTTTGGGACCCCTTATATTAAATTAATCCAAACCACAAACCATACCATGGTTTTTTCCCATGGATTTTGGAAAAGGGAATAGGAAAACATTATTTTATAAGGCCAAATTCCTAACTTCTTAAAATAATAAGGTTTCTTATGTGGAGGTGAGTCACACTCCCATGGAAATTAATTTAAAAAGGAAAAGTGTTGAATATGTTTTGAGGGGTCCATTAATGCTTTGAAAAGTAAGTCAAAAAAACCCAAAATCACATTATTTTATTGTTAAAACATATATTGTCCAAACATAAAGATTATGGTATTTTATTACATCACCATTGGGTCATTATGATGTCATAAAACACATTATATATTTAAACGGTATTTAATTTTTACCCAAAAATTTGACTGTCTCATAAAATTATGAAAAATTCAACGTTGGATAATTTAGACGTCCTGATTCCAGAAATAAAATCTATTTTACCTAAATAATTTTATAAATATGTTAATTTTCACTTTTAAAATAAAAACCGACATTTATCGAAAATTCACTGGTTTTGACAGAAATGGATTTCAAACCTTAATAAAATTTTTAATTTCATTCATAAAATTATAAGATCATTTATATTTAATAAAAATTAATTCACTAATATTATTATTATTTTATTAAAATATTATTTAATTCAAAAATCCCTTAATTTAATAAAATATATTTCTTAATTAAATAATAACTAAAAACACCATTTGTACTTTAAAAACTATTTACAATGTATCAAAAATGTCTAGAAATTATATTCATTATTATATACAAAAATAATGTACATGAACATAGTACTACTTATTTGTTACATAACCCCTTAAAACAGTCGCATAAGACCTAAGGGTAAGGTGTGTGATGGTGACAGACTCTTGAGGTGGCTCAGATAACATCGCTCGAGTGGTAATTTCAATCAACTTCCACTTTTCCCGTAGACGGTCACGTACGAGCTTGACATGATGAAGCTCAGCTTGGGCTTGGTCAAGGGTGAAGCCCAAAGATGCCACCTCTTTTCCAAGCTCCAACAAATGGGCTTCGTATGGGGCAATTCTATTGGATGAGGTCATCGCTTCTTTTGTCTGAGTAAATTGGATTTGTTAAAGTCCTATATTAATACTAATAATGTGATCATTATTCAACGGCCACATTAACAACGGTCAAAATTATTAACATAAAAACAAATAAGTTGACATCTTATAAAAATATTTTTCATAAAGAGAAATTTAACTAGATTAAGAGGTATTTTTCATTAATGAAACTTTGGGTCATTACAATATTCCCCCCTTAAGAAATTTCGCCCTCGAAATTTTCCTTTTCCCTCACTAAAACAAATGTGGGTAACTCAGCTTCATCATATCCTCCGATTCCCAAGTTTCTTCTTCAAACTTGTGGTTTCTCCACAACACCTTGATGAGGGGCATTATTTTATTTCGTAGAACTTTTTCTCTACGATCTAAGATCTTCACTGGTTGCTCTTCATAAGAAAGATCATTTCCAATTGTACCACCTCAGAAGAGAGTACATGTGAAGGGTCTGGGATGTAATTCCTTAAGAGGGATACATGAAAGACATCAAATACTTTGGCCATGGTAGGTGGAAGTGCTAGTCTATATGCCATAGCCCCAACACGATCAAGAATCTCGAAGGGGCCGATGTACCTTGGACTTAACATCCCTTTCTTTCCAAACCTCATGACCTTCTTCCACGGAGATATGCGTAGAAGCACCATGTCTCTAACTTTAAACTCAAGGTCTCGTCGATGAATATCTGCATAACTCTTCTATCGACTCTGGGATACCTTGATATGCGGCTGAATGGTTTTCACCTTCTCCACCATTTCTTCAACCATTTCCGGTCCAAGCAGCTTACGTTCACCGACCTCATCCCAACATGTCGGTGTTCTGCACCTTTTCCCACACAGGGCTTCATATGGTGCCATTTGGATGCTCAAGTGGAAATTTTTATTATAAGAGAACTCAACCAGAGGAAGATATTGATCTCATCCTCTTTTAAAGTCCATTTAGAATGCTCTCAACATGTCCTCAAGTGTTTGGATAGTCCGCTCGGATTGGCCATCAGTTTGAGGATGATAGGCCGTACTGAAGTTCAGTTCAGTATTTAGAGAAAGTTGAAGACTCTTCCAAAACTTAGAGGTGAATCTTGGATCTCGATCAGACACAATAGATAGTGGTACCACATGCAACCTTACCACTTCCATGATATATATCCGTACCAGTTGATCCAATGATAAATCCTCCTGAATATCAATGAAGTCTGTAGTCTTTGTAAGACGATCCACAACAACCCAGACTGCATTGTTGCCTTTGGATTTCCTTGGAAGTCCAGTGACAAAGTCCATGGTGATGTTCTCCCATTTCCATTCTAGTATGGGCAATGGTTGCATCATCCCCGTAGACTTCTGCCTCTCTGCCTTCACTTGCTAACACACCAGGCACTTTGATGTATATTCAGAAATCTCCTTCTTCATATTATCCCACCAAAAGTTTTCTCGGAGATCTCGATACATCTTTGTGCTCCCTGGGTGAATAGAGAAATTTGAACTATGTGCATCATCCAAAAGTTCCTTCTTCAGCTCCGGACATGATGGAGCACATAGTCTTTTCCCAAACCGCACAATTACTTCTTCATTAACATTAAACTCTGAGTATTTCCCTTTTTGATAGCTTCCACTTTTTCCTGAATTCCCGCATCATCCTTTTGAGCATCGTTTAACCTTTATAAAAGAGATGGTTGAGTAATAATTTGTGAAAGGATTGATGATGTTCCCTTCTCTATGATTCCCATTTCCATCTTCATCAAGTCTAAGAAGATTGGATCCTTCTCAATTCTCATCATTGATAGAATCGCTAGATCCTTTCTACTTAGGGCATTGGCCACCTTGTTCGCTTTCCCAGGGTGGTAACGTATTGAACAGTCATAATCCTTAATGAGCTCTATCCATCTTCTCTGGCGCATATTAAGCTCTTTCTGTGTGAATATATATTTAAGACTCTTGTGGTCAGTATATATCTCGCATTTCTCTCCATAGAGATAATGCCGCCAGATTTTCAAGGCAAAGATCACAGACTCCAACTCCAGATCATGCGTTGGATAGTTTCGCTCATGGATTTTCAACTGCCTTAAGGCATAGGATATTACTTTATTATTCTGCATTAGCACACAGCCTAATCCCTTCTTTGAAGCATCACTAAATACCACAAAAAGTTACCCACTTGTGGGTAAAGTGAGAAAGGGCGCAGTGATAAGCCTCCTTTTCAACTCCTTGAAGCATTCTTCGCATTCATCACTCCAAGAAAACTTCACTCCCTTCCGAGTTAGCTTGGTAAGAGGGTTGTACAATCGTGAGAAATTCCTCACAAATCGTTGATAATATCCATCTCACCCCAAGAAGCTATGGATATCCGTTGCCGATGTTGGCCTCAGTCATCCCTCAATTGAATCTGTTTTAGAGGGGTCCATAGATATCCCATTGCTTGTGATGATATGGCCCAAGAATGAGACCTCCTTCAACCAGAACTCACACTTGCTGTACTTTTCATAGATCTTCTCCTTGCGCAAAGTCTCTAGTACAGTTTTTAAATTCTCCTCATGATCCTCCTTGGTTTTGGGGTATATTAGAATATCATCTATAAAGACTACCAAAAATTTGTCAAGGTAATCTATAAAGACTCTATTCATCAAGTCAATTAATATTGTTGGAGAATTAGTGAGTCCAAAAGGCATTACTATGAATTCATAGTGCCCATATCTTGTGCGAAAATCAGTCTTGGGGACATCTTCCTTCTTCACTATTACTTGATAATATCCCGACCGCAAATCCGCCTTGGATAAGTATTGTGCTCCACGCAGCTGATCGAACAAGTCATCGATTCTTGGGAGAGGATACTTTTTCTTTATCGTGATTTTGTTAAGTTCATGATAATCAATGCAAAGCCGCATTGACCCATCCTTCTTCTTGACGAAGTGGACTGGTGCACCCCATGGTGAAGCACTTGGGCATATAAACCCTTTATCTAGATTCTCTTGTAGTTGTTTCTTCAGCTCTTCAAGCTCAACAACAGCCATTCTATATGGAGTCTTGGATATTGGTATCCCCCCAGGTATAAGTTCAATTGATAACTCAACATCTCTTCTTGTAGGAAGACCAGGCAGTTCCTCGGGAAACACTTCAGCGAATTCTCTCACAATAGACATTTCTTCAGGGATGGTTTCTTCCTTGGACTCAATCATATGAGCCAGATACACGTGCTCATAAGGTAGTAATATCCATGCTTGATATGATGGATCTAAATGAGATTCATCTTCCTCCTGACACTTGTAAAGAATCGGGGGTCGATTCTCCATATGGAGTGCGATTTCCCTCTCCTGACAATTTATGTTGGCTCTATATAAGGAAAGCCAATCCATGCCAAGAATTGCATCAAATTCCTCCAGAGGGAGTATGACGAGGTTCTTCGGGAAATTCAATCCACATATTATAATAGGGGAGAACTTATATTCATGGGATGAAATGATTGCCCCATTTTCCATACTCACAGACATCTCTACTTCCGTGATTTGTGGTGGTGTTGGGATTGTTCTACTAAACTTTCGAGATATAAAAGATTGAGTAGAACCTGAATCGAAAATTATGTTCTCTATTATTGAATGAATAACTAGCTTACCTATCACCACTTCGTTGTCGGGGTTCACTTCGGCAGAAGTGATGGAAAAATCTCTTCCTTGTTGTCTTGGCGGTTTTTGGTTGCCTCTGATAACCATTATATTAGGGCACTGATTTGCAAAATAACCATGTTCTTTGCATTTTTAGCATTAAACAACGCGTTGAGGTTCAAACGGAGCGTTCCTCTCCTCTGTCGCCGCCACGGGTCCTTCTTGCCGACAGTTAACAGCTAGGTGCCCTTCTCTTTCACACCAGAAGCATTTTCTCGTCCCCTTAAGGCAATTTCCAGGGTGCTTCTTTCCACACTTTTGGAAAGTGGGATGTTGGATCTTCTTAGCACTGTTTGATTTATCCATCGGACCACCAGCATTGAAGTCCACCTTACGATTCTTATCCCCATGATACCCCTATGATTCCACGATCTCCATTTCGACATTGAGCGCACATCGGACAATTTCCTCGTAGTTGTCGAAGTCGCGGATCGCTAATGCTTTCCGCAAGCTAGGCTTCAGCCCACCAAAGAAGTGGTCATCCTTGAATTCGGGGGTAACGACAAAGCCGGAAGCGTATCGTGCAAGCCTTGTGAAGTTTTCCTCATACGCTCCAACAAATTCTTCATCTTTTTGCTTTAGGGAAAGGAAGTTCCTTTCCATCTTAAGCCGGAGGGTGTGCGGAAAATATTTATCGAAAAACATCTTCCAAAAATCCTTCCATTCCAATGCCTCGATCTCCTCCTCAGGCTTCGTATTTTTGATCAACGCCCACCATTGATTAGCTTCACCCTCCATACGATAAGTAGTCAGGAGAACCTTCTGTTGTTCAGAACATTGAGGGATGGAGAATATCTTTTCAATGTAGTTGATCCATTGTTCAGCGATCGTGGGATCGGATGATCCACTAAAAGTAGGAGGCCTTTGTCTCATGAAGCTCTCGATAGCGACTTGTTATTTTTTTAGGGGGGGTTGAACATTCCTCTTGACCTGTGTTTCTATTCAAAACTTGAGTTAGCTGAGAGAGAAGCATGACAAAGTTCGTGATTCCCGCTCCCATTGGATTGGGCATCTCATTAGTACAGTCATCACACTGATCTTCACAATGGTTGTTAGCCTGAGTCCTCCTATTACCAGCCATTTTCTGGAATAAAAGGAAAGATTGGCGTAACACATAAAGGGTAATCCAAAGACAAAAGTTGATGACTTATAAATAAACTTTTGTTTCCTTAACTCATGAGTCTATAGGCTTCAATCTAGTCTTTTCATGATCTACTTTCTAACATATATTCTTAGGGGCATTTTTTTAATTCCCTTAATAAGGGTTAATACTATGTTTATGAATTTGTCAAAACATATCCCTCGGGAGTGTCATAACCAAGAGTGCAGTAAGGCCCGTTGTCGTGCACCAGTTCCCGTTCGATTTTAGCTCAAAGCGGTGTTTTCGGTTTTTACACCTAGGATACATCTGTGCCAGAGCCGCATCTACCTGCTCGTATCCAGACAGGGATGTATTTGTTTGATAAACCACTTACTTAGTACGTACCAAAACTTAGGGATGTTATTATTATACTTAGTCTTGTATCTAAGGCTTTACTAGGGTTTACTAATCCCAAAAATAACTAAACCTATCCTCTGATACCAACTATGACAACCCTACTTTTTATTACAACTTAAAAATGATTTATTACATAAAACTTCACTTGATACAACAAAGAAGATCGAGGGGTTTAGTGTCTTTGGGGATTAGGATCATTACATAAAAACTTAAAACATTAAATACATAATCTTTATTTAAAACTTCATTTACATGACCAGTACATTCCTTTTTACTTAGCACTGCATGGGATAACCTGAGGACATGCATAAGAAAAGGGTGAGATATAAACCCCAGTAAGGGATTACACATGGAATAACATGAGGAGTACAATACATGTAATAAAATAGGCATATCAATAGATCATAAGAAAAAGGTGAACATAAAGGCATGATAAAGCATGATAATCATAACATGGAAATGTGGCAACAACACTTAACATGGAATTAGCATGAGCCAAAGCCCATTGCACATGGAGCATGAGTAAATCCTCATTGAACATAAAGCATGAGTAAACCCTCATTGCACTTGAATTATCATGAGTCAACACTCATTGCACATGATGTATCATGATACTATACTTTACCCAATGCATTGGAGCGCTATAAGGGCGCAGCCTTCTTAAACATTTCATTTCATGCATAAGTGTGCCACATGGATCATAAAACATGGATTCATAAAACATAATCATTTATTCCATGATAAAGGAATGTGGAATTAATACATGAAAATTTACAATCAATATGTAAATGTGCATAAAGGTGAATACCCTTGATGGAGAAATGGGCATGGTATTCACTACACAATGACATTGGCTTAGAAAATCGGTGCGATTTCAGCAGCATAATGGCGTGACATAAGAATTCATAAAAAAGGTTGATGAGAGATAAATGGGTTCCTAATCATATTTGAATTTAATGTACAATAAGGAGGTCATATAGATACATGTCCCATCAATTTTAATGTAATTTAGATTCATGATACAAAATTTTTGCTTGAATGTAAAAGAGAAGAGAGAAGTTCCTTTCGGAATTTCGGCATAGTAACGGGTGTACATGGGAGACATTTAATGAGAGAGAAAGGGTCTCCCATCATTCAAACATAAAGAGGGAAGTATGAGGGAGGTGTGAAACCATAACCCAACATTTATAATTTAAATTAAAAGGGAAAAACAACTTAAATAAAATTGGACAAAAATGAGAAAGGAAGAAAAAACCCTCACTTGGAAGTGTGCTTCCAAAGGCTAGAGAGAGGCTTGTGAGAGGATTCTTGGGAGCTTGGGGCACCTTGAGAGGATTCTAGAGAGGGTAGGTCAGAGGTTGGACGAACATCAAGGGCTTTGAGCGTGTAGGAAGTGGGATCTTGGGTGGGTTTATATAGGAAAGGTGAGAAAATTCTTTATTATTTAGGTTTGGGACCCCTTATCTTAAATTAATACAAACCACAAACCATCCCATGGTTTTTACCCATGGTTTTTGGAAAAGGTAATAGGAAACATTATTTTATATGTCCAAAATCCGAACTTCTTAAAATAATAAGGTTGCTTATGTGGAGGTGAGTCACACTCCCATGGAAATTAATTTAAAAAGGAAAAGTGTTGAATATGTCTTGAGGGGTCCATTAATGCTTTGCAAAGTAAGTCAAACAAACCCAAAATGACATTATTTTAATTCTAAAAAATATATTGGCCGAACATAAAGATTATGGTATTTTATTACATCACCACTGGGTCATTATGATGTCATAAAACACGTTATATATTTAAACAGTAATTAATTTTTACCCAAAAATTTGACTGTCTCATAAAATTATGAAAAATTCACTGTTGGATAATTTCGACATCCTGATTCTAGAAATAACATTTATTTTATCTAAATAATTTTATAAATATGTTAATTTTCACATTTAAAATAAAAACTGACATTTATCGAAACTTTACAGGTTTTGACAGAAATGGCTTTCAAACCTTAATAAAAAATTTAATTGCATTCATTAAATTATAAGACCATTTTATATTTAATAAAAATTAATTTAATAAATATATTATTATTTTATTAAAATATTATTTAATTCAAAAATCCCTTAATTTAATAAAATATATTTCTTAATTAAATAATAACTAAAAACACCATTTGTACTTTAAAAACTATTTACAATGTATCAAAAATGACTAGAAATTATATTCATTATTATATACAAAAATAATGTACATGAACATAGTACTACTTATTTGTTACATAACCCCTTAAAGCAGCCGCATAAGACCTAAGGGTAAGGTGTGCGATGGTGACAGACTCTTGGGGTGGCTCGGATAACATCGCCCGAGTGGTAATTTCAATCAACTTCCACTTTTCCCATAGATGGTCACGTTCGAGCTTGACATGATGAAGCTCATCTTGGTCTTGGTCAAGGGCAAAGCCCAAATATGCCACCTCTTTTCCGATCTCCGAAAAATGGGCTTCGTATGGGGAAATTCTACTGGATGAGGCCATCGCTTCTTTTGTCTGAGTAAATTGAATTTGTTAAAGTCCTATATGTATACTAATCATGTGATCACTGTTCAACGGTTATATTAACAATGGTCAAAATTCTTAAAATAAAACCAAAGAAGTTGACATCTTATAAAAATATTTTTCATAAGGAGACATTTAACTAGATCAAGAGGGATTTTTCATTAATGAAACTTTGGGTCGTTACAATATAAATCACTAAGGGTCTTCCGGAGGAGTTGAAGAAGATGGTGGAGGTAATATCATCCCTAAACCATGAGTTATATGTCTTAAGTGCTCTATCAACTACTCATTTTGTTGTTTCTACCATCAACATATCTCCTCTTATTGGTGTTGTTGTTGTCGATAGATCTCTTCCTCCTCTCTATGCATGGTCTTTATAATCTCACCCTGAGTTCACATGTGCCCCTCACACTATGCAGCAGATGATGATGACTCTCCATGAGCTCCTCTCAAGTTGCGTGATGACATCACAATGGTACCTTAATAACTTTGAGGAGTCAATCTATAGCTAATACCAATAACTCAACATTTCCCAAAGCCATATATATCCTCTTACATCCATGCTACATCATTAAATCCTACTACACTAGAGGTCAGATCCTTAGTATCATCATGACTCTCATCCTGATTCTGAGATGTCATGGCCTCATATGACTCCTTTAATTTCAATTTAAAATAAAAATATTTAAAATATTATTTGTAGTTAATTTTAAAAATAAAAAAGAAATTTTATTGACCACAATATAACACTGACAATCATCTCTAATCTCTCCAATGATAGGATCACTGTATATCCTTCTATAAACATTGAACTATATAATATCAGGTTGTTTGACTACCTATATGAGTATAAGAAAAATAGTTTACATTTAAAGTTGTGTAAATTATTAAAAAAATTACTTACCAAATGTTTTTGATGTGTACTGAATGTACGACTACTGGCTCGATATGTCACCTCTTGTCTCCCATGGTTCTATCAACCCAATGATTCTCTCGTATAAAAAGTATATCTCATCCAATATGAACATAAACCATCCCAAACCTAAGATGAGATTTAATCTTGTCAGTGGGCATGACAAGATTAGTCAAAATATGTGACTCTTGTTTTCCACATTTCTTTCCTCCTAAGATTGTGAAAAAAGTGATGGTAATGCTCATGCATACATCCCTCTCATGACTCCCAAATAGAGTCTCACATTCTATCATCGATGGGATACCATAAACCCTACAAATAATTCATAATATGAAGTTATTAATTTAATAGTTTTCAAAATAAATATTATTTAATTATGTATCATTCAATGACCAAACATGCGATGCTATACATCAGTAGGAATCTAATCCCATATAACCCATTCTCTAGAAAAATAATTATACAATATAGTACTTACCTTTCCAACTGCAATATGTGAAAAGATGTGAAAAAAGAGAAAAAAGTAATAAAACAATTAGTATATAAATAAATTAATGAAAACTAACTAAAATACACAACTGAACATAACTCAGCATGTGTGGATTGAACTGAAGATGTGGACGTCGCTCAGGGATAGAGTTAGGAATCATTAATCTCGTAAGACCACAACCCCTCTGAGTCATTGTTGAACCTCAAATAGTGTGAGGGTCAAATGATGTATCATCAGCCTCATCATTAGGTAGTAAAGCATCATCTAACTCAAAAATTATATTAGAGAAATTTTCATAGTCCATCTAGAACATGAAATGAATTTTATCAATAAATAACTTAAAACAAGTATTATATATGGATATATAATATTTATGAATATAACTAGTATTTAATTATTTCAATATTCATCCTCATATTCATATATGATGGTGTCAATATGTTCATAGTCCTCCTCAGTATCATACATTTCCATTGGAGTTTCACATCATCATCATTTTCTATTTCAAATCCACATGTTACATCAACAGTATCATCGCATCCTTCGACAAATAACTACTGGGATTCATCATTGATATTTGTTTATCTTCATGGAAAATATGGATTTGGTGTTACCTCTTGAAAATTTTCAATTTGTTTCACTTTAATGGATCCAAATTCACTTTGGATAAATTGATTTTTACAGGATTTCATTTTTATTATGCTCCACAAATCGCTCAACTCTCTTAAAAACATAATAATTTTCATAATAAATTTGATGTTCTTAATGAACCAATAAAAATGGTTCATTTACTACAAGAAGGATTTTATATTTAATATCTACAATTTCACGGTGTAAATGAACATTCAAACCCTCTATCAGTATCCAAAATATTAAATTTAAACATCATTATATAATTCTGTCCTAGATAACACAGTTCAATTATTTTATTCAACATGTCGTAAATTCAACATCACATTATCTATGATGAGATCCTATCAATAAAACACCATTATAAATTCTTTTTTATTCCCCGTATACATGTGTATAAAATCAAAAACCATTTACTGTATATGCACTGTAATATTTAACCACTTTGGATGGGGGGTTAAAAAATACACACAATCGATTATCAATTTTATTAGAATATTGAGATAGCTGAAAATTTTTAAAATAATTATCAATTTAACAAGTAATAAATTTATTTTATATGTTAAACCACAAACAATTTACTTTAACAATTTTTGAAACTAGTGGGATTAATTATTTTTCTAACATTATTCTAGAGAATCTCCTGTAATTTGTGGAAATTGTTTCTTCATATGATTATTATATAATCTACAAATAAAATAATATTAATTTGCTTAAAAAATATATAATAAATGATATGGGCCCTCACATTACAAATTGTCTCATTTTTCAAAGTTGAACAGAACATATGTATGAGACATGTGATGTTCATTATCTGAAATCCATTGTTCATGAACTCCACATCAGTGTATCTTTCACAAGGAAATTTTGTTTTGCAACAACATAATATGTACTAACATCATTACTCAAAAATAAATTTAACTCATCAATCAAAGGATTAAAATAAACATCAATACTTTTTTATTTCCTGAAATGAATAAGGTCAAAAAGATATATGGCTCATTCGCCAACATCCAAGGAGTTAAATTTTATGAAGTTATAAAGATTTTCCAATAATAACATTGACTACCATAAGAACCAAATGGATACAAACCATCAGTAAAAAGACCCAATTGCACCTTCCGAGATTTTGAAGTAAAAAATGGAAGTACTTGATCATAAGGTTTCCATAAATAACATTATGTGGGATAATTAAAGCTTTTATTAGTTGAAATATTGGTTTTGTATCATGACATCAATGATGCTATGTTCCAAGACATAAATAAACGTTTAACTCTGAGTGTAATTGGGAAATACTTCAACTATTTTATAAGAATCAATCAAGAACTCCCTAGTTGAGCATCTTTGTAACTCAATTTTCCACAGGTAGGAAAACTAACTAATGAATCATTTTAACCATAATATAAGATGTAATATTTTGAACATGAATGAATCTATTGATAACCAATGACCAAATTATGAACCAGTCTGTTTCTCTCATAGAAATGTTTTGGAAAAACATTTTCGATAGGTAACAGTGCTTTAACTAAAGAGAATATCTAATCAAAACATATATTTCACATTCCATTATCTGTTATAATACCCATAAATTTCTCAACCCCATCAAATTTTCTTCTCTTACAACCATGATATATGGAATCCTCAGCATACTTCAATAACTCATAAAATTGGGATGATTCCAACTCAAGAGTAAAGTCAATATCATCATAAGTTTTAGTCTGTTGAAAATAAGTACCAACCACATCATTTACTATATTTTGAAACTGTAATGGATCTGGAACCAAATTATTAATATCTTCTATGAAATTTCATTAACCATGTTGATACCCAAAAAAATAATATTTTTGAAAACCAAAATGCAATAGATGACCCCCAACATTTTCAATTTTGTCAAACATCCTCATATCACATTTATTACCTAGACACTTAATTGTCCCTTCTAAAACAAATTCAGTTTTTGATGCGGCAGATGATAAAAATTCTTCTACACCCTTAATATATACAGGATTTATACTAGAAATATTTGGATTCCTGTGATGATTTGTCCAATTGTGATCATGTAATAAATATTTTAATTGACTTCCATATTCCATATTTCTCTAAAAGATATAAAATAAATACTTTTTTATGACAAATATGATATTAGAAAAACACGATCCAAAAAAAGAGCAAAAAATTAAAAAAATAGAATTTACTTGTAATTAGAACTAATTATTATAATTATTAAAAATTATTAGTAATTATTACTAATTATTACTAATTATTACAAATGATTACTAATTACCACTAATTATTACTACTTATTACTAATTATTAGAAATTATTATTAATTATTAATAATTATTACTAATTATCACTAATTTATTACTAATTATTACTATTATTACTAATTACCACTACTTATTACTATTTTTTACTAATTTTTACTAATTATTATTAATTATTTATAATTATTACTAATTATAACAAATTATTACTAATTAATGCTAATTGACACTAATTGATTTTAATTAAGGTTAATTATCACTACTTATCACTAATTATCACTAATTATCACTAATTGTTACTAATTATTACCTGTTATAGTTAATTATTTCTAATTATTTCTAGTTATTTCTAATTATTACTAATTATTACATATTATTACAAATCATTACTAATTATCACTAATTTTTACTAATTATTACTAATTATCACTAATTATTACAAATTATTAGTAATTACCATTAATTAAGAATAATTATTAATAATTATTACTAATTATTATTAATAACCACTAATTATTACTAATTACCACTACTTATTACTAATTACCACTTATTACCAATAATTTTTATTAATTATAACTAATTATAACTAATTTTTAAAAATTACAACTAATTACTACTAATTACCACTAATTATTACTAATTATTACTAATCATTACTAATTATTACTAATTACCACAAATTTTTACTAATTTCCCGAATGACCCAAAGGCCTTGTTTTTTATTTTATTATGGATAATCCCCCTTTTAAGGGTTGAAGGGGAACCAGTACATGACCCGTAGGCCCAAGGCACAAGGCCCGACTGACCCTCAATAAATGACCCGAAGGCCCAGAGGCATACCTTGCCCATAACATGACTTGTAGGCCGAACCCAGTAGAACTGCCCCTCCCCAGCTTATGCATCATTGATCAACTGGCTCCCCACATTACATTGCTGACAGCTAGCATTGCCCCGTACAAGGTTTCATGGTGCCTGGTCCCGATGGCAGCTGCCATACCCTCTCATTCTTCTAATCCGGTTAGCACTGCTTTGGGTGGCTGCTACTCTTATTGTTCTAATCCTCATCTCGGTCTCGTTCTGTGTGAACTAGGCTACTTTATGGTCTATGTGGCCGGAAGGCCATGTGGCCTGAAGTCCTATGATAACTCGAAGGCCCTTGAGACCCGTAGGCCCAAATCGGTGAATAGTTTCAGTTGCTACAGTACCGAACAGTAACTGCTACAATACTGCTACAGTAACTACGAAATTCGCCTCCACCTTATTTTGAACCTGGGTCTCTTGGATGCCAACCAGAAGCCCTTACCACACAAGTACGGGCTCATTGGCGCAAATTTTTACTATTTATCGCTAATTTTTACTAATTATTACTAATTATCACTAATTGTTACTAATTATTACTAATTACCACAAATTAATACAAATTTTTCCTAATTGTTGCTAATTTTTAGTAATTTCTACTAATTTTTATTGATTATTACAAATTGCCTCTCTTTATTACTAATTATTACTAATTACAGCTACTTATTAATAATTACCACTAATTATCCCTAATTTTTACTAATTTTTACTTATTATTACAAATTATTACTAATTATTACAAATTAAATCCAATTATTACTAATTGCAACTAATTATTACTAATTATGACTAATTATTACTAATTATGACTAATTACCACTAATTACTACTAATTATTACAAATCATTATCCAATTATTACTAATTTCCATTAATTATTACAATTTTTCTAATTATCACTAATTTTTACTAATTATTAATAATTATATCTAATTATCACTAATTATCACTAATTATCACGAATTGTTACAAATTATTACTAACTATAACTAATTAATACTAATTATTACTAATTATTACTAATTATTACTAATTATTACTAAATATTACTGATTATTACTAATTACCTCTAATTATTACCAATTACCCCTACTTATTACTAATTACAACTAATTGCCACTAGTTTTTATTAATTTTTCAAAGTTTTACTAATTACTACTAATTATTGCTAAATATCACTATAATTATTACTAGTTATTACTAATCATTATTAATTACCACTAATTATAACAAATTTCTAGTAATTATCAATAATTTTTACTAATTATTACTAATTGTCACTAATTATCACTAATTGTTACTAATTATTACTAATTACCACTGATTTTTACTAATTATTATGAATTAACTCTAATTTTTACTAATTATTTCTAATTACCACTACTTATTACAAATTTTTACTAATTGTTAATAATTGTTAGTAATTTTTAACTAATTGTTACTAATTGATACTAATTGTTACTAAATGTTACTAATTCTTGCTAATTGTTTCTAATTATTCTTAAATGTTGCTAATTATTACTAATTATTACTAATTCTTACTAATTATTAATAAATATCACAAATTATTACTAATAAACTATAATTAATACTAACTACAACTAATTTTTACTAATTACCATCAATTTTACTAATTAGTGGTGATTTACACTAATTACCACTAATTTTTACTAATTAGCATTAATTTTTACTAATTACCGCTGATTAATAATATTTTACACTATTTAATAATAATTACTGCATGTTTTTACTAATTCAAGCTTCTTTTTTTAATTATTGATAGTTATTTTAGATTTCCACTTGTTATTACTAATTTTTATTAATTTATAACAATTTTTTACCAATTAACGCTAATTTTAAATAATTCCTTTGATTTATCTCTAATTTTTACTAATTGCCAATAATTAATACTAATTTTCATTGTTTTACTCATTACTATTAATTATTACTATTAACTATTAATTATATATATTTACTTCTAGGTAAAATTAATTATTAAAAATTAAAAGTATTTACATTTTAATTACAAACATTACTACTAATTAAAACTAAATATTACTAATTTAAAATAACTAATGCTAAATATAAATAATTACTTATAGTTATAAATAATTACATATAAATATAAATAATTACAACTAATTGAATCTTATTACGACTAATTCAAAATATTAAAATATAATATAAAATAAAATAAAATAATAAAAATTAAAACATTACCTAAATGCATCAAAAATTAAGCTTTTGTGCACTGCAAACTTCAAACATTTCTTTCCCCATAAAAAATTATACTTTGACTTGAAGGGGGAAGAACTGAAGAAATTAGAGGTGAATTTGTGAATGGAATGAAAAAATGTGTGTATATATAGGTATGATTGGTAGCGACAGAACTATTTGTGACGGTAACCCTGACACAAATAGTTCATGCAATAAATTCTTGAGGTGATGGTTAAAAAATAATTGTGGCGGATCCCATCGTAAATACTCACCTACCGACAGATTATTTTCAACGGTTCAATGATCCTGTCAGAATTAGTATTATTGGCAACAGGTCTCATCCCAAATTGTTCATGTAAAAAATGTGGTGGTTAAAAACTAATTTATAATGGTTGACAGATCCTACCGCAATTACTTTTACATGACCGGGAGTATTTGTGATGGTAATTGGTTCCCATTTCAAAAACACATTACCACACTTTGGAAGGATGGTTCACCAATGGTATTTGTGATGAGTTTGTTTAGCCGTCACAAATAGTTCCTTCTGAAGGGCTATTTACGAAGGGCGTAGGGCCCGTCACAAATGACCCGTCACAAAAGGTCATTTTTCCATAGTGTAAGGATATTACAAAAAACCATAAGATAAAAAAGTTATTGTCCAGTGAAAGAATATTTATATATAATTTTTTACATATTTATTTGAGATGGTGGGAACAATAGACATAGATAAAGTCAAGGTTCGAGATGATCAAGTAGTTTTCATAGGAACAAGTTCAACATGATCACATTGAAAAAGAATATTCTAGAGACACAAATTGTATAGGAATGATAACACTAAAGATAAGTTGTATTATAATCACTAATTTGGTGATATATAATTCGTTGATAATAATATATCTTTATCCTTTAATAAATAAGTAAGTGTTAAATAATCTTAAAATAGTATATGGTTATGAATTTAAAAATAGATTCCATGTACCAAGATCAAAATTGACTTTTGGTAATTTCTATAGTTGATGTAAATCCCACTACGTCAGGATGGGTATTCAAGGGAGATATGAGCATCAATGGTTAATTAATTACCTATAAATAAATATTGGATGTCAATTAATGAAGATCGGTTTAGTGTTGACTTTTTCAAAACCTTTTCAAAAATAGAGATATTGAAATCCACTTGAGTTCAAATCATCATAGTAACTAATATTGTTATCATATTAATATTATAAGGTTTCATTTATGGATCAAGGTAGGAATTAAATCATGTAATAATTATTGTTCCATGTATCTATGAGATTTTAGTGGAAGTGACAAGGTTTTTACATAAAATATCTCGATAAAATTTGAAAAATAGATATTAGTCTTATAGTTAGTAAAGAATAAATTTGAAAATAATTCTCCAAAGATAAACATAAAAAGGTAACCCATGTTATAGGGAAAAATATAGACTAAGATAGATCTATGAGTTTATTGGAACAATTAAAATATATATAAATATATATATTAATAAGGTATTGAACATACCATAAGGAAAATTTTGAGAGAGAATTGTTACCAATTTCACATGGAATAAATCTCTTTAAGAATACATGTATAAGACAAAATAGGTGATTAAAATTGTGTGTAGAACTCCATACACTTCAGTTATGGATCTATTACATATTCCATGTTATGTACTAGAGATGTATTTCTAACACATACATTATGGTAAAAACATATTAAATAAATTGTGAAGAACTACATAAGTGGTAGTCATAACTATCCAACTATACATGAAAGAGTACAATGGGTATATACTGAGAGAAGAATGAATACTAGTTATCAAGAGGATATAAAACAAGTCTTTATATTAATCAATTGATCTAATATCAATGTTAGGACAAGGAAATAAGCAATAGTATATCATTCAAGCTAGTGGTATCCATAATTTTTAAGTTTGTTGTGGCTTATAATACAACTAAAGTAGTATAAAATAGACAATAATTTTTTACAATTCTTGTAATCATATCATGAAAGTGAATTATTATCATAATATGTAACATCCCTAAATGCATAGGGTTAAATTACTAAATGATATAACTCATGTCAACAAGGTACACCTTCCTTTTCAGGAGCCTGCCTGGTTAGAACTCCACAGTTAAGCGTGTTTGGCTTGGAGTAGTGATCAGGATGGGTGACCTTCTGGGAAGTTTCCCAGGGTGTGTGAGAGTGAGGAAAAAGCACACTGGAAAGGACATGTGTTGGCTTGTGGGGATAGACATTAGTCAGATGACCCGTTCGGGCATGTGGGTGGGCCCCAGTGTGGGGATAGTCATTAGTCAGATGACCCGTTTGGGCATGTGGGTGGGCCCCAGGGTGGGGACCACATGTCTGCGGGGCAACTGGTGCTACCTGGCGAGCCAGGACCCGATGACCATGTTAAGGCAGGGTGTATGTGCTGTCACCGGGGCCCAGTTGTTACAATTATTTACTTGTGATCATTCACACTTTGAGGCTCATCGGACCCTGCATGTGGGGACCACTTCATCCTAAACTAAAATTCTTCTGATTTGGTGGAATTTGTTGATACACTTTTTGTGGGATCCTTAAGGTCCTTATCTCAAGAATAGTGTGTCATTATTATAGAAAAAGAGTAGTATCAAAATACACATCACGGGCCCAAAAGATATATGGATAAGTCATAACTATGATAAAATCCAATGAAAACATACTATGTAATGAAATATCTTTTTCTTATGATATCTAATAAAGCATGATGCATAATTTTTGTCAACATAATTTTGTTATTTATCTATATTTATTGACATTATTGGATGGAATTTCCTTCATATACCATGACCATGTACTTAGATGAGGCACTACCATCCCATTCAAGTTTCAAAAGATATCGTCTTCCATTCATAAGTGAAAATACCTCTCTTGATCATTCAATATATGTGATACCATCAATGCAACACCTAATGCAAGCTACTTCCCAAAACCATAAATGTCATTGTTTTAATCATGAATCAAAGTATGTGATGAAATGATACACATTGATAATGATATCAATTCAAGAGAAAAATACACATGTTCAAAGACAGAAACATTCAATAAAACCAAAATATGTGGTGTTTCTATTGGCGTGTCATCTCTTATAATATCATGTAGTTGTGATCACCAAGTGAGAACTTCGTGAGAAGAAGTATCTGTATTTATGAGCCCCCAAAACCTTATAGTCATCAGGGCCCAGTTGTTACAATTATTTTGTTGTGATCATTCACACTTTGAGGCTCATCGGACCCTGCATGTGGGGCCACTTAATCCTAAACTAAAATTCTTCTGATTTGGTAGAATTTGTTGATACACTTTTTGTGGGATCCTTAAGGTCCTTATCTCAAGAATAGTGAGTCATACTTATAGAAAAAGAGTAGTATCTAAAAACACATCATGGGCCTAAAAGATATATAGATAAGTCATAACTATGATAAAATCCAATGAAAACATACTATGTAATGAAATATCTTTTTCTTATGATATCTAATAAATCATGATGCATAATTTGTGTCAATATAATTTTGTTATTTATGTATATTTATTGACTTTATTGGATGGAATTTCCTTCATATACCATGACCATATACTTAGATGAGGCACTATCATCCCATTCAAGTTTCAAAAGATATCTTCTTCCATTCGTAAGTGAAAAATCTTCTCTTGATCATTCAATATATGTGATACCATCAATGAAAGACCTAATGCAAGCTACTTCTCAAAACCATAAATTTCATTATTTTAATCATGAATCAATGTATGTGATCAAATGATACACATTGATATGATCTCAATTCAAGAGAAAAATACACATGTTCAAAGATAGAAACATTCAATAAAACCAAAATATGCGGTGTTTCTATTGGCGTGTCATCTCTTATAATATCTTGTAGTTGTGATCACCAAGTGAGAACTTCATGAGAAGAAGTATCTGTATTTATGATCCCCCAAAACCTTATAGTCATACATCATCTTCATCTTGTTAGTGTGATGTATTTAAACCACATGACATATATATCTAAGATTACTATCATAGTATCGCAAGGTTCTCATTATGCATGGGAACTTCTATAACCTTTGGATATGAGAAATAATCAAATAATATTACCATATAAATAGTTCATTAATAATTAATAAAACTATTTTGTTAGGAAAAAATCAAACATAAATCTATTTATACATGATATGGTAATTAAAATGTTTTACATAAATTGGGTCTAGGGTACCAAGTTTTACAACACTCCCACTTTTTCTAGAGCCAATTTTCTAACCAACGACCTATTAGATATGACAAGATTAAATAATGATTATATTGAGTTATGAGTTTATTCCTTGGTCTTTCCACATTTCCCATCATGGATACTATGTTATTAGAAAATTTACCTCCATAATTAAAAATTCTCTCAAGAGATGATATTGCTAAGTGTATTCTTTTTTATCCACTATCATAACCTTGAAATATTGGATATTACCATTTCTAGAAAATGAACATAATTTATATTTTGTAAAGACCTGGAAATTTCAAGGAAATTTTTTTCTTAAATTCTTTGTAATTTTATGAGTCCGCAGTTTCTGAGGGCGCTTGATTCTGAGGCCCGTTGTGCCCGGAATAAATTTATAAAGTTTTGTTCAGCTACGTTTAGTGAACGTACGTTTTGGAATTTTATAACTTTTGAACTGGCACCCGGAATTGAAATATGAGGGCACCGTTGAGCTCGCAGCATCGATAATTGATTAGTGAGACCTTCACTGCAGTTTCTTTCTG
Organism: Viscum album; assembly: GCA_963277665.1. Lineage (NCBI taxonomy): Eukaryota > Viridiplantae > Streptophyta > Magnoliopsida > Santalales > Viscaceae > Viscum > Viscum album. The sequence goes on from OY728164.1 coordinate 330,643,299, forward strand.
ACGTGGTTGGAAGATAGTTTTGGGGGTTTTATTTTAGTTGGATAAAAATAAAGTGTTAACATTATTTTTTTTATTCGTGGTGGTTAAAACCACCAAGTGGTGATTGGTGGTGGGGGCAAACACACCATAACCTTCCATGAGAGGTTATGGTAGTGGGTCCCACCCGCACATAACCTCCCTTAGGAGGATAATTGGTGTGGGGAACACCCTGGTATAACCTCTCCATTAAATTGTAGGTGTGGGGACCACCCAACACCTACTAATGGAGGAGGATAAAAACATCCTCAACTCCCCATTAAATGGGGAGAAACTCCTCAACTCCTCTACATAAAGTTTTATAAACATTTATGGGGAGCCTCTTGACTTCCTCCTCAATTAATGTGACACCACACAAGAATTAAATTACTGGAGCTGGGTTTTAATTCGCTCATCTGAAATTTCATGCCAACATTAAAATAATAAGCAACTCTTATTATTTCCTTGGAATAATTCTCTTTGGTGGGAATTTCTTTTGTGGAGAGCTAAGGAGAGGAAAATCTGCAAACGAAGAACCATTCTTCTAGTGAAGAACGCAAAGAACACTCCTTCCACCGAAGATCGACGCCAGCTTATTCTTTCTTCAATCGAGGCAAAGGAAGGGGAGATGCTGCCTGCGAAGAACACCTCTAATGAAAATATCACCTCCTCCCGATGTTGATGACGCGACGCCACCATCTCGCGACTTCGTCAAATGACACTAATTACAAGGTAGGGGATTTCCTTGTGTTATTTTATTTATGAGGATAAATCCTCCTTCTCTGTCTATCAAGTTATGGTATGAATCATCATTTTCTATCACCGTAATGAGGAGGGTTCAGGCCGCACTTACACGGTCTGACCCTCCCCTTGTTTGTTCTTGTTTGGTGATGACAAAGGCAGTACACGTGGCGATGGTGATGAAGGCGTCGAACAAAGGTCGCGCTACCTATGGCCTCTGTGAACTGCGCCACCCCCGTGGTGCCTTGGTGCACTGCCCGCACCCTCGTGCCCCCGCGCTACCCACACCTCACCTGGAGCGCTGCCGGCCTGCCCGGAGCCCCCCTGTGGCGTACTTACCGCGCTGTCAGCACCCTACGGTGCCCTGCCTGTGCTACTCAGTGCCCCCGTTGTGCCCTGCCTACATTGCCGGCGCCCCGCGGCTCCCTGCCCGCGCTGCCCGACGCACCCCGCGGTGCCCTACCACCCTGCCCGGTGCACCCAGGCACCCTTCTGTGCTGCTCGGCACACCCCTGCATGCTACCCGGCATCCGGCAACCTGCCCGGCACCCACGCACCCTACCCAGTGCACCTGTGCCCTACTAGGTGCACCCACGGCCTGCCCGGAGCCCATTCGGCCCGCCCGCGCCCTGCGCGGCCTGCCCATTGGCCTCCCAGCCACCAGCCTACTGAACCATCCCGTGACGACCCAGTGGTACCGCTGGTCAAACCATCCCGGTCTCTCGGGCCGAGTTACCAAGCCACCTATGTGGCGACTGTCGGGCCAAACCGTCCTCGCGGTCCACTGGGTCGGGCCCAGCGGACCGGGTCAAAAATTAGCGGGCTGAACCTCCCAATGGTCCGTGTCAGCCCCAGTGATTTGGACAGGGTCGACCCAGACTAGTTCGGCCCAGGATATCTTGGGCCGAGTCGGTCCGACCGGTTCGGACCAGACTCAGGCCCATTAATGACCCATTTGCCTCCTTGGCCATATCTTTGGCACCGGACGTCCGTTTGACGAATTGTCAGTGGCTCCGGTATTCTTGGAGCATATTCATCCCTTTGAGTATACCCCACAAGAGTTTGGGGTATAGTTGAGATACAGTGAGGTTGGTTTGTACACAAAACCAACTGGGCCCTCGAGACTAAAAGGATAATAACTCGCAGTTCGGGTGTCCGATTGACGCACTGTCTATTGCGTTGAGACCCCTATGACAAGGTGGTCCTTTGAGATACTTCCACATGAGACTTCATGACACTTGGAGTATCGACCAGTATATCCTGGAGCAGATCCTCCCGGAGACGAACGTGTGGATTGTAGAGACCTATTAGCGGTAGACCTGACGACTGCTTGACCGATTTGACTCGGAGTGATTTGACTACCCTGGTGGATGGAGCGTCTGGTTTGGCGAGAGACCCAAGGTGGACGGAGCACCTGGTTTTACAGTAGACCCACGGTACTTGATAGGAGGAGTACCTCTGACAGCTATTAGGGGGAGCGCCTGGTTTGGCGGCCGACCCATAGCGGACGGAGCGCCTGGTTTGGAAGCAGACCTACGGCACTTGACAGGAGGAATACCTCAGCAATTTAAGGTTAGTGAGTAGCGCCTCGGAGTCATGACAGGGCCATTGTACTCAACAGAGGAATAGTTCTCCATCAGCCATGGTTTCGATAATGAAAATCCTCGTTTGAGCTAAGTCAATGACCTTTGTATTTTCCTCATGATTGAGATGGGTTACTTGATAACTTAGGTACATGTATGGGAATATACCTAAGTAATGGTTATCTATTGAAATCATGCCTTGTGATTGATCCTTGTTGGATTTTGTGAGACCTTGAGGGTCTCGGGGTCCCTACTGAGTATCGTTATACTCACCCCTTCACGGGCTATGCCCGTACCTAGTTGTGCTGGATGCAGATGATGGATAGCGCTGACCGAGGCAGAGTATACGAGGACTGGACGGTACCCGGAGGTGGACCTCACGACGTGACAATACCCGGATGAGACGGATGGGCGTGGAGCACTGAGAAGGCTTTCTTTACCTACCCTTCAGGTAGGATCCGTGGTGGATGATCCAAGAGCTGCTAGACACCACCCAGCTGTTTTTCTTTTAGATGTACATGTTTGTCCTTTCCTTGTACTTTGCTGTTGAGCTTGTATTTTTGGCCCCCTTTACTTTCATCATACTTGTTGTTCAGTTTTTACATAGTGTTTGCTTCCTCTTGTACTCTGGTTGTCTGTGTTTATGATTTAAAAATGTAATTCCTTCCCAGTTTTAGGGAATTAGGCCTTTGGTTCTTGTCACCAGCCCCTGGCCTATGGAATGCGGGATTGGGGTAGTCACGATGCGGGCCCCAGGGGATGGGTTGTGACAAATTGGTATCAGAGGACGTCGGTTATACCGCAGAACTTAAGACTCTGATATTTCTTTTCTATGAAGTAATAGTGTTAAGGGTACTAAGTGTGGTTTTCAATTCAGGGAGTCCAGTGTTGGTGCGGGAGGCCAACGTATCTATACACCAGGACCCTGACTTCTGATTTATGACTCAGTGAATGAAAACACTATTTGCTTCTGTGTTTTAAAAAGTTTTCTTTAAGTCAGCTCAAACAAGGTCAGCTCACCAGGTATAGTCTTTTTACTGTGTCACATCTGATTCTTTGAGGATTCCTCCCCACGGACGACCAACTAGAGCCCTGAGAGCTGTATGTACTGACAGCCCGCCGAGTGATGAGGCCTCAGTACATGACCCCTTTCCAGTGAAGGCATCAGTGATACCACCACCTGTTGGTCCAATGATGCCACCATCCCCAACATCAGACGATGCACGCCACTTGAGTGCATTGCATGAGTTCCAGCTCTAGAGGAAACCCAGGTTCCAGGGAGAGACAGACCCATAGGCGGCTGAGGATTGGCTGGAGGCTGTGGTGAGAATCTTCAGACTGGTAGGTGTCACTTCTATGGGTAGACTTCAAGAGCCTGTTTCGAGAGGATTTTGTTCCAACCACCCTTCGATCAGTGTGGATACAGGAGCTACTGCATCTACCGCAAGGTAGCATGATGGTGGCATAGTACTCAGTGAGGTTGACCGACCTCTCGCGTTACTCCACTGATATGGTACGGGACCCGTTCTTCAGGGCTCGGACCTTTGATAAGGGACTCCGGAAAGATATTAGAGCTTCAGTTGTCTCTCATAGAATCCATACGTAGACGGGGGTGTTAGAGCAAGCCCTCCTAGTGGAGAGTTTCCTTGCTGAGTAGTCTCCAGCAGCGAGACCCAACACTATCCGTTACATAGCGGAGTCTTATGAAACTAGAATTATTCAGATGATGCAGGTGTCCAAGAGGACCATACCTATAGGTGTCTGACCGCATGAATCAGGATCGGTAGTACGGGGAACCCAGAGTGGAGACAGAGCCAGGCATACCAGGAGCGGATAGTGTTACTCCTGCGGCGAGCATGGTCACATGGCCCGTAACTATCTGACCCGTCGTACAGACGATCATCAGTCAGTTGAGGGACCTCCTAGGCAGAGGTAGAGGTTCGATCGAGGTGGTATGCAGGGCAGATGCGGACGTGGCAGAGGAGCTGGCCATGAAGCTGGTGGTGGATGACATTACGAGATGTTGCCACCACCTCCACCAGGAGGTCCACCACGTCCACAGGGAGAAGGTGGACAGGGCAGAGCACAACTTCAGGCAGCTGAGTCCTATGATCACAGCTCTCTGAAGATGATACGAGGTATGATCTATGTCTAATCCACCATAGCTGTAGTTTTTATAGACACAAGTTCCAGTTACTCTTTCATAGCCACTTCCCTCGTTCGGATCTTGGAGATTTCGACGGAGTCGTTGGCTCGATCCTTACGGCTAGAGACTCCTACGAGAGCAGACACGACAATTACGCATGGGTTCCGGAAGTGTGAGCTTACTCTAGGAGGTGAGAGCTTTGGCTGGTATCTACTCATAGCGGTGTCGAGGCCTTAGGACGTCATCTTGGGTATGGACTGGTTATCTACAATCCATGATCAGATCGACTGTATTAGGCAAAAAGTGTAGTGTGTCCACACGGATGGGACCAAGTTCACCATCACTAGAAAGAAGGGAACCTTTGCAGCACAAGACATACTTACTCAGAGGAGAGAGCAGCCGATCACTCACCAGTTGGCTTGCCTTACCCTCGGGGTGGTAGATGTGGAGATTCCAACTTATCATGTATTGGTGGACCAGTACGCAGATGTTTTCCCTGAATATTTTCAAGGACTACCTCCTCGTAGAGAGGTGGACTTCTACATTGACTTGTACCCTGGGACAGCACCGATATCTACTCCAACATATCGGATGTCTCCTGCTGAGCTTTGTGATCTGAGGGTGTAGCTAGAGGACTTGTAGGGAAAGGGATTCATACGGCCCAGTGTTTCTCCCTGGGCAACCCCGATTCTATAAGCCAAGAAGGCGGATGGGAGCTTGAGGCTCGGTGTTGAATACCGTCGGCTGAACCAGGTGACTGTGAAGAACAAGTACCCACTCCCGAGGATTGATGACCTCTTTGGTCAGCTCAAGGGAGCACGATGGTTCTCAAAGATAGACCTCAGATCAGGCTATCACCAGCTCATAGTTCGAGATGAGGATGTACAGAAGACGGCATTTAGGTTTTGTTACGACCACTACGAGTTCTTGGTTATGCCCTTTTGCATAACTAATGCTCCAGGAGTGTTCATGAGTCTCATGAACAGGAACTTCCAGCCATACCTCGATCGCATGGTCGTAGTCTTCATCGATGACATACTGATCTACTCAACTACTGAGAGGGAGCATGACTACCATTTGCAGGTCTTACTTGACACACTCTGAGAGAACCATCTTTATGGAAAGTCTCTCGAAGTTCCAGTTTTTTATTCGAAAGGTTCACTTCTTGGGCACGTCATCTCGGAGGCTGGATTTGTAGTGGATCCAGCAAAGATCAAGGAGGTACTTGCGTGGGAGCCACTCAGGAGTGTGAAGGAGGTGCGGAGTTTCCTGGGTTTGGTTGGCTACTACCAGAGATTCGTTCCAGACTTATCTAGAGTTGCAGTGCCACTTTTAGCCTTGACGAAGAAGGGGAAACCCTTCGTGTGGTCGGAGAGATGTTAGCAGAGCTTTTAGGAGCTGAGTCAGAGGCTAACTAGTGCCCCCATTTTGAGACTTCCAGAGGAAGGTGTAGGGTACGTAGTCTACTGAGATACATCAGGGATCAAACTCAGATGTGTCCTGATGCAGGAGAGATCTGTGATCGCGTATGGTTCTCGGCAGTTGAGACATCATGATAAGAACTATGCTACCCATGACCTGGAGTTAGCAGTAGTGGTCTTTTCCAGGAAGATGTGGTGGCATTATCTGATGGGTGAATGTTTTATTGTGTACTCTAATCACAAGAGACTCAGGTATATATTCTCTCAGAAGGACCAGAACCTAAGTCAGTGGTGATGGATTGAGTTGCTCTAGGACTATGACTTTGAGATATTCTATACTCCTTGGAAGGGGAATGTAGTAGAAGATGCGCTCAGCATGAGATCAGGCATCCAGCTGCTAGGTGAGGTGATGGAGCATCTGGACACGTTGTGGATATCCTTTGTGGATAGGGATGGAGCAGCCTATCTACAGTCTCTTACAGTCACTCCCCCACTTCTTCATCACGTCAGGGAGACGCATCTTGGGGACGCTGACTACGAGACATGACATGCTCAGATATCCATAGGGTAGGCACCTGATGGATTTTCTGAAGTTGGGGAGCACGTCATCCTCTTCAGAAAACATACCATGGTACCAGTTTCACTTCAGAAGGAGGTGTTGAGGGATTTCTACACTTCTCCTCTAGAGGTACATCCATGAGTGGAGAACATGCACCAGGACCTTTGACATCAGCATTGGTGTCCAGGTATGAAGAAGGTGGTGGTAGAGTTCATCTCATGGTGCCTCACTTGTCAGCAAGTGAAGGCAGAGCACCAGGTACCAGCAGGCTTGGTTCATCCCTTAGAGGTCCTAGAGTGGAAGTGCGATGGGATATCCATGGACTTCGTTATGGGTCTTCCACATACATCTAGGGGTTATGACTCGATTTGGGTGATCGTCGACCGACTCACCAAGTAGGCCCACTTCCTACCGATCAGAGCAGTGCTCAGTTGAGAGCTTGGGAATCCTCTACGTGCAGGAGATTGTGCGTTTTCATGGAGTAACTTCTTCTATTGTCTCCGACCATGATGCACGCTTTACTTCCCAGCTATGGAAGGGGTTGTGGGAAGCTTCTAGGACACATCTTCGGTTGAGCACCACCTTCCATCCTCATACTGATGGACAGATTCAGAGGACCATCCAGACCCTTGAGGACATGCTCTGTGCATGTGTCCTTGACTTCGGTCGTAGATGGAAGGATCACTTTCCTTTGGTGGAGTTTTCCTAAAAAAATAGTTGTCACTCCACCATAGGTATGGAACCTTTTGAGGCCTTGTATGGTCGACCTTGCAGATCACCATTATGCTGGATAGACCCAGGTGAGTCAGCACTAGTGGGACCAGAGATGGTGCGAGCTACCATGGAGAAGGTGCAGATCATCCAGGAGCAGATGAAGAATGCATAGAGTAGAAAAACATCATATGCGGACAAGATACGGAGACCTATGGAGTTCAAGGATGGTGACAACATCTTCTTACAGGTCTCACCTCAATGAGGTCTACGGAGATTTGGCCGAGGTGGAAAGTTGTCTCCATGTTTCATTGAACCCTTCCAGGTCCTCAGTAGAGTAGATGAGGTGGATTACCACTTGGCTCTTCCACCTCATTTGCACCGGGTGCACGACGTCTTCCACGTATCTCAGCTGAGGAGATACGTGCACGACCCGTCCCACATCATCAACCACGGGGAGCTGGACATCGATGACAGGATGACTTTCACGGAGGTTCCATTGGAGATTGAGGATCGACATGAGTAGGTCCTGCGTGGAAGGTCGATTCCTCTAGTGTGATTTCACTGGCAACACATGAACCTCTAGGAGATCACATAGCAACAGGAGGCTCAGATGCGTGCTCAGTACCCCCATTTGTTCCCCTAGTGTGTGTTGTAGCTTTACGGGGATGGTACGCCCTGAGGTGGGGGTAATGCAAAAACCCGAAAATTTCAAGGAAATTTTTTTCTTAAATTTTTTGGAACTTTAAGAGTCTGCAGTTTCTGATGGTGCTTGATTCCGAGGGCCGGTGTTCCCAGAATCAATTTCTGATGTTTTTTTTCGGGTACATTCAGTGAGCGTATGTTCAGAATTTTATAACTTTTGAACTGGCACACGGAATTGAAATCAGAGGGCATTGTTGAGCTCGCAGCGTCGGTAATTTCTTAGTGAGACCTTCACTGCAGTTGCGTTCTGACATGGTTGGAATATAGTTTTTGGGGTTTTTATTTTAGTTGGATAAAAATAAAGTGTTAACTTTATTTTTTTATTGGTGGTGGTTAAAACCCCCAAGTGGTGGTTGGTGGTGGGTGCCACCACACAATAACCTTCCATGAGAGGTTATGGTGGTGCGGCCCACCCACAAATAACCTTTATTGGGAGGATAATTGTGGCGGGGACCACCTGGGAATAACCTCTCCATTAAATTGTAGGGGTGGGGACCACCCGAACCCTATTAATAGAGGAGGATAAAAACCTCCTCAACTCCCCATTAAATGGGAATAAACTCCTCAACTCCTCCACTTAAAGTTTTCCAAACATTTATGGGGAGCCTCTTTACTTCCTGTCCAATTAATGTGACACCACACAAGAATTAAATTGGTGGAGCCTGGTTTTAATTCTCTCATTTGAATTTTCATGCCAACATTAAAATAATAAAAAAATCTTGTTATTTCGTTGGAATAAATATCTTCGGTGGGAATTTATTTTGTGGAGAGCTAAGGAGAGGAAAATCTCCCAACGAAGAACTGTTCTTCCAGGGAAGAATGTGAAGAAAGCTCCTTCCAGCAAAGATCGACGCCAGCTTCTTCTTTCTTCAATCGAGGAAAAAGAAGGGGAGACGCCACCCACGAAGAACATCACCAACAACAACGTCACCTCATCCTGATGTTGACAAAGAGACGCCACCATCCCGTGACTTCGTCAAAGGACACCGATTAAAAGGTAGGGGATTTCCTTGTGTTATTATATTTATGAGGATAAACCCTCTTTCTTCATCTATCATGTTATGGTATGAATCCCCGTTTTCTGTCACCTTAACGAGGAGGGTTCGGGCCGCAATAACACAGTCCAGCCCTCCCCTTGTTTGTTCTTGTTTGGTGAAGACGAAGGCGGTTCACGCGGAGATGGTGAAAAAGGAGGCGAACAAAGGCCACACTACCCACGGCCTCCGTGAACTACGCCGCCCCCGCGGCGCCCCGATGCGCTACCCACACCCCCACGCCACCCTGCAACCGTGCGTTGTCTGGAACGCTGTCGGCCAGCCCGGCGCACCCTGGCGCCCCCCCACGGCACCATGACCACATTTTCGGTGCCCCGCAGCACCCTTCCCACACTGCCTGGCACACACTAGTGCCCCCTACGACGCCCTGCCCGTGCTGCTGGTGCCCCGCAGTGCCATGCCCGCGCTGCCCGGCACCCCCTAACGCCCTACCGCGCTGCCCAGCGCACCCCCGTGCACTACTCGGTGTGCCCCCACGCACTACCTGGCGCACGCCCACACACTGCCTAGCGTCCGACACCTTTCCTGGCACCCATGCACCCTGCCCTGCGCACTCGCGCCCTGTCGGGTGCACCCACAGCCTACCCAGAGCCCAGCTGGCCCGCCCGCGCCCCACGCGGCTTGCCCGCTGGCCTCTCGGCCATAGGCCTACTGAAAAGGCATGTGATTCCCCCTCGGTATCGCTGGTCGAACCAGCCCTGTCTTCCAGGCTGAGTTACCGAGCCACCTACGTGGTAACTATCGGGCCGAACCGCCCTCGCTCCGCTCAGGCGGGCCCAGCGGACCGGGACAAAACATAGCAAGTTGACCCGCCCAATGGGCCGGGTCAAACCTAGCGAGTCTGACCGGGTCGACCCAGACTGGGTCAGTACAGGCTAGGTTGGGCCGAGTCGGTCCGACCGGGTCGGACCGGACCTGGGCCCATTAATGACCCCTTTACCTCTTTAAGTCATATCATTGGCACTAGACGTCCGCGTCAGCGGCATCGGTATTCTTGGAGAATAGATATCCCTTTTTGTATACCCCATGGGAGTTCAAGGTATAGTTGAGATACGGTCAGGTTGGTTTGTACACGAAACCAACCAGGCCCCTGGGACTAAAAGGCTAATAACTCACAGTCTGGGTGTCTGATTGACGCGTCGTCTATTGAGTTGAGACCCCTATGATGTAGAGGTCCTTGGAGATACTTCCATGTGACAAATTGTTACACGTATAGTATTGAACAGTATATTGTAGAGCGGATCCTCCTGGAGATGAGTGTGGAGATCTAGTAGCTGTAGGCCAGATGACTGCTTGACCGATTTGACTTTGAGTGATTTGACTAGCCCAGTGGACAGAGTGCCCGGTTTGGCTACAGACCCATGGTGGACGGAGCACCTGTCTTGGAATTAGACCCGAGGTACTTGACAGGAGGAGTACCTCTGACGGCTATTATGGGGAGCGCTCGGTTTGTCAATAGACCCACAGCAGACGGAGCGCCCGGTTTGGTAGCAGACCCCTGGTACTCGACAAGAGGAGTAACTCAGCAGTCTAAGGTTAGTGAGTAGTGATTCGGAGTCACGACAGAGCCAATGTACTCTATAGAGGAGGAGTTCTCCATTAGACATGGTTTTAATAATGAAAATCCTAGTTTGAGGTGAGTTAATGAACTTTGTGTTTTCTTCATGATTGAGAAGGGTTACTTGATAACTTAAGTATATTTATGGGCATATAACTAAGTAATGGTTATCCGTTGAAATCATACCTTGTGGTTGATCCTTTTTGGATTTTGTGAGACCTTGAGGGTCTCAGGGTCCCTACTGAGTATCGTTATACTCACCCCTGCACGGGCTATGCCCGCACCTCGTTGTGTTGGATGCAGACGACGAACAGTGCTGATCGAGGTAGAGTGTATGAGGACTAGACGGTACCCGGAGGTGGACCTCACGACGTGAAAATACCCAGAGGAGACGGATAGGCATAGAGCACTGAGGAGGCTTTCTGTACCTACCCTTCAGGTAGGATCCTTGGTGGATGATCTAAGAGCTGCTAGACACCTCCCAGCTGTTTGTATTTTAGATGTACTTATTTTTCCTTTCCTTGTACTTTCCTGTTGGTCTTGTATTTCTGGACCCCTTTACTTTCAGCATACTTTTTGTTCAGTTTTTACTTAGTTTTTTCTTCCTCTTGTACTTTGGTTGTGTGTGTTTATGATTTATAAAGGTAATTCCTTCCCAGTTTTAGGGAATTACATGTTTGGTGATTGTCGCCAGCCCCTGGCCTGTGGAAGGTGGGCTTGGGGTAGTCACGATGCGGGCCCCAGAGGACGAGTCATGACAAGAACTAATAAATTCAATTATATATTATTCATGTTTACAAAAATATTAATTTAATATATTTATCAAGGTATGCATAAGTTATTTAATTATAAAATTCAATATGATAAAATATAATTCTTCAAATAAATATTATGTGTTCAAGTTTTATTAAATAATTATTTGTGTAAGAAGTTAAGTTAATGGATTATAATTTATCATGTGGAATTTAATAATTTCACAGGTCATTAGTAAAATATTCGTGAATTCACGACACATTTAAATCGTTATTTATGTAATTTTTAGATGGTTTAAGAGGTTTAAATTATAAAAGGGAATAAATACAATTTTAAAAGTTAAACCTAACTATTTAAGATCATTTTTAGCCATAAATACTTCTCAAATTTATTTCCAATATTCTGTATTTTTTCTCCTCTCATCTCCTCTATCAAGATTATAGAGATGGAAACCAAATAGAATGTAAGGAATCGGTTAATCCAAGTTCAAGTATCGATTTCTTGATATTCTGACTATCGAACGAGAATTGTATATAAATTTTACCTTCCACACTAGACCATGGGAATTTAAAAATAGTGCTCAAGGGGTAGTGGTTCATGTGTTGGTAATATAGAGGGTTCAACTATTATTTCCTTTGAGGTATGGTGATCAGGAGGTGAGTGGAGTACATAGGGATCATGACCTTCCATCAAGGTACTGTTTGAATTTTTCTTTCACACTAAAAATTAATTACATGAGATAAATGTCATTAATAGGATATTTACGTATCCAATCAAGTTTATTTGGTTATATTCGATGTAAAAAAATTAAATTTTCTTATTAGAATGCTTTAATGGCATACCTAGTTCCTTCAATAAACTTAAAATCTCATCTTTAAATTTTTAATAAATATTCCTTGAATTTGAAAAAAAATCAAAAAAAAAGGGCATTATATCTTCATTTTAGATACCCTAAAACATAATGATTGATATCTCAAAATTTATTATATGTAAAAAAATTCATTTCCCTTTTTCTGAAACAAAACAATTGACTAAATAAAATTCCTTTTCAAAAATTTAAAAATGTCTAGTTTATTTTTTTATATAGTCAAATCAGATCCCTTCTTGGTTTCTCAATTTATTCTATACAATTAACTCAGAAATCATTTATATTAATGCTATTTTTTTAATATTTTTAACTCTATAAACTTTATGGTCACTTATTTTTTTTTTATAGTCAACTGTGACTAATGAATTTTCATAATTTTATGTACTTTAAATAAAAAAACTCTAAAAACATTTAGAATGGTTTCAAGCCACTTATGATCCATAAAACATTTGAAAAAACATATTTTCAATATTTATAAACTCATTTATTTGTTAATAAACATTTAAAAATTAAATAAGAGAAAATATACACTTACTTTATCTATTTTATCACTACCTCATTTATAATCCGATTTATCATTCCATTGTATGTTAATAAAAAAGACTTTTATTTGTTGGCATTTAACATATAAACAATTTATGTCCACACTTATAGAGATTTATATATATGTAATTATCAATCATGAACATTCCACTATTATGAAGTTTATTCATCAACTATACTATATACATGGCCTTAAACTTTTCACTTTCTTAATTACATAAGTTATTTATTGATTACATAGCCTATTTAATTCAACCTTGTCACTTATAACATTAAAAAAAATTATAACTGTATTAGAATTACTTAGGTTCTTTAATCATTCCCTTTGAATTTATTATTGATTAAATAACTGAAAACTTTTTGTATTATTTTCTCAAATAGAAAATATCTCTACATCACTTGAATAAGAAATATTTTTGTGAAATTTCCATCTCTCAATGAAAAATAATTATTTTTATTTTGAAATATTTTTTCTCCACATTTTTCATTTAATCATCTAAAATGAAATTTTCTTTCACTCACCCTGTTCTTGATAAAATAATCTCTATATTCAAATAATTATAACATGCCACTGAATATTGAGACACATAATATTTATCCCTATTATCAACCATTAGAAAAATAATCCATTATAATGTAGGGTTAAATTATCATACCTCAAGTTAAAGGTGAAGGATAAAGATTATTTTTCATCCTTAACTCTTTATATCTAACTTTTGATAATTATTTTGTAAAAAGATCAATAATATGATCTTGTGTACGAATAAACTCGTGTTTTATTATACCATTTGTAACTTTCTCCTTGATAAAGAAATTTTTAATATAAATATTATTTTAACATGATTTTTTACCTAATTTAGTTTATATATTGATCTCACTTTAATTATCACAACTAGTTCTTATGGAAAAATTAACATTTACCTTCAAATTTTCAGGCTACAATTTCATCCATGTCATTTATTTTCATGCATAAGTGGAAACCACATAATAAACTTTTACAATATTAAGTGTTACATTTTTTCAACTCGAATGTATAATTATGTTTTCCCAAAATAATGTTCCTCTTAATTTATATTCTATATCATCAATATTACCTTAAAATTCTACACAAGTAATGTCGTAAAAAACATGATTCTCACATATATCATAAACCAAACTATAACTAAAATTTACCTTTATATATCCCTTTTTTTAATACCATTCATATATGATTCCTTGGGATCCTATTGAAATAAAAAATATAAAGTTATTTTTTAGACTATTTCCAGTATAGATGTTATGAGATAGATTTTACTTCTAATAGTCACTCTATACTCATTTAGATTTACACTTTAGATAGTAACATATTGCATTGGATTTACAACCACTATCATAGGTTTAAAACCCTATTTTAAATGTTCTATTTCAAAGTTCATTAGAAATTAATTGATGTGTTTTTCAAAAAATATAAATATAAAGTTCTACTTATGTAAAATTTGTAATCCTATTGATATTTTCATCTCTCCTAGCTTTGAAATTTCAAGATTTTTCTTTGTCATCTATGTAAATTATTAATATATTCAATATTTATATACTATAAAATAGATTCATCAATATTAATAATTATAATAATAGTACATTCACTCATATATATCACATGGATATTTGTGTTAACTATGAAGTTAATGAAATTCATATTCTTAAAGTAGTTATCTAATTTTGAGTGTCGACATATTAGGGAATATTTCAATACATTTGGATATTTCTTTAATCTAAATACTCTTATTTCACCACATCCTAATATGAATCATTAATTTTTCTAAATGAATACAAATTCATTCAGATTAACATCCAAGAATGTTGATTGGGTATCCATATTGTGTATTTTTATTTGTTTATACACCACAGCTGCTAGAAAAATTTGAATAGCCTCAAGTAATCCAATATAAGTTGGTATTTTTTTCAAAATTAATGACCCCTTATTTAGAATAAAAATTACATAATAATTGGTTTCAATTTATTACATCATATCCTATGTCATTTAGTTTATTTTTGATTACCCACTTGGTAATAATTATATTTTTCACGTCGTTTAATGAAACCAAATACAACATGGAATTAATTTCAATCTAGTATAAATCATTATTTATAAATTCAACAAACCCTTTTTATTTAAAAACTTTTTTAAAAAAAAATTGGTTTAACTTGTGATATCAAGGTTTTTTGGTTGATGAGTGTTACCCTTCATTAATTTAGTGTTAATGGTCTTAGTCTCTAATGATATTTTCTATCTAAACCTATTTTTATAACTTTATATTTTTTGTTCTGGTTATTTGTTATTAGTATAACATCATACATGTTTGAAATATACATACTTAGTTGGGAGGCTTATATTATTCGTAAATTCTCCATATAATCCAACATCATACCTAAGCTCAAATTTTGGTGGTGAAGAATTTTCATGGTATTGTAGAAGTATTCCAGCATTGTAGTAGTGTGGGTGTTACATTATATAATATTTAATTTTAATGTGGAATGGATAAAATTCATCACTTATGGTATTTTAGACCATGTTTTGTCCCTTCAGTGCTTAGATCATATGTTCGATCAAAGATTGATAGGCCTTTAGGAAGGTACTGGAGAATATTTTTACTGGTGGATAACATGCCAATTAAGGGTATATCACATAAAGAGTGCCTAGATAGAGGATGAACATAGACCAAATGGTAAGTTGTAGATGAATCTTTAGGGTGGAGGCTAGAATGATTAAATGTAAAGAAGTTGAAAGGAGATGTTTTATTTTTATTTTTTCATTTGGGTCATGTATTGGGATTTCATTCAACTAGGCCTTTGAGACATCAAATTTCAATGGGCCTTTGATCCACAGGGCCTTTAGGATATATAAGGGTTCTATATCAATCCATAAAATATGTATTATCATGGAATAAAGAAAAAGTTTAATAAGAGATCAAACCAAATGTATTATAAGCTATTTCATCTATAACCATAGAGGAAGGGGTTTGAGACTATACTTTAAGGAAATAAGATAAGGAGTGGAAATATTATTAGGTGTATATTTTACACTGAAATCCTTGTGGGGAGACACAAGAATCTTAATGGATAGGTAAGAGTCTACTTCCACTAAAATCTGGGAAAAATATCCTATTTTCATCACATTGTTAAACAAGGTGTTATAGATTCCCTACGAGATGATATCCTTGTAAAAATGGGAACATGCTTCCCAATTTCCTTTTAGTTTATTGTAATATGTTAAAAGACACCATGAATCTAGAAAATGTAGGTATTTTCCAACTCTGGATGGATTTTTTAGAACTTGAGAGTATGAAATTTAATTTCAATAATTATTATCATTTATTATTTTAGAATATCACATTTTTTATAAACCTATATATTCTCAATTTTTTTAGGGAAACCATTGGAAGTTTATAAATGATTTTTTATCACTAACTAAATAAGAACTCTAGTACCCATGAAAACTTTATGATCCATAACCTAGTTATGGTCAAGGGCCTTACTGTTGGTCATCTTTAAGCTATGGAGCATGAATTGGAGAATGGAGGCAGTAATGGATGAGGAATCAGGTCCAGTTAGGGGATCACTCTAGTTTTTTATTTTTGGACCCTGATGTTCATGACCACCCCATAAGAAGTCCTTTTTATATCCATATGACTTTTTTGATATTATAGTGCCTCATTTTGTTAAATAATGTGTGTTTTTATTCACTTATAGATGACATTTAGATATGATTTGTACTTGGATATACCCTTATAGTGTGGTGATTTTTTATATATATTATTTTTTCTATGATTTTTAGTTATATACAGGAGAGTGGTAAAAGTATCGACATGATAAATAAAAAACCTCATATCTTATTGGTTTCCTTTGGCATATGGGGAGGCATTCTTGAGGTATATGGCATCCAGTTTGATCATGGTGGAGGTGAACTAGGACAGGGATTCTATAAAGAGCTATTAGTGACATTTTTTCTTTTTCTACTATTTTGGGTATGGTAAACAGCTGATAGGATGTGTTTTGGATCCGGGATGGAAATTAATCCTATGAGTATCTTACCCATGTATCTTGGAAGTCCAATTTACTAGGTATGGGATTTTTGTTCTTGGTTTTTATGTTACGATTTTAGTTTAAAAAAATGAATATTATCTAGCTTAAAAATTAGTTTCTCATACTTAGAAAAAATACCATGACTTAATATCTCCTTCATTTTATTATTGAATCATCAATATATTACCATATATATATATATAAATTTAAATTCATGGAATTATTAACAAAATATCATCTTCAAACTTCAATTTTGACTAAACTTCAATATCTCTAAGGAATATTGGTTTAAATCAAAGGTAAATATTCTTGAATAAAAACTCATATTTGACTTGGGCATATTTAAATAGCATATACATATTTAGTTATTTAAAGGTATTAGTTATACTTCCTTTTGAATACCCTACTAAATATTTGATAGATTTGATCTAAAACATCTCTATATAAAATTCCAGATAATTATATGTGTATTTTAATAGTAAATAAATGTTTATTTAAATCCATATAATCTCAATCAAATAATCTTCATAAATTTTTCATAGTCAAATACATACCATTTTCACCAAATCTCATATTCAAATTTTCTATAAATATTCATGGAGTATGAAATAATTAAAATCAAAGCATTATATCATCAATTAAATTATTCAATACCATAAGAAATGATATCATAGAATTTATAAAGAAGTAAAAAACTGTGTTCCCTTTATTTGAAATACAAGTTCAACTATAAATGATGCCTTTATCATTCATAGTTAGTTTATTTATTTCATAAGGTTTATTCTAAGAACTTCACGATCACTTTATTTTTTCTACGTGGTTCATCCTAAACTCTTTTAAAATCACTCTATTTTTTCTCCATAGTCATATTTTAACCCTTTAAGGTCACTTCATTTATTCTTCATGGTAAATATTGACCAATTATTTTTCTAAATTTTCATTATTTTCAACCAAAATAATTTAACAACTCTAATAATTATATAATACTTTTAAACCACCTAAAAACCATAAAAATTTCCAAACTAATATTTAAAACATTTAATAACTTATTTTTTAGTTAGTAAACCAATATAAGTTAAACAAGAAAAATGATATCTTATTTAAAATATTTCTTCATTAAAATATTCATAACAATATTTATTATTACACTTCATATTAATGAAAAGCCTTAATTTATTTTTGTAATGACCTGAATCATTATTGTTAAGTTAACTTCAGGGGGAATTTCAATTTTGAGACCCAAAAAGTTTTGTTTTTATAATTTGGATTTAAATTGGGATTCCAAGGGGTTGTTATATTCATATGGGTGATTTTATGTGTTTTCGAGTGTTCCCATATTTTTCGGGGTAGTTAGGAAAAAGTTGGAGGGTTTTATCATAATAAAAAAATAAGTAATTATTCTGTAAGTGGCATATCATGATATAGCCCAATAATTTTTCAATGAGAGTTTATTGATGGGGATGTATCATGACACATATACAGGGGTTACAACAAGATGGGAGATAATGGTATAAGTATCATGTCTCACCTAGCAGGAGCATTGTGTCATGAGGTATTCATCCATGATTTAATGCATGGTCAAGGATTTATTAGTTCTTCCATACAGAGAATAGTTTTAGAATGAACCTTATGTTCATTCCACAGTGCATCCACATATGAATAATTATGTTTTTACCCCATAGGTGATGATTTAATTCACCCATTCCTACAAAAAATATATATTTTTATTATTTTTTAAGGGATCCCCCCACCTTTTTTACCAATCAACCCACAGCCCTTAGCCCCCCCCCCCCACCCCACCCCCCTTATGATTTTCCCCTCTCCCTCAAATGTTTTTCTCCCATATCATCATTTCTTGGAAAATTGTTGTTTCATATAAATAAAGAGACTGCTCTCAACAACACTAAGGTAATCCCTAGGATATCACTATTTGTTTCATATGATTTTATACTATTTATGATCATCATCATTTTAGTCCATATTTGTATAATATATTGATTTCTAGTAAAAAAATCCATATCATGCCATGGTATTAGGTGATTTAACTCTTCTAATATTTAGGTACATGGTTCCTCTGATATCTCTATATTTTTTTCTGTATGATTGTGTCACTCATGGGTGTACTTGGGGTCCAAATTTGTAAATTGTGTAAAGAATCTAGTTATGTCCTAAAATATTAAAAAATAAATGTTAGATATTTAAATGAGTGTATCGGACCACATACACTTGGTTTTGAAAATTTAAATATTCTCAGTAGCTAGCTACAAAGGTGGAAACCAATAATTTTTTTTCTCTAGAGGGGTCTTAAACTATGTAATAAGTTTCACAACTCTAGGGACAAGACTTAGTTTTTTATTTTAAGGTCCTCTGAGTACTTTTAAACATAATAAGAAAATTTTTAGGGTGTAAATTTGAATATCCTATAAATAGTAGTTTTCTTATGGTGATTACCTTTAGGTTCTATATTTTCTGGTGGGTTTGGATTTATAAAATCTTAATCCATAGGTTGGAAAGTGTGTGTGAAGTCGTGTTTTTTTGAAAACCTTTACCAATGGAAGTTTTTGAAGTAATTATTTATGGGTTTTAATATGGGTTGGAAATATGGGAAATTTTATTAAGTTATTCCCTATTTTCATGTTATGATTAGAATATATTTATGAAATGGACATGTCTTTGCTAGTCTATAGAGTATGATACATATATGGTGAGATACGTGAATCAATTGTAAATTACTTTAGACCTTGTGTTGAACTAGTATATTGTAAAGTGTTTGAAATAATCCTAGTTATATTTTGAAAAATCATGGGGTGTTGTTTATAAACTCATATCATGTAAGAGTTATGAACATTGAGTGTGTTTGTCTATTAATACCCTATATGAGGGTGTACTTCCTGAGGAATACATGATGAGCTGGTGTAGATTGGTGTGACTTCGAGGTGAGGATTATTTAAGGGTTTTGAATTAATGGTATGTGATCATTATGGTTTGACTCTTTATCTTAAGTTGTATAATAGAACATTATGTAGTAAGAAAGATTAGGGTTAGATGTTTTTGGATTGTAATATGATGCTCTTTATTAGAGTGTTATCCGAGTGTTTATGAAAATTTTTATGCAGGGATGGGTAGTTATTTCCATGATTGTATGTTATGATAACCTTATTAATTTAGTTGATTATTTGGTTTTTGATGGAGACATAGGGATCATGGTGTAATAGTACACCTCTTAGGTTCTTATCCTTTCCCTATTCTGGAATGATCTAGGTTAAACTGATATGGCATCGTATTGCTCTTATATATGGGTCTGGATAAATTTCTCATTTCCCTTGATGAATTTACTATAAATAATTTTTATAATAGTGAGGTATTTCAGTATAGGGTGTGTAATAGGACCTGAGAAATATGCTTCATAGAATACACCACCCATGTTTTTGTTATTCTTGAGTGTTGGGAAGATCACTATCATGAAATGGATCCCCAATCACATTGTATTCTCAAGTCTGATTAAAGAACAATTTTATGCATTTATTTTTTGACATAAAATGTCCCAATTGTATAAATATACTAATTGACATGTCAATGTTTAATTTTTTTATGTTTTGTGGTGGGATACGGAGTTCAGTCAAAATGAAGAACAATGTAAAAAATTTAGTGAGTCGAGACCACTTCACATCGCATCGAGAAGAGGCTTATCCCAACATGGTACTTTCCAAGATTTAATGAAGATAAAATATATTCAATAACCAAAATAGAACCTCATAAATTAATAATAGATTGAACTCGGTGAAACTTGATGAAAATCGACTTTTCTAGTCGTGTAAGTCATTCACAATGTGTAACATGAAGTATTACACATTATAAAAAAAGATATGAAAAGGCTAGTCCTATACATTAAACATCATGAATCCAATTTTCATGTTGTCTAATATTTTTGAAATTAGAGGTTAATCCCAAATAATACACGTCATATATCACTTACACAATGTGAAAATGACATATGGACTCAAAATTTACATCATCAACAGGAGTTAATGTAAAAGATATTTTTTTACCATGGGACGGCTCGGTATCTAATATTTCTAAAATATGAGGGCTAAAAGTTTCTATTATTCCTATAAATAATGGTTTAGGTTTTATTTATGTAAGATCGATTTCTGAGGGAATCTCTAGACGATGGCCTACTGCAGATTTACTTCACTGCTTTTCTTTTCTTTTCTTTTCTTCATTTTTTGATGTCTCCCTATCATAAATCAAATAAACATCCCCATATATAAAGGGGTAGTAACATTTAGTTATTAGTAAAGTGGTAATATTATCTAAATTATTTTTTGGGTTTCTTCATTTAATGAAATAAAACCATTTCTCTTTATTTTTTCAATTGGTTTCAATTGCTTATTCAGTTTTTAATTCTGAATTCATCTGCACTAGGGTTAGATTAATTTCTTTTGTTGAGACTCCATATCTCCCTCCACCCACTTCCTATCTGTTTAATATATAACAAATTACTATTCATTTGGGAGTGTTCGACGATCGCCAGAACAAGTGTGGAATTGTGACGTGGAATATTGTTAATTAGGGAAAAAAATCCCTAGTTGGGAAATGCATTAATTTTTTAAAATAAACCATTATAATTCCATTAATAAAGAAAGGTTGGTATACTGATTGAGATTTGATTATAGATTCCCTTATCATCACCATTTGACTAAGGGGAGAGATAAATCAACAGATGGGCTTCTCTCTCTTACTAGAAAGAAGTAGTCTAATTAGTAACAATTAGAAATGATTATATCATAGAACTAGGTTTATATAAACCCACTCTAATCACCATATTTCTCAATTATTTTAAAATAAATAAATTTAAACTCCATTTTATTTTAAATTTATCAAACCAATCAAAACTCAATTTCTTAAAAATTAACTAAAAGTGACAAACTATTTTGCATGAAATCCTCTTCGAGAGATAACCTATGTTATCTAATATACTATTATTAGGTAATTAAATTTTTTTTCAATTCCCCGTGGTAAGAGTGTATCAAAATTGGTGTCTTTACCAGATATTTAGTACCTAAAAATAGCAAAAAATATCAAAAAAATTGAATGAATCATACTTCAACTAACCATTTAATTGAATTAGATCATGAAATTGAATGAACAGTAACCCTATTAAGAAAAAATTTGAAAATAGATATTGAATAAATACACCTAACTAATTTATGTGACACTTTTAGTGATCACTTTAAACCTATAATAATGTCTATAAATCCCAACCAAACTCTATGTGATATATGTGTACAGAAAATCGCTAACCAAAAAAATAATCTAGCTCTCCCTACATAAGATAATGATTTTGAATTGTGTATTAACATAATTCAAATTCATCCTAAATTTCATGGTTTTGTAAGAGAATGCCTAAATATGCACATTCATTGATTAAAAAATATGTTCTCTAGTTTCATACATTGAGGAGTCCTATAAGGATAAGAAAAGTAGAGGGAATTATTCTTCTCACTTGAGGGAGTAGAAAAAAAAAAGAATGGTTTTATAGTCTACAGATACGAGAGTTACAAGAGTGGTAAGATATCTATAAATTATTCATGAAAATATTTTTTCTCATATACAATAGAATATATATCCTAAAGAAGATATATGTTATTTGTTAATAAATTAGAGAGGTGATTTAAGGGTGCTGGGAGATATTGAAGAAGCTCTACTCCAGCTTCCCACACTAGACTCTGGAGGAACACAACTTCTTTGTTTTATTTTATTACATAATTCTCAAAAAATTATCACAACATACTTGACACCTAATCTAGAAGATCCCTAATTTAAAAGTCACTATCAAGAATACAAAGGTATGACTGATAATATTGCTCAAAACTCACAAAAATTTGATGCTATAGGTATAGGCACAAGGGGGGTCCATGAGGTGAGAAAATATTAATCAAATAATTTAATTATAAAACTAACCGGGTTTTTGTGAAAATGGTTGTGAAACAAGTGCAGAAGAAACAATCCCTAAATAAGGTATGTGGTTTATTCTCTTCTACTTATCATTACACTGACCAGTTTCTAGAAGTGAAGTGGAAAGAGAGTTATGTTGCATCCTCTCATCCAAGTAAATTTTAATCGAATCGTCCATGTCAACCACAAACTTAACCAGGATACATCCTGAATCAAATGAAGACCTAATATCAAAACAAATACCCAACATAACATCTTTTCTATAAGAAGAAATATCAAAACCCACTACCCTTTTAATAACCCTTTCAAACACTACCTCTCCTATAAAATAATTTTAAGAAGCCATCAACCAGTGCACAATAAACTAAGAACCAACAACTACAGTCTGATTTTGAGGGGTTTAAAATAAATTTAAAATATTTATTTAACCACTTAATAACATTCATGTATTTTTTACCAAAACTCTAGGAAAACTCCTAGTGTAGATAGTTAAGAATCTCAAAGAATGTGTAAGTGTTATTACAACACAAATCAGAAAATATCTCCATCCACCTAAACTATATGAGGCTGAATAATCTAAGAATAATTTTGAAGATTAACCAATCCATACAATAGAATATAATAAGAAACAATAAAATGTATATACCTAGTTCAAAAATGTAATTTCATAAATTCCCTTACATAAATAGAAAAGGGAATAGAAGGAAATCCTTGCACTATTTTACTATACATTAGTTGATTTGAAGAATAGTGAAGAAGAGAAACTATAAAAAAAAGATTCATGAGACCTTCTAGAAGGTTGAAATTAATATCCCACTCTTAGAAGCAATCCAAAAAAAATCTAAAAGTATGAAAAATTTCAAAATGAACTACGAACAAGGATAATATGACTTGATGGAAATGAACGAATCATCTTAGAAGAAGCATCTCAGCCCTGATCACACCTACAATACCACCAAAATGTCAAGATCTAGGGACATTCGCTATTCCCTGTACTATTGGATCTTTAAATTTTACTAAAGAATTATGTTATCTGGGTGATTCAATAAATGTTATACCTCACACAGTATTTTCATACTTGAATATCAAAGAACTAAATCTAGCTAAGCTGTGGTATAGTTAGAAAATAGATCCACCATTTTACTAGATAGAGTTGTAGAATATGTAGTCATATGAGTAAGAGGAATGATCTTTTCAGTGAACTTTTATATCCTTACCATAGAAGAAGACATAGAACCAGGCCACTCTCTCATCATTTTAGGGAGACCATTCTTAAATATGGAATAAACCATCATCAATTTCCATGAAGGAACACTGAAAATGGAACATGGTGATATTATAATAAATTTCAATCTTCTTGATGTAATGAAACATCCTTCCAAGAGTCTCTCACTTTATTCAATCTCCCATGAATAATTTACATAACCAATTGAAGATTCAGGTATTCTTTATGAATTATTTTCATTAGGATATCATTTTTCATTTGAAAATACCAATACCCAAAAAATTTATAATCCTAATTTCATGTTATAAGAATAGGTTACTTCTAATTTTTTGGATGATTTATTAATATAATTGGACATTGTAAAATTGAACCAATATTTAGAAGTACGGACACTCAAATCAATATTATCCGCAAACAACCCCCATGTATGGAGTTAAATACATTGTTAAGTGATTTAAATTAAATCTACCTTATGGAAGGAGGGAAATTACCATTGATCATTTCCAAAAAACTTTCCCACTCCCAAGAACAAACTCCAATTGACCTTCTCAAAATAAATTTCAAAGGAATGGGATGAATTTAAGGTGATATACATGGAATCAACCCCAAAGTATTATCTCATAGAATTTTTTAGAATAGGATTCACAACCAGTTATACTACATTAGATAATACTTAATCCCGCCATTATTGAGTTTGTTTATAAATAAATAGAAAAATTGTTATTAGCTAACATTATTTACTCAATATTTGATTCACATTGGGTTAACCCCATTCATGTGGTGAAAACAAAATCGGTTTAACAATTTTCAAGAATAAAAAAAATGAATTGATCCCCATGAGAGTCCAAAACAGTTGGAGGGTTTGTAAAGTTTACTGAAAGATGGATCATGTTACCAGAAATTATCTCTTCCCCATACTACTAATCAATCAGATACTAGAAATATTAGCTGGAAAAACTCACTATTGTTTTTTAGATGGTTTCTCAGGATACTTCCAGGTACCAGTTGCACTAGAAGACCATAAAAAATGGAATTCAACTACTTTTTGGAACATTCTTCTATAAGATTATATCATTTAAGATATGAAATACCCTATGTATATTTCAATGGTGTATGGTGAGTATTATCTTAGATCATATTGAATAATTCCTAGAGGTATTTCGTGACTATTTCACTATTTTTAGTAATTATTGAAATCATTACATAGGGAATTTGGAAAAAGTTTTTATGATGTGCATTGTGAAAAATTAATTTTTAAACTTATAAAATTTTCATTTCATAGTCAAATATTGAAAAATTTTAGGTTTAATAATCTTAGAGAATGTAATTTAGGTAGATAATTCAAAGGATTAAGTAATAAACTCATTTTCATTTTCAAATTGTCTTAATCTTGATAAATCATTTTTAGTCCATGTATGTTTACACCGAAGATTTATATAATATTTCAGTAGTATTTAACTACATTTTTCAAGATTATTTTTAAAATAAGTTGAGTTTAATGTTGATGATGAGTGTAGGAAAGTGTTCAATGAGTTGAGACAATGGTTTATTACACCAATAGTAATAAAACCACCAAACTAGGAACATCCTTTAGAGATGTTCTGTGATGCATCAAATCATGATGTGGGACCCACACCCTCACAAATAATTTAAAGAAAAGCTAAATTAATTTCCTACACATTAAGAATATTGGATTATATGAAAATTAATTACACAACTATAAAAAAGGAGTTCTTTTTCAATGAATTTTATCATGATAAATTTAGATCATAACTACTGGGAACTAAACTTGACTTTTTATCATGAAGATCCTTAGTACCAAATGAATGAGTTTGATGCTAATACATGACTAGGGAGATATATTCTTTTCTTATAGTAGTTATACATGGAAATAAGGACAAATATTCTACCGATAATAAAGTGGTTAATCATCTGAGTCGACTACCCAACACCGTTAAAGTATATATTCCAAACCAAACCCACTCAATGATGAGATAATAGATAATAACTCTACATAATCAATATTAAAGTACAATGGTATACCTACTTTTTCAATTATTTGGTCACACCTCTGGTACCTTCTCATTAAACTATAATTAGTATAAAAAACATAAATCTGACTCTAGGTTTTATATTTGGGATGACACATACCTTTAAAAAATATGAACTGATTAAGTAATTAGAATATGGTTTCCTAAAATTGAAATTGAATCAGTATTTGAAATATTCCCTACATTATATTTTGTGGTCCATTTTGGGACATTTCTTGTTTTTTGGATCTCAAAGGATAGACAAGAGAAGTTTTAAAATCGTGAATTTATTGGCCCACATTATTTAAAGATTCACATGATTTTTTTAAATGTGACACATTTCAGTTCACTGAAAACCTCTCAAAAAACAAGAAATTACCCAAAAACCAATTACCTTCTATGAAATTTTTGAAGTATGGGATATAGACTTCATGGTACCATTACCAATGTCATTTGGTTATTCGTATATTCTACTCATTAAATATTATGTTTCAAAGTGGGTGGAAGAAAAATCCACCAAGACCACTGCTACTAATGTTGTTTTTTATTTTTGTAAAGACTAACATGTTATATAGGTTTAGAGTACCATGAGCCATCATTATAGAACAATGAACCCGCTTCTATAATAGAAAAATATAGGAATTACTGAAATGGTATGGGGTGAACCATAAAATATCAATACCATATTATCCAACGAAAAATGGCCAAACAGAAGTTTCCAATAGAGAAATCAACTGAATTCTGGAAAAGAAAGTAAAACCCAGCAGGAAGGATTTGATACAAAAGTTGGATGATACCCCATGGGATTTTAGGATCACCTATAAGACACATTTATGAATTTTTTCCTATATATTGATTTATGGGAAGATATTTAATCTCCGAGTGGAATTGGACGACAAATCCTATTAGTTTGTGTGATAAATGAATATAGACCTTTAGAGAGATGGGAAAGAATAAAGATTGTAGCTATAGGAGTTATAAAAAACAAGGACACACACTTATAAAAATTAAAATATTTATAAATAAAGAAAAAGGATAGGTCATGACAATATAATTCAACTAATAACCTTAACCATATAGATCAAGTGTTGGTATACAACTTCGGGATCAAATTGATGCTAGGTAAAATTCATTCCATATAGGAAGGACCTTTTATTATTATTCATGTATACCCTTTTGTTGATGTGCATATTGAAAAGGAAGGAGGAGGAAACCCATTAACTATAAATGGGAAGAGTCTAAAGAAATACCATGGGACTATACCTCAAGAACTAGTGGTGGAGATTACACTCCTTCAACCTGACTCCCAATGATGACTAACTAGGTTTTAACATCCTATTACATATGATTAAATGCATTAAATCTATATTAAATCTATTTACATGAAAAAACAATTATAATTCATTAAGGATAGTACATCGATTATGTGTGGGGGTGGGAATCGTGTATTCTATGATTTAAAATAATAATAATTTTTTGAGTCAAGCTAAGGACGTTAAATAAAAGAGATTCTTGGAGAAACCCCACATTTTATTTCCTTAGTCCACTATTCCCCTCCCTCTAATTTTAGCATGATTGAACATGTCTTCACTATCATTTTTTCTTATTCTTATCTTTCAGTTATATTAATGAATATGATGTAAGGATTGATAATAGAAAAAATGAATAGAATACATATCAAGAAATGTATACACATTGTGAAGGTGATTCATACCTGAAGGAACAGAACCTGTGTAACCCAATTAAAGTATCATTGCTAATGGGGGTTTTATTATATATTCAATAACTTTTAAATTCTATATTTTTTTAAGATATATTTTTGATATTTGAAGGAAAACTACATACCCATGGTAAGATTTCTCACTTTACTTTTCTGATCTTGAAGACATGAATTACCTAGGAATCCCATGATTACATGTTTTAGTTTTTTAAGTTAATAAGATTGAATGAGTTAAATGGGTAGTTGTATAATTATAGTAAATCATTATAATTGAATTAATGACTCAAGATTTGATGGAATTATTTGATTTTGGTAAATTAAATTTCCCTACCATTTTCATAGTTTGAAATTATGAAATTTATTTGGATTGATTAATTATTGTTATTAAATGACCTGACTGATTGTCAAAAATTACATGTTCCATTCCAAATATAATTTCTATACTAATAAATTCCTATTTATATTTTGATAATATTTCTTGAGTGATCCTATAGAATTCCACCTACTAGAACATGCAGTGCCACTTGTCAAAGTTATGATTGTGCAAAACCACATTTAAAATTATTATGGAAATTTTTTGTTAATCCCTTATTATTGGAACCATTAAAAAACTAATCCTTGTTTATACTATTAAATACATGAATGAATTCACTTGGAATGAGTGACATTATAATCCATATTTATTAATTCTTACCTTTCTCTATTTATATTGCAAGATATTTTAAAATTTATGTTTTTGGGATGGAGGAAGTCTGGGAAAAAGGAATGTATTATTTTGTATTGAAAGATTTTGGGGGTTGTATTTTTGGGTATTGGGAAATTATAATGTAACATTCATTATTCTCAATGATTTTCCCTTTGTGAAACAAAATTATGAAAATGAAAAAAAGGTGGGTTGTGACCTAGGAGTATCAAAAATCACCATCACTAGATAAGTGACTTTTATCATTTGTGGTAGGTTATGTATGTAAGATACACTATAAAAATAACATTCAAAAAAGTAAAAAAAATAAAAAAAAATGTATAAATAAATATTTCAAAAAGGAGAAAATTATTCATCATGATTTAACTAATCATGACCTTTACACTTAGCTTAGGGAAAGTGGGAGTTTTTACCTTGAATGGGTGAATCTAATTACACTTTTAATTTTGATATTATAATTTATAATTTAGAGATAATCCACCCCCTTCGAACCTTAATTTTTTAAAACAATAAATCCTGTCAACTTTAAGCCTCATATTTATCAGAACATTTTTTTAAAATCTATCATGATTTTATGTGAACGTTTTATTTATGTGATGGGGAAAGTAATTCCCTTTCAAGCCTACCGAAAAGGATCATGTACTCATGAAAATATTATAGAACTACTTGAATCTTTATCAATAATGATGAGAAAAATGAATCCATTATTAGATAAATTATGATGTGAAATGTGTGATAATAATGAATTGTGATATATGAATTAATGAGAGGGGAATACCCACCGATTATCAATAAGAAAAAGTAAATTACCTGGGTTGGTTTGTTTCTTTGAAGATAGTGAAGGTGAATTGATTTTTATGTAAATATTGAGAGGTTGAACCCCCCTTATAGTCATTTGATTTAATTTCTTGAGAATTTGAATATATGTAACTTCTTATTACTATTTTATTTTTATTGATATTACATAATTGAGGAAAACTAAGTTCTAAGTGTGGGGGAATTGAAAAAAAACATTTTGTGGATGTATTTTTGTATATAAAATGGCAGGATTTTATAGATTAATTGATTGAACTTATTAATATTTAATAGTTTTTATGTTTTTTGGTAGGATATGAAGTTTGATCAAAAATGAATAAGAAAGAGATTAATTTAATAAGGAGAGACCACTTCGTACCACATTTAAAAGTAGCATGACCTGACATGGGACTTTTGAAGATATATTGAAGATGAAATAGAGTCAAGGACCAAACCCTTGAAAATGAAGAACCAGACTGAATTGGGGAAAACTATTTGGAAATAAACTTTAAATTTCATGTAACTCATTCATGATGTGTAACATGAAGAATTGAAAAACATGAAAATTAGCCATGAAAAGGCCAATCCCACACATTACACATCATGAATACACTATTCATTATGTATCATATTTTAGAAATAATAACTTCATCTCCAACATTATATGTCGTGTAACTCTTAAATAATGTTAAAATGACTGAAGGAATCAAAAATTATAGCATCATTAAAAATTAATGTGGATGATATTTTTTACCACAAGATGGACCGGTTTCCATTATTTATAATTTATAACATTTATAAGAATCTTTCATGTCTATAAATGAGTGGCCATGGTGGATTGATGGAGTATCATCAAATGAAGGAAGCTCTGGATAAAAACTTGTTGTAGATTAATTAATATACTTTCCTTTTCATTTATTTTCTTTATTATGTAATATCTCCCCTCTCCCAAATCAACTCAACTACCCCATCCATGGAAGGGTATTTCCTTTGAGTTATCGGTAGATGGGGAATCTTATCAAAATACTATGTTTTATTTTATACATTTTATGGAATAAAACCTTCTCTCTTTCTTCCACCAACAGGTTTCATTTGTTTATTCAATTTTTAATTTCGAATACATCTGCCCTAGGGTTATATTATTTTTATTTAAATTACCTTGGTCAATAATCCATATATCCCTCTACCCACTTCCTATCAGTTTTATATAGAATTTATTAATTTTTAGTGGTGAGTTTTCTACAATCTCTACCACGTGTGAGGAATTGTGATGAGTATTATTGTTAATTAGGGAATAGAAATTCCCAATTAGTAATTTATTTAATTAATCAAAATTACCCATTAAAGCATCACACACACATGAAGTAGGTTATACTGATTAGACCTTGATTTGGGATGCCCTGACCATCACCATTTGACTAAGGGGGAGAGATGAATCAATAATATAATAACTCTCTTACCATCCTTCGTTAGTAGAATTGGTAATAATTGTAAATGATGATAGTATATCACTAGGTTCATCCAAACCCACTCCTGTTACTATCTTTCTCAATTAATTTAAAATAAATCAATCTAAATTTATTTCTTATTTCAATTTCACAAACCAATAAAAACTATATTTTTTTAAAACTGTAAAATGTGACAAGCTATTTTGTGTGCACTACTCTTTGGGAGGCAACCTCTTTTTACTACTATATTATACTTAGGTAAGTAAAATATTGTTTTCCATACCCCATGATAGGATTTCATTATTTGGATCAATTTTTTTCTTTCCCAAGATATCCTTATTTTATTATCATGTTTTAGAACATTTTCTACCTTTCCCATAATGGGCTTACATTATGACAAGGTTTCACTAAGTTATATTTTCCCCATGATATGTGACTACAGTGGTTACAATATTAATTTTGGACAATGAAGGTGGTTTCAAGTGTCATGGTGTCATAATTATCATATAATGACCTGGTGTGATTTCATATAAGTTATTATTCCTTATTTTTTATTCTTTCTATGCATTCAAACACAACATATTGTTTTATATTAGTAGAACCTTATTGGTGGTTTCCTACTATGATTATTTGTCAAACCCAACATGGTCACCTTTTTTCACTTATAGTTCTTATGTTCCAAATTCAGGTCAAGGGCTTTATAAGAGATTTATCTAGAGTATTTGGATGGGTTTTAGGTGGTAGTACTACAAATGGAATCATGTTTTTGAATTTTTATCCACATATAGTTTTGTTCTTTTATTTATTGTATACAAGATCATCCTAACAGCATTACATTTTGTATATTTTATGTTTTCAGGCATCAGTCATAGTTGATGTAGCATATTGATACATGTTGTTATTTTTAGTTAGAAATTATCTATGATTCCATGGATTTACACTAATATTATTTGACACTTCTATTTTTTTATTGGATATAATGGTACTGAGGTTATAGTATCCTTATATTGTTTATAAACTCTAACTAATAGTTGATATCATCTAGGGTAAAAGGTTGGATATGAGTTTTTATGGAACACTTGGCTCAAACCAGTGGTTAGTTACCTATTTTGGGACATTAGAAAATGATATCAAATTTTTTTGTTCTAACTATTTGATAATTGGTAACCATAGATATAAATGTTATAGATCATGAATGGGACACCAGAATGGTGTTTCATGAACACCTTTCTTAGTGTAAATGTTGTGTTTCTAGGGGAATGGAATTATTGTTCTTACTTTTTACTATTATAATTGAGATGTGTCATTAAATATGATTTTATAGGTTGGTATTGCAATTTATACTTTTGTTCTTGACTTGGGATGGAAAGAGTGTGTGATTTCATGCATCATTTTAGGTATATAGGTATATCAATAAATGTGTATGACTACATACCTTTGTGAACTGGATTTCAAAATAGGAAAAAAAATTGGATGGAAA
Source organism: Viscum album (assembly GCA_963277665.1). Classification (NCBI taxonomy): domain Eukaryota; kingdom Viridiplantae; phylum Streptophyta; class Magnoliopsida; order Santalales; family Viscaceae; genus Viscum; species Viscum album. The sequence continues at coordinate 330,675,378 of OY728164.1, forward strand.
TTTTTATAGAAATGTTTTTGAATTAGATTTGTAAAATGGTTTTTGATTAATTAAAACATCAATAATAATTTATTTAGTGTTTTTCTAAATAAATTGTTATTAATGAATTAATTCATTGAAATTATTTCCATGGATTTTATACATTATCATTTAATATATGATGTTTTTTTCATTCCCATATGGTAAATAGTATCTCTTTAGTGGATAGGTCATAGTATTAGATGCCTTATAGTTTGGGGATGAGAGCTATGTTCCAGTATGGGTTAGCCCTGTCAATATTTTTTGGCCTGGATGTGTACCCTTTAGTAGGATTTCTAGTATGGGATGCACCAGATAGAGGCCCTGATTGGGATTATTAGGGATATGATTTTATTCTGGGGATTTAATATATGACTACCTATAGGAGTGTGTCGAATGGTTTTAGTTTAATGTGATAGGGTATACTAGAAGTTGGCCGGTTATGAGTTCAGTTAGTGTGATAGATTATTCTTCATTTAAATCTATTCTCTGAGGGATCATATTTTATGAACTATGTGTGTAGGATGGTACATGTTATCTAGTTTCAATGAGCCTTAGTAGTATAGTGGTGGTAGTTAATAAATTACCTTGTGGAGAAAAGTGAATCGAAAATATATGATTGTGTTTTATAATGCATGTTTGGGATTGAGTGTATGATCAATTATAATTGGTGATGGTGTTTTTATAGGATAATTTCAAATCAACACTCATTAGTGGATTTTAGAGATGAGTATTTGGGAACTACTCCTAGAACTGATATTTGGGTGGATATTTTATTTTTCATGAGTAAACTATGGGTGTTTGAATACTTGGATAAAGGCTTTACTACGGGAGAATTTATGGTTTTCTAATCCATATAAGACTTTCAAGAGAATCTTTTTCAAGTTTTTAGACACTATTTAAGATTTTTTGACATTTTAAATTTTTTAGAAAACATGTAGTTCGTATCTGAACAGACTGGATTTTTGAGGGAAATTCCTATTTAGTAAAAAGTTACAAAATTTGAGGGAGAGATTCTTGTATGTTCATATCCCTCGTCACGTAAAGAAAAGGATGTGTAAGTTTCCTGTATTGAATTCCATTACCTCTTTTAATATATATTCTTCCCTAAGATAGTGCATTATGGAATGTTCCAAAGGTTTACTAAGCTGTAGTAGTATGGAAAATTAGTGTCAAAATATGCTGCTAGTTTTTAGATTTTATTCTATTATTAATCATTCTTAAAGGAGAATGAGTTCAAGAATTTATTATATTTATTAAAATTTCTTAATTACTCATTTTAAGTATTATTATATCCTTTATATCTGAATTCCTATACAGAATTCTTCAATCATACTTTGATGTTAGATTTGTAAAGTACATTTCCTTTAGAATATCTAGTCGATCAGGTAGTTCTAGAGTAGGAATTAAAATTCCTTATGAGCTCTGGAATGGGGGTGATTGAGTTATATAGTAGATTAATTCATCACTATAAAGGAATAATTATAAATTCACCTTGGTTTGTTACCAGTTTAGCAGGGACAGGAATGCACATTCCTAGGTTCTAGATAAGTTGACAAAGTAGGATGTTTATAGAAATATGGGGAATATTTAAAAAATTGATCGCTTTGAGTGGACCTAGATGAAAGTATTTTGGGGTATAATTATTTTTAAGTATTATTATAATGACCTTCTTGCTATAATTATTATTTACCTATTTCTTTCTACTATAATGAGTTTTGATATTGAGTATGGTGTGTGTTAGAATTTTTTTGGGGTCTATGTAAGTCAGGTTGTTAAGATGGTTCAATCTAGGATCATGTATAATAATCCCCATGCAATATGGAGGATCATATGTGTGAGTATAGTCATGATGGAGGTATGGAAAATCCCATGGTTCAAATAATCCTATAGTTATGTTTTGAGTGGTCTACACATTTTTTGTAAGGATGTCGGGTCATTAAGATGCTTCAAGGTAGCCTCATTGATAATAATCTTCATGTGGTATGGAGGATCGGAGGTGCGAGTATAGTCCTCATGGAGGTATGGAAAATTCTATGTTTGGGGATATACTATAGGTCTGTTATGAGTGGTCTCTTTATCAAGGGATGGTTATTGGGATTGTGGACATCAAAATGAGCTTATGATTGGGTTGATTCAATGTTTTTTCTATAGATAAAGGTTTGATGTATCACATATATCCTTTGTAACATAGTAAATTTTTTGATTCATCATTGTTGATTAGTGTAGTCACTACATTCAAAAACTCACAAGTTGTGCATTTTGGGAAATAATCTAGGTAGAACATATGGGTTTTGAAAATGTTATTTAGGTTAAGGTATCATGTTTTGGATGAAGGTTCAATATCAAGGTAGATTAGTACTAGTTTTAAATGAATTTAATTAATGAGATATTTTTTACTAGATTGGTATGGATATGAAGGTAAATAGGGGTAAAATGACTATCTTATAATTTTAGTATAATTTTAAATACAGATAAAGTAAAATTATATACAATTTTAGTAGAAAAAATAAAGAATACAAGATATTTTTAATGAATTTTGGATAAAAAGGGTCATAAATCTATGCTTCACTATCTATTCTACATGAGAGAAATTTTATCCACTACAACCAAAAAAAATTATAAGATTCATAACTCAAGTTACAGCCTAACATTTTTAGGATTCAAAACTCATTACAGCCTATCTTTTTCAATTGAATTCACAAACACACACAAACATCACATTTAGTTAGAATTCACACACCAATATAGCATTTTTATTTGTATTGAAGGTATAACTAACACACTTGTACCTTTTTATGAATATATAACTAAACAATTCATGATTTTAATGAAAAATTGTAAACCCATATTAACTCACATTGAAAAATAAAAAAAATACAACACAATCAAAGAAGAATCCAAATGTCAAACATCAAAACATCATATAAGTTTTTGATCACTTAATTACTAAGGTTATTTTTGATGAATTATATTCATGAAGTTACAGAAATTACAGATTCATGATCATAATTCATGAACACATAATTTATTTATTTATACTCGAGTGATTTAACCATTATTTATAGATGAATTATAATGGAAAATTATCTCATCATAATCTCCATGACTATCATTTTCATGGGTGTTTCTTAAATATTTATCACATCATGCAATGGTTAGAATAATATGAACATACAAAAATATAACTGTTATCTCAGTTTAAATATCATGTATATAATTTCTGTTTTTATTGACATGACATTCCCAGCATATATTTTCCATATATATCACATCTTCTAATTATATAAGACCATAAATTATAATAATTTTTTCATCACATTTTCTATTTATTTATTTCAATAATCACTTAGTGAAATACTATAAATCCGAAACTCTTTTGTAAGAGTACTAAATTCAATACTTAAGAATCATTTCATACATAGTAATTTTCAAAATAAAAATTTTTAATATTAATTAAACACTTATATAAATGTCAATAAAACAGATTTATAAAGAGTAAGTGTAAATAAATTAAGTGTAAAATACTAAAATTATAAAAGTAAAATACTTTACTGAAATCTCAAAATCGCTCAATGATAAGAGTAAATTCGAAAACGTGAGAGTCTATCTCATAAGTCATTAAAACTTTTCATTATACATTAAGAATATTTTTAAGAATTTAAAAACTTTCCTAAGGCTTTAAAAATTCTCTTAAGACTTTTTCTATTAGAAAAAACCAAAAAAATCAAAAACATAACACATTTAGATACAAAAGAGTCATATATAATATATTTTAATATTTCAAAACAATACATATTAAATTATACATTGAAAAATATATAATATTTAAGAAATTAGATTTCATACATTATAAAATTTTTCATACATAATATATTTAAATTACTTAATCAAAATTCATGAGTTTTCACACTTAAAAAAAACTAAAAATTTCAATATTTAATATTTTTAAGAAAAATAAGAATCATGTGTAATATAATATACTTAGATAAAATATTTAAAATATAATCAACAAAAAATAATAATAAAGTTAAAAAATATACATTAAACATACAATTCATCTTGGTCCACATCATTCTATAAAAAAATTAAACAAGTATAAACCCAAAATGTAGAATTTTTTAATTATCAGAAAACAAAAATCATAGAGAGAGACATATTCACTCCAATAATCTTCCTCTTTTAATAATTTCAAAACTAATCACTTAAAATATGAAAACACTCCCCCTTTTTAATAAGGATAATGTAAAATGAAATAATAGTTTTATTTTTGATGATAAAATAAAAAGATTCTCCTCCTTTCAAAATAACTCTCCCCCTTAAAAAATTAATAAAATTGAGGCTACTTTGATAGAAATAAATAAACATGATAGATACTCCAAAATTAATGCATACTAAATATAATAATTTAAATATTAGAATTTAAATATATTTTAAAACAACAAGGAAAATTCATAAATATTAATAAAATGATAACTTCCTTAAAATCACATTTTGTTACTCATAATTAGATATAGTAGTTAACATTAAATAATTCAAATATCTCCTTTAAAACAATTTAAAAAACACTAAATGATCTATGACAGTAGTTATAAATAATAAATAATAATAATAAAACAAAACTTCAAACTTCCATATTTATATATTTAAACTTAATCTTCTCAACCATTATTGTTTTAAAATGTTTTTGTAAAAATATCCTCCAACCAATCATCTATAAAAACATATTTCAAACTGATATCTTATTTTAGAATATAATAATGAATAAAATTATATACCACTTCAATATTATTTATTTTATAATTTTGTAATGGATTCTATGAAATATAAATAATAGAAGAATTATAACATAAAATAGGCATTTATTCCCAATTAGTATCAAAGTATGATAAAGTTTATCTAATCCTTAATGGTTGATCACAAAAGTTAGAATTAATAATATATTTTTCTTTAGTTGTAGAAAAATCAATAGATAACTATTTCATTGAAATCAATGAAATCATGATTTTACTAAGAAAATGATAAACACTATAAGCACTTTTTTTATCAATTATACAGCATCCAAAATAAAAATATGAATAAATTATTAAATTAAATTAGTTATTTATATAATAAAAACCACAATTTATTATTCCATTAACATACTTAATAATCCTAGATAATTATTATAGTGAATTTCATTTAGTATAGCTTAAAATATGGTACATGTATATACATTAAACATAAGATTGGGTCTTCTGGAAATAAAAAAATAAAACTTCCCATCATTCTAATAAAAACATTAATATCAATTTATTTTTTTTAAACATCAACATCTAGTATAAAATAATTACTCATATGGGTATATAAACTTTTAATTGAATAAAGTCTAAATATATTAACTTATTTTTTATCATACATACATTTATTAGGAATAATTCCATAATCACATTAAAATATATAAATTCCTAAAAATATCATTAATTTATCCAATAGAGTCAAATAAAATTTATAAATAATAAAATTTGAAAATTCCTTACCCAAATAATCACTAGATGATTTGAAAATGATATCATCAACTGAAATCAAAATAATAAAAATATCCTTTTAATACTACATACTAAAAATATAAGATCTCATTTTCTATCCATTATTTATAAAATACTGAGATAGTCTATCATATCATGCTAGAGGAGATTCATTAAGTCCTTAATTTTTTTAAAGTTTTAATACATGAATAAGATACCTCTCATACTAAAAACTAGGTGAATGCCAAACATAAAATTTTTAGAAATTATTCCCTTAAAAATGAACATTTTACATCCATTTTAACAAAGATTAAATGCTTTATGTGAATCATAATTAAGTAAAATTTTAATAGATTCTAGTCTATAGAAAGTTGAAAATGATTCATCATAATAAATTACTTTTTCTTGAAAAAATAATTAAGAAACAATTCTCACTTTATTCCTTATAAGATATCTAGAATCATCTAGTTCATCTATAAAATTCCACTTAATAAAAATAATTTATTAATCTTTATGGGGTTTAAAAAAATTCTAAATATCATTTCTAGAAAACTGATTATGTTCTTCATCTATATAAAATGAGAAATAAATACTAGGTGAGCACTAAAAATTGTTAAGAAATTTTCTATCTAAAATCTAGAGTAAATATCTCCAATAATTATATCTAGTTGGTGATATCTATGATCTTTTAAAAATATTTCATGATTAGGTATATAATCTTATCCAACATGTGTAGTGATATCTTGAGATTCATCTTCATCAATATTAAATTATCAAAAATAATATTTAATCTATTCTAGATCATAATAAATCTTAATTAACAAATTCTCATCGAAGATAACATGAATATATTCTTCAAAAACCATAATACTCTCATTATAAACTCAATAATATTTACTTACATTTGAATAACTCAAAAACTATTTCTTCATTACATTTATCATCAGTCTTATCCAAATAATCCTTAATTAAGGATAAAACTCTATATGAAAAACTCCAAAATATCCCATTATAGGCTTCTTTTCAATCCATAATGAATAATGGGTTATAGTAATAATATCTCTTAAATTAATTCTATTAGAAACAAATATTTAGTATTTCTAGCTTCTACCCAAAAATTATTATGTAAACTAAATTCTTTAGACAAAGTTCTAGCCATTTCTTGAATAGGTATATTATTTGTTTGAGAAACTTCATTATATTGGGGTGATCTAGTGGATAATAAATAATGAAAATAATCAATATATTCATAAAAGAAATTAAATTCTAAATATAAAAAATATTTACCCCTATCACCTAAAACATTAATAATCAAATAACCTTCCGCATTATTAACTAATATTATATAATAAAAAATTGATAGAGTTTTAATTTTTAGAGATAGAAATTAAACCCATTTTAATCTATTAAAATCATCAATGATGAAAAAAATTTATTTCCTACAAGACTAAAAATTTAAATATTTATGAATAAATCTAAATGAACCAGTTCAATAGGTCTTCAAATGTTAATATTTTTAACTGATCTAAAACTTTATTTACATTTTTTTATTTCTTGAATGAATCAAATATGTGATTCTTATTCACTTTATGTTTTAGAAATTATAGTATTTATCCATAATTTTACATATTTTTTGTGGTAAAAAATTCCTTAGATAAATCCAAATATTCTATAAAATATCATCTCTATCAATATCATTAACACTCTTCACATTTTGATCTATTAGTTTAGTAAAATTAATAGAATAAATTTCATCCTTTCAGTTAGCATAAAATAATAATGAATAATTTTTTAAAACAAGTAATTTATCAGTTTTAAATTTAAAGAATATTCTATCATCATATAGTTGAGTAATAATAATCTATTTATTTCATTAATACTTAAACATATAAAACTTTGGAAATAATACCTGATTTAGAAATACTAACATCATCAAAACCATTAACTATGACATTAAAGTCTTCTCCAAATGTGAGAGTGCCTCTATCACATATATTAAATGATAATAAATTTCTTGGATCTCCATTTATGTTTTTATTTTATCCACTCTCCATGTACTAAATTTTATTTTTGATGCTACCAAGTTTGTTTTCCTGTAAAATAAATTAAAAGAATGTTTCAATACCAATGAAAAATTGGGATTAATGGGGTTGGTAAAAGAATTTTCTGGAATCCAAATATATTTTAAAATTTTATTATATGTAAATATTTAATAAAAATTCTTTGAAATAAATTATTTAGTATTTCCCAATGTTTTTAGAAATCCTATAGAACATTTATTAGCATATATACCTTGCATTCAGCATATAAAACACCTAGTTTTTTAAATAATTCCTTTCAAACTTTTCATTGATAATGTTTTATACATTTTATATAATTTTATAACATATATAACAGCACATTCATATCAATTTAATTTTTTAATAGATACCCCTTTATCATATTTTTATTTACTGTGAAAAATATAGAAAGATTTTCATTTATTATTTCAATTTTAAAAAAAATTAATTTTACTTTTGAGAATTATCCAATTAATAAAAAACCATTCATTAGTCCATCAGGTTGTATTTTTATGTTTTTCATTTTATTTAGAAATAGAATTTTTCTCTACAAGAAGATTTTTATTCTCTCGTTTAGGCTTCTTATACAACAAAATAATTATTCTGATACCTCCTTATATTTTTTCAGTATTTCCATTAATTCAAAAATACTAGATTTCTAAAAAATTTAATTAACATTCAAATAATAATATGAATAAAAAAATCACTACTAGCCTCATTTAATAAATCCATAAATTATAGGTTAAGTGACTAATTTTTCATACCATATTTATCACTTTAATTAAAGTCCTTTGTACAACTTCATCTAGCTATTTAATCTATTTTCTCTTATTTCTTGTAATTTTTATATTTTCTTCCATCGTTAAATTTCAAGTAATCAGGCATGATATATCATGTATTTTTAAATTCATAACATGTTATATTTGAAGTATTATTATAAATAGAATCACCTTTTTTCTTCCTATTGCATTCATATTTAGGATAATCATTTATAACCTACTTGAAAAATAATTATTTTTTTCATTCCCTTATAGCCACCTTTTACTATTTTCACATCTTTAAATATTTCACTTCCCAAGATTTTGGAGTCATAAGAGTGACAAGTAAGAATTATATTTGATTTAAAATAAACACATTTATTTTTTATTGTCTCTTTATCATCAATATTATTTATCTCCATTTCATATTATATTAATGAACTAATTTGTTCATCATGATTGTATTCTTTGGTTTTTTTCCTTTAATCAATATAAACCATATTCATATTCCATTAATTTGGTAGGGATCTGAAATATATTTCAATAATAACTATATTTTCACCAAGTATTATCTTTTTCATAAATGGAAACATTATTCCCATCATGATATCTTGATATTATGCTCCTAGTATTCCCAGTTTAAGTCTCTTTAGATTTTGTATTCCTTAATATGAGACTTTAAAAATTATCCATATATCATGAGAATTATTAATATTATATACACTAATAAACACTATTATATTTATATTTATATATAAAATATTAATTACATTATAATTCGATACATATTTTACCGCATCATTACCAATTAAAGAATATGATTCAGAATCAGGTAGTTTTTTTACCAACATTTTTCAGGGATCAATGCCCAGTTTCTTAAGTTAAGATTAAATTATCACTTTACATTAAATATAATCAATATTATTGAAGTAATTCAGTCCCAAATTAATACATCCATCATTAGATAATACACCTTCCATCTCAAAAAAAAATTCATTTCCTTATGTGATTAAGTATAGAATATCATTAGTAATATAATATATATAATGAGGTATATTTAATACTTTAAATATTATACTATGATACCAAATGTTATACTAGGATGAGATATCTGAGAAATTTAACAGGGGTGAATTAAACAATTTAAAATTGAAGAAGTATTTAAGTTAGGGTTAAATTAAAAACCAATACAATTTAAGAAGAAAAATAAATGAAGAAAATACGTTATTTTTATAGTATTTGAGATCAAAAATGATTCCACATAAACTTTTAACATCTCTATTATCCATAAGAGAAATCCACTATAACCTAAAATTTTTATGAAAGTTAAAAATCAAGTTACAACCTAAATTTTCAGGGAGCCACAACCCATTAAAACTACCTTTTTTAAGTGTAAAAACAACCACATGAAAACCCTAGGTTTAATGAGAATTAAAGACACAATAAAATGAATGTGTTTTATAGTGTAGGTATAAACAAAACATGCATACCTTTTGATATAGGTATACCCAAATTCGTTTTAATTTTAATAAAAAATTATAAACCAATACTAATGAACATAGAAAAAGAAGATGAAATTACAACACAAAAAAACCAAGATTAAAACATTATATCTCAAAATTTCATAGAATATTTTTATTAATTATGTATTAAGATTATCCAAAGTAAGTTAAAATCACAAATTCATATAAAGAAGACAATCATGGTCATATTTCATGCATGTGTAATTCATATCTTCCTACTTGAGTTCTTAAACCTTTTATATATAGAATAATTACAATGTTTGATTATCTCTTCATAATATCAATAATCTTCTTTCATGTGGGTATTTCCTAAATAATAAAAACATACTAAAATTATTATAATAATATAAATATATGTAAATATAATTGTTATCTTAGTTTAAATATTTTTCATATAGTTCCCACATTTACTTATAAAACATTTCCTAGGAAAATTTTTCATATATCACATCTTCCAATTATCTATAATCATAGATTTAAAAAATATATATATCACATATTTTTTTATATAATCTAATAATTACTTAACAAAATAATCTAACTATAATAATCTTTTTTCATCATAATTTATATAAAAATTTTAAGATACTTTTTTGTAATTCATATATTTAGAATATAAGATTCAATTAATACATCATAAGGGTCATGGAAGAAAACCATAAGATTCATTAGAAACATAGTAAAATTTTGAGTAAAAACATTTCATAAGAGTAACTTTAAATCACATAAGAGTAAAGTACTAAAATTGTAAGAGAAAAATAATTTTCTAAAATATTGAGCTCACTCAACCATAAGAGTAATGTCAAACTACAACAGTCAATTTTAATTGACTTTTAAAGTTTTCCTATGACTTTAAGAATTCCATAAGAATGTAAAAAAATTATAATATATTAAAAAAATTGTAAGACTCAATCATTTGTAAAAACTCCGTAAAATTTAAAAAAATAAGTTATTTAAATTTATAATATTTCTATGTAAATTATGTTTTGGGGCATAGGGTTGCATTTGTTATTAATTATATATCAATATTTATTTTTTGAGTTTATGGTGAGAAGTGGTGATGCTTCTAGAATAGTTATGGATTCACTTTGTGGAACTGGATATAACACGTGGATAATTATCCTTGAATTATTAAAATTGGTTAAACTAATTATAACATTCAAATACAAGTGAAAAATTAATTTTAGAGAGATTAAAAATTTATACAAAAATATAATACCATGAAAACTTTTATTTTCATGAAGAGAAGAATAATAGATAATGATATCCATATGAAAATATATTTTTATAATTTTCATGAGGATCATTACTTTATGAAGGCTATGAAAATTTTTATTATATAATTTAATGATGAATATGGAATTTGAGTATGGTTTCAATGGTATTTTACATTCATAAATTATATATATTATATGGATGGTACTTATAAAAAAATTTAAAACATTTATAATCACATAAAGACTAGACCACCAACCACACTTGAAGAACTCAAGGGTAGACCTCATGGGAGATCCATTCCAAGGACCCTGTATAGTGACAGGGGTGTGTGAGTGGCCTGGTTCAAGAGGATCAAGTTCCAGAGCATGCATGTGGGTGGGATAGAGAGTTTTGTTGGGTTGCGATCTGTGTGTAAAGAGGTGTATACAGGTGCAGATCTCTTACTTCCATGGAACAACCAATAATTGGTGCACATTTTATCATAAAGAAGAATTATGATCTATGGATAAACTAATGTGGGATGAGGTGAACATGGACACCACTAATCCATATTAAAATTTTGTAGATAAAACTGCAGTTATCCGATATGATATATTTCTGTTTTCCGAACAATACCAAGGATTGTCTTTTTACTGAAAGCCTCATTTGAGTTATCTAGTTTGTATATGTTCGGTCTAGATAAGAATCAATCAAGAAGGTTACCATTTTTATTCCAATCTGGATATTGTGAAGATATTAGATGAAAAAACTCCATGCATGCAGTTTTCATCTTGTATACATGTGGATGTTTATTGAATGATATACTATCAAATGAAAATAAAGTTATGGTTATATGTTTGAGTATTCAAAATGCATGGATTAATTAGACTTTTAAAGTGAGGATCATGTGATTATATCACATTCACATCTGGGTTTCATCATTTAATAAGATATTCCATTATTATTGGAATTTTTTAAAATGTACCCCTCATTCAAAAAATCTAGATTCTGTTATCTCTGATATTTCAATGATTTTATAGACAAAGCATGAAATTTGAAAGTAAGGTAGTGGTTACACACCTATAAATATCAAATAATATAACCCAAAATAATTAATCTATAATTTTATACAATCTCTTCATTTTAATAGAAATAGAGAATCCATGACATCTACCAGTTTACAAAGATGAATTGGTGAAGCTTTTAGCTTATGAAATGAAGAGTAGAAACTTCATAGACATTCAAATTTTTTCAAGTACAGTCATTTTTATTCATGAATAAATTTCTTTATAAAACCCATATTGGTTTTCAGGAACTCCTTGAGAACCTCCATATAGTGTCATATACACTATGTTCTATGAAGAAGAAAAATAGTCCAACCACTTAAAAAACAATTGGGTGAAGGATGTGTGAAACTTTCATGAAGAATAAAAATTTTTGATAAGGCTGTGTATATCCATACATGAAAGGATAGTAAGAATAAGAAAAAAAATCTTGAAGGATCAACATGAAATATTCATTCATATGACAACATGAATACGTGAGATATAAGTGAGGTGTTTAGCGGATATTGAAGGAAGAAATTTGACAATTCATTTGCACATGAACATTTTAAAGCAAAATCACTTAAGTACATAACCCAAACACAACATGAAAATCCACACATAAAATAAAAATAATGAATAATTTTTTGTGCTATGATTTTTTTGATAAATCCACGCAACTCATTCATGAAGTGGAATTGAATTGGATTGTGAAATTATTATTCTTTTACAAAATATTTAAGAAAATTTTGTATACATATTTCACAGCTTAAGTTAGGATGGGACTTTAGTAAAATGAAGAATATTTTCCTAATCATAGTTTCACTATGGTAACTAATCAACACAGGTGATCGAAATTATTGATCTAGGCCAACCAACTCGTTCACATGATGTTGAAGGTTCTTAAAGTGTACACAAGAAATTCATATCAAAAAGGATCAAGGGGGAAGATAAAAAATATCATTTTTTAATGGATAAATTCTTGAAGTAATATTAATTCATCTAATTGGTTATAGGATCAGGGGACGTTTTCGAGTTGTATACATAAGAATAAAGAGTATCACAGTTGGAGTTGAATAAAGAAGTATTTAGTTTAGATCCAGATGAAAAGGGAGTTTCTTGATTAGATTCCAAGTATAAGTCTTTTAGTTGGAGCTAAAAGTAAGAGAATTCTCTTAGTTGGTTTTGGGAGAAGTCTAATCACTTTTTTGATAGTAGAAAATTATTAACCATGGGGATAAAAATTTATAGTAAGTATTATACATTTTCAAACCTTATAAATATTTTTCTTCTCTCTCAATCATAAAACTACACATAAAGTGATAGTGAGATATAATATTGAGTGGATTGATGACCATAAAAAGTTCAAGTTTTTTGGATTGAAAGTTGAATTTGTAAAAAGAAACTACAGATTCACCCCTCCCCTCCCAGTGGTCAATCTATCCTGGCATACTAAAAGTTGTATAAGGGTGTATGATATCTATAAACATACAAGAGAATCTTTATGAAGTAATTATTTTATGAAATCAGTGAGATGTATTAGAGGTAGAAAAAGAAATATACTCTTGAGGATACTAATATAAATATTTATTCAAAGACTCAGAAGAATATTGAGAAAGGATAGGTAGGGAAGAAAAAGAATAACCCTACATTAAAGGTCGAGATACCAATAACTGAAGGTAATCATGGTGTTATATATTACAATAATTATTTTTATGATTCTTATGAAAAATACTTATCAAGATATGATATTGATGTATCACTTAGTTATCTTCATTTTGAATTCAACGAACATCTGAGGAAACTTACCAAAAAAGTTTTAAATTTTATTATTATATGTTTCAAGTCTCATCAAAATGAAAAAAATATAGGTTAAAGAAGAATCTAATAACGCATAAGAGTCATTAGTTGAAAAGGTCACAATATCCAACCCTCACACAAAACTTGTGAAAGAAAAGGATGAAATAATTTACCTTTTTAATGAAATATATTCTTAATTTTATAAATAATTTAAAATAAATTTTTGTAAAAAGTATTTATTAAAAATTATATTTGTATAATATTTCCATGCATTTGAGAAATTGGACAAAGTTTTTATGGTTTTCAAATCTTCTCAACTCGATGATAAATCCCACATGTTAAAGGAGCTTGAAAATATCTTACAAGAATAATGAAACATGTATGATTAATAAATTAATAAGTTAAAGGAGGGTTGGGATGATAATATGGGAATAGTTGAGGATAAGAAGAACTAGCTCAACATGAAGCATTTTGAGCTGGATGTGAAATTGAAGAATTATTGATCATCACAAGTAGGAACTTACAAAATTGATGGGAAAAGAGATGTTAATACAAATGTATTCTTTGAAGATCGAGATTCCAAGGATAGAATGACATCATTCTCTAACCAAAGTAAAAAAAAAATCCTTCAAGAAAAATGAATCCCATAACCCAAAAAACTATCTTGTGTACTAATGTTGTTTCAAGTGCAACTAAAAGATTTAAAAAAACTCTAGGAAATTATAGGTGGTGAAAAAACTGATAAACCCATCACATCCAGGGTGGATGTGAAAATAATCATGAATAAATATTCCCTTATAATCATCCCAAGGAGTGGTGGTTCCACTCAAAAAAAATAATGTTCATAACTTGTGAAATATAAATATATGACACCACAAAAGAAGAGAACAAGTATCATGGGATATTGCTGGTGTTACCAGATCTTTTAGAAAAAGGCATTGTAATGTCAGAATAACATGAAACTTTATGTAGATAATAAAAATCCTTTAGTTAGTGGGAGAAAAGTTGAAGAAAAGGGAATAAATGCACCTAAAAAAGTTAGATACATAGAAAATTAAATGTGAAAATTTAAACATGGTATGTGAAGAAAACAAGAAGATTTTTAAACAAAATACATAAAGAATAATATTGAGAGATACTATATTATATCAAATGGAGAAAGACATATGTTAATAAAATCACTTCCCCTAGGAAAAATTGGACTTATCTAGTTCAAGTATAACTTCAAAAAGTATTTAGAATGAATAAAAATCAATGTAAAATATTTGGGTTCATAGTTTATTTATGTTTCTACGAAATTCATGGGAATAAAACCTACTCTTTTTAGTATAAAATTCTAGGAAATAGGAATAAATCATGGGAGAATCATGGTGAATATATGATATCAAGTTCTTAGAGAAATAATATTGTGACCAGAAATTCATCCCATCTACCAAGAAAAAATAGATATTAAGGGTTAAAATAACTTTGTGATAGATGAACTAAAAAGGTCCACAAAGATATTAAATTCATGATAAGAATGTCAGGAGATATTATCAGTGCTAATAAATAGAATAGGTTTTATTAGAAAAGTAGTGAAAATTATTCCGGAGATTATGAGAAGAAATAATGCCTAGTTTTTTTAACCAATTGAAATTGGAAAAGAAAATAGAGGATTTTAAAAAAACTTATAGAGCTAAATCAAATAATGTTATTACCGGAAATAAGTTGGAAAAGGTTATTCCACACAATGATTATGAGAAGTCAATAAAAATTATTAGAAAATAATGGCCTAGGTTGATAGGCATTTCTTAGCCTGAATATTAAACATTATGAATAAGAAGTTACCTCCCCATTCCCTTTTATATATATTCTTTTATACTTACAAACAGGTAATTAAAGGAGATGGATGCATCACGTTAGTGGGATCATTGATGAAATAATGCTGTTAAATATTCACTACATAGAGTATGTTGAACTTCTGAATAGATTTATAAAATTAGAAGATAAGGTATATCAATCACACTTTCATCCCTCATTATTAATTATATTAATCATATCAATTAATGGGGATTTCTTGATTGATGTCAATATGAGAAAAAGGTGGTTGGATTTCTTTTCAGTAGAACTTTATTATGTGTTTATTAAAGTGTGTAGGATTTTTCATTTATTTGAAATATATAATTTTTAGGAACCCCATGAGAACTGATAATTTATGATCCTGATTTCACATACAAGGTGTTTTATGGAAAGATTAGGAATCCTTTGTTATATCTCTCTTGTTTTATACATCGGGTTATCCTATATAGACTTAGAGTTGATTTACTATAGGATCTTTTCTAAGAGAACCATGTGATATCATTCCTCCCTCAGAATAATGAGAACCATGAAGAAAATACCTCCACATATCCTTTTCATTTTATTTCTAATAAGGAGTATAAGGTTCCATCACAGATACTAACTTTTAAATATGTGAAGATATATTGATAACAAAATGAAAATGAGGATATTTTTGGGCCTAGGGTTGCATTTTTTTTAATAATATATCAATATATGTTTGGTGAGTTTATGGTGAGAAGTGGTGATTCATAGAGAATTTTTTTGGACTATCTTTATGGAAATAGATGTCCCACATGGACAATTAACTTTAAATTGTGATGATTGATTGAACTTATCATAAATTTCAAAGAGATAAAAAAAATTAATTTTGAAGAAATGCACAATACATACAATAATGGAGGACCATGAAAATATTTATTTTTAAGAAGAGAAAACGAAGAATTAAAGTTTTCCATGCAAAAATAATACTATATTTTTCATGTGTAGTATTATATTATGATGGCCATGAAAATTACTCTTATACAATTTCATGGTAAAGAAAGATTTTTGGAATGTTTGGAATTCTATTTTACACATATAAATTCTAAGTATTATATCAATGAGACTTATATAAAAATTTGTCAAAACATTACAATACCACAAGGACCAACTCATCAACCACACATGAGGGACTCGAGGGTAAACCTCATTGGAAAGCTGGACCAAGTATCCTAAAAGTCGTAGGGGTAAGAAATTGGGTTGGTCTAGCCGAAGTGCATGCCTGAGCACGCATGCAGGTGGTCTAGAGAAACTGACTAGGTCATAGCCCATCTGTAAAGATTTGTATGTGTGGGTTGATCCACTACTATCATGGAACAACTAAAAAGTGGCAGATGTTTTATTATAGTGTGTGAGGAGGAATGGATAAACCAATTTGTGATGAGGTGAACAAGGATACAATTCATCTATATTAAAAAGTTACGGATAAAACTATATTCATACGATCATATAAATTTGAGCATTCTGATCACTACCAAGGATCATCTTCTTCCTCATATCCACATTCAAGATCTTCTATGAACAAAAGTTTAGGCCATACCACTATTTATCAATGTTTAGGTCACTATTTTTGTTATAAGAATGAGATTTTCAATATATGATATGAATGAACTTCATGCATGTAATATTTATCATGGATGAATGCTGAAAATTAAAGAATGATCTACTAACGAATGCAAGAAACATTGTAGTTGGTTGTTAATGTATGAAAAAAACATGGATGCATTTAGGTTTTAAAATTAGTAGCATGCGATCATATCACATTTTCATTAGGGTTTCATCACCAAAAATTCATTCCCTTATTATCAAAATATTTTGAAAAAAAATACCTCATTATAAGAATATATATGTCCATATATCTAATAATTCAAATCTTTTATAGACCTGAAATGAAACTAGGAAGTAAGGCAGTGAGTACATAAGTATAAATATAGAATCATAAAATCTGAGAAAATTTGATGATCATTTTAGATAATCTCTCCATTTCTAGAGAAATAGAAAATCTGTTAAGACTACTAGTTTTCAAAGAATAATACATCAAGATTTTATCTTGTGTAAGGAAGAGGAGAAACACCATGGACATTTTTCTTTTTTCAAGAAAAATCATTTTGTTTCATGAATAACTTGTTACGGAAACCCATACTATTTTTCTTAACTCCCTGAGAATAGAAATACATTTTCACCTATATTGTGTTTTAAAAAGAAGAAAAATTCCCCACACACATGAAAAAAACTTGTGCAAATCATGTGTGAGACTTTCAAAAAGAAGATAGAAGTTTGAGAAAATTATAAAAATCCCTGTTTTAAGGGATAGTAAGAATAATTACTATTTTTTATGAAGTATCTTCATTCAATATTCTGGCATATAATAACATTAATATGTGAAATTTCATTGAGGTCTTAAGAGGAGAATGAAGAAAAAAGTGGATAGTGCATGAACACAAGAACATGTGAAAGCACACTCACTTAAGGATGTAACATGAACACAACATGAAAGTGCCTACATAAAATAATGAAAAAAGTTAATTTTGTGTGGTAGAATTTTGTTGAGAAATTTGTGAAACTCAGGCATGAAATAGAATTAAAGTTAATGTAAAAGTAATATTCTTACAAAAAATATTGAAAAAGATTGTGTTCAAATATTACATTCATTAGATGATGTTAGTAATTCATTATAAGGAAGAATATTTTCCTCAACATAGTTGAAATGTGGCAACTAATCAGCACAAGTGAGAAAAATTATTGATTAAGACCAACAGACTCATTTAGTGGTTGTTGAAGTAACTTAAATCATACAGGGTAAATTCATATCCTAAAAGATCATGTAGTAAGATAAAAATATCATCCTTCAATGGATAAATCATTGAATTAATTTGAAATCTATTGGTTGGTGTCATAAAAAATTGAAGTTTTCTAGTTGGTTCGAGAAGAAGAATGAGTCACTTGGTTGGATCCAGAGAAAGAATTATTTTGGTTAGGATATGAAGAAAAAGGATTCTCTCTGTTAGAGATATATTATAAATATTTTATTTATAGATAAAACAAAGATAAATATCTTACTTGGTGTTGGTATTAATATAATCACTTTTTTGATAGTAATGAATCTATAACTTAGGGGAATAATCGGTTGTATAAAGTAGTATGATTTTACTAAACAATGTAAATATTGTGTGTTGATCTCTTCATTATACAATTTTACACAAGTTTATAGTGATAGAAAATATTGAGTTAATCAATAACATTAAAAAGTTGAATAATTTTAATTTAAATAAAAATATATAAAAACCCATTGATTCACCAATCCCCTCTCAGGGGTTAATCTGGCCTAAGGAACTGAAATTTCAACATTGAAAAACACTACATAAGAAGTTATAGTTTAAAAAATATGTTACATAATAAAATATATTTTATATATACTATAATATATTTTATATGTAAAAAATATACTTGATACATAATTATCTATGATATTTAAAATACTTCCATGAAATGTGTAATCTTTCTTCACTTAGAAAGAGAAACTACAAACTTCAATACATAAGATTTTTAAGCAATAGTATAATTAAATGTAATATATTATACATAAATAAGTTCCATAAAATTTGAAAATGGAATAAAAAAATATACGAAATAATAAACTACGAACTTAAACTTTATCAGAGTTAGCACATTTCTAAAAAAATAATAAAATATAAACACAAAATAAATAGTTTTATATTTAACAAAAAAATAAAGAGACAAGGATCACTATAATAGTAGATAAATTTGGTTGTTTTTCATTTATTTGTGTATGGAGAGGCATTTTTTGTTCTAGATGCATTATTTATAAAATTTTTAATGTGTGTCGGGGGTCAGACCATGAGTTTTGGAGAGGAGGTGATTGGGATAGATTGGATGTATGTTCATTTTACCTATTCTTAGATTGTAATTAGTAATATCCTGTGTAAAAAAGTTTTGATTGATGTTTTAAGAGTTATGGAATCATTTTATATGCTTCTTGAGGGTAATAATCCCCATGCTAGGTAGTTTTGAATGACCCGCATCATTACGGTTTAGTTAAATTAAGAGGGTGTTTGAATTTTGAATCATGAAGAAGGGGTGTTTTGTTAATTTGGATTTGGATCAGGATTATTAGGGTTACAACATCCCTAGGTGATGTTTTATACTTGTTCAGGTATACTGGTGGTTTTTAATATAATTGTGAGGCATGGGGTCATGCTTCCATGCATGGATGAGGATTTCATGGTTTTAACCTAGAGAGATGCATTGGAGTGTGAACATTGTAATCAAACCATAATACATCCCCACATTGGTCATTGAACTTTGACCCCATGTTCACACCATAATCCACCAGTACATGAAAAATAAATATTTTTATTCATATTTAAAGGATCCATCCTCTTATTTATTAGTTTTTTGGCCCATAGACAAAATCCCCACTTCATCGTGATTTTCCCATCTATTTCTTTACACATTTGGATCTCATATCATTGTTTCTTGGTGGATCAATGTGTCATATAAAGGAAGATTCTCTACTTAGTAATTCTAGGGTAAACCATAGGATATCCCTCTATCTGTTTTGTGTGTTTCATCTCTATTTTGGTATAACCCTCCTTTTGGGGCATATTTTTCAAATTCTTCTATTTCAATTGAATGGAGATAGATCAAGTTGGGATATCATGTGATTTTATTAATATGATATTGAGTTATGTGGATATTATTATACCTCACCATATGTTGTGTGTATGCATGTGTGGTGTATGTGTGTTCTTGAGGGTTTGGGTTTGGTACTTTTTTGAAGGGCTTGATTAGGTTCTAAAATTTTTGTTTGGCTATGTTAGAGCCTTATATGAAATAATTATACCCTCTATGAATAGTTTAGTGATTTTTGATATGGTCAAAGGCTATTCCACCAAGGTTTATAAACTTTATTTTTCTGTATTTGACCCTATAGGGGCCTTTTCCAATGTAATAAATCCCACAGGTATAGGGAAAATACTTAGTGTATTTTTCTAAGGTCTTTTGAGTGGTTTCCATCTCAAGAAGAATCTTTGGTGGATGTAAAGTCTTAGAGTGCATGTGAATTTTTTGTCCTTGTTGGGGTCATTTCCCTAGAACCAATATATATGAACTTTATGATTACTTTTATTTACATTTGTTGAATATTAATAATTATTATCATGTTATGATTTTTCTTCTCTGTGAAATAGTATGTGATAATGTGATAATGGTTAAATATGGCATTGAAAGGACATAGTAGTTTTTCACTATGAGGATAACCTATATGTTACACTATTGTATTCTTAAATATATATGTGTGTGTGTGTGTGTGTGTTATATATAGTCATATGATATCATTTTATGGGATGAAAATGATACAGGATATTAGGGGTGGATACTCATGAGACTTTGATACAATTTCTTGAGGTGTATGCCCTTACTAATTTCTAGAGCAGGAGATTCTGGTAACTTCAACAGCCAGTAGTAAATATATTTTTTTATGTGTCATTAGATGTTCCTATATTTGGATATGTGTAATGATCCTTAAATTTTAATATTATTATTAATCCAATCCATGAGTCATGTACTTTTATGTATTTATGAATACTATAACGGTATATACTCACGAGGGTAAGATACATTGTGTGTGTCACAAATGACATTACATTAATGAATAATGAAATAAATTATTTCTCCCTTATTTTTCTTCATGTAAGTTGATATATTGATCCCTTTCATATAAATATAACTACATAATTAAGTTCAGAGCCATGGAATTTTTTCATAATGTTTATTTTCAAAAATTCAAAGAATGATACATCAAGAACATAGGTTCATGAAAACAGCATGAAATATTCTTGATTAGATATATCAGGATGTTGGGAGTATATTAAGTAGTGATCATTTTTCTGAGGTTGTATGTCATCGCGCACTAACATCTTTCTCTACAGATTCCTTGGTGTGTTTTTAGTCACTAACCTTGGGCTTTAGGTGGTTCTTTCTAATTCCACTGAGAAAAGAGCCTAAAGGTTCACACACTAAGTGTATCTGAAACTTTGGTTAAATATTATTATTATTTAACTTTTTGGATAAGTATTATTATCTTAAATGGTTTAAAAATTATTCAAGTTAGTTTGGTAACCTATATCTAGTGACCAATTATTCGATAAAATATTTATGATTTGAAAATTTAATAAATATTTATTTTTTATTCTAGTGAATATAATATATATTTATTTATTTTTGAATAATGTAGCGATATTTATTTATTAAATAAATAGTCATTATTCATGTCCAGATGAGTATTGATGAGGATGGTGGAAAGAGTTTAATAGTTCTACAACAAAATGTTATATTAAAAATTATTTTAATAAATATTAAATTATTTAATCAAGGAAATAACATTAATTTTACTCATGATTTTAGTTCATGATAAGTAAATAATAATAATTCAATAATTATTTATACACGAGGTTCGTGAGGGATTAAGAAAATAATAAGGGTGCTTGTTTAATTATTACTTTCTAACTATATCACTATTTAAACCCTGTTATAACATTCTATATAACTCTATCCATTCTAATCATTTTGTATAATGAATTATAGAAAATGCTATCAAACCCAAGAGAGATACTCTTCTAGAACACTCTCAAGAATATTGAGTGATTCTCCTCCACCACACACGTGATTTTAGGGAAAAAAATAGATTCCTTCCACCAAAATAGATTCTCATAGAGATAAATATTGAATTATGAAACCATTGTGATTTTGCATTATACACAATGATATTTTTATGTTGATTCTCAGATGTTCATGGTGCATATAAAGATCAATTCTAGATGGGTTATACCCATGATTCCTATGACATTATGAAGGTATGATGTATAAAAATTATCAGATTCATCAATGAAAAATGAATTTCAAAAAAATCCAATCAAATTAATTATAAATGATATGTGATGATCGTCCCTTAATGGTTCTCATGTTATATTCACTTAATCTCTGATTTAATTCCTTTATTCATAAAATTATTTTTCATAAACATCTTTTATTATTCATTTAATACCATAAAAATCTGAGTCATTTATACAAAATATGTCCCTCCAAAGCACTTGGAACCTTCAAGTTGTATCAAAGATATCAAATTATAGTTTATAACTATTTATTGATTATTTATTGATTTACACATTTATTCGTATTTTTTCATTTCCAATTAAAAAATTATTTAAATTAAAACATGATATAATCTCTTAATCCTCTTAATTCTTGATCATATAATCATAAATTGATTAATATTTAATCAAATAATATCCAAATATCCCAACTAGAGGTGAGAGGAATCTGACCAGGTTACACAAGATTACACAGAGTGTAGCACGAAGTTACATTTCATATACCTATGTTTAATTCACCAAGAAAACTAGTGGATTAATTTAGAGCATCATGCATTAAATACATAAGACATGTATTAATACATAATATGTGTTTATTGGGATAACCTAGGTCATGGCTAGCCAGACCATAAATTGTGTAACCCTCTTACACTATGTATAGTTCACGAGTCAAAGAATTGTTTTGTATTTATTTCATGACATGTGTGATTAGTAACTATGTAACTCACAGTTTATAGAGTGTGTATCTAATTTACATGTCCTACACCCCATTAAATTTCATGGTAGACTTATATTACTTGTACCTAAGGGTGTGATATGTATAGATGGAAAATATACAAACACGGAGTGTAGATGGCATGTACCTGCCAGGTATATTTCCTATTTACGCAAAATGTAAAATTAATTAATTACACTATTAAAACCTAATAAACATGTGTGTGTGTGTGTGTTTGTGTTTTATTAATAGTAAACCCCATGTTATTGGATATATATATATATATATATATTAAATTCTTAATTAATTTCTGTGTAATATTCTTAACTACATATCATGTATAAGTTGTAATACATCGTTTACTCTGTGTGCATTAAATGCATTACATGTTATGCTTCTATGTGTAATTTTTTAATATTACACACCATTTTATTACATTAAAATACATACATGCTACATTACATATTATTATATATTATATGAACATAATCTACACCAGTTAGTTCATATAAGTACTCATCGGATTACCTCCAAGTGCATTATTTACACTTATGTTATTTTAAATAAAATTAATTTATTTAATTTGTTTGAAATTACGATGAATTGGAATATTAAGTGAGTTTGGATGGAAATTAATATAGTTGAATTTATTAATTAATAATTATTATTATTAATTAATTTGATCATGTTTTATCTTAATTAAATAATGATTGAAATGAATGTTATTTTTTAAAATGTTTATTCATTACTAGTATTTGGATGATCATGAGATGATACTGACCTAAGTATGTGATTGATTTATTTAATTAATTATTATTTCATGGATTTTTAATAATATACTAAATTAAATAATGGTATTTATGTCATTAATCTCCTCTTATAATGTATGGTCAAGTATGACTATGGTTTATTTAATATAAAACCCAACCAAAACGTCAGTTTCCCTCACTTGCATAAGAGTAAAGCTTTTGTAATGGATAGAAATCCTTGGAAATATGAGGTATTTTATGTTCAGATCTATGATAAAACCAATCTAGGAGGTACATAGGATTCTAGGTGGATTTTTTCAACTCAAACAAGGGATGGTTCTAGGAGTTTATTCTCTAGCCTCAAGGGTTGGTTTATCGTACGCTAGATAAACCAACCATAAGAAAAGCTCATAGTCATTCCAATTTATTCATTTAATTTTTCTCGGTTACTTAGTTAATTTATTTATGGATTCTTTTTCAAAATAACATAAATTAATGATTTGAAAAGTGTTGAAGATGAAATTAAAATAAATTTGATTTTGTATAAATTTTATATGAGGTATGGTTAATCACTTATATAAAATCTTCTTAATATTAACAAATATATAATAAGATAAATTAGGAAATTTACACATAAAAAGATAAAATCCATCAAATTTATATATTAAGTCAGTATAGCTTTCCACTGCATGGATAAAAATTGAACCATTGTCTGGAGTTCTTGACCAACCTCTATTAGCATGATTTAAATTATCAAGGAATTTATATCATGAGTTTTATTTGACTTAACCTAGTTTACATTATCATTGATATCCTTTATGATACTTAGTTAAAATACTAGACAAATTTTTGAGGAAATATAAATCTAGGATTTCATTAGTGATGAATCCACTCAATGAATCAATAAGTTTTGAGTTAATGTATTTGGAATGTTATTTCTTTCTAAATACCATCGAATATCTTATTATACCTCCATCTAGTTTATAAGAAGGGGAATATAGAACCTTTCCACTATAATATCTATGTGACATGATATTCTGAAATAAATAGTGAGGGATATTAGGTTTCGATAAAATGCTGTTAGATTAATAAAGTTAGTATTTATTATTTTATTTAGTAATCAATACAAGTTACAAATATTCTTCTCTTACATATTATATAAATAGTAATCTGCACAGATTTGACTATATCACTATGATCTAATCTGGAGAAGGATAAACTTCTCACCGACTATAATTTCTATGAATGGAATACTAACTTTCATGTTATATTATTCCATGAATGGAAATTATGTGGGTTGTAAAAACCCATCCCTAAAGTTCATGAAAAATACTCTAGTTATGGAGAACAATCTCTCTAAAAAACATTTCGATGATTATGAAAATGTCCAATTTTTCATGATATCATCCATTTAAAATGATCTTATAAAGTGGAATAAGGGTATGGATGCATATAGAATCACATCTCACCTTAATGATATCTGTCAAGAAAATCCAAGACAAGAGAGATATGAGATATTTAATGTACTATTCACATTTAATGATAGAGATTAATTTCTAGATGTTCCTCATGTAGTCAAGATGAGTGGCTACATAAAGAACTTATTCATATTAGGAATTAAGATCCCCAATGATATGCACAGAGATATAAATCTATCATAACTACCTAAAGGCTACTCTAATTTAATTTTAAATTATAAAATGAGAAATAGTGAGAATAATCTATTGGAAATCCATATTTAATTCACCAAGTTTATAAAGACATGTGGCATGAAAAGCATGTGGTTCTTATGGTGAATATGAAAAGGAAGAACATAGTTAAGGGGTCCAAGTCTCATTCCAAGTCTAATCCTCCGGAGTACCATCCTTAAAATAAAATTAAGATCAAAAGATAGGTGATTTGAAAATATAAAATGTGTTTTTTATGTAGAAAACAAGGATAATGGAAGAAGAAATGCACATAATTAAAGAAGCAAGGCGAAGCTCAAGGTGTGTTCATTATCAAGTATAATATTTCTATATCAAATGATTGGGTATTATAAACACATTTTGGAGATCACATATGTATCCAAATGTTGGAACCAAGTATATTATGGAATATTACCAGAGGATAGGTGGATCTATGAGTACTCAATGGAGCATGACATTCTACTTTGGTTATAGGAGACTATAACCTACTATTGATGTCTAGGATGATTTTTGTAAATAACTGTTATTATATACCAAATGTTACCCAGAACATACTCCATATATTATTCATAGATATATAATCTTTTATTTCCATGTTTGGAAATAAGAGTTATTTATTTAATAAAGGCATAGTATGTTATGGTATAGATAATTAAAATAATAGTATTTATGTATTATATTAAAAAACATGGTTGTAAAAATCCAGTTAATGATAGAATAATACTATTTAATGTATTATTAATATTATTTCATTTTATTTTATATAATTTTAAGAATATTTGGTAATTTTTCAGTCAAAATGGAAAATATTTTTATTTCTAACCAAATGGGATTTTCCTACATCGCACGGTTTTATTTAAAATATTAATTTATATATTATAGAATTTTAATTTAAAAAATGAAATAAATTTTTTAATTCAAAATTTCAAAATTATCTTAGGGTTAATTTTCTTTATTTTTCTAAAAAGTTTTATTTTTTAATGAATAGTGAAAATACTGATTTTTATTAAAAAAAAATCATTTCATTTCAATATTTTATGAAGTTCCATTTTTTTAAATTGTTAAATGAAAAAATTTTAAAAATATATTATTTAAAATCCAATTATTCTATTTTTAAATAATTTATACTTGAATTTAGAATAAAATCATTTTTATACTAACTAAGACATTTTTCAGAAAAAATTATTTTTCATTGCATTTTTATGTTATATGTAAAATTAAATTATACTATGTATATGGATTTAATTTGATAAAATTTATTCTATGTTTGGAATAATAATAATAATTAATATAACTTAATAAGTTTGAAAATAATGAATTGTAAAAATAGAAAATATTTGTTACCATAATTAATGTTAAAACTAGTTTATCGAGGGTTAAACTTTTGAGATAAGGGTTTAAATGGAATTAAAAGCTTATCTAATTTCTATTATATGGAAATATTTACACACTATAAAATATAATATTTATAAATAATCCATTTCTAATCCATTTTTCTTGAGTAATAGATTAATAAGTTTTATTCTTTTTAGAAATTCTAAGTGTGTCTCTTTCCCCACTTAAAAGAGGAAACCTTTTGTCCACTCCTATAAAAACATAAGTATCATTTTAGTTCATAAAATACCTACCCAAATACATTCTTAAAATCACCCTCCATGACCTAGAGTCCCTATTTTAATTAAAAAACCCCTTTGAGTAATGCTATAGGCCTAAATCTACTGAGGATGTTCAAAAAAGAGGTATAGTTCTTAAACTTGTACACTCATTTTATTTCTTATTCCACCACATTAAATTATTATTTAACCATGATAAAATAATAAAAATTATATTAAATATAAAAATATGTTATTATGTTAATTTAATAACTTATATCTATCTCTTCTTCCATGAAATGGGAAATCAAGTCGTTCATGTGTATGACAAACTACCACCCCAGAAACCAATGTAATTTTTTTCCATCACAGCCTCTCACAGTTGGTTATAATAATGGATTTAATTTATATTTATGATATTCATGAAATAATTATAATTATTTTTAAGCAGTATTTAATGTATTTTCTTACCTTTCTATTCATTGAAAAATGATAATGTCATTTGTGCGTCTATGAGCACTACCACATCCAGGAAGCTATATGATTCAATTTTCAACACCAAATCATATGCATGTTATATATAAGATTATTTAAATAAAAAATATGGTATTAAATATATTATAATAATTTTTTAAAATATAAAAAATATTTACATTCTTACTAGCATGATCATTGAAAAATGGAAATGTTACTCAAGTGTATGTATGGTCGACTGTCTTCATGATTGTAACGTAGTTCACTTTTCATAACCATATTCCAGGGATGGTTTTAAAATTATAATTTATGTATAAAAATAAATATTATTTAGAAATTAATATTCTATATATTAGATAAAAATGACCACTTTTACCATATTCAACCTACCGAAGTCATTTTGGACATATGAACTGAATATCGTCAAAAAATTCAATGTGAACTTAATTGAATAAGTAATTAAATATATCATGGAAATAAATAAAATAAAAGGAATAATAAAATTTTAAACTTTTATTAAGAAATTAAATAATTAATGTAAGACTTTTATTTAAGAAGATTGGGAACATATGTGATATGTTGGACCTGAGGTAAGGGATTTCGTCTCAATTTCCACTCTATTGAGACATATTTGGTATTATGAACCTATTTACTTTTATGTGGAATATATACTACACATTTTAGGTAATTAATATGAATATATATTTATTCATGAGGATTAATTATTATATTCAAGTTAAAATTTCAATATAAATTTTTAAAATAAAATCTGATCGTTTTTCTCTTTTTAATCAGGTATATTTTTCTTCCATGTCCATATTTTTCAAAATTATTTTACGAATGTACTTTTTATTGATAAAATGATTTATTAAGGAAATTTTATGTTATTCTTGAATTTTTACATGGTTTTAAATGAATAGTTATAATTTTTCCCCAAAATTATATTTTATAAAAAACATCAAAATGAACATTTTCTTCTTAACATATATGACATTAGTGGACATTTATACTACTATTATAGTTATACATACATTATCTTATTTTATAATTATTAAATGTATCATAAAGTAAACTATTTATGAAAATTTATTTTAAATTTTTTAATTCCATTTTTTAAAAGAATTTATTTTCATATAAAATCTACTTTTTTGATGGTCATCTTCCATCTCTTGAATAATATTTAGAAATTAACTTTCCCTTAAAAACATTATATTTCTTGTGATCATTGGAAATTAAATTTATTTTAAATATATATATTATTTATCATGTATATTATTATTTCTTAAACCATATATAATTTATACATATGGTTTTTTACTATGATAAATATTTGATTGACTAGAGAAAACTTGATAAATTAGTATTCTTTACTCAATACAGATATTTATTGATAAAAAATATATTTTATGAATTTAATTGATCATTCAATATATTAGAAATTCATTGGACATAAAATGATGTGTGGGGACTAGTTATAGATATCCCCTCAATTCATAATCAAGTCTTATGAGAAAAATTTGTTAGTTGTCCTTATTTAAATGGTATTTTTGTGTATGTCATCCCATAGATTAAACTATCACGGTGAAAGGTCTTTTAGGTAAGGATATAATAATTTTTGAGATCATGACATTCAATATAATAAATTTCCTTTATTTATAATTTAGTTATTATTATCCATGATATTATTTTATTTGATATTATCCATTGATTTATTTCATTCTCAATTTATTCATTAAATGGTATATTTTTTCATTTATTTACCATGCCATATTGATTATGCCTTATTGATTCATGATATCTTCTACTGTATGTAAATAATACTGATAATTTGAGCTCACCTTTTATTTTTTTATTTTATCTATGATATGAAAAAGGATATTATAAATAATTTCAAGGATATAATAATTTTTTTATGATATTTATTTTATATTTCCAATGTAATATGGGAATCATGTATATATATAGTTCTTAAAGACTACTAAACTTATTAGTACTTTGGGATAAGATCATTTTTATCTTATACGAGTGTAATAAATTTTACATTGGTTTTGGATTACTATAGTTGGGTTGTTATAGTTGGTATCAGAGAAATATTAGTAGAAACCTGGGGAACTAGATTTTAAATGAACATATCTAACGTGAGAATCATGATAATCCTGTATAGTATTTAATAATTTTTTCTATTTGGTGTAATTATATTTTATGGATGAATATTCATGATGATTATAATATATCTGGTTTTGTGACACTATTTAGTGATAGAACCTAATGGAAGAAAGGTAGTTAACACCTATATACAATATTGATATTTCCCTACTGAGTGGTATTAGAACTGAGAATATCATGTCCATATTAGGGTATCTTACTCAATTTATGATGAATAAATTTTCCTAAATGAATAAATCTATTATTCAATAGTGTGATTATTCTATTTTGGAACAATTCATGTGATAGAATCCAAAATCTTTTAATGGAACTACTAATTAATTGGTAGCTAAGCAATAGATTAAGTCTCTAAAAAATATATTCCACACTTTGAGATGTAATGAAAGTAAAAAATTTATTCTACTTGTTTATTATTTTAAATTATATATTTATTAATGGTTTTCATTGATCCAAAACACTAAATAGGTTTAGGAATAAAAAAGTGTACAATAGATAACTTTTAATGTATTTTTTATTGATAAATATTTCTCTTGAGAATAGTGTTTCAATATGGAGAGGAATTTCCTCACATTAAAAAATAATTAAGAATAAAGTGTTGTAGAGTATGAGGATAAATTTAAAATATTATCCTCGAATTTTTTAGATTACATACATAATCTAGAAAGTAATATTGACCATTTTTTATATGATTAAGCCAATTCTATGAAGGGCGCTAGTTTCTCAAACATTTTCATCATGTGATGATATAGTATCAAGCTCTATTAATAAAAATGATGAATATTCTAGATCCTATATCATTAAGGGAAGTCAAGAAAATAAGAGTTTGTATGAACACCAAAAAAAAGGGGATTTGTTTAAAGAAGAAAAATAGAATGAATCAATTTCTATCATCTAAAGTTTTTTGAATGAAACATTCTCAGAAATTATTAATGGGAATGGGAGTTTGTTATAAGTGTGAAGATAAGGGACATATGGATAATGAATATAAGGGGAATAAAGAGACCACTATTATCTAATACATAAACTATAATTAAATGGGGCCTTATTCAAATAAATATCTCAAGATTCATGGGAATATATCATATAAGATAATAAAGGTATAAGGTCAAGATTATGCGATCACTATAGCTGAGGTTGATGTTTCTAAGGATATAGTGGTAGGTTCTTTAATCATAGCCTCAAATTTATCTAATGATTTATTTGATTCTATATCTTCACATTCTTTAATATATGTCATTTTTTATAAGAAAATAAAATATTTTGTAACACCTTATGAAGGAAGTTGTTAGTTGAAACTCTTAGTGTAAATCTCACTAAAACAAGGATGTGTTAGAGAGTTTCCATTATGAAACATAAACATTCCATATTTTCTGAATTTATTATTATACCCATGGTTGATTTTGATATAATCCTTGGTAGGGACTGGATTTCAAAATATGAATCAAAACTTTATTGGAAAGGTAATGAAATTACAATTCATGATAAAGATGTAGAATTCAAGGGGAGGTTGCATCATACGATTCATGTCATGATCCATCCATAGTAGTTATTTTGAATGAGATTCTTTGGGAATAAGGGAATATACAACCTACATATGGGAAATTCAATCCTCAAATTTTGAATTTACATATTATATATAAATACATTGATGTATTTTTTAAGTAATTACTCGGACATCCACCAAAGACAAAAGTTACATTTTCCATTGATTTAATACCTAATTCAAGTCCTATATCAAATAATTTATACAAAATGGCTACTGTGGAATTAGTGGAGTTAAGGAAACAACTAGAAGATTTGCATGATATGGTATTTTCATTCCCTAGTGTTCCACCTTGGGTAGACCATGTTATTTTAGTTAATAATAAATATATATCTATGAGGATGCTCATTGATTATAGGGAAATAAATGTTATTATGATAAATGACAAGTATCAACTTCATAACATTGATGACTTGTTTGTTCAACTTCACGGAGCTCAATATTTCTCAAATATTTTCCTTCATTATAGGTACCATCAATTATGGGCAATGATTGAAGATATTTCAAAGATAGAATTTCATATGAGGTATAGAAATTAAAAGTTTATAGTAATTAAATTTGGATTGACTAATTCACCCTTTTTTATAGATCTAAGGAACACAGTATTCAAGAAATATCTTGATTATTTTTTGTGTTTTTTATTGATGGTATATTTGTATATTTTAAAATATATGAGGACCATGGGAATCAATTGTGGATAATTTCTAATCCTCTTATAGAAAAAGAGTTATATTTGAAATTTAGAAAGTTTTAATTCTTTCTTTATAATTTTATTTTCTTATCCATATTGTCTCCAAGGATTGAATTTTCATTGATCTAATAAAGAAAAACTTAATCAAAGAATGACCTACAAAAATGACCTTAATCGAGGTATGTAGTTCCATTAGTTTGGTGGGTTACTATCAATAATTTGTTCAAAAAAATCATGAATAGAATAATTTGTAATAAATATTACTTATAAAGGGGTTAAGTTCACATGGAAAAATGAATATGAATAATTTTTTGAATAATTATAGAGGATATTGTTTAGTGATTGTATTTTGACTCTTCCATCATAAAATATTAGATTTTAAATATAGTTTTACCCATATAATAAGGGACTTGGTTGTTTCCTTATGTATGTTATCCCTACCTGGTTAACTACCCTAACAGGGGGTGAATTAGGGTATTAAAAATTAAAATAACCTCCACTTTGTATCTTATTTCATCATTATAAAAACTCTATTATCTCTCTATCTTGTAGAAATGTGTGATCAGAAGTTAAAACATGCATAATATATAGTAATTATACTTGGTTCACCCAAACTATGCTGCGTACAAATATCATACATGGAAAATTTTCTTATGTACTAAATCCATTAAAGTTCATGGAAATTTTAATGTTCAAAGAAGACTTATTGTCCCTCCTGGTTTCTACCAATTATAATTTGAAATCAAATTTCTCCCTTAACTAAATTTTTCTTACTACTCCTTAAAAATATTTTTTTTTATCACCTAAATTAATATTTTTTACACCTCATTTGGTGAATCATAAATCTCTACTTTCATCCAATTTATGAATACCTCTTAGCCATATAATTTATGGTAAAATACCTCTGTTTCACATAATACCCATGTTCATGAAGACCTATCAAAAATTTCATGAAAACTTTTAACTCTTTGGGAAATATTTTTCTTTCATGAAACCCCAATATTTAATGAAACTTTCTTCCTTAAAAAAACTACAGTATTTTTTGAAAATCTCTTAAATTTAACAAAACATCCTTTCCTTGAAAAATTGATATTTTTTTACTCCTTAACCGAAGAAAACCTTTCGTGAAATTATATCAAAAAATAATATCCTATTTTATCTTTAATCATAATTCATCTTCTAATAGAGGGGTGTTATTTTCCAATTTATATATGTTTTCACCCCTTCACAATCTATCTTTCCACCTATTTTCTAAAAACTCCTCAATATATTCACAAAAATTACCACCTTTATAAACATTTATAGGTAGTTTCCATAGTTTTAAAACATACCATCTTTCACAAAACATTATTTCATCAATCACCAATATTTCATGAAACAAAATATATATCTTTAATTTCATAAATTTTCCTTATTTTCATGATGTTGTCCTGAAAATCAATATTTCACAAAGCATTTCCCTTCCTCAAAATTTTAAACCCTAGAAATTTGTAAAATACTAAAAATTATTCCACCATGTACACGCAATATTATATTCCACTTCCAGATATTTCCAACATCTTCCTTAAAAATTCGTTAACATACCATGTCAAAAATCAAGCTAGAACTTTATAACTAACCTTTACAAATAGATTTTTCTATAATATTAATTGACTCAATAACACTATAAACTCAAATTTATGGATTTTTTCCAAAAAAAAATAGAATGATAAAGTTATTGAATATTTGTAAAGGTAGTTAAAGACACGTGAACAAAACTATCCAACTCATTATCTTGAGTTGACAGTCATAATATTTTATTTAAAGATATAGAGATATTATCTCTATGGAAAAATATGATAGATATACACATGTCATAAGAGTATGAAAAACATATTTTCATTAAAATATATCAACATTAGGAAAATATGATGGATTTATCTTCTCAAGGATAATCATTTCTCAATACACTACCACCCAAGGAAGGAAAATAAGTTGGAAGATGCATTGCGTCGGAATGATCATGGAGTTCTAGACAAAATGAGGATTTATATAGATCCTATATTTAGGGATTTAGTAAAGATATATCTAAAAATTATTAATCAAGGGGAAACACCACCCATTTTTAATATTATTTCTAAACCATATTTAATAAAAAAGATAAAACATTCTCAGTCTAATGATGATAATTTTCATCAGAAAATTGAAGTTGTTAATAAGGGGAAATTAAAAAACATCATATATAAAGATGGAATTATAAAATTTATAAAGGGTATTTGTTATCCATATATACCTAAGATAAAAATTTAATTATTAGATTATTCTCAAAGATCAAATGTTTATATACATCTTGTTAACACCAAGAAGTATAGGTATTTGAAGGAACATTTTTTGTGGGATAATATGAAGTGGGAAATTACGGATTATGTATCAAGATTTTTGGTTTCTTAGTAGGTGAAGGATAATATACAGTATCTTAGAGGAGTTATTCAACCTATACCTATTCCTATTTGGAAATTTCATGAAATTGTTATTCAATTTGTAACTGTATTACCAAAGACTCTTAGAAAGAATGATGTAATATGGATTATTGTTGATCGCCTTACCAAATTTGTATATTTACTAACTATAATATTTTACCTATTGAGTATACTAGACTCTATATTAATGAATTTATAATACTTAATGGTGCATGTATTTCAATTATGTATGATCATGATATAATATTTACATTGATATTCTAGAAAATTTTTAAAAAGGCTCTTGATACTGAGATTTTTTTTAGCCTCACCTATAATTATCAAACTGATGGGTAGTATAACTATTCAAACATTGGAAGACATATTGAGTTCATGCTCACTTGAATTTAAAGTAATATAGTTTTAGTATCTACCTTTCATATAATTTTACTATGATAATAGTTTCCATTAAAGTATTCAAATGGCATCGTAAAAAGCATTATATGGAAAAATATATCATACTCTAACTTGTTGGGATAAAGTTGGTGAAAGTAATATTATAGTCCCAAAACATGTTACGTAAAAAATTACCAAGTTAAAGGCTATTCAGACTCATATGAGATCATCTCAAATTAAGAAAAAGAGTTATTCCAAAAACTGAAGGAAATATTTTTAATTTCAAGTGGATGATCAGGTTTTCATGAAAATATCTCCTTGGAAGGGTGTTATATTCTTTGTTAAGAGGGAAAAAATAATACCCAGGTACATAGAACCTTTTTAAAATATGTAAATTATTTTATATATATCTTACCAATTTTTAATTACACCAAGACTCTCTAAATTACATAATGTGTTTCATATCTCTTTAGTAAGGAAGTATATGCCATAACCAATGCATGTGCTTTCATATGAAGAAGTAGAACTAGAACAATATCTATACAACTCTAAATAGTTTATCTAGATTATTGAAAATATAGATCATGTTTTTAGGAATTATATGACTCTTCTAGTATATTTACTTTGGAAAATTCATTAAATAGAGGAAGTAACATGGGACAGTGGGGTTGTTATAAAGAAGAACCACCCTCAATTGTTCCAAAAGTAATACACATTAAATTTTTGAGAAGGAAATCTTTATAGGAGGGAAGAATAAAAAACTCAAATAATTTTATAATAAATATTTTCAATGTGTTATTAATACAAATTAATTATATTTTATAAATTTATAAGAATATTTTGTAATTTTTTTAGTCAAAATAAAAAAGGAATTATTTTTAACCAAATTCTATTTTCATACATTATATGGTTTTATTTGAAATTTTTATTTCTATATAATATAATTTTAAATTTACAAAATGAAAATAACTTTTTAATTAATCATGTAAAAATAATCTTATGGTGAAATTTTTTGTATTTTTATGAAAATTTTAATTTTTCAAAGACTAGATGTAAATACTAATTTTTGTTGAAAACATTCACTTTTTTTTCCAAATTTACAAAGATAATTTTTTTTTATAGTTTCAAATAAAAAAATTCATTTAGTTTATTTATAATCCAATTTTTTCCTTTTTAATTTATTTTAAACTTTAATTTTTAATAATAAATTTTTATACTTACAAACACATTTTTTCGAAAAACAAATTTTTGTTGTGTTTTTTTGGTATAATTTTAAAAAAATCCACATATTTTAATTGAATCTCATAAAATGTATTAAAAATTTGTTCTGAAAAGTTAAAATTATTTAATAAGTTCAAATTAATTTTTTTCCATGATGAATATTAAAAATAGTAAAAATATGTTACTCCAATTATTGTTAAATCTAGTTTAATGGGGGTTAAACTAATGATATAAGGGTTAAAATGGTGTAAAAACATTAATAAATTATATTTAATTTATAAATTTATTTTATATATCATATAATGTTTTTAAATTCCCCATTTTGGATCCATTTTACTTGAGTAATACAATAATATATTTTATTATTTTTAAAATTTCCAAGTGTGTCCTCTCCACCTCTTATAAAAGGACACCCCCTCATCTATACTCTCCACACCTAGAAATTTTTGGTTTGAAAATACCTACCCAAACACATTTTTTATATCCCTACCCATGACTTAGAGTCTTTGGTTTGATTATAAAACCATTATAGTAATGATTTACGTATAAATATAAAGAGGTTGTTTGAAGAAGAGGTATAGTTATTAACCGTACAGTTCTATTTTATTTCTTCTTCCACGTCCTAAAATCTTCTTAAAAATTGATAAAATATAAAACCAATATATTAAATATATGGATATTTTATTTTGTTAATTTCATAACCTATATATATCTACTATTCCATAAAATTGTAAATGAAATTTTTTGTCGTGTATACGGAAGACAATGGCCTCGCGAACCGATGTAATTTTTTTTATATCACCACATCTCATGGATGGTTATAATGATGGATTTAATGTATATATATGGTATTCATGAAATAATTATCATTATGGAAAATTAATATATCACATATTTTCTTACATTTCAATTCATTGAAAAATGATAATTTCATTCATGCATATGTGTGGACTACCATCTCAATTAATCAATGTGATTATTTTTTCACCACCACATCACATGGATGGTAAAAATAAATTTATTTAATTCATTTTATAAAGATAAATTAATACTTACCTTATTTCCATAATTATCATAGAAAAATGGAAGCATTACTCATGTGTATATATATCATACCATCTCAATGATTGTAACATAGATCATTTTTCATACCCATTTTTCATAGATGATTTTAAAAGTATAATTGATGTATAAAAATAAAAATATTTTAATTATTATTATTTTCAATATGATGTAATAAATACATTTTTTACCATAGTCAACCTACTAAATTCATTTTGGACATATGAACCGAATATCATCAAAATGTCTGATGTTAACTAACTTGATTAAGTAATTTAATATAAAATTTTATAAAAAATTAAAAGGAATAATAAACTTGAAAAAAGTGATTAATAAATTTAATAATTAACATAGTTTTATTATTCAGTATTATAGAGAACATAAGTGATGATTCGGACTTGAGGTGAGGGATTTCAACTCAATTCCCATCCCATTAATACATATTTGGTATTATGCACGTATAAACTTTTATGTGGTGTATATACTTACCCTTTGAGGTATATACATATGTATTTATTTATTCATGATGATTAATGATTCAATTAAAGTTACTCTTTCATGATGAATGTTTAAAAGAAAATCATATCTTTTTTCACTTTTCGGTTGGGTGTACTTTTCTTCTATATCTATATTTTTCAACATAATTTTTTAAATGTCCTTTTTATTTATCAAATTATTTTTTAATGAAATTTTAATTTATAATTTGAGTTTTACATGGTTTTAAAGTAATATTTATAATTTTTTCACTAAAAAGGTCATTTTAAACTTTTTTTGTAAAAAAAGTCAAAAGTAATGTTTTATTTTTAATGTATATGGTGTTAACATAATTTCCCTAAACCATAACCATTTTACTACTTTTATCTTATTCTATATGATTTAAATAATTTTTAAAATTAAACTCGTTATGAAAAATTATTTTAAATTTATCATTTCCATTCTTTAAAATAATTTATTTCACTAAAAAATCAACTTTTATAATGGTCATATATCATCTCTTAATTAATTTTTGGAAATTAAATTTCATTTGAAACATTAACTTTATTGTAATAATTGGAAATTATATTTATTTTAATTATCTATATTTACTATCATGTATATGATTATTGATTAAACCATATATCATTTCTACATATAGTGTTTTAAATATTAGTTTTATTTTATTGATTAGGGAAAACTTGATAATTTTTTATTCTTTACCCAATATGGATATTTTTTTATAAGGAATATTTTGAATGAATTAAATTGATCATTCAATATATTAGGATTTCATTGGACACGTAGTGATAGATGGGTCTCAATTATAGATATTCCCTCGATGCATTAATATGTCTCATGAGAAAAAGTAGTCAGCTAGAACTATTTAAATGGATTTTAGTTTATTTTTACCCATAGTTTAAACATTATTGGTGCAAGGTCATGATGGTAAGGATATCATGATGTCTAAGATCAAGAAATAAAATATTAATTATTTACTTCATTGATAAATAATTTATTATTATCCATGATATTATTTAATTTTATATTATCCATGAATGTATTTAGTTATCAATTTATTGATTAAATGGAATTTGTTTTTAGTTATTTGCCTTCTCATATTGATTATTCCTTATTGATCCATGATAACTTCTATTTTTCATAACTCTAATTAAGAATCTAATCTTTCCCTTTATTTATTTTCTTTTACCCAAGATATGAATAAGGATATTATGAATAATATAAAGCATGTAAGAATGTTTTAATGCTATGTATTTTATATTTCCAATATAATATGGGAATAATGTATATATCTAGTTCTTCAAGACTAATAAACTAATTGACTTTTGGGATGATATCCTTTGTATCTTATACAATGTAAAAAAGTAAACATTGGATCTGGGTTACTGGTGTTGGGTTGTTACATATGTATTTCCAATTGATAATGAATCTATTTTCCATGACTTATTTCACACCCAATTCTGGAATCAGTATCTTAAAAATATAAAAGAGAAGTGTTTGAAAAAGATATATCAAGATGGTTACTTAAAATATTTTGATCTAAAATCAATTGACATATGTCATTATTTTTACAAGTAAAATGACTAATCTACCATTTCTGGGCCTGGTGAAAGGGATATAGATATTTTATAATTGGTATACATGGATTTGTGTATAAATATTTCTAGTAGAAACTAGAGGCGGTAATTCATTTTTTATTAGTTTCACAGTTGATTTAGGTAAATATGAATATGTCTACTTATTAAGTTATAGGTCTGGTTCCTTTGAAAAATTCAAAGATTTTAAGAATGAAATAGAGAATTGCCTTGATAATAAGATAAAGAAACATATATATAATCAAGTAGGAAATTATATTAACCAATATTTTTTCAACTTTCTAAAATAGAACTGGATTCAATCTCAACTCACTCCACCTTATAAACAATAGTTGAATGGTGTTTTTGAAATAAAAAAACCATACTTTACATAACATTGAAAGGTCGATGATGAGCCATGAATATATTACATTATCCTTTTACAGATATTCAATAAATATTTTAGAACACATTTTAAACTGATTACCAACTAAGGTGAAAAATGGATACCATATGAATTAATATATGGAATAAAATTTGTGTTGTTACATGCTCATGCATGGGTTTATGAAGTGTTTCGTAATGCCATATCAGAAAAATAACATTGTACCCCATGGAATGTAAGGTATATTTATAGGGTATATAGAATAAATAATGGGATACTATCTATATAAACCCTTATACAATAAAGTGATAATCATAAGAAAATAAATTTTTCTTCACATGTAAAGCATATTTAAGAAGGATAGTGGGACAAACGTCAACTTCAATAAAGTTTATGCAAGGGATACACAAGAGTTGGTGTAGTAAAACATTCCACATATCTCCATGGAAGATATTTATCATGAAATATAAGTACTACATAAGATAACCATAGAGGTTAGAGAACCCAAAAGGTATATATTTTTAATCACATAGGATGGTGACTCATTATTAGTTGACGATAATGATCATTTTTTCTATAATAAGGCAATAGAGATCTCAGAAGCTGTAAGATGGAAAAATACCTGAATTATGAGATAGATTCCATGTATAAAAACCATTTCAAGGTTCTATTTAATCCTTTAGTTAATGTAAATCCCATTTGGTGTAAATTGGTATTCATGAGAAATTTGTATATGGAAGTTAAAGTGAATACCTATAAATAAATGTTTGTAACTAAAGGGTTTAAAAATGTTAAGTAATTAACTATGAAGAAAACTTTTCTCTAGTTTTATTGATTAAATCCATAATAATTTTAATTTTTATAGTATATTTTTTTGACAATAATATTTGAAAGATGGATGTCAGGACATTATTATTTAATGGCAACCCTTAAGAAAATGTCTATATGACACAACTTGAAGGGTTTGTGAATACATAATATGCTGAAAATATATTCAAGTTACATATATCCATTTATGGATAGAATAATGAATCTAGGTTATGTAACAATCAATTCGATAAATCCATAAAATATTTTTCTTTCATAAATAATGAATGTGAGCCATATGTTTATAAGTGGTTTACTGGAATTATGGTTGTTATCCTGATAGTATTTTTCAATGAAATATTAATTATTAGAAACTATATAACAGTATTACCATTAGTTACGGACTATTTAAAAAATATCTTCACTATGTATTACTTTTGTTAATAAACCTATGTAATATCTAGAGATTTTAGAAGAATATTATATTCAATAGCATATATGATACACAACACCGAACTTAAACAAACCACGAAATATTATTAATTTATGATCATTATAACATAACCATTAAATATGTGTGTATAAATACTATTATCCTCATTATTAAATATTTAATAATTTCATAATAAAAAATTGATTGATTCTTATTAAATAATCACTCAATTTTTCTGTAAAGTCATTTTGTGCTTCAAAAATATGTTTTCTTCAAAACAAATACTTTTTTCTTTTTGTGAAAAAATAATATAATTAATTTCAATAAATTTTATAAATGTTATTTCATAAAAATTCTATAATTTCTTAAATCATAATATCAAAATTATCTTAGGGTGAAATTTAGAGATTTTTCTGAAAAATTGTTTTTTCTAAAAATAATTAAAAATAATGATTTTTATAAAAGTATCGTTTATTTTCATTAAAAAGAAACATTATGTTTTTAATTTTATATTAAATTAGTATAAAGT
The DNA here is from genome assembly GCA_963277665.1 of Viscum album. Lineage (NCBI taxonomy): Eukaryota > Viridiplantae > Streptophyta > Magnoliopsida > Santalales > Viscaceae > Viscum > Viscum album. The sequence continues at coordinate 330,716,992 of OY728164.1, forward strand.
TTATTTATTTATAACAAATATAATTAAATATATTTTAATCATATTTATACCCTATTTTTTTGTATAAATTCATTTTTTGGCTTAAAACTTATTTTTGTAAAAAAAATGTTTTTCATTATATTTTATGAATTTATATTAAAATTAATTTATTAAAAATATAGTAATTTAATTTCATGAAATTGAAATAATTTTCTTATTCATAAATAAAAATTTATCTATGTATTATTTTTTCATATTTTTGGAAGAAGTTAAATTTTTAGTGAATAGTAAAAAAACAATTTTTATGAAATACGGTATCTTTTATGATATATGCAAGGAACAAACTAATATAAATTTTTATTAGATATTTTTAAATAATATTTGATGAAAATGTACTATAAATATCATATAATCTTAATTTAAAACATAAAAATTATAATTTATTTCATGATAAATATGAAAATCATTTTCAATGTTGATGCAGTGCATGCGAAATAACAGAAAAATAAAATTTGGCCTCCTAAGGATAATATTTGATAACTTTGAAGTATTTTATAAGAAATTTGGTAAATATAATTTATTTTTTATTATTTTTATGGATATATTATAATTTTAGAGTTATATAACAAGTGATTAATCAAAATACATGTTCAATACTTGCGCAAGGCTGTAAAAGTCCAAATAACATATTAAATAAGTTTTCATAAAAAATATGTTATTAAATTTAAATATTGAACAAATATAATGTTTTAAATTTAAATTTGACTATTTATTTTTATAATAATAATTTATTTTTTTAGTGATGAAATAATGACCATAAATGATTACGCAACACCGACTTGGTGCTCATGAAAGTAGTAAAAAATCAAGTAATGATTTTCAAAAATATAAAAGTAATATTTGGGGGTGACTTATAGTGTCCTGTCAATTTTATAGTTTAATATAAAATATTAGGGTTTTTTTAAAAGATTTTATTTTAAATACATCACTATATTATTGACTGTAAAGATAAACTAAATGAATAGTGTCAAAATAAAGATAATGATAGTTTATGTAAAATAATATTTTATTAAATTATTTAGAAATAAAAAAACATTAAATAGGGAAATTAGGATTTTAAATGGTCTAAAAATCATCTTTTTTTCATTTATGAGTCCATTTTCACCATAAGTAAAATTATGACACTTTGATATTGAAAAACTCATTACCATGGTTAAGGTAAAAACTGGATAAATAAGGGGTTAAACTGAAATATAAGGTTTAAAATGATATTTAAACCTCTCAAAAATTTATTGGGTGATTATATTAAGACCATATACTCCTTATACTTAAATCCATTTAATTTTTGAACTATTTTACATGACATAGACACATATTATATTATGATATTTAATGTATTTCCAAAAATGGCATTAATTATATTAAATAATAAACAATTATTTATTAACTGATTTTAAATTCATAAAAATATCATATTCTACCAATTTAATTAAATATGGTTTATAATATCAACCATGGTCCATTTATTTTTCAATTTTTCTTTTATAATAACTATTTTTACCACTAAAGATTAAAAACATTGATATCGTAGTAATTGTCAAATGGGTTAATGGGGATTGAATCTAAAAGATATGGGTAAAACATAACCAAAACTTGTACATATTTTATTTTATGAGATTATTTAGACACATAATCAAATTATATTAGAAATATATCATTTTTTATCCATTTTTTAATTCATATTAATTTAAATTAACTTAATACTTCTTGTAATTACAAGAGTGCCCCCCCCCCTCACTTATAAAATAGATCCCACTCTCATCGCATATCTGCACTTCATGAACCCTTTTTTATGAAAATAAATAACTAAATACATTAATAAAAACCATACCCATGTTCTGGAGGACTTATTTTGTAATAATACCAACCTTTGAGGGAATAAATTGTAAATAAAAGGAGGTTTTCTGAATAAGAGGTATAGATTTCTACCAAATGTTTTAGTTTTATTTCTTCTTCTACATCCTTCAATTATTATTAAAACATGTTGAAATAATAAAACTAGTATATTTAATATACATATATTTTTATATGTTAATTTAATAACCTATATCTATCACCTATTCCATCAAATGTGAAACAAAACCATCATTCATGTGTACGGAAATGTACCACCTCATAAACCGATATAATTCATTTTCCATCACCGCCTCTCACGAATGATTATAATATTAAATTTAATGTATATATATAATATTCAAGACATATTTATAATTATTTAAATTTAATATATCATCTAATTTAATAATTTTTCATCTGTTTAATAAATATGATGTTGTTTATGAGTACGTGAGGATTACCACCTCCATGAAGCGATGTGATACATTTTTCATGATCACATCCCATGGATTATACATATAACTATATTTAAAGATATAATATGATATTTATGATATAATAATAATTACATAAATATAAATTAATGCTTACATTTGAACTCTCTTTCATGAAATGTTAAATTAATTATGATTTTAAGGTTGATTTATAGTATATGGAAGACCCTAGGCCATCTCTCAAGGAGTATTCATAGGTTTAGAGTGTGTTTGTTTAATAAGAATAACTAAAATAGGTTTTTGGTTTTGAAAATATATTTAAGAAAATAACTTAATTTAAAAAATTTATTAGTTTGAAAACTAAGTAGATTTTGAAAAACAAATATGAGATAAAGGGTTTATTGTGAGTTCACCACACACATTTAAAGTTCATTGTTTTTTTATATTAATTAGGTTTGATGTAATTCATTGGTTGAAATTAATCATAATCCCAATTACTTTCCAAGATTTTATATCAAAGCACATTGAACCAAACCTTAACATAAAAATCATATTTATAAGGTCCAGATCTCATGCATAGTACAATAACTTCCAAAGAAAACTGAAATATCAAATAAGTGGGGAAGAAAAGGATTCTTGTTTTGTCCAATCATAACAACACAAGTTATGCACTCAAGACTTCACACTGATCGGTTAAAAGTAAAGAGAATTTCATTCGAGTCAAAAAACAAAGCCTTCAAACATTAATGTAAGTAAGATAATTCAAAATGAAATTTTTTCGAACCCAAAATACATCAAACTAGTAGTACTAAAAGTGCCAAAACCCACTTTACAAGATGTGAATCTCCCTCATAATGAATGCCCACTGTTTAGCTCAACATCAGGAGGAGGAGGAGGCTTGTGTGGAACTTCACCTTCATCGTTGATCTCCCTATGAGGATAGGGGACTCTATAGCTTCTTGTGTGAGGAGAGGAATCTTTTGGGTCTCCAAATTGAAAAATTTTGTCCTCCTAGTAGAACTTGCAAAAGAGGTTCTCATTGTTCCTTTTTATATCCAAAATGGGACATGGTTTTGAGCACCTTTTTTTTGAGATACCACTTGTGTCTCAGTTTTGGACTATTATGAAGCCACATCATGACTTATTAAAAAGATAAGAGTTGTTGGTTGGACTCTTAAATATCTCCATGTCATATTTGGAATCCATTATACATATGTATTGGGTTATATGGTCAAAATATTGAACTGAACTGTTGAATTCAGGAAGATTCTTTCCCCTGAATAGAATGGTTTGGATGGGCCACCAGATGGATGAATTTGGCTTTGATTCTTTGAACCTATTTATATCCCATGAAGTTTTGGAGAGGACCACAAATTTTATTCCCATTTTAAGCCACTTAATTCCCTTAATGTTCAAAACAGTGGACAGATGTCCAGGGGATGTCATTCAGTTTGGCCCATTTCCTTCTGGATTATCTCTAAGGCCTCAAAATCACCTCCCCCTACAATGAGTTCATCAAAACAAGTAACATTTCCATCTTTAACAATGATAAACAAAAAATAAATTAATCAAGTATGAATTTCAATTTTTTATTATTTCTATAATTTTCAATAAAAAAGTAGTTTAGCATAGTGGTGAAAGGGTGAAAATGAAACTGTGAATCGCAGTGCGATCACACCCCCACACCTAAGCATTTTCACTCCTGGGAAAAGTCTTATATCCTAACAAAGTATCATTTCAAAATCAAAGGTGGTAAAAGTTCCAATATTATTCTGAAATTAAATTTATCAAGTCTCATTTATGAAATCAATTTTCTTCTCTCAAATTTTAATTTTTTTAAACTTCATTTGTTCACCCATGCAACATGTCATAGCCTACCTCACTTATAAATTTTTCCTCAGCACTCAAGGAACATAAAAAGGTGGATTTATTCTCTTTTACCTGAGTTCATGTGATATTAACATATTTTTTCCAATATTATAATTTCTTTACTAGCAGAAAAAAATGTGTTACACAAGAGGACCTCAAATAGGTTGTTCTGTGGTTCAAGGGTAAGTAGGATTTAATGTATAAAAAATCTATGGTAGTAGAGGAGTGTTTAATATCTTAAGTACAAAATATGTCAAAATTCATAAAGTATTCCCAATGAATGTACAAAATCATCTCCTCACAAAGTGTATCCCTTCCAACTCACAATCCCTATTGTCTATTTTTCTAGGTCACATTCCATTAGTGAATAATAATGAATAAACTTCATATTTTATCCATTAATTTTTTTTTTCAATGTACATAAATATTTACTTTTTTTAAAATTTTCTTTGGAGATAAATAGTGAAAATTTATAAAACAATCCTACAATATGTCTTGTGAACTGACTACCCAACTAAAATGTAGGTGCCCTTTATATAATCCCATGATAATTATTCATTCCTGGTAATTCCCATAGAAACACCCTCTCCCCAAAACTTGATGAAAGTAAAACAAGAATGTATACAAGATATGGGTAGGTAGGGATAAATAATCATGTAATGTGGCTACCTAACAGGAATTTCATGGTATTTAATGCTTAAGAAGGGTAAAATATCAAGGTAGCCAAAAATAGAGGTTTACTATACAAAGGGATTTTCAATGAATGGTGGACTCTATCATGAATGTGGTACACTTGTATCTTATGGATTCAAATAGAATCAAGGCAAGTTTTAGTTTCTTTAATTGACTTGAGACTCTCATTAAAGTGATTAAAAGGAAAAATATGCAATAAAGGGATTATAATTTCTCTTGGGTAAGGGATTAAAATATTAGTCAGTGCTAATGAGGCATGGGTTTCAAAAATACATTAAACACCTAAGAATGATTTGGAAATATAAATTCTAAAAAAAATTACATTTAAATATTCATTTGAAAAAAAAATCCCAAAATAATGGGATTTTCCATACAATCAACTCAAGAATGAAAAATGATCTAGAATTAATTTAAATTGGGTATCTTTTTCCATGATAAAATTAACATTCTGGCATAAAAGAGAGGGATAAAATAGGGTCAAGTGATAATATTATTCAACTAGCGAGAAAAGAAAAAAATGATAAAAATTTCTAACTAACCTAGGAATATACCCATCCCCCCACACCTAGAACAGGTAGTGTTCTCACTGTAAAAAAAATAGAATATGGTAAGGAAGGATAAAACCTTATGGGTGTCATTCATATTTCGCTTCTTGAACATGGAGTTCCTCCATCAGGGACTCTATAATGGCTTCATGAAACTTCTTCAGCCTCTTCCCATTGATAGTGAAGGTTTTCTTGGTTTCTTCATTTTGAACCTAAACAACACAAAATAGAGAGACATTAGTAATAGTGTATGGACCAAACCGGTGGTAATGAAGTTTAATGGGATGCAATTTCAACCTTTCATTATAGAGGAGGACCTTCTTCCAAATTTGGAACTCACGATGAAGGATAAGGCAGTCATGGTAAGTCTTGGTTCATTTCTTATAAATCATGGAGTTCTCATATGAATCTCTTCTCATTTCCCCCAGCTCATGAATCTACAACCCCCTTTGAGCACCTATTCCAGAAAGATTAGAATTTCATTTTCTGAGGGCCTGGTGATCAATCTCAATAGGTAGGTGACAACTCTTTCCAAAAAAATCCTATATGGTGAAATTTCAATTGGGGTTTTAAAATAAGTATGGTAAGTCCATAATGAATCATCAATTATAAGACTCCAATCTTTTCTATTAGGTTGAACTATTTTTTGAAAATTTGTTCTACCTACCTATTTGACACCTCATCTTAACCATTGTTCTGGGGGTGATATACAGTAAATACTCAACGACTGACCTCATAACGATGAAAAAGTTATTATATTGTTTGATTGTAGAAATGAGAGCCCTAGTCACTAATGATGAACCTTGGTAATCCAAACCTATAAAAAATTTGGGTTCTCAGAAATTCTACAACAATTTTGGAATAATTTTTCCTTGTGTCCCATGCCACTATCCATTTTGATATGTAATCAACTACTAAAATAATGCACAATTTTCCAAATGAATTGTTAAAATTTCCACATAAAGTCAATTCCCAAAACATAAAAAATTTCATTAAATTTCGATGGTTGTTGTGAAATTTCATTTCTTTTAGAGACATTACCCATTCTTTTACAACGAGGACAAGATTTACAAAAAACATGGGCATCCTGAAAAATTGTTGGCCAAAAGAGACCATAATCAAGGAATTTGAGAGCAGTTTTTTGGGGACCAAAGTGGACACCACAAGAAAGAGTGTGGTGAAATCTAAGGATAGACTGAATCATGCTATTATAAACACAATTTTTGAGTACTTGATCACTACATGTGCACCAAAGGTAGGAGTCATCCCAAATTTACCAATGTGACTCATGTTTTAGATGGTCGACCTAGTTTTTGTTGAAATAAGTTGGAATTCAAGATGCTACCAAATAATTTGCAATTTTATTATACCAAGTAATAACATCTTTCACTTAGTACAGTTGATCATCAGGAAACATGTCATTTATGGGAGTACAGGGGATGAGTCAATGTATGTGGATGGGTGAATCATATTGATATGGTAATCCACCACATTATCTACTCTTTTTTATCTCTAATTTCTTAATTGAATTACTGAAGTATGATTATCCAGTGAATGGAATGTGGTTTGGCTTCTAGTTTCTCAAAGAGATACTAGAGGGCTACATGGTTTGAGAACACAATGACTTTGGATCCTAAAATATAGGACCTGAATTTATCCAAGGAAAACATAGTGGTAAGAAATTATTTTTTTAGTGGTGGTGTAGTTTTCATGGGTAGGGTTTAGTGTACGTGAGGCATAGGCAATGACATATGGAGCTTGATCGACCCTTTGTGATAAGACTTCCCCAACTGCATAGTTAGAGGCATCACACATGAGATCAAATGGTAAATCCCACCAAGGTGGTTGGATTATAGGGGGTGGAATGAGACTCCATTTTAACTTATTAAAATATTCCTCACATTATTTTTCAAAAACAAATTGCTTTTATTTTATTAATAATTGGGAGAGGGAGAGTGCAATTTTACTAAAGTCATGAATGAAACAACATTAAAATTCAGAATGACCTAGTAAATACCACACATCTTGTACATTTTTATGGAATGGTAAGGAATAAATGACATCCACTTTTGATTTATCTACTTGGATATCATCCCCAGAAATGACATGCCCAAAAAATATACCTTTTTTATCCATGAAATGGAATTTCTCGTAATTTAATATGAGATTATATACAATACATCTATGTAGGACATGACATAAAATACTCAATAATTCATCAAAATAGGAACTATACACAGTGAAATCATCTATGAAAACTTCCATAAAATTCTCTAGGTAATAAAAAAATACAAACCATACATCGCTGGAAAGTACCCAGAGCATTGCACAGACCAAATGGCATCGATCTATAGGAAAATGTGCCAAAGGGGAAAGTGAAGGTTGTCGTTTACTGATCCTCAGGGTAAATATATATCTAAAAGTATCCATAATACCCATCAAGAAAACAGTAATGGGATTTCCCCACTATCCTCTATAGCATTTGGTTAATGAATGGAAATGGTAAATGGTTCTTCCTATTGTATTGGTTTAGTTGGCGATAGTTTATGCAGACACACTGACTATTTTGTACACTATTTGGAATGAATTCTTTATTTTCATTTTTTGATTACTGTAAGACTAGTTTTTTGTGGAACAATGTGAATAGGACTGGACCATTGGCTGTTAGAGATGGGGTAAATGATTCCAACAGCCAATAATTTTGTTACTTCCATTTTAACTACATCTAAGAGGTTTGGGTTCAATCAATGATGTTCCTACCTCACTGTCTTATCCTCATAATTTAACAAAATAAGATGTGAAAAATTGATGGGATAATACTAGTAATGTCTATAAGTGTCCATCCTATTTCTTGTTTATACTCCCTCAAAAGTTCAATTAGTCGAAATTCATGCTCAGGAGGGAGTGAACTATCAATGATATTGGGCATCTTGTTTTCATTCTAAATATATGAATATTTTAAATCTTGAGGTAGTTGTTTTAGTTCCAATTTAGGTGGATTTTGGATTGATGGGAGTGTGTGTAAAAGTGAGAGGTCACTAATCTCATCTAACTGCTCAATGGTATCATCATTAAATGAAGAATGATCATTTTAAATCCTATCAGTATCATCGATGGTTATTGGATTCTCAGTGTTCAAGAAATTATCAATTAATAATAATACATTACACTTTTCTAGACCACTAAAAAAATCAATTCATGATTCATTACCAAGAATTTCAATCAAGGATGAAAACTTAGAAATGGGATCAGGGTAATGAAAAGAAGTGTTTTCAGGGGAAGTGGGTACATCAATTGAATTTATTGAGAGGAATTTTCTTCTGAGGGGTAATTCATGGAATCAAGGATGTTGAAATGGAATATGTCACCACAAAATTCCATTGATAATGTACAATTATGGATATTAATTATGGTTTTTCTAGTTTTCAAGAAAGGAACATCTAATATAATCGGAGCATGTCCATTCATCCTATCCTATTCCATTTTTATCACATAAAAATCAGCAGGAAAAATTAAAATTTTCACCCTCACAAGAACATACTCAAACACACCATAAAAGTATGTTGTACTCTAATTTTCTAGTTGAACGACTATTCTCGTAGGATTTAGTTTACCGACCTGCAAAGAAGAGTAAATGGAGTGAGGAATAACATTTATAGAATAACCTAAATCAAGCATAGCATTGGAAAATGAATACTTCCCTATGGTCCATGTAATCAATAATTTCCCAAGATCATTTGTTTCATCATATCTTCTTGGCTAGGCTTGGGTTTTGGAAGGGGTGGTTGGAATGGCCTTTGTGGTGGTTGGGTATTTCTGGGTAGTGGTGGTGGATGAATAATCTACCCCGGTTGGTTCCATTATTATTGAGGTTAGTTTGAAAACCTCCATTTCCTATAATCTTAGTTTTCTTTCCACCCAGAGTTGGATGGATAGTATATTTCTTTCCTAAAGGGTTGGTTATAGGGGCGTCCTGGAAATATTGTCTCACAAATCTCAGAATTTTCTCTCAATTAGGGGTGTTGGTTAGATTAGTAGGTATTAAAAGAATATATACCACAATGGATGGGAGGAGGATATTAGGATTTCCCTTGGTAAATATAAAGTTGTTGAATAAGGGTGCTTAACTCTTCAAACATTATGTCCACCTTCTTCTTGAATTCAGTACTTTTCACCTCATAGACACCTCAAATGGGTACACTAAAACATGAACTAAACTGTTGAGTTTTCTATTTCATGTTCTCAATTAGGTTACATGCAGCGATTGGTGATTTATAAATTAGTTAACCACCTGCAGAAGCATCAATCATGTTATGATAAATTGAAATTAAACCTTCATAAAAATACTCTATTAAAATTTGATAGATTATTTTGTGGTGTGGACAACTTAAAAATAATCTTTTAAATCTTTCCAAATATTTATGAAGTGATTCCCCTTGAGATTTTCTTGTACCACATATTTCTTTCCTTATTTTTTTAGTTCAAGTGGCTAGGAAATATTTTTCAAGATAAAGGTGTTTCATGTCCGCCTGGCCTCTTATTTGGGAATTAACATAATATAACCAATCTTTTGTTGTATATTTTAAGAAAAGGGAATTATATAACATTTACTTGTTCCTAATATACATTATAAGGTTTTAATGTTGAAAAAATAGTGTAAAATTATTTTAAATTCTTGTGTGGATCTTCTCCAGGATGTCCATGGAATCTTGGTAATGAATGAATTAAACTGGATTTTAGTTCAAAATTGGGTGTCTTGCCTTATATTTGAATGTATGCGGGTGGGATATCAACATCTGGTGAAGTTAGTTATTTTATTGTTCTATTGTTTTCATCCATGTTATAAAATATTTTTTCAATTTTAATATGGGTTCTATAAGAAGAAGAAGGGAGAATAAGGCTTTTAATTTGTGGTGTATCCTCCTTCAAAGTGTTGTCTTGTGTGTCTCGGTGTCGTTGATGTAGGATCCTCTCCGATTTAGGTTCAAAAGGTGGTAAATATCCTAGATTATAATGTTTCATGCACCAAACCTACAAAATAAATTGATCATAACAAAAAAGGATTAAAAATTTCGAATAGAAAATAAATAAATATTCACAAAATTTACAAATATCTTATCAAAAACACGCACTAAAAACTGAAGCGCTCCCCATAAACGGTGCCAATATTTGAATGTTCTATCATGACACATAAAATTGATTATGATTTTAATGTTCATTTATAGTATAGTTAATAAACTAGGTCATCTATAAAGGATCATTCATAGGTATAGAGCATGTATGTTTAATAAGAAGGACTAAAACAGGTGGGTGGTTTTGAAAACAGATTTAAGAAAATAACTTAATTTAAAGAGTTTATTTGTTTAAAAACGTAATGTATTTTGAAAACAATATGAGATAAAGGGTTCATTTTGAGTTTACTATGCACTTTTAAAGTTCGTGGTTTTGGTATATTAATTAGTTTTTGATGTAAGTATTTGGTTGAAATTAATCAGAATCTCAATTACTTTCCACGCTTTTATATCGAAGAACATTGACCCAAACCTTAACAATAAAATTGTATAGATAAGGACTATATCTCATTAATGGTATAATAAAATCAAAATCAAATTAAAATCTCAAATAAGTGGGGAAGGAAAGGATTCTTGTGTTGTCCAATCAGAATAACACAAGTCACACACTCATAAATTCACACTGATCGGTTAAAAGTAAAGAGTATTTCATTCGAGTCAATCAATGAAGCCTTCAAACAAGAATAAAAGTAATATAATTATAAATTTAATGTTTTCAAACCCAAAATAAATCAATCCAGTAGTAGTAAAAGTGTCAAAACTCCCTTTACAAGATGTGTAGCTCCCTCACAATGAACTCCCACCATTTAGCTGGACATCAAGAGGAGGAGAAGGCTCGTGTGGAACTTCATCTTCATCCTTGATCTCCCTATGAGTATAGGGGCCTATAGAGGCTCTTGGGTGAGTATATTACTCCTTGGGGTATCTAAATTGACAAATCTTTTCATCTTGGTCGAACTTGAAAATAAGGTGCTCATGGTGGCTTTTTATATAAAAATTAGGACATGGTTTTGAGCACCCTGATTTTTAGATACCATTGTGTCTCGTTTTTTGACTAATATAAGTCCATATCATTACTTTACCAAAATAATAGTTTTTTTTTGGAATATTTAATATCTCTGGGTCAAATTTGGAGTCTATTGGACATCTGTATTAGGATATATGGTCAAAATACCGAACTAAAATTTTGAATTCGGGAAGATTTTGTCCCCTTGAGAGAATGGATAGATGTCCATGGGATGCCATGAAGTTTTGCCCATTTCTTTCTAGATCATATTTGGGGACTCCAAATCACCTCCTCTTATAATTAATTCATCAAAACAAGTAACATTTCCCTTTTTAATAGTGATAAAAACAAAATAAATTAATCAAACATGAAGTTCAATTTTTTATTATTTCTATAATTTTCAAAACAAAAAAAGTTTAGAACAGTGGTGTAAGGGTAAAAATGAAAAGTGAATAGTGATGTGATCAATATTCTTTTCATCATGTCCATTGAAAAATGGAAATGTTACTTAGGTATATGTATATCCTACCATCTCAAAGATTGTAATGTATTTAATTTTTCATATCCATATTTTCTGAATGATTTTAAAATTAAAATTAATATATGAATATTATAATTATGTAATTTTTATTATTTCAGTGATGATGTAACAATGACCCCTTTTATCATGATCAACACACTTAAGTGGTTTTGTAACTATGAATTGAATATCCTCAACACACATGAATGGAATAAGCCAATTAAGTAATTAAATATATCATTAAAAATGTAAATAATTGGTTATTGAAAAATTAATAAGCCTAGATAAATTTCTAAAACAATTAAATAATTGATATATGTTTTTTATATAGTATTTAGTGTGCACAGTTAGAAATTATAAACTCAAGGTAATGGATTTCGTCTCAATTTAACTTCATTGAGGCATTTTTTAATATTATACTCCAAATTTATTTTATATGGTGTATATACTATAATTTTACATGTTATATAGTGAATAATTAATATTTAATTCTATTTTAAGTTATAATTCAAATTATTTCATCCAAGGGGATTTCAATTGAAAGTTATAAAGTTGTAAATGGTTTCTTAACTTGATTCCCTTTCATTGGGTCATAACACTTCTTTAATGACTTTTTTATTACCTGATTATGTATGAATTTTTCTCTAAATTTTTTTATTATATATTTAAAAAAAATTATTTGGATTTAAATATGTACACATAACAAATTAATTTATTATCTGTTATTTCAAAAAAAATGATCTTTTGAAGGGTTTTCTCTTTCTAAATCTCATTTTCGTGACACATGATTCATGTCGTGCACCATGATTTCATTGAATGGTGTACTTAATACAACATGAATGAATTTTGAAATATTAATTCACGTAATTAATGGGATTTATATATCAATATGACATTCTTTTTTTAATTAATTTTGATTTTTAAAGTTACCAAAGTGGTAAAGTCTTTATGTTACAATCTCATTTCTTTCAAAGATTGATTAAGTTAAATATCCCTTTAGTGAAAATCATATACTATTATTTTCTTTAACAATATATAGTTTATTATCCTATAGTTATGAATGTGTTTTATATATTTATTTTATATTTACTCCCCTGTTTATTAAAGAAACATCAAGAAAGTCGATTGTAAGTGATACTAATCTTGTATCTTCTTTTAGATAGGGAATCTTCCTCTTCCATATACATGTTTTTAAAATGTTTTCAACAATGTTCTCTTATAAACATAAATTAATTCATTTATTTATGTTACATTTTATTTTAGGTTCCTTAAAATTTTTTTAAAAACTATATTTCATATCTTTTTCTACATGGGTCAATTTTGAATCTCTTTACAAAAGTTTGAAAATAATGATTATTTTTAATGTTTAAAACGTGAATGGAGTTTTCCACCATAATAAAAATTATTTTATTTTAAGTTTAATTTATAATTTTGTAAAAAAAATCAAATAAATAGATTTTAATAGTATTTTATGAATTTTTAGTTGTTAAAAGTGATTTAAAAAAATAAAAAAGGTATTTTCCTCAAGAATGTTTTTAATGATTTTTTATGGTGTTTAATTCAAAAACTAAAAATACCTTGATTTTAATTATGATACACTAGGGATATATTGTAATGATATTATCCTCATTCTTTATCTTGATGTATTATGATTGGTTCAATGATATTGTCATAGAACCCATTTCTTTTCAATTGGTTAATCAGGATTTGAAAGAATAATGGTTATTATAATATTGAAAATTGAATGATTTTAATTGTTTTTCTCAATATATGGTAATTGTTATCTATTAATGAATATGTTATAGGGGATTAAACCCAAATACTTAAGAAAACATATATGATATGTTATGGTTGGGGTCATTATATCCCTCCAAGACATTGCGTAATGATGACAGAGATAGCTGAATATGTGTAACTCATAAGAGGTGAAGAAGTTAACCAATTAAAAATTTTCTCCTTAATAACTATGGTAATTAACTAGGAATGTTATCCCATCTATAATAGTGATTTTAAGAGTGATATTATGATAATGTTACAAGATAACAACATGTTTCTCCTTTTCTTTTTTGAGAGTTTTTAATTGTTCACATGATCAATATTGATATCGCATGGCTCATGATTATTAATTATTTAGAATATTTCTTTTTTTTATCTTTATACCATGTAAAATGTTCTATGATTCAGGTTTTATGGGTATTGATTTTCTTCCATTATTCTCATGTACTTTGATTAGGTCATCATAACCTTATTCTTATCTTATGCTCATAGATGACATTCAATGGTTAATGTTTATGTTTACCCTTAGTGAGCATTTGATCTCGCCCTTTTTATGTTTCTTTTTCACTATTTTATAAATAAATATGTTATATTATTTTTTTCTAGAAATTTTTTTGTGTTGATTATTTTATGGGAGATATTTTCAACTTATTTTGAAATAAGAAAATCTGGCTATAGTTGTGAAAATACTCACTTGAGGACATGGGTATTATTATGTAAGAGTTGACCCTAATTCTAAAAAACTATAAAAATAAATTTTACTTGGGTATTTAAGTGATCCAATTTTTCATTTTGATGTTCTAAGTTTCAGATTTCTAGAAATGGTAAAATTTTATTGGTATCAAGATATAAATGTAAAGATGATTTTTTTAGCATTAGACCTAGGAGTATGGGTTTAGGATTGTCACTATTTATATCAGAGAATATTTTAGATAAATTTATAGATTATTATGGTTTCATGTAAACTTAACTTAAGATTTATAGATAACACCACGTGTTTTTAAGTTTAATTTTGATCATAATTTCAATGTATTAAACACACCTTTTGAGGTTTTAAGTTATGGGAATTTAAGGTGATTTGAAACTTTTACTGAGTTTTATAAATAAAACCCAATTGAGTTTTAAATAACCCTTTGGGTAAGTATATAATTTTATTTTAAGTTAATTTTGATATATTTTATAGTTTTATATAGATAAAATTGATAGTTGAATAGTTATTCATGTACAATGTTACATTTTTATAGATATTTATGGTCAACTAAGGATTTCCTTTCATGTTAGTGTCTAAATTTCATTTATGCTATTTTTCTGAATTTTACTACATTATAAGATTATATTGTAATTTATCATTATGATTAAATGATTTTTTTGGATTTATTTCATTAGGTTTAGGAATATTTAACCCTTAGGATTAACATGTTATTTAACATGAATGATTATTTTGAAAAAATACAATTACATTTCATGGGATGTAAGCTAAAAGGAATGAGAAAACTATTAAGGTTAAAAAATTATTTAATATTTATTTTCTTGAGGTTAATTGGGATATATGGTTATTTTTATGGAATTACATATGTATAACCTTTAGTTTTATTGTGGGAATTTTGGATTTAAATGTATTATTTCATCATATGAAGGGTTATTCATTTCAGATATTATCTTACATTATTCTAACCATTTTGGTTTTAGTGAATATATGAGGAATAAAATATTATCCATTTGTGTACTATGTGATCCAATAGAAGTTTATTTTAGTGCTTAGGTAAATAAAAATTCATTTTGAATACTCATAGTTTGTAGAAAAAGATAAGATTGTGGATGAAATTGATTAAAGGATAAAATTATACTTGTGAATTAAGTATATTTACTTATATTCTTAGTCTATATGGTATATTAATTATTAAACATTAATTAAAGGTTATTTAAATAAAAAATTTATCATATTTACTTTATTTATAATTAATTGATGGTCATTTTCACACCTCATTGGTTTATGGTTTTATGGTCCTTGAAATTCTTATGATCATTTACTTTATTTTGTTCAATTTTGTCCATCACTACCCATAATTGTTTGGACATTAAATTTTCCTCCATTTCCATTTTTCACTTACCACTAACATTATCCTATTTGGAAACCTAGTATGTGTTATTCCATATGACATTCTTATTTCTGTTTCCCTCTTTTCAAGAGGAAGTTTTATTATCCTTTTTTACGATGCGGTTTTTCGAAAAAAATTCAAATTTCAAACCCTTGATTATTTATATAAAGTTATAATAAGTAGGATTAAATTGATTATATGGGGTAGAATTTGATATCCTAATGTTTTAAAATAACACTATGTTCAATAACATATATGACACACAACGCCGAGTTTAAATGAATTATGAAATAATATTATTTTATGATTTTTTTAACTTAGCCATTAAATTGGTAGGAATGAATAGGATTAACAAAATTATTAAATATATATAATGGTTATAATTAATAAAATAAGTTGATTAATTCTTAGAAAATAAGCATCCAATTTTTCAGTAAATTCATTTTATGCATCAAAAATATGTTTTCTTCAAAAATGATTTTTTATTTCTTTTTGTGAGTGAATACTATATTTAATTTTCGGAAATATTTATAAAGGTATTTTATAAAAATTATATAATTTTTTAAATTAACATATCAAAATTATATTAGGGATAAATTTTGGAATTTTTCTAAAAATATTGATTTTTCAATAAATAGTGAAAAATAACAATTTTCAAAGAATTATAATTTCTTTCAATTAAAAAGTATCATTGTGATTTTAATTTCATCTTAAATTAATATAATCTTAATTTTTTAGGAATAATATAATTATTTACATAGTAATAATCTTTATATTTTATTTTTTTTATAAGATCATTTTAGGGATTAAAAACATATCTTTCTAAAAAAATTATTTTCCATTGTGTTTTGTGTATTTATATTAATATTGATTTCTCCCACTTTTAGGAATTTAATTTTATGCAATTTTTTTAATTTTTTGTTTCAAAAATTCAAATTTACCCTAGTAGGAATTTTTTATATTTTTCTAAAGAAGTTATATTTTGGTGAATAGTAAAAAAATATAGTTTTTATAAAATATGGTGTCTTTTACGATATCTCTAGGACATAAATATGATATGAAAATTTATTAAACTTATTAAATGAATATTTTTTGATAATATAATGAAAATATTATATAAAAATAAGTTAAAACATATAAATTAAAATTAATTTAATGATAAATATGAAAATCATTTTATGTATGATGCAGTGCTTGTGTAGCTCTAAAAAACTAATATTTAGTGTCCTAAAGAAACTGTTTTAGAATGTAGAATTATTTTATAAAATTAGTTAATAAATATAAATATTATTTATGATTTATATGTATATATATATTAATCTTTTACTTATATAAAAAAATAGTCATCCAAATGCTTGTGTAGTGTTCCTATAAGGCTATAAAAGTCCAAATAACATATAAAATAAGTTTTAATGAAAAATATGTGAGTAAATGTAGATATTAAATAAATATAAGGGTTTATATTGAACTTAGATAATTTATTTTTAATAAGTTAATTAATTTTTATTTTTTAGTGATAAAATAATTACCTCAAATGCTTGCATAACAGTGACTCGGTGCTTGTCAAAATTGTAAAAAAATCAAGTAAATTATTTTAAAACTCTAAAAGTAATATTTTTAAGTTAGTTACTATGTCACGTGAATTTAAAAATTAATATAAAATATTTTTAATTTTATAAAGATTTATATTTGAAATATATTACTATATTATTATATTTAAATTCAAACTAAATGAATATTGTCAAAAATGAAATTAATGATATTTTATATTAAATAATATTTTATTAAATTATTTAAAAATCATAAAATTTTAAAAGATCACAATTAGGATTTGTAATGGTATAAAATTTCATCCATTTTCCATTTATGATCCAATTTTCATCTTATATGTAAAATTATAATAATATTTAAAAATTCATTACTATGGTTATGGTTAAAATTAGTTAACCAAGGGTTTATACCAAAAGATAAACTTTAAAATGATATTTAAACCTATAATTTTTTTAGTGACTATATTAAGACTATATCATAATTATTTTTTAATAAATTTCTTTTTGTAACCATTTTACATGAGTTAGACACATATTATATAATAATATTTCATATATTTCTAAAAATGACATTAATGATATTTTATTATAAAACAATATTTTATTAAATGATTTAAAATTCATGAAAATTTTATCTTCAGAAAATTTAATGTAATATGGTTTAAAATATCAACCATGGTCCATTTATGGTCACTTTTCCTTTTATAGTAACTTTATTTACCCCAAAAGAGTAAAAAACTTTGATATCATGGTAGTTATCAAAAGGGTTAATAGGGAGTGAAAACTAAGAGATAAGTGTAAAAACATAGCCAAAAATTGTAAAAAAATATTTTGTGACATTATTTAAACTCATACTCATATTAACTTATAATTATATTATTTTTATCTATTTTCACATGAAAATTAATTTATATTAATTTAATATTTTATGTAATTTGAAGAGTTATCCTCCCCTCACTTATAAAATAGTATCCCCTCTCATATGTTCTCCACACTTTAAGAAAAATTTAATTATCCAATAACTGAATAAATAATATCATAAAATCCCTTCCTATTTTACATAGGTATTAGTGTGGGTATAATAACAACAATATAGGGAATAAATTTAAAAGAAAATTTGGTTTTCTAAAGAAGAGGTATAGCTTTTAACCAAATGTTTTTTATTTATTTATTCTTCTACCACATTCAAATCTTATTAAAAATGATAAAATATTAAATCTATTATATTTAAAGTGATGATATGTTTTATGTTAATTTAATAACCTATATGTATATCATATTCCATCAAATGGGAAATTAAACTATCATTCATGTGTACCAAAAACTATCGCATCATGGACCGATGTAATTCATTTTCCATCACAGCCTCTCAATGATGGTTATAATAAGGAATTTAATGTGTATATATTATATTAATGATGTATTTATCATTATTTAAATATAATATATCATCTAATTTCTTACCTTTTGATCCATTGAAGAATGATAATGTTGTTCATGTGTATGTGTGGATTACCACCTCCATGAAGCAATGTGATTCATTTTTCATGACCACATCACATGGTTTATATATATAACTGTATTTAAAGAAATAATATGACATTTATTATATAATAATTATTATAGAAATAAAAAATAGTATTTACCTTATTTTTATCATGTTCTTTGAAAATGGAACCATTACTTCTGCGTATATATGGCTTTTCATCTCCATGGTTGTAACTTAGTTCATTTTTCATGACCACTTTTCATGAATTGTTTTAAAATTAATATTAATATATTAAAATTATTATTATTTGGTATATGATGTAATAATTGAACCTTTGACCATGGTCAACATACTGAATCCATTTTGAAACTATGAACTGAATGTCCACAAAATTCATGCCATAGGTATAACTAATTAAGTAATTAAATATGTCATTAAAATAAATGAAAAAATGGTTTAATGATAAATTAATAAACCTGTAAAAAATTATTAAAAAATTAAATAATTTTTACAAGTTTATTATACAGTAGTTAATATACATACATGGAAATTTTAGACTCAATATAAGGGATCTCATAGCAATTTTACATCATTGAGTAATGCTATAATTTTATACAACTAATTTTCATTTTATAGTTTATATACAAAATTTTTACATGTTATATAATTAATAATTCATAATTCATGATATTTGAACTTAAAATTCAATTTATTTCATCCAATAGGATTTGACCTAAAATTTATCAAGTGGTAAGGGGTTTCTTAACTCAATTTATTTTCATTGGGTGATAACACTTCATATTAGAATTTTTTATTCCATGATTATGTGGGAATTGATCTCAAAAAAATATTATGTTTTCAAAATTGTTTTATATGTATTTTGATGAGTTTAAATCATCACTTCATCAATTAATTTTCACTTATAATATTATGATATTTTCATTGGTTTTCTTTATGTTAATTTTGTTTTCCTAAGACATGATTCATGTTACGCACCATAATATACTTAAATATTGTACTTACTTACTCATGAATGAATTTCAAAATATCAATTCATGTAATTAATTGGATTTATAATGACATATAATATTATTTATTTCAATTAATTCTGATTTCAAAAGATACCAAAGTGGTAAAGTCTTTAAGCCACAATCTCATTTCTTTTCAGGATAATTTATCATCGAGGTCCCTTTAGGGAAATAATATGATATTATTTTATTGAACCAAATTCATTTTTATATCATCTATTAATGATTTTGGTTTACATGTTTATTTTTTATTTCATCTATTATTTGTTAAAGAAACATCAAGAAAGTTGATTATAAATGATGATAAAATTGTATCTTCTTTTAGATTGGGAATCTTTCTCTAAAATGTCTATATTTTATAAAATGTGTTCAAGAATTTTATTTTATATAAATAAATTATTTCCTAAAGTTATTTTAGGTTTTATTTGAAATTACTTTAAAATTATTTAAAAAGTAAATTTCTTATCATTATTTACAAGGGTAACTGTTGACTTTCTTTACAAAAGATTGAAAATAATTTTTATTTTTAAAGTTTATGACAACAATGGATTTACCTTCCATCATGAAAATTATTTTACTTGAAGATTACTTTATAGGTTTACAAGGTTATTTTCAAATAAAAGTAATTTGGTAGTATTTTAAAAAAAATAGTTTCTAAAAGTTGTTTTTTAAAATGAAAAGGGTATTTTAGCCAAGAATATTTTTATTGATATTTTTATGGTATTTATATTCATCAATGAAAAAAAACTTAATTTATTTTATAATACACAATGGATATATTTTAATAAACCCGTAATTTTATTTCTCTAGATGGATTATAATTGTTTCAAATATGTTTTCATGGAACCCATTTCTTCTCCATGGGTAAATCAAGATTTTAAGGAACAATGGTCATTATTATATTGAAAAGTGAAAGATTTTAATTTTTTATCATGATATGGTACATAAAAATTATTTATGAAAGTTATATAGTTTAGTGAACTAAAATAACCAATGTAATTTGTCTGAGGTGTTGTCGGTGGGTCCGTTATGGCACTTCAATACAATGGGTAATGATGGTGAAGTTGACTGAATATAAGTAACTCCTAAGAGATGGGGGATTTAACCAATTGAAAAGTTTATCATAAGAGATTAATTTAATTAACTAGGTAGGTTATCCCATATATAAGAGTTGTTTTCAGAGTAATATGGTGATGATGTTTCAAGATACCAACACATTTTTTCTATGATTTATATGAGTTTTTAATGATTTCTATTATCAAAATTTACATCACCTGGCTCATGAATATTGATTCTTGTGACTCTTGACTTTTTTAAAGATTTATACCATGTCACATGTTTTATTATCTAGGTTTTTATGGTAAATAATTCTCTTATGTTATGATCATTCACTTTGATTATGTCATTATACCATTTTTCTCATCTTATGTTAACCGATGACATTCATCTGTTAATACTTATGTTTATTATTAATAAGTTTTTAAGCTCACTCTTATTCTTTTTTATTTTCCCAAGGTTATGAAGAAATATGTTAAATGATATTTTTTTAAAATTTTTCATGTGTAAATAATTTTATGAGAGATGTTGAAGACTTATTTTGAAATAAGAAAAGTTTGGTATATTTGGAAAAATTATCACTTGAGGACAAGAGAATTATTTTATGTGATTTGGTACTAATTCTCTAAAACCCTAAACCTAAAACATCCTTAGGTATGTAAGTGATATAATTTTTCCTTTTGATATTTTATGTTTTAGATGCCTGAAATTGGGACACAATTATTAGTACCAAGATGAAAATGTAAAGATGGTGTTTTTAGAACCAAATTAAGGAGTGCAAGTTTGGGGTTGTCACAACATACATCTTTAAAATAAATATAATTATTCATAAATCCAAGAAGATTTTATAGTTGATTGAAGGTAAATATATTGACCAAATTCTAGAAATATTTGGTATAGAACAATTGAAGAGGTTATTGGTTCTAGTGTCACATGGTATACATTTTTCTAATAAAATGTTTCTTGAGATACAATAGGAAAGTGATGTCATGGTTAAGATCCCATGTGATAAGATCAATCATATATTCCATGTTATGTACTATAATTGATGTTTCCTACGCCTTGAAAATGGTAGGTAGGTATCAAGGTGATCTGGGTGAATAGCATTGGTCTGTTGTTATGGAAATTTTTAAGAATTTATGGAATACTAAGAATATGTTCCTAGTATATAGAGGAGATATAGAATTAGTCATCAGGGGATATAATGATTCTAGTTTACAAAGATATTATAATGACCAGAAATTATAGTCAAGATATGCCTTCAATCTCAACGGAGGATTTGTGAGCTAGAAGAGTTCGGAGTATCATGTTTTTATCGATTTTAAAGTGGAGTATGAGTATATTGTGGCATATGATGCATCCAAATAAGATATTTTTATTTGAAACATTGTACAATATATTGATATTTTTTCTAATTGTAAATAACCTATCACATTATATTGTGATAATATTGTTGTGGTGTCTCTCACAATGGATCTGAGGTTACACTAATAGATGAAGCACATACTATAAAAGTATCACATCTTGAGGTATTTTTATTAGAGGGGTGAAGTAATTTTAAATAGATTTTACATGTAATATAAAATTTTGGGTCCCTTTACTAAAGTGTTATCTCATTAGAATCTTGAATGTTATGTGACAACTAACAGACTATAGATCATTAGAAGTTGTCTCTAGTGAAAGTGGGATTCTATTAGAGTTAGTCACTTAGAATAAAAAAATGCACTTTATGATTACCTATATTATTATTTTTTGAATATTAATAATTTTAATCACAAAATAATTTTTCTTCTATGTTAAATAGTGTTTTATAATGTCTTAAAGGGTAACTATCTCACTAAAAGGTCATAAAAATTACTTATTATGATGATAACCTAGAATTTGCACAATATAATTACTAAATATATATGTTTTATAGCTAGATTATATCATTTTATGGCATGAAAATGATATATTCTTTCAAAGGTTGAGAGTCATAGGGCTTTGAGACACCTTATCATGGGGTATTCTCTTGGTAATTTCCAAAGTAAGAGATTTTGAGAACTTGAACTGCTGGTAGGAAATCCACTTTTTTGTTTTATTGGATGTTATTATATTTGGATGTGTGTAAATATCCTTAGATATTAATATTACTATTAATTCATGTCATGTGTCATTTAATTTTATTTATTGATGAAAATAGTGATGAAAAATAATCATGATGACGATGGATATGTTTGGTGTATCATCACAAAAATTTAATTAATGAATAATGTGAGAAAGGATTATTTTTTACTTTGTTTTTTATTGTAATTTGATGTCTTGGTCCCTTTAATAGTAATGGAACTGGCTAATTAATTCCATTTCCATTGCGTTCTGTTAGAAAGTTTATTTCTGGAAATTCAAAACAAATATACATCAATCACATAGGCTGATAACACTGGTATGAAACTTTCTTTATTAGAGATATTAGGATAAAGAGATTATATTACAAAGTGTGTATTCGTATGAGGTATTTATTTTGTTATAGAATTAATTTATTTATCAAGGTATGTCTCAACAAGTTTTTATATGATAATCTCTGATTTTAGGTGGTTCCAACTAATACCACTAATAATGGATCATAGAGGGTCCCACACTAAGTGTATCTAAAACCTAATTTAAATATTATTATTTTTATTTAACATGTTGAAGTAATATTATTCACATGTGTTTTTTAATAATTTTTCATATTAGTTTGATCTTATATATTCAGTTACCGGTTTTTCAGGAGAGTATTTGTGTATTGAATATTTAATAAATAATTATTTTCTATTTTAATAAATATAATATTTGTTTATTTATTGTGAAATAAGGAAATGATATTTATTTATTAAATAAATATTCATTATTCAAGGCCTAATTATTATTGAATTGGGTGGTGGATAAAGTTTAATGGTCCAGTGAAAAAATGTTATATTAAATATTATTTGAATAGATATTAAATTATTTATTCAGGGATGTAATATTTATTTTATGCATGAGTTTATCACATATCAAGTAAATTATTATTATTATATTATTATTTATACATGGATTTCATCGAGTATTAAGAAAATACTAAGGGTTGTTGTGATATTATTATTTTCTAACCCTGTCTCTTTTTAAAATTGGCTATTATATTCTCTATAACACTGGCCATTCGAATCATTGTGTACAAAAAAATTTAGAGAATCCTCTAAATACTTAGATAGAACCTCTTCTAGAATGGTCTTAATAATTGAGAATGAACCTCCTCTACTACCCCATTGATTCTATAGTGAACAATGAGAGTCCTTCCACCTAAATTGATTCTCATGGAAATCAATGAAGAACGACGCAAGCATTAGGATCTTTCGTGCTATCTCCCAAATATTTCTATAGTGAAACTCATAGGTTCATTTTTCATGTATGGATTACTATTGAAGGGAATTTACTCTTGATTCCTATGATGCAATGAATTTACAATGTAAGTACATAGTAATGTTCACTAACAACAAAATAATTTCAACAAAAGGTAATTATTTATATAAATAAATTAATAAAGAAATATATGTGATGACCCTATCTTCTTAGTTTTGGAATTATAGTCAATTAATTTATGATTTAATACTATTGGTCATGAAAATATCCTTCACATACATATTTTATTATTCATTTTTAATTATAAAAATCCAAGTTGGTTATACCAAATAGATACTTTTTATATGCCTAAAACCTTTATTCATGTGGTAAGTAAACCTAGTATTTTTCTTTTTTGGTTGGTTTATTGTCACATACAAGAAATATTTTAAAGTTATTTTTCATTTAATTTACATCCTTGCTTTGTTTTGGGGCTTTTCCCTAGGTTTTAGGGAGGAATAGATGAGTATTCATGAATTGGTCCAAACCATGAGCCCAATTCCAGATTAAAAAATAAATTTTATATCTTTTATAACTTTTTCATTTTTCATCATTTTTTATCCATTAAAATTCCTAATTTACCTCCCCTACCCTATTAACACTAAAAAGGTAATTTTGAGTTTTTATAAATCCATAACCAGGGTTTATTTGGGTTTTTATCTAAGGGGTTGGGCCTGGCCGAAAGCCCAATTCCTGTTTTAAACATAACTTTTTATTATGTTAAAAATAATTCCTTTTTTGGGATTTTTCGGTGATTCCAAGTCTCACCAAAGACCAATTAACCTAGACACGCTTTTGATCTTTCTCTCCCCTCTATGGAGCTCTAGTTAATCGCGATTTGGTGCTGAACTTCGTAGGCTTCCTCAAATCGCCCAGATTTGAAGAGGTAAAGTTCTTCTTTCATAACTCTCTCAATTATCACGATTTTTCCTCCATTATAGTTCCTAATTGACCTAATATATCTTTTTAGAACGAAACATAAATTTTGGCTCTTTTAAATTTCATCTACTAGTATTTTGGAGTGATTACTTCAAGATACTTCAAGTAAATGAGCCTTTTTCTTTCCTCTTCCAAACTACTTTGGGTTTCATTCATTGTTCTTAGGGTTTCTTTGGTTATCATTGAGTTTAATAATTTCCAAAAACTAGGTTTTATAACCTAGGGTTTAACATTGGGATTTCTTGGCCAATTTTTGTGGTTTTAGGTTTGATCTAGGTCTCTCTTGCTGCGGCGGGGGTGAGATTTGATTTTCGCATGGAGATTCAAGGGTTTTTGTTACTTTGGTAGGTGATTCCATTGTGTGTGAAATTTTTGTGAATTATCTTTCTATGTTCATTAAAACTTAATGTTTATTTTACTTGAATGTTTCTATAAAAATTGGTTTTAGTTGCATTTATAATTCAAATGAATTTTAAGTTCCAATTTTTGTTGGAATTGGGGGTTTTTCATTCAAATATTTTATTGGTTCATTTTGGGCTGACCAATAATTACTTAGTTGATTTTATTGAACTTTATTAGGACTAAAAATCATTTTTTGAATGTTTATTCTTTTTTTTTTGTTGCTGTGAAAGTTTGTTTAAATGGTTTTTGGGAAGCAAATGGGCTTTAAGTGCCATGTTTGTGTGAAAATGGTGATTTTTAAAAGATATAACTTCTTGGTTCACATTTGGCTGAACCATAACTGAATTTTTCGTTTCATTAAATGGTATTGAACTATAATTTTGTTTTAATGACTTAAAAGTGTTCACATAGTGTGCAAATTGGATATCTTAAAGAGCTTTGGGTGCAAAACAATGTGGTGTTTTGAGAGGTTGTTTTATTGAAAATAAAATTATTTTATTGTGTGTTTTAAATGGTTTAAAATGAGTGTATCTACTGTAATATTTGTTTTTGACCAGTAGTGATATTTTATATGCAAAATTATGTGTTTTTTTTGCTGAAATTGTTTGAGCACAAAAGGGGAAGCCAGGGTACCTAGGTGGGGCGAATTTGTACTAGTACGGCTAGTGGATCGGTGGGGTTTTGTCTCTGTTCCACTTAGAATTTGGATAAATACAACTCTAACTAATCTATGTGGATGATTATTGGGGACCACTAGGTTATGAGTATGTTCCCTACTAGTGGATCATGCACAAGAACGGATTTTTCTATGGTTACACTACACTGAGGTGTGAGGTACATAGGGCCTGAGACAACCTAGTGCTTAGGGGTGTTCCCGATTTTGATGCTCATTGGATTTGTGGTATTTAACATTGTTTTGGGGTGTTTTCGGTAGTACTTTACAGTATCTCACATGTCTATTTAATGTTCTAACATTCTGAAATTCTTGGATTGAAAACTATTTTCATTTGAAAGTTGCATTTCTTTGAATTTTAACACTATTTCACATTGTGTATTAAAATTGCTTGTTTTGTTCACATTGTACTGCATGCTCTTTGGAATCATCTGGTGGTATCCTATTGGGTTTAGTCTCACACCCTACTTACACCCCTTGTGTGTAAGTAGACCTGGTTATTCTTGACTCAGGTAAAGGGAAGGCTAAGGGTGATGGCGGTTCAGGGTGTTAGTCCCCATCGTTGGGGCGGAGTTTCGGAGAAGGCTTGCGGGTGATGAACCCCTTGTCATGTGGAATCCATGGGGATGTCTTTATGTTGTCATTATTTGTTTTTAGACCACTTTTAGTGTCTTTAAACACATGTATTAAGATCTGGTTTTGTTAAGAATTGTTTAGCATGAAAATTTCAGATTCTAATAATTGATTGTTTTTTTATGATTTATGATTTCATACTCAGGTAAATTGTTCCCAAACCAGATTTGTTTCATACCTGGGAACTTGTGCCAGCCTGTGGAGATAGGGAACGCCCTTCGGGTCATGTCACAGGCAAGGTTTGGTGCCGGTTTTGGTGGCAACCAGATTCGGTTCGTGACAAAATGGTATCAAAGGAGGTTCGCTCCTTGGGTCATGTTATTTGGGGAAGAGTCAGCATAGTCTGGAGTTAGGATTTTTGGGACTTGAAATTTCAGTCATGGGTAGTGTTCCTGGCCAGCACACCTCATGACGGGATTCAAGTCACCATGGGAAGTATGTATTTATCTGAGTCCTTTGGTTTTCTTGGTTTAATGATGACTATGGGAAATGAAAAAAGAGTTGGGAGAATAATCTCAGTGAGATCGCAGGGCCTGGCAAGCCATGTGGAGCCGTGGATATTTCCCTAGAATACTCTCTGTGATGGTGAAGTGATTGGAATATGTCTTCCAACCATATGTCCAAGTCACCCACTGAAACTAGTTTCCTCTCACATTTTCTGGTGTCCCTTTGTTTTGGAATCTTGGAAACATGGTTTTTTTAAGAAAAAAAATGACTTCACTTTAAGGAGTGTGAATTTTTGGATGTTATTTTCTAGTAAAGTGAAAATGGTTTTTTTAAAAGTCTATAAATGAAATATCAGAATTATTTCAAAAGGGTAAATTATGTGTTTACACCTCTTTTAAAAGTATGAACTATGTTAATTGGGGTTTTGAAAATATGTTTCTAGTGGAATTTTTTTTAACCGTGGAAAAGTGTTTTATATTTAATTAAGTGTTCAAGAATTTTTGTGTGGGGGTTGAAGATGGATTTTGGTTTTGGTGACTACTGAACATTTGAAAAAAAATTATGAACTTTTATAACCTTGTCTTGAAATGAGAAGAGTTGAGTTCTTAATTAAATGGAAATTTATGAAATGGTGTTTTTCATGAAATTGGAAGTGTTTTGAAATGGGTTGAAATGTTTTGAAACAATTGTGAAAGGAATGAAAATTTTCTTTTATTGAATTATGCATTATTTTATAAATTGGTTTGTGAGATGAAAAATTGGGTTTTGATATTATGGTTAGTGTTTTTTAGAAAGGAAAATTGTGGTTAAAAGTTTTATTTTAAAAAGAGGAAAGGTTTGATTTTTGTTATTTGGTATTCTCAAGGGTGACCACATGCATAGGTTTATTTGGGAATATGGATGGATATGAGGTGGGTTCATAGTGTGGCATGTAAACATGCATGTGTGAGGATCATGAGATACCATCGGTAAATGCGCAACTGACCAACACTGGTTTTTTTTAAATAATGTTTTTGAAGAAAAGTGTTGTGTTTTGATAATGTATGGTTGGGAGGTATGGATTATGTGTTTTCGGGATTATTATTGTGGGATGTTTCGAGTTAAATAACCCCTCTTGTTTGAACGATGTTTTGGATTTGTGTTTCATTGATAAATTGGAATGAAGTGTTGGTCAGTGGTCTCTTTTGAGGAAAAGTTTTGGAGGCCAATGTGGTGGCTCCCCTCATGTGTTCGGTTCAGGTTTGTGGTCTTTTGTGACCAAATGACCAGATTGGTTGTGTCCTTGGGTTTTCCTGTAGGTTAGGGTACGCCCCCATAAAGTGTTAATGTATGATTCATGTTTGGCCTATAGTGATTCACCGTTGGATGATCCTCCAGTTGATCAACATAAAGACTTTATTCTTGAGGTTTGGAGATTGAGTTTACCCCTCTTCTTTTTCAATTATGTGGATCCCCCTATAGTGGGAGAGTGTTTGTGGGATGTTTAAATAGACCTTAGTTTCTTATGTTTCTTAAGTTGTCAAAGTTCAATGAAGTTCAGGGTTGTCAATGTAGAATGATGTCTTAAAGGGCCTTTGGGTCTTTCCATAGCCTCATTGAAGCAAGAGTTCATGTTAGGCCACCAGTGTGCATGATCTGGCCAAGAGTGGCTATTATGGACACTTGCTGGAATCATGTGCTGTTTGGGACTCAGTACAAGGTCCCCCTCCTTGTGTTTTCTTTAATCCACAATGGTCATGTTCGGTGATTCCATTCGATGTCATGTGTTCATTTGACTATAAGGGTGAATATTGTGCAATCTTATAAGAGTAACTATTTTGTTGGATGTGTGTCTCCCTATAAGAAATTATAAATCCTATGATCTAGAGGAATGTATTTCTATATTTCCTTTCATTTCGCTGTTTAGAATCCAATGAAAAAAAGGGGTGATGTGTGTGCATCCTCTAAGTTCTTGTTTTGGTAAAATGACGGGTTGGGGAAAAGCGGGTTTGATGTGTGTCATGTCTCAATGAGACCATCTGAGATTACAGTATAATTGTTTTTGGCACTAGAAGAAGATCTTCATTTTAGGGGTTTCCAAATCCTAACTGCGAGGCCGAATATAACGTCCCATACTTTACATACATTGTTAATACTTCAAAATTGAAGCACACTTATTACAACATATGACAAAACCACAAAGGACCGTATAGGTATAGTGTCTTTAGAAACTGGGAAACATAAACAACTGGTTCATAAATCTTCTATAGTGTCTCCCATTTATTTCATCATATCTAGGGTCCCTTTAGCATATTCTACTTAATATCCATCTTCCTGACCTGGGGAAAAGAAAACAAAAAAGGGTGAGCACAAATGCTCAGCAAGGGCAAATAAAGGAAATAAAAATCATATCATATCTTTTTGAAAATCATAACCTGCAAAAGAGATCATAATATCTTAACATGGAACAAATCATAGAAGTGAAAATGAGATACCCATAATCATAACATAAAACTTGAAACTTTGTGGCATGCACACATAATCATGGAAAATCATTTCTTGTTAGTCATGACTCATTACCAAGACTATCTTAGTGGACAAAGTCCCTTTCTGAACCGAGTCACCCTCGTTCCAGTCCTGTTTCACTGAAACGGTATAACCTACCATTCCAGCCATGTCTATCTCATGAGATATAAAATCTTTACCCAATGCATTGGAGGGATATATAGGTTCCACCCATCTTATAATGAATCCTTTCTTATGTGTGCCACATAATCATAAACCATACATCATAGCGTAACCCATGTAATAAAAATGGAATTCTTAAACAACATGACATCATAAAACAATTCATATAAGATAAAGGAATTCATAAAAATATTTCCATCACAACATAATCAAACCAATGTAATAATAGGGATAAAAACAGAACCCTTTTATTATCTTAGATGGAAAATAATTTTGATAAAATACTTGAACTCCATTCTTGAGGAAAATATCCTTTCTACTTCAAAAACATTTTTCCTTTCATAACATGTCATACAAGTTTAAAATAAAATAAGTTGATTAAAAATAAACTTGAAAACTTGTAAAGGAAGTTTCTTGGAAATAATGTTTTAAAAATCCATTCATTCCGTATAAGTTAAAAAAACATTCTTCGTACTTTTGTCGGAAAAGTCAAAAAGTACCTCGTACGAAAAATGACAAAAGATTCCTTTCATACATATTACTAAAAACTCACCGAAGGGTAAAAATGGATTTAAACAATTGTAGGTGGATGGAAATAATATTACATATTGATGAAACATGGATGTGGATGATAAAATACACCCCAGTAAATACTTACGAATAAACAATCTCGGATAAAAATGAGATTGTGATATTTCCCTTACCTTAGGTCCGATTTGCTTTGTACGTGTCCGAAGCTCCTGTATAATGGTTTAAATAATGTTATTGACTTATTACAGAATCATACATATTGATATGATATCATATATGGTCATATTCTTAGCTTCTTATTAGTAATATTTCATTGTTACTTGTTACTCGGGTCTTTATTGCCTTTTGTTCTTATGCGTGTTTTGTCGAATAAATTATCATTCTTCTTTTAAGGTTATAGATACCTTATATCCAGAATGGTATTAGTGTAACATATATCATATTTATTCATTCAATTCATTTATATAATTACTATGTAATGATGATCATGTAGAACGAGTCGCATCACATCATGGAGACGGTATTCCGTACGTACGCATGAGTGATGATATCGTTCCTATGATCGTGGAATTGTATTGGAGTATATATATATATTATTTCAGTATCAATATTACTTAATAATAATCATAAATAGTTACTCATTACACCATTATACCCATCCTTGTAAAGTGATGGTGGAAAATAGATTACACCACGGCGTGGAGACGGTATTCCGTACGTACGCACGCGCGGTGATTTCATTTTTCCGTAGGATGGATAGAAGGTGAATTAAGGTTGTTTCATATTTATAATAACATATCAGTATGTAAGTAATACTGATGTTATTACTTTATCATGAAACAACTAAAGAAGAAGAAGTTGAAGAAGAAAGAAATTGAAAAGATCGGTAATGGATATTACCTCTTCTTTGGAACGCCTCTTTGAATCCTCCACTTAGGGAACTAAGATTGGCCTTTGAAGAAGACCAGGACCTCTAGGATTATTCTAGGGAAGTGTAGAGGAGAAAATTTCAGGGTTTGGCCGAGCTTGAGTGCTCAAATTGGTGTGAGGAGGAGGGGGAGGAGGTGCCCTTTTATAAGGGAGGAGAGGGGCACCTTAGGAATATCTCAAAATATTATTTTATATTAAAGTCAAAATCGGTTTATAATGGTTCCAAAGGGTCTTATTTCGAAGCTAAAGTGGGTATGGGTCGAAATCCTATCAACCAATAGGATTTAGACAAGTTTAGGGTATTATTTTAACCTTATAAATTAGATATAACTCTAAGTTAAATATTTTAACTTTTAACGTGTCTTTTTGTTTTCTTTCACTATATGGTTAATACACTTACTATAACATGCCAAACGAACCCCAAATTGTTTATTATTAATATATATATCCTTATATAAGTCATTTTTCCGAACCTTAGATTTTTAGGAATAAAATAACAATTAATAATATAATATTTGATTTAAAAACTATTTTGTGTCAATTTTGACACTATTTGATATATGATTTTTGTGAAAGTCATAACAGAATTATATGTTCGAACCAAGTTGATTAAATCAACATTAATATATCATAGTAACCTAGAAAATTAGTGGAATTCATAAAAAGTCTCAAATTACATTTATTTTGGTGTTTATAACATCAATTATGTCAATATTTCATAAATAAGATAATTATTGCATCATCGTTGTGTCATAATTAAATTAAATTATTTAATGTCTAAAAATTATAAATAAAATACCATTATGTATGAAATATTTTTAGATTTATAATTAATATTTATTGTTGAATTTATCTTATGTATAACCCCATATTAAAAATGATTTACTTATTAAACTTTGATTTTAACTATTTTAACCCTTCTTTAAATAAATTAATAATAAATGTCCTAATCTAACCCAAGTGGGCCTAAATGGTCATATTTTATTCATAAGGTTGTTTTTTGTCGAATTACACATATCAAATAGAATTAGGACATGTATTAGGGTAATAGTAATATCATATTTACCCTTAGTTACCCTATTTACTATTAACCGCGGTAAAAAAAAGTAAAAAGTTACTATTCACCAAAAAATTATTTTTATCTCATTGAACCACATTTTACTTACTGATATCAACCGTGTCTGTCGGATTTTCGAAATTCCATTCACAGAAGCGGTAAAATTATGTTTTATGCAAAATTCAGTTTTTTAACCTACCACTTAGTGGTTTCACTATTCATCAAAAATTGAAAGTTTTCAGAAAAATACCAATATTTCACCCTAGGCTAATTTCGGTATTCCGAATCCAAAAATGAAGTCCATTTTGAAAAATAAAATTTATAAAATTTCAAAAAGTGGTTATTACTATTCATAACGGCTAGTTTTAATAATATTTTAATAGCATATCGTTGTTTAGTGAAACTCGGTATTGCGTACGACGTAAGCTATCGAGGAAGGTCGTGATTGCGTGTAAAGTAAGCCAAGCAAGTGTATAGTGAAAGATTCCTTTGATGATATATAAAAACAAAATATTACTCATAAAAATCTCGGGTGTTACACCGAAGATGCTTCAATCCATTGATCTCCATCCATAGGCCCCGGAGAAAAGCTGGAGCATAGTTAGGGGAAATCCTAGAGTCATTCACACTTTTGGTCAAGGTCATATCCTCAATATGAATGATAAGAATAGTTTAAACCTCTAGTGTCGTCTTCTTGTTCCAATTTCTCACATTTGGTGGAAAGTGGTGTGAGTACCTTCTTCCCATGTAATACCTTGAGTTGATTTTTCCCCCTTTGGGTTCCCTTGTGTTTTTGGAGAAAAGTTTAAAATTTGGGTTAAGCAAGTTGAAGTGCCTAGTTTGTGGGCAGTTATCAATAACTGTGTGCCAACCCAGGGGAGTGTGTGATAAGAGACAGTAGCTACCGCATGGTCTCCGCACATCCATGATCATTGGCCAAGGAAACTGTGTGAAGTTTCCTCTTTGGACAGAATGATCCGCACAGTTAACTCACGGTTTCCCAAACCGTGTGAACCAACCGTGCGGCCATGCCAGCTCCTTAAAATTCTTTTGTTTTTTTTTTGTTATCCCATAATAGTTAGTTAATATGGTTGGGTTTTGTTTTGGGTATACCCACAATGGGTCTCAGGTATGTTTCATTGGATGAATTCTGATATTAATCTACCCCTAATGCGGGGAAGTCCGTTCGAGGCCCCCTGTTAGTATCTTGATTTTGTCTTAAGGAAAGTTGTGTTCGTTATTATGGTGGGGAGACCCATCATGGGTATCATGTATGTTATCCTGGAAAAGTAATAGTGTTATTTTAACCCTTATTATGGGGAGATCATTCGTTCCTTCCCTAATTTTTATCCTTATTCTGTCTTAGAAATTGAGTTGTCCCTAGTGGTGGGATGTCCAGATTGGGTCACCACGTACTAGTGACTCAGTTTTCTCCTTGGAGTATTCTAGGTAAGAGGTAGTATCGTTCAAGTCTATCTATCCACAAATTTTTTACTTGGGTAAATTTGGGTTTGGATAACACCCAATGGTTTTTTTTTACGTAATTTTGTGGTAGCGTTATTTGAGTTCGTTGTTCGTTTCAAGTGGATTGCTTGAGCGTCATCTTGTAGTGTTTGAGGTGTTTTGTTTTGGGATGTGTTTTGAATGTGTTTCATAATTTTAATTAAGTGGGGTTATTTTTGGTTGGTGAGATTATTATCTTCCTTTGTTTGATCAACTGGAGATGTTTATCCTTTTTGAAGTGGGTGAAAACGTGACAAGGAAGTCTGTCTTGGTCTATCGTTTGGGATTTGCTTTTGCATCTGGTCTTGTTGTGGAATTCCGGGGGCAGAATGCTTTATGGTGGGGAGAATTATCACATAAAATACATATTTTAAAGGTATTTTTCATTTAATTTAGATCCTTTCTTTGTTTTGGGGGTTTCCCTAGGTTTTAGGGAGGAATAGATGTGTATTCATGAATTGGGCCAAACCGTGAGCCCAATTCCAGATTAAAAAATAAATTTTTTATCTTTTATAACTTTTCCATTTTTCAACATTTTTCATCTATTAAAATTTATACTTGACCTCCCCTAACCTATTAACACCACCAAGGTAATTTAGAGTTTTTATAAATCCATAACCAGGGTTTATTTGGGTTTTTATCTAAGGGGTTGGGCCTACCCAAAATCTAAATTCCTATTTTAAAAATAAATTTTGATTATGTTATAAATAATTAAATTTTTGGGATTTTTCAGTGATTCCAAGTCTCACACAAGACCAATTAACCCATCCGCGCGTCTGAGCTCTCTCCCCCCTCTTTGGAGCTCTAGTTAATCGTGATTTGGTGTCGAACTTCATAGGATTCCTCAAATCGCCCATATTTGAAGAGGTAAAGTCTGTATTTCATAACTCTCTCAATTATCAAGATTTTCCCTCCATTATAGTTCTTAATTGACCTAATATATCGTTTTCGAACGAAACTTAAATTTTGGCTCTTTTAAATTTCATCTACTGGTGTTTTGGAGTGATTACTTAAAGATACTTCAAGTAAATGAGCCTTTTTCTTTCCTCTTCCAAACTACTTTGGGTTTTATTCATTGTTCTTAGGGTTTCTTTGGTTATCATTGAGTTTAATAATGTCCAAAAACTAGGTTTTCGAACCTAGGGTTTAACATTGGGCTTTATTGGCCAATTTTTGTGGTTTTATGTTTGATCTAGGTCACTCTTGGTGCGGCGGGGGTGCGATTTGATTTTCGCATGGAGATTCAAGGGTTTTTGTTACTTTGGTAGGTGATTCCATTGTGTGTGAAATTTTTGTGAATTAGATTTCTATGTTCATGGTACCTTAATGTTTATTTTACTTGAATGTTTCTGTAAAAATTGGTTTTAGTTGCATTTATAATTCAAATGAATTTTAAGTTCCAATTTTTGGTGAAATTGGGGGTTTTTTCATTCAAATATTTTATTGGTTCATTTTGGGCTGACCTATAATTACTTATTTGATTTTATTTAACTATATTAGGACTAAAAGTCATGTTTTGAATGTTTAATCTTTTTTTTTTGCTGTGAAAGTTTTTTTAAATGGTGTTTGGGAAGCAAATGGGCTTTAAGTGCCATGTTTGTGTGAAAATGGTGATTTTTAAAAGATATAACTTCTTGGTTCACATTGGGATACCCCATAACTGAATTGTTGGTTTCATTAAATGGTAATGAACTAAAAGTTTGTTTTAATGGCTTACAAGTGTTCACATAGTGTGTAAATTGGATATCTTAAAGAGCTTTGGGTGCAAAACAATGTGGTGTTTTGAGAGGTTGTTTTATTGAAAATAAAATTATTTTATTGTGTGTTTTAAATGGTATAAAATGAGTATAGCTACTATACTATTTTTTTGTGACCAGTAGTGATATTTTATATGCAAAAGTATTTTTTTTGTTTGATGAAATTGTTTGAGCACAAAAGGGGAAGCCCGTGTACCTAGGTGGGGCGGATTTGTACTAGTACGGCTAGTGGATCGGATGGGTTTTGTCCCTGTTCCACTTAGAATTTGGATAAAGACAACTCTAACTAAACTATGTGGATGATGACTGGGGACCACTAGGTTATGGGTATGTTTCCTACTAGTTTCTCATGCACGAGAATGGATTTTTCTATGGTTACTCTACACTGAGGTACGAGGTACATAGGGCCCGAGACAACCTAGTGCTTAGGGGTGTTCCCGATTTTGATGCTCATTGGATTTGTGGTATTTAAACTTGTTGTGGGGTGTTTTTGGCATTACTTTACAATATCTCACATGTCTATTTAATGTTCTAACATTCTGAAATTCTCGAATTGAAAACCGTTTTCATTTGAAAGTTGCATTTCTTGGAATTTTAACACTTTTTCACGTTGTGTATTAAAATTGCTTGTTTTGTTCACATTGTATTGCATGCTCTTTGGAATCATCTGGTGATATCCTATTGGGATTATTCCCACACTCTACTTACACCCCTTGGGTGCAACTAGACATGCTTGTGCTTGACTCAGGTAAAGGGAAGGCTAAGGGTGATGGCGGTTCAGGGTGTTAGTCCCCATCGTTGGGGCGGAGTTACGGAGAAGGCTTGTGGGTGATGACCCCCTTGTCATGTGGAGTCCATGGGGATGTCTTTATGTTGTCATTATTTGTTTTTATACCTATTTTAGTGTCTTTAAACATATTTATTCAGATCTGGTTTTGTTAAGAATTGTTTAGCATGAAAATTTCAGATTCTAATAATTGATTGTTTTTTTATAATTTATGATTTCATACTCAGGTAAATCATTCCCAAACCAGATTTGTTTGATACCCGGGCACTTGTGCCAGCCCGTGGGGATAGGGAACTCCCTTTGGGTCATGTCACAGGCTGGGTTTGGTGTCGTTTTTGGCGGCGAACAGATTCGGTTCGTGACATTTATAATTGGATCTGCTTGAGCTATGGGTTTAAAATTGTTAGTGTATTTAGGTTTCCTTGAAAACCTTTACTAATGGAAGTTTTAAAAAAGAGTATTTATGGGTGTCAAATGGGGTTGGACCTCCAAGTAGTGTGAGAAGGCTAAATATATTTTCTTGATGTTCCTTGAACTTTTGTATATGTTACACTTGGCTTGGAATGTCTATAGAGTGTCAAACCCTTAGGGTGAGCCAAGTGAATAGTGGTCTAGTTCTTTCAGTCCATGTATAGTCCAAGTATATGGTAAAATATTTGAAAAAGGCCTATTCATATTGGGAAACATCATGTATCATTTATAGGAAGTTTTATAATTATATAATTATACATAGTTAGGATGTGTATCTCATGAGACCCTATGGTAGGGTGTACTACCTGAAATATGTATGGTGTGCCTATGTAGATCTATGTGATCATTGGATCATTCTAGTAGATGAGATATAACATAAGGGTGTGAGATCATCATGGGTTTATTCTTAGTAGAAAGTTTTGTGGGAGAATATTATGCTGCAACAATGGTCAAGGTTGATTGTATATGGGCTATTTTATGATACCCTCTAGTGGACAACTAGGTGTGGGATAGTGGATAACCATATAGGAGGATGAATATTTTCTTCCATGATTTTATGTTATTATGACCATATTTATACAGATGATAATGTGGCTAGGCCCAAGATCTATGGATTATGGTTTAGTAGTATATTATCTAGGTGATCTTCCTTTCCGAGTTATGGGATGATCTTGGGAAAAGTGAGACGACACCCAATTTCTCAGCTACAAGGGTCTAGCTATGTCTCACATTTCCCATGATGTGATTCCTATAATTCATGCTTACAATAATTAGGTAGATTGGGATTGGTTAACTAATGGGACCTAGTAACTGAGATGTGAATATTAAATAACCCATTTTTTATCATTATCGAGTGATGGGTATACTATCATCGTGTGAAGGGATCCCTATTAATCATGTATGCTTGGGTCAGGATCAGTCTATTTCATTCCCATGATGAGCTTCCATTATGCCTAGGTCTAGATCAATTTATTCTTTTCCAGTGATGTGCTTTCATTTGTCCCGGTTCAGGCTTAATTCATGTCTTTCCTATAATGGGATTCCCATTATATATGACTATAATAGTTCAAGTATTGGTTTGGGAAAAATCAAGTGGGGTTGGATGTCATGGTTTCTTGGTTAGAACATGATGACCTAGTGTGATTTATTATGTGTTATTATTCCTAATTTATTTTTTATCATCCATCCATACACTACATATTATGGTACATTAGAGGAACCTTATTAGTGGTGACTGATTGAGATTATTTTCCATACCCTATATGGGAACCCTAGTTATCATATAGTTCTTATGTTCCACTTTTATCTCACAAGTTGTATAAGATATCTGTATGGATAGGTTGGATGGGTTTAGAGGGATATTACCAGTAGGTACTTGAGTTTGTGGATATTAATCTACCAGTATTTTTTGTCCTTTTTTATTTTATACATGGGAGGATAATATAAGGTCTTTGTTTTATGTTATACATGTGATGGTGTGAGTCACGTTTAATATAGCATAATGATGCGTATTTTTATTATTCATTTTCTCTAATTTATGGTTTCATGAATTTACATTGATATTATTTGATAATTCTATTATTTATATGTTTTTATATGTTATGGTATCAATATTATAGACTGCTCACATTGTTTACACATTCTCACCAGTAGTACGCATACTCTGGTGTTTAAGGAGGTGTGTATGTAGTTTAGTGTTCCCCCAAATCAGACTAGTGGTCACTTACATGGGATGGGGTATTAAAATTTTGATTAACCTTCATATAATATCCATCCAAAATTACAAAAAATCACAATGAAAACTTTTCACTTATGTATATTTAATTCTAACATACATAACTACGATACACTATTATACATCTTATTCCACACATTTATCACACACATAGCCCTCATATTTTTACTTTTTTACTTTCATGGGAAAATTAATAATCACATATCCTTTGAAATTCAACCATATCAATTATAAAATTTATAATAAATATATCACAATTCCTTGGTCTCTTCAATATTTATAAAAAAAATAAATGAATCCATACACTTTAAGAGTTATAAGAGAATTATTATATATATTAGTTACATTCAAATACTTGAATGGTGCTCTAATTGAAAAATTTTACATTAAATCCTTAGGAATTAATTTAATATTATTTAAAAACTTTTATTAAATAATGTAGTAAATGAGACAGAATCAAATATTATATTAAATAACATTGTAAAACCAACAATATTTATTTCCACTACATCATTGGTAACCTATTCCTCTATATTTATGATAAAAAATAAAAAACCTATAATATTTCCCTCTATTATAGTTATTCCTATGGTTTTTAGAAAATTTATTAGTATATTTTCTATTATATATATTTTTGACTCATTAAAAAATATATCCCTCTCTTTTATCCTTACACTCATGTATCGGATGGCTAACCTTACTACATTTTAACCTTATGCCTAAATCATTCTGACGTAATCTATTAATTTTCTTCCCATATTTTATTTATATTCAAAACTTTACTCTTTTATTCTTCCCTATTTATATTGGTATTTCCTAGTAATGGGTCATTTACTTCAAAAATTTTACCTTATGAATGTATGATTTAGAAAACTCTTTATTTATATTTATTTAATTCTTCATTATCTCCTCATATATTAAAAAATTGTGGGTAACTAAATTTCATAAGAGGTTTGTCCTTGTCTCATCAAAGAAATAAAAAATCTTACTCACTAGATTGTGAACAGTGTTTGGAGCATGAATATATAACCTTCTAAAGATATTCACATACTCAAATATCATAACTCCTTCAAATTTTCCTAGATTTTATTATTATCACTCTATTTATATCCATATTTCATGAGATAAATACTTCTCATGGAAGGTAAATTTTAATGATTTCCACTACATGTTTGTTATTTTATCTTTATTTATAGTGTTTTGGATCAAAGACCACAATTGATTTGCACCCACCCCCCCTAATTAGTGTATGAAAATAATGACCATATTCTTATTTATATATCATAATTACATGAAAAATATTGCTTATAAACTCAAATAATTTCTCTGGTGTCATTTTATTAGTGTTCTTATTAATATATGGCAATTTTTTCTTCATGAAGCGATCTAAGGTAGTTGATCCTTGTTTAGGGGAACATAGTTTCTCCATAAGTAAAAGTTTGTTTTTATTAATCGAGGAAAACATCCACATAATAATGAAAATATATTTTACACTTAAAATAAATTTGTTATTTTTCTTATTCATACAATACTAACATTTCCATAAATTGTTGGATTTATTTCTATTTTTATATATGCATTCCATTTTCTAGAAAATAACATAAATTAATTAGTAATTGAGTAAAACTATAAAAAAATAATTGGACAATTTTCATATGAACCATTATATATATTTAATTTTTTTCGATAAAAACTTATTTTATATTTTATATTAGTGATCTAGTGAATTTTAAATCCATTTTAAATTTTTCTCTATAATTTATAAAGGGAACACCGTAAAGACTTTATTCACTGGATATGTTTTGTTATTAATATTTTTGTTAAACCCACTCTAATATAAATTATCACACCTATAAACCCTTTTATGATATAGTAGTGCTTTATTAATTAGTAAAATTTTATATAAAAATCCTCACATTGATTAATAGTTTAGTTGATTTAAGTGACTAAAGTCATACTAATGAATTATATTCATAAAATTTAATCTATAATAAATGGTATACAAGAATATTTAAATAAATCATTTCATTCACCATTTTGGAATTATAATAATTTATAATAGATAAATTATTTCTAATAATATTTGAAAACATGGATATATATATATGTGTGTGTGATATTTAATGATCCATGATAGTTAACAAAATTAATAAAAAAATCACATATATTAAAAAATAATCATGAGAAATGTGTATGGAAAAAATTAATAATCTATATAAATTTATGTGAAGATAACATAGATCTTAAAATAATGAGGTATCATAAGATATTTAACATCATAAAATTATATTGAAGGATTTTTTCTAATAAAAAATACTTAAAGAGTAAGGAGACTCTCACTACACAATTTTAAATATCTCATGAGAATTACCAGTGCATTATGGATAATATAATTATAGGATCCACCAATAGGTTTTTTAGTATAGACATAAAAAATGCACATAATATAATATTATTCATATAATACTTGAAACAAATTCAATAATATACGATATACAATATAAAAAATCATGGAATCGTAGAGTTTAAAAATCTAGTTAACTATTTTTTCAATAAAAGGAATGTTATGAATAATAATAGGAATACCATTTGAATATATATAAAATTAGGTATTTATAATGTCAAGTGGAATAAACTTCAATGAAATGTAGAATATGGTGTACATAATGAACAGTATGTGATAAAATTCTACCCCAAGAGTGGGTTGATAGAAATATTCACTAAAGTACAAACAAAGATGTGGTAATTATATCCAATTCATGGTCTATGATGATATAAACCACAATGTAGTGGGTGTCACTATGTCATGGTGTGGTTAATTATAATTCATGTATTATTTAGTAATGCATTTAATTCATTATTTCTCTCATTGTATGTTATCATACTAGGTTTAATCATAATGAGATAATGATTTTAATAGTGTGAACCTAAAAATGATCATATAAATTTTAGATGGTCATTGTGAAAATTGAACCATGTATTGAAAATATTTATAAGGTTTGAATGTTTGAGAAATTCTTCATCAATATGTATGAATGTTTGAGTACTAAATAGGTTCTTTACATGGTTATATTATAATGAACTGAGATTTTATACCCTTTAAATTAACATTATCTTCAATATATTGTATAACACGCAACACTGAACTAACACAACACCCTAGTAAAATGAAATGAAGTATATCAAAATTACATGAATAATATAATAATTAGTTCATAAAAATATAATATTCAATTAAATAGTTATATATTATTATTTTCTTCGATAATTATTTTTAAAAGGATGTCTTTAAAAGAACCATTTAAAAAAGGTATTATATTTTAAATTAGTAAATTATATTTATAATAGTTAAAAGTTTATTATAATAAGTAATATTTATATTTATAAACCAATATATCACAATTCAATTATTTATAAATCTATATAAAATAATATTAAAACCACTTGAAGTTTAAAATTTTCATTTTTTAATAAAATAATTTTTACTTTATAGTTTGTTCTCATTTAAAAGATAATTGATAAATTTTAGAGTGTTAATTTCATAAAATTAAATTTATTTTTTTATTAATCGTGAAAATATTTTCTGAAGATTAAAAAAATTATTTTTCCAACAAAAATGATTTTTAGGTGAGTGGTGTAATATATTGTTTTTACTAATATTGAACCTTTTATGATATTATTAGTATATAAGTATGAATTTTAAATATATCAAACCATTTCATGAGAAAATACTTATATTATAATTTATATTATACATTTTAAAATATTTATTATAGTTTACAAATCTATGTTTTATATTTTAGAGAACAAGTAATA
Organism: Viscum album; assembly: GCA_963277665.1. Lineage (NCBI taxonomy): Eukaryota > Viridiplantae > Streptophyta > Magnoliopsida > Santalales > Viscaceae > Viscum > Viscum album. The sequence goes on from OY728164.1 coordinate 330,759,751, forward strand.
TATTTCTCAAAAAAAATACATTATACATTTATTATATTAAAATTGATTTTTAATAATTATATAAATTGAATCATAAAAATGTATATAAAATTTTTAATCAATAGGTTCAAATTATCTAATAATAACAACTTTATGTTTACGAATATATATTAAGTTAGGTAAAAACAAGTTACCATGGTAAAATCTAAAAAGGAAAAGGTAATAATTCAAGGGGTAAAGGGATTAAAAAATGTTCAATTTTTTAAAAAAACTTGGTTGAGGATTTGTCAGCTTATCTATTCCAAAACATATTATTTCTCAACTTTTGGAACCACTTTTCTTGAGAGAGACCTCCCATTAATCAAACATTATGGGTATTTACAAAAATGTCATCTATTTTCACTTATACAAGGGGCTCTCCTCTCCTCACTTCTCCACAGACCGCAACCCCTTTATTTCATCCAAAAAACATAAAAAAACTCTCCTAAACATTCTTATTCACCTTAAATAGTTTTTTTATTCTTAAAGTATCATCTCTCAAGGTTATAACCCTCTTTTCAAAGGATATAATCCAAGAAGTGAGGTATAAGTTCTCAACCTCTCTTTCTCAATTATATTTATTTTTTTGTACTAATTATTATTTAAATTGCATTAAAATGTATTAAAATTATAGCATCAGTATAAATATTATACTTATATGTTATTATAATTATGGTATAACATTTATTAACCTTTCCATTTTTCCATTAAGAAAAAATTAAAACACGAATCTTATTTGTGTGTGCGGACTACCGCCTCTATAAATATAGGAATTCATTTTCCTTCACTGCCAAACATGAGTAGTCCAAAATTGGAATATAATGTATAATTATTTTATCTATATCATATTTAATATTATTAAATAATATACCATATTAATCCTTTCTTTCATTCTACGAATATGAAATCTTCATCTATGTGTATGTGCAGACTACCGCCTCCATGGAAGGATGCATTCTATTTTTCAATACCACATTTTATGGATGAATATAAGAATGGATTTGAAGGATAAATATTATTTTTGTGATATGAATAATTTTCTAATAATAAAAATTTAATAACCTTGTAATTATATAAATGTTTAAAAATCATTATAAAATTAACTATCTTAAACAAGAAAATTGAGAGTAAAAACAATTTATTCATACTATGTAATTATTTTGTATACATTAATTATTATACTAATTTTATAACTATAATATTTCATGCTATTAAACACTAAATATTATCATTATACTATTGGTAAAATTATATTTCAACTAAAACACCTCATAATCATCCACTAATCAAGGTATGTTCATGTTTGGGTATGTTTTACCACCAACTTGAAAAGTGATATGAAATAATATAATGGATGATTATAAAAAAATAATTTGTGTAATTTGAAATAAATAATTAAATAAATATTTATTTTTTATTCTTTATGTTTTATATCAATATTTAATTCATTAACTAATAAAACACCTTTCATGGGTTAAAAATCACTTAAGTGTGGTTATTATCGATTTCATATTCAATTATAAAAAATGAAACACTCTTAAAATGAAATTAAACCTTCATAAATAATTATAAGTCATAAATTAGATATAATTTATATTTATTATACAGATAAAATTTAGAAGAATAAAAAATACCAACATCCCTCCTATAAAACTAGTACAAACGGTCAAAACTATAAACATGAGATGTAGGAAAATAGTTAAATTATAAAAAATGTACATTTAGATAAAGATTATAAATTAAAATTATAAATATTTTTAGGTATGAATATAGTTATAAATTAATTTATTAAGATGTTTATTTTAGTTATACAGGAGGTTAGAGAGAATTCATGAAAGACAAGATTAAATATAAGGGGTTCTTTGTCTAAAATTTGATTTCTTGAGACATATTTCATTTTTTGCACCATGATATCTTTAATATGGTGTGAATAATTATTAATGAATATATTTTACCATATTAAATAAATTAATGATTTTTTATATCCATACCATTTTATTTATGTAAATGACCTTTATTTCAAAGGATATCAAGATTGTAATGGTTATTTGTCTCTATTTTCCATTCCACAAGACATAGTTGATGTTGCCACCATCTTTTCTCTTATATGGTGTGTTAACTACCCTATTTTATCATGTAGTGTAATTATATTAAATTTAATGAGATTATAAGGATCATTTAATGAACTCCTTCTCATATTATTTTGGTTCAAACATTCTTTTAATCGTAAGGGACTTTGGTACCACAAATATCTTCCTTTGAGTTATATGGTTTATTTTGAACATTGACCATAAATATTATATTCATTAATTTATTCATAATTTTATATGATATTAAATTTTATATATATAGATAATTTTTTTCTTTTTGTACAAATATTCCTTCTTTATCATTCACTCACATAAAAGTATGATGTTATCAAGAAAAAATCTATATATCTTAATTGGATCCATATTTCAAGTCCATGTTTTCACTTATTTCCAAGGTTCTCTTTTATTGTTTTGAAACACAAGTATGAATCAATTTATGTGATATTATTACATTCTTTACCACTTTAAAAAGATAATTTAAAATAAACTTCTTACAAAGTGGGTTTTCTATAAAGGTATTTCAAAATATCAAAAAACACTTTTACTATCAAAATAAGATGTTTTATTTTTGGATTAATATTTCATATAGAGAAATTTTATATACTTTATAAGGATACTATATTGGGTATTGTTTTTAAAATCAAATTAGTTGAAAAAATTACTTTACAACTTTTTAAAATCACTTATAACTCCTTCCTTTTTAACAATTTAAAAAAATGTTTTTCTAAAATATTATTTTAGGATTTCACTTCAATGTTACTCTTTATCTAATGGGATATTTATTTTATGAAATTATGTTTTAGGATCCACCCTTTAAATTATTTTATTAAGTTAATAATTGGGTGATTTAATTTGGTATCAATAGATATAGTTTTTATGGTTATTTATATGATACATTTTGAAATGTAATGTGAAACCCATTCTCATTCTTGGGTTTTAATGATGTTATGATTTGATGTTTTTATTTAGTAAAATGTGTGTGTATAATATTTAAGTGAAGTTTGGTACCAATATAGACCTCAAATTAATTGGATAAAACATTACATCTCATGAGATAATGGTGAAACAAATAGTTATTCTCAATAAAAAATGAGAAACATTTTTTTATGATTGATTCACTATAGAAAACAAGTTTTGATACTAGATCCACTGTTGGAAATAGGTGGTGAAACCTGATCCGCAACTTAAATTAACATAGGTAGAACTAAAATATTTATATTATGAACAAAGTGGAACATAGTTAAAATAAAAAATTATCCTAGGTTGAAATAAATGTGTAATTGGATAATACATATTAGGATTGATATTTCATATGCATATGATCATTTACTCTGATTTTTTTGGATATTGTTAGTTATTTTGGTTTTTGTATTTCGTTGAAATATGATCACAAAAATGAATATGAGAAATGTATATATGTATCTAGAAACCAATATGTATTATAACTAAATAAGGTATAATACTTAAATTGGTGATAATTTTAGTATATGATTTTTATGATGGAAAAAGGTGAGTTTCCTTGTCTTACCTAAGTTAGTGAGGTTGATATCTTAATAGAAATTAAATCTTGATGCTCCTAGATAATTTTTTTAGTGATTGACATTTACTGATGATATTATGATATATTCTAAAATTTATAAGGATTATGTGAAACATATAAGGATTGAACTTAAGTGGTTTTTATTTATAGTTATAGAAACATATATTAAATGGTAAGGTTATATTTTTTGGGATAACTATTGAAGAACACATGATTGAGGTATGGAAAACTGTTAGGTTTAATATATGATTCATGTTGTGGTAAAAGGGTTTATTGATTTTAGGAAAAGTGAGTTAGATAGTATTTATATCCTTGGAATTAATGTAATGAAAAAGTGATCCATGGTATTTTTATTGAACCACATATCATTTTTTGGAATCATGATATATATATATATATACTAGTGAGTGACCTTAAGGAATATTGCTTGAGGATAAGAGTTAATTTTTGAAGGAATGTATTATTTATCTATGGTTTAATGTCTTGGAGATTAAAATATTTTTTGGAAAGGTATGCAATGGAAAATATATTATTATTGTATATACATAATGGGGTAAATGATTCTATAAATGATTAATGTTGTTTTTTGGAAAGATAAGTTACTTGGTATAGAATTAGAGAGTAATGTGGAATTCATATTATAAGTTATATACCAAATTATTTATATGTAAATATTACCCTCACCTTATTTCAACAAGGATTAAAAAATAAAATTATAAGGTTATAATTTTTTTAAGGGTGAAGAATGTAATGACTCGAGATTTTAAACCCTTTAAACTAATACTACCATCAATATCTTATGTTGCATCAAGACCGAACTAACACAACACCTAACTAAAATTAACTACAACATATTAATATTACATGAATAATATATTAATTAGTATATAAAAAGATAATAATCAGTTAAAAAATTATATTTTTATTTTTATTTTACTAATATTTTTAAAAGGATGACATTCAAATAACCATTTAAAAATGCAGGTATTGTATTTTAATTTAATAAATTAAATTTAACACAATTAAAAATTTTATTATAAATTTTCATATTTAAATTTATAAACTAATATATCAATATTAAATTATTTATAAATCTCTATGAAATAAGATTAAAAACACTTGATGTTTAAAAATGTCATATTTTAATAAAATTAGTTTTTATTTAAATATTGTATTTTTATTTAAAATATAATTTATAAATTTTAGAATATTATTTTGAAAAAAATAAATTTTTTTTAAAATTTATCATGGTAATTTTATCTTTAGACAAATTTTTTCTATTTTTCGAAAAAAATGATTTTTAGGTGAAAAGTGAAATATACCATTTTTACAAATACGCTGCCTTTTCTACCATTATCTGTATGAATTAAAAATTTGTAAAACCTTTTCATGAAAAAATATTTATTTTAAAATTTAAATTACACATTTTAAAATATTGGTTATAGTTTACATATCTATGTTTGATATTTTATAACTTAAATAATATTTTTCTCAAAATTTATTTTAATACATTATACATATATTATATTAAAATTCATTTTTATAACTTTTAGAAATTGAATCAAAAAAATTGACATTAAATTTATAATCAGTTGGTCAAAATTATCTAATAAGGAAACTTTATTTTTAGGCATATAGATTAAGTTACCTTAGGTAAAAACTTGTTACCGTGGAAAAAGTTAAAATGGAAAAAAGTAATAATTTAAGGGGTAAAGGGATTTAAACATGTTTAAAACATGTGTGAAAAAAATTAGTGATTTATAAACCTTATAAATTTACCAACCTATTATTTCTCAATTCTTTTAGCTTGATTACTTAAGATTTACTTCCAATTATTGAAAATTTATGGGTATTTATAAAAATTTCATCCCTTTTCACTTATAAAAGGGAATATCCTCTCCTCACATTACCACACACCAAAACCCCTTAGTTCAGCCCAAACTCTACCCTAACCTATATAAAACATTCCTAGTCACCTAAAATAGGTTTTTTTATTCTAAAAACATCATATTTAAATGGATTAACTCTCTTTGTAATGGAGATAATCTAAGTAGTGAGGTATAAGTTATTAACCTCTCTTTCTCATTTCAAGTTCTTTTTTTGCTCTTTTTATTCATAAAATTCCATCACATGATCTTAAAATGATAAAATAAGTATAAATATTAACATTATATTTTATTATAATAATTTTATAATCATTATCCACCTTTCCCTTTTTTCATTAAGAAAAAATGAAAAATTTGTATTGTGTGTGTGTCCAGACTACAGCCTCCACAAATACACTATTTTGTTTTACTTCACCACCTAAAATGGTCAGTATAAAAAGGTAATATAATTTATAATTATGATATATATATATATATATTATTTAATATTATTAAATAATAAACCATAATACTCCTTTCTTTTTATTTATTAAAATGAAATCATCATCCATGCATACGTGAAAACTACAGCCTCTATAGAACGATGCATTCTGTTTTTCAATAATGCCTTTCATGGATGGATATAAGAATGGTTTTAAAGGATAAATATGATTTCTATTATTTAAATAATTTTATTACAATAAAAATTGAATAAAATATTAATTATATGAATGATAAATAATCTAAATAAAATTAATTATCTGAAATAAGAAAACTAAGAAGAAAAATATTTACTTCATAATATGTAATTGTTTCATATAAATTACTTATTTTCCTATATTTATAATTATGATATATAATGATCATTAACACTTAATAATAAAATTATTTCATATTTATAATTTTATTGCAACAAAATCACCTCATTTTTGTCCATTAAATAAGGTATATTTATGTTTAGGTCGGTTTGACCGCCAACTAGAACAATGCTATGAAATTTTATGATAGATGACTATGAAAACATAACTAATGGTGTAATATGATATAAATATTTAAATAAATTTTTTTTATTGAATGGTTATATAAATATTTAATTCATAAATTAAGAAAAAACCCGTTGTGGGTTATAAATTACTGAAGTATGATTATTATCGATTTCATCTTCAATGATAAAGAATAAAACACTCATTAAAGGAAATTGAAATTTAGTAAATCCTTTTATTTCAAAAATTGTTTTAAATTTAATGATATTATAATTTTTAAATTCATAAAAAGATTAAATAATAACATCATTCCTATGAAACCGGTATAAACGATAAAAACTATAAACACTTGATGTGGGAAAGTAGGTAAAAACTAACAAATGTGCATGTAGATAATGATTATAAATGATAATTATAAATATTATTAGGTATGATTATGGTTTTTAAGTAATTTATTAATATAGTTATGTGTTTTTATATATATTTTTAGAGTGCATTTGTGAAAGACAAGATCAAAGGTAAGGGGTTGTTTGTCTCAAATTTAATTTCTTGAGATATATTTCATTTTATGCACCCTGATGTAATTTATATGGTGTGATTACTTAAAATGATTTTATTTTACCATATTCATGTAATTTATTAATTTATAAGATATATATCATGTTCTTTTTTTAAATTTATTTTGATTTAATGGATACTAAGATTGTAAGAGTTATTTGTCACTATTTTCCATTACACAAGACATGTTTGATGTTATGCACATTGTTTTCTTTTATATAGTGTATTAAATTTCTTATTTATTTTATTGGGATAATTATATTAAATTTGATGATATTCTAAGGATCATTTCATAAACTCAATATCATATTCTTTTGGTTAAAACATTCCTTGAATCGTAAGGGACTTTGGTAACTCGATTATCTTTATTTGAGTTATATAGTTTCTTTTGAAATTAAGCAATAAATATTTTATTTATTAATTAATTTACCCTTTAATATGATTTTCAATTTTAACTTTATGGTTAAATTTTATCTTTTTATTCAAATATTCCTTATTTATCATTCTCTCACATAAAATTATGACATTATTAAGAATAAGCATTCATCTCTTAATTGACTCTTTGTTTAAAGTCCATGTTTTTACTTACTTCCAACGATCTACTATCTTATATTAAAATCCATGTATATATCAATTTATGTGATCTTTATACCTTTATTTACCACTAATAAATAATAGCTTTACTATTCTTTTTAGGATTAAATTTTTCAACAAAGTTGTCTCAAAATATGAAAAAAATGCATTTCCTTTCAAAATCATGTGTTTTATTTTTGGATCCACATTTATTATAGAAATAATATATGAATTTTTTAAGGATAAACAATTATAGATTATTTTTAAAATAAAAAAAATTCCAAATTCTTTCAATTTACCTCTTTTTAAAATGATATTTTATACCTTCCTTTTGGAAAATGTAAAAAATGTTTTCTAAAACATTATGTCATGATTTCATTTCAATGATCTTCTTTATCTGAATGGATATATATTATATAATTTTATGTTTTATGAACCACCCATTAAATTATTTTATGAGGTTCCTATTTGGGCAATTGAATTTGATATCAATCAATCTAGTTTATGTGGTTATTTATATGATACATTTTGAAATATAATGTAAAACCAATTATTATTACTTTCTTTTAATGATGTAATGATTGGATATTTTCATGTGACACACATGTGTGTAGATAATATTTAAGTGATTGATGGGCCCAATATATCCCTCTAACTCATTGGGAATATCTTTACATTTCATGAGATAATGGAGAAATGAGTAGTGATGCTCGATCCAAAATGGGAACAAGTTTTGACTCCTAGTCCTCTATGGGAAATAAGTTGTGATGCTTGGTCTGATTTGAGAAATAGGTGTTGATTCCTAATCTACAATGTTGTGTTTCTATGATTATGTTGGGTTTCACAGATCTTGGATATGAAACTATGTTATGCTCTCTGTCTCATGATTTAATTAACATGTTTCACTATAAAAAATAGCAAATTAGTGGCGGTTATTTAGAGGGGGTTATGCACAACCCTCTTCAAATTTATTTTCAGTATAAATTAGAGGGTTTCATGAACAACCACCGCTAATCATTTAATTTAGAGGGGTTCAGAACCCATTATAAAATTTTTTGTCTTTATTTTGTTAATATTTGGTTATATTTTAGAGGAAATTATGCCAAAACCACCACTAATTAAATAATTAGTTGATCTATATATTCGGTTAAAGGTTCTATATATATATATATATTACATTCTGTTGGATTTCAAAGATTTTATTTATATATTTGTGTGTGTGTGTGTCTATATGTATATATTATATGGGATTTGTTTTTTTAGAAAATAGTGGGGGTTCACAACCCCCTCTAATCTCTAACATTTGAAGGGATTCATAACCCCGTATAATTTAATAGATCAGAGGTGTTGTGACCCCCCACTATTTTCTTACAGAAAATCATATAATATATTTACAATTAAGACATAATAGATAAATGTTTTTTAATATATTATAACATATTATATAAATATATTTATATGAATTATTTATATGATTTTATTTAATCATATATATATACATAAATATTATTGTATAATGTGAATATACATTAATATATATATATATATATATATATTTATTTATTTATTTATTTATTTATATAATATTGTATTTTATATAATATTAATTATAATATAAAATCATAAATATATTATATAAATATATACATAAATATAATTTATTTAAATAATCATATAAAAACCATTGTAGTTTTTATTATAATAATAATAATATATCATATAGATATATAATTACACACACATGCATATAATTAGAGGGGGGTTTGAACTTCCTCTAATTTAAGAAATTAGAGGTGATTTATAACCACCGAATAGATGGAGATTTAACCCCCTCTAATGTTTTTTATTTTTTTTTAAATATATCAAATTATAGATTGTGTGTGAGTGTTATAAAGACATTATATAATTATATTTAAATACATTATAAACATATTATTTAAATACATTAAATAAATAAAAAATACAGAAACATAAATGTAAGTATATACAAATAATTATCTAAATATTTATATATTATATAATATTACGTATATATTATATATTTATACTATTATTAAATATATAAATACATTTTATATATATTTATTTACGAATAAATAAATTTATATTAATATACTGATAATTATTCAGATTGATATATTAAATATATATATGTGTATACATGATATAACTATATAAATATATGCATAGATGTATAAATATTCATAAAATTTTATCTATATATTAACATTATATTATATTATATTACATGTATAATATAAATATTATATATATAATATAAAAATTATATATATGCATATATATATTTGTATACATATAAATTTTTTAATAAAATATATAATATATTGTATTCATATAAATATGTAATATATATATATATATATTAATATATTTTTAATTTCGTACGTACAAATAATATATATATATATATATTCATAATATATTTGAGTAATATATAAACATATATTCATGTATTATATATGTGTATGAAAATAAGTATAAATATTTACAAATAAATATATAAATACACACTTGTGTTTTTATGTGTTTGTGATATAAATATATTTATAAATACATACATATATAATTTTATTTAAATATATGTAAATATATAATTTATAGAGGTGTGTAGAAAATATATATATATATAATAAACATCTATATTTACATCTATATTAATATACATATATGTATTTAAATATATGTATTAGTACCAATGTACACATATAATTTATATAAATGTATATATAGGTTATATATTTAATGTATTTAAATATATGTATTAATACAAATGTATGCATATAATTTATATAAATGTATATATATATATATTATATTTAATGTATTTAAATATATTATCCGAATAATATTTATTTTAACAAACTTAAAAATATATATATAAATAAAATAATGTGTATAGAATTAAAATAAATTGAATTACTAAAGTGGATTAGGTGATGAAATATTTCTCAGGAAACACAGGATCAAATACCACTGGAATCATTTTACAAGGCTGTTGGGATGAATTTGTGAGACGTGGGGGTCGCGAGCTCTGCATGGAATACGGTACAAGATGTTAGGGTTTGGGCGTGTGTCAAAACATAGTAAGCATAAGTGATATGAGGGACTTGGATGGGTGGGGTTAGGCATGGGAGAAAGGTGGTGGGAGGAATGGATGGGATAGAGAGAGGTACTGGAGGGAAAGTTGGTGCATATTGGATAGGATAGGAGGGAACCCATAGTTGGTTAGAAGGAGGATGGGTGGGAGGGCACCCATCCCATCCAGTCCCCACCAATTTCCCCTCTAGTATGTCCCTTCACCCCATCTCCTTCTCCCACCACCTTCCTCATCTAGTACCACCTCAAATTTCTATGATATATTTAAGGGTAGTTAAAGACACCCCTAAATTTTCTCTATTTTTGTTAAAATCTTTCTCCATCCCTCTTTCTAAACAACTATGGGTGACTCTAGTCTCTATTTTTTAAAACTCATCTACCCACCCTCTTTCAGACCAACTATGGGAACCTCTCATCCTATCCAGTCCCCACCAACTTCCCCCAAAGTACCTCCCACCATCTCATCTGGTCCCCCCTCCACATTCCTCCTCCAGTATCGCCACTAATTTCCTTGATATATTAGGGGTGGTTAAAACTATCCCTAATTAAATATTATCTATAAAATCTAGGTCAAAATTAAATGGGGTTAAAACCCGTGAAAATTTAACAACCGCTAAATTCATTATGACTTTACTATCGATTCCTGAAAACATAATCTGTTGAAATTAGGTTGGAACATTAGTATGGTTTCCTTATAATTTCCACTAATGTATTTATAGGGGGTTATAACCCCTTCTAAACTCAAAAATAACCCCCTCTAAATTGGCTATTTTTTGTAGTATTTTTCTAGTCTTTACACCATGTTATATTTTTGATTATATGGGATTATATATTCTCATATAATTCCATATGAATGATATTTATGATTCTATGTTCTTTTAATAATATATTTATTTGCATGTTTTGTTTTCCCATATGCTTCTAATCTCACCCTGGGTAAAATTTGATATGTTTTTTCCTTACTGGCCATTTGATCTCACCCTTTTCTTATGGTTTAATTTCCCTAAGTTATGAAGATGGGAAAATTATTAAATGTATATTATGTATATTATGTATATTTTTATTGGTATATTTTAAATAAATGTTATGGATTAATTTGTTTCTTATATAGTGTGAAAAAGTTTTGCTAGTTATAAATACATGGGTGTTGTTAGTTATTGTTTTTTCTTATTAATCTAAAACTCTAAACCAAAAATGTCTTGGGAATTCATTGTAATTCAATATTTTTATTCATGTATTTATGATACAATCACATGCTAGATGTTTTATATATAAACATGTTCAATGCTTGGGTAGGTTTAGGTGTGACACAATGATTCAACCATTGAAACTCCTCAAAGATGATTCTCCCACTCTCTAACTCTCTTTTCCTTTAAATAAATGTACTATAAAGATAGGATAAGGAGAGGATAATTACAAAACATTTTAATATTAATCCATCCCATAAATATCCTAGGATAAAGGATTCCCTTTGATGCTTCTCTATGACCATAGTTAAGACTATGTGGATAAGATTCAATATATTCTAAACAATAGAGGAAAAATACATCATTATTCATTTATTTCTTTCAGTCCAAATGAATGGGATGCTCCTATTAGGTCTTATAGGTTTTGGTTGAGGTTTGATAATAAATGTAAAAAAAAAAATATACCCTCTAAAACCTAATAGTAGTATTATAGGAACATCTATCTCATTTGGATTGAATATTCAAATGGATAAAGAAATTAGAAAATTTATAATTCCAAAAATATGGTTATTTTGTAAAAATTGGTCAAGATTCATAGAATTATTCATAACTATGTTATAATTTTATGTTAAAATGGACATGGTTTTATGATTTTCATGAAACCACATCATGGTTTATATAAAAAGGTCATATAATAGTTTCATGAAAATAAAAATATCATATGATGATTACACTATTTCCTAGCTTAATTGTAAAAATAATCATGGTTTTTATGGAATATGATTTCATAAGAACACTATGATCTATCTAAATAATACCATGTCATAAATTTAGAAGTGAAACATTTGTATGTTCTACCCAAAATGACTTGGATAACACAAAACAACCATAGTTCATAGTGTGACTGTAGATATAAATGGCTCCCTTAAAATATATTGGTCAAAGGAAAACTAATCATGGTGTCTGCCTTTGAAAATAGATGACTTTTGGGGTTAACTATGTGTTAGTCAGTGTGAAAAATGTATATGGTCTTAACCTTGTAAATAGTTGTCACTAGAGGTTTAACGGTTACATGGTGTACATCTAAAATTGTCACGGTTTAAAAAAATTTAAGGAAAATATTTTTAAAAAAAATTTCAAAAACCTTTTATGGTGTAGGCCCTTGGTAGATGTGATTTATATTTAAATTGTATTTATATGGTAAATAGTTTTCAAATTTTTATAAATTATAAAATAAGGTAAAATATAAAAGTGTTCATATAGATTTATTAATTTTTCATAAATGAGAGTATAAAATGTGTAAATTGAAATGACTTATTATAAAATATGTCATATTTAGTTAATTTAAAGTGTTTACAGAGAATATTTAATGGTTATATAGTTATAAAAGTTTTTATAAACATAAAATATTTGTAATTTAAAGGTGTTTATATTAAATGGAATAAAAATTAAGGATATAAAAGAGTTATTTTTTGAATAAATATAGAATTTTCATATTTATTTGATGTAATTTCCATAAATAATTTTTAGTTATAAAGTGTTTATAATTAAGTACTTATGGGTTTTTTAAAAAAATTTATATCATTTCTAAATTTATGAATCATTCATTTTTTTATTTTATTCCCCATTTAATAATTTTAGAATATATGTGGTTATTATGAATTAATGTATCCTTTGTTTTAAAATTATTAAAATTTCTTCTTTAAATATCATATATGAATTTATGGAAAAAAATATAGGTATGGTATTTGTTTTTTTTCTTGTATCTTGTCTTTAGGGTTCTATTGAGTTATTATCATGAATTTATAGGTTAATTATAGCTTATACAATTTAATAATTTTAATTATGATGGAATAGAGGACTCACTTGAGTAATCAACCATGGGTAGTGGGACTTTGGGTTGAACTTCTCGCTAACATGGGAGCTTAGGCTTTGTCTATAAAAATGTAGGTTGACTACTTGTCAAAACATGATTTCTCTTAGATGAATTCTAGTTTCATTTTAATCTAAGACTTTAAATTAAAGGTTTTCATGTACCTTATCAATGTGATACATTTGAATATGTTTAAATATATTTTCATTTTAATTGGGTTTAGAAACACATTCTATGAGTAGTGTAAGTATTTATATATCAACATGGTTTTAAAAAATTGATTTGGTGATAAGAATAGAGATTCAAAACTAAATCATTAAAATAATGAATATATGAAAAAGTTAATACATGAGATACTATAGTGTGGTGTTTAATAGATCTTAAAATACTAAGTTTTACATACCTTCAAAATTGAATCATGTCAAGACCTTGATCACCTAACCAAGTAGGATCATGGTAAAGCTAGGTTCCCATATATTATCTTTTGTAAGGCATGGACAAAATGGATAACTCTAAGAATTAGGTAACTAAATCCCATTGTGTTATTTGGGTCACACTTAGTAGGGAAGCCAGATGGGTTGGGATACTAGAGGAATAAAGTTGCAATTATCTACATAATGGATTGGGAAAATATTTTTTCTCTTAATTTTCTAAGAGTTATATATTATATGATGGGAATGATAACCTAACTAAGTAGCTAAGTGATTATATTAATGTCAAATAAAACTCATTAACTAGTAAAATATAGGTCATGGATAATTTATAGATATGATGTAATTAAAAGGGGTCATCATTTTAATTTAGGAATGTTTAATAAAATTCCTATTAAATGAAAGGAAATCATGATACTCATTTAATAAAATATTATCTTTTAGGTAAAAATGTATTCAACGTCATAAAACTTGTAATTGAGATAAATATTAGAGAATGAAAATATTACTAGAAGAAACTTCCTAGTCTAGTATAGAATCTTAATATTTGTTCTTAAGAAATAAGAAAAAAAATTAAAAACATTCTTAGAAACCTCGTTTTGATGAATCTAATCAAGAAGATAAATATTTTTTTGGTATAAAAAGTAAGGATTATTTTGATTTACCTATGATAATTATTATCTCAATCCATCCCAAACTACAAAATTAGTATGAGGATATGGCTTCTTTTTGGATGATAGACAACCTAAAAAAAGGCTCTATCAAGAACAAGATATACATGATAGATATTAAGTTTTAAAAGTATAATTTTAGTATAAGATGGTTGAGGGTACTTCAATCTCAAATCATGTAATCAATGTGATTGGGTAATCAAATTACTTGAATAGACTATGGTTATCATTGAGGCTTGATCTGGTTATATACTTCATTTGACAATCTCTTTTATGAAGGATTCAAATTTTTATTCTGAGTTATAACATGAATGTGTTCAAAAAATGTTTACATGATCTCCTCAATATACTGTGGATTTCTAAACAGTATGTCATGGGTTTAAGCTCATATTAGATAATGATGGTATATAAAGGACTAATTAAAATTTTAGGTTAGAATAATTAAAACAATATAGGTCATGGATAGTATACACCAACTTGTAAACTAAATAAAGGAACATTTTAAGGAAGGAAAGTGTTTTCATTATGGAAAACCATGAAAATAGAGATCCCTCATAAAGTATATATGTAACAAAAATACATTCTTATATTTTTAATGGTATGTGATACTAACTATGCATTAAAAATATAGAATCTTTATAAGAGTTTGAAATTGGGAAAGGATTGATTCTTAGTTCTTAAAGTGTAAATTCAAGTGATGGAGTAAGGGGTTTCTACATTGAGAAATTGGATTCAGTGGATTTCATAAATATTTTATTATATTGGTAAAATAAGTTTTTAATTTTTCATCTTTTTTTCTTATTATATGATAAGAGGAGTTATTTTAAATAGTGGTTTTTATAAATAAATATGATGATGATCCTCATACACAAAGTTATAATTGATATGGTTCTATAAATTATTTTAAAAGGGGATAGGGATAAAATTGTTTTATCTGGAATAAAATATTTTACCCTTGGTATTTTTTAAAATATGATGGAAAAATTTCCCATTAACCATAATTGGTATATGTTAAAGAATAATATCTTTTTTTAGAATATTTCTCTAAACACATAAAATATAATATAATATTTTTTTATTTTTAGTTTTAGTACAAAAATAATTATTTTTATGAAGTTTTATTTCTAATGAATTCCCATCGCCAAAATTTATTTTCAACAAGGGATCACCATAAATAGAATTTTTCAAAAAAATCATGTACAAAATACTACTATTTTTTATGGACCATCACAATTTACCAGAGAATGATATTATTTTCAATGGAATTATTCATCTGTCCCATTTACTATTTTATATGGATTATAAGTATTATATAAAATAATATCCTAGTAACTTATTTGAAATGGAATTACAATTTCCATTGAAAAAATAATTTTTGATGGAATTAGAATACTTTCCCAAGTACATTTTGTGATAAAAATCATAATTCCATCACAAATAGTATTCTTGAAACTTATTTTTAATGGATTTAGATTTACATCACAAAAACTACTTCTGATGGAATTATATATCTTTATAAAATAATTATAAATAAATAAATAATAGTAATTAAAATTAACCAAAAAATAAAAACTAAAAGAAAATATTAATTATAAAATTAAAACACATATAATAGAAAAAAAATTATAATAATAAATATAATTATAATGTAATTTAAGGGGTGGGTGAGCATCTCCATAAGAATAAGGGAAGTAAATCTATGAAGTGCATATAGGTCACCATATACGCTCCATCTTATTCTTATGTTGCTACTCTTGTTGTTGACACTTATGCTTCTACTATTGTTGTTACTCTACATTATCTATGTACAATCTCTATACAATATCTTCTTGAGATCACAGCCACACCTTATACTTTGAAAAAGTTAAGGAAAACAATCTCATAGGTTCTTCATTCAAACTAAATAATGAAATTTCTTCAATACCATAGTAATTATCCTCAGATCATCATGAAATAATATCAACCACTTGGCCATTCTGAATAAAAACCATCATTTACTAGATCCAATCCACCTTATCAAAACATTACATATAGGAGGCATTGTATGCACTATCTATCTTAGCCTAATTCACTTGTATCTCAGATATATTTTCCTCGTATATCTCATAAAAATTATAAACAAAAATTAAGAAGAAAAAAAATTATATTGTGTTAATTTAATAAAAACTAAACAAAATATTAATCATAATATTTATCTATCTTACACAATAAATCTACCCAGTAACACTATTTGTAACACCCTAAGCTTCCACGGTACGTTTCCCTTTGAATAATGCAATAGCCTGCATTGTACGCAACTTCGAGATTTTAACACACCGCGACCAATCAAACTAGCCGTTATGAATATTAATACCCACTTTTTGAAATTTTATAAATTTTATCTTTCAAAATGGATTTCATTTTTGGATTAAAAATATTGAAATTATCTTAGGGTGAATTTTTGGTATTTTTCTGAAAACTTTAAATTTTTGATGAATAGTGAAAAACACTAAGTTGTTGTTTAAAACTGACTTTTTATTTAAATAATTATTTATTTTATTTAAATTTATTTTAAGTCAAAATAGATACATAATATCTATATAATTTCAATGTAATTCATTGGAGTCATTTTATAATTAGTTTAGATATATTAAATTGTATTGAACTTTTTACCGTCTTTTACCCACCTCTTAGGAGCATTTCCAAATTTGTATAAAACTTAATTTTACCGCTTCTGTGAGTTGAATTCCAAAAATCTGAGAGACACGGTTGATATCAGTAAGTAAAATGTGGTTTGATGAGATAAAAATATTTTTTGGTGAATAGTAACTTTTTGCTTTTATTTTCCACGGTTAAAAGTAAATAGGGTAATTAAGGGTAAAAATGATATTATTATTACCCTAACACATGTTCTAATTCTATTGGATAAGTATAATTCGACCAAAAACAACCTTAAGAATAAAATATGAACCTCTTTGGTCCACTTGGATTAGATTAGGACATTTATTATTATTTTATTTAAAGAAGAGTTAAAAGAGTTAAAATTCAAAGTTTAATAACTAAACCATTTTTAATATAGGGTTAAACATAATATAAATTATACTATAAATATTAATTAGAAATATAAAAATATTTCCTGCATAATGGTATTTTATTTATAATTTTTAGACATTAAATAATTAAATTTATTTATGACACAATGATGAATGCAGTAATTACCATATTGATGAAATATTAGAAAAATTGATATTATAAATATCCAAATAAATTTAATTTGAGACGTTTAATTAATTACAATAATTTTATAAGTTAATAATAAATTTTAGGGTTGATTAAATATATTTAGTTAGAAGTAATAAAGTTGTTAGGACTTTAAAAAAATCTATTATTAAATAATGTCAAAATTGACATAAATGAGTTTTTAAAACAAATACAATATTATTGGTTGATATAATAATCCTAAAAATATAAGGTTTGTACCAAAGAATTATATAATGATATTTGTATCATTAATTAACTACTTTAGGTTCTATTTAAAGTTTATAGTCAGTTTATTAACCATATAATATAAAAAAACAAAGTGACATGGTAAATGTCAAACTATTTAACTAAGAGTTAAATCTAAAAGATTAGGTTAATATAGTGACCCAAACCTGTATAAAACCTATTTTTTTAGATTTGTTAGACTCATACCCATCTTGTCCTTTAAATAATTCATTTTTGAGACATTAGAAACCGAAAATGATTTTATTATAAAATAATATTTCAATCTTTTCCTAAGGTGCCACTCACCCCTCTTATAAAAGGGAACTTTCCCTTCTCTCAAATTCACACCTGAAAAGCCATTTGTCTCGGACAAAACCTACCCAAATATCCTCCCAACTGTCCTCCATTCATCCAAGAGGCCTTACTCTAGTCATAAATCCAACCTAAGGAGCCCTTTTGATCAAATCAAAAGGAATAACCCGAAGAAGTGGTAAATATTTCATCACCTCTTTCAAGTTCTTTTCTTCTCCCACTTCCTCTTTCTTTATTGTTTCCATTATAAAATAATAAATCCAGTATCTTATATATAATATTATGTTATTATAAAAATGGTACAACCATATTCATTATTCTATCCATCCCATAAATGAAAAAATCACCCTACGTGGGTACGTACGGATTGCCGTCTCCACGTCGTGGTGTAGTTTGTTATTCAAATACTTCATCATTTGGATGGGTATGATAATGAGTATAAATGATGTAAATAATATATATAACATGATAATTATTCTGTATATATGATATAAAATCCAATTATATATTATTTTAATATCAAAAGAATGATATTTTTGCTCGTGCGTACGTACGGATTACCATCTCCACGAACGTGATGAGATTCATTCCCCACCGTATCCATTCAAGACTAATTTTCATTTTTTGATTAAAAATAATGTTTAAATAATTAATATCATTATGAATATGAATAAGATACATCCTATCTATAACAAAAATTACTTATGTAACAAAGCATATAAAGGAAAATGAATCAGTTAACACCTAAAACGATGGTACTACAGAAATATCATTAACAGAGCATTATTAGAAGATCATTTATGATATCATATTTATGTATATAGTTATATTATAATTTAATAACAATGATTTAACTATTATACAGGAGGTTAAAATACCCTCGACCAAGGAAAATTACAAGGTAAGGGTTAATTTCACAATCTCTTTATTATCCGAGGTTGTTTTTACGTAAGTATCTACTGGGACCTCTTTATCATCCACATCTGTGTCTTCCTAAAAAATGTATTTCAAAACATTTTTACTATTTACTAGATAATGTTTTAAAGTCATTTATACCCTTATTTGACCTTATATTTTTTTAAATAAATCTTTCTGTCATTTTCCAAATAAGGTACTTTATGACCTTTTCGACAAAATTAAGGTAAGAATATTTTTTTTAACTTATACGGTGGGTGTGGCTATTTTCCACCGTTATAACATCGTCGAAGCTTTCTTTACAAGATTATAAGAATATTTTTAAAATAAATGTTTCATTTTATAATTATATCACTTTTAAATTATTTCATAATTGAAAGACATATTTCTCTAAAAAAAATTGATTTCATCTATGTCAACATTCTTTGATGGATTTTAATCTTATTTGAAGTTGATTTATTATGATACAAAACTTACATATTGTATTGAAGGTTTTGTGATATGTTTGATTGTGGATGTATTATTTTTACACCATTCATGGTTTATGGATAAAGTTTTGACATTTCGTATGCTAGTTTTAATAAGAATGATTATGTTATGTTTAAACCTTTTCGTATGAGGAATGCATTAGACTTAGTAAGTGACGGGTGGAGCCCACTATATCTCATCGATGCATCGGTAGGTCTCATTAGACAAACTAGTGTCTTGTCACGAGGCCTTGAAAAAATATTATTTGTAGTCTTGGCACAAGGCATTGACTATGTGGTTATGAAGTCTGGAATTATGCATTCCATAATTATGAAAGTGGTTATTGATATTGCATGTGATTATTCGACTAGTAGAATATCCATGTGAATAAGTAAATGGAATTATTTGATTTTATCTTGGAAATATTATTCTGAAGTTCAAGTTTAAAAGTCTTTTTTTTCTTGTCTTACATTGCCTTAAATGTTTATGATTATTTATGAAAGTTTCCGCTATATTTTTATCCATACTGAGCATCTGAGCTCACCCCTTTCTATGTTTTATTTTTCCTAGGATGCGAAGAAGTATATTATGACTTACCTGTAGAGATATTATATGGGATATGAGTGTGGCCTATAGTGAATATGTTGTTGTAGTTTTTCATTTTATAACGTAAGGTAAAATTTATGAATGTATCTAGTATTTTCAAGGCTACTAAACTAATCAGTCCTTCGAGACTTGATCTTTTGTGATCATGCCAATGTTATGTAATAATGCACCAACTCTGGGTAACTAGGGTCAGGGCATTACACTATTATTGTAAATCCTCTTATACACATAAAACTATGTAACAATTGGATCAACCTCCTATTTCGTAAATTTATCATATATATTTAGTATTGTGAATAAATATATATAAATTAATTAATAGTATTACTTACCAATAGTTTATGATGTATACTAAATGTATGAATCCCAGCTCTATGTGTGACATCTTGTCTCCCTCGATTCTATCAAATATAAGATGATATCCTCCTAAAATTATCCCATATCCAATAAGTTAAAATTCCCTACCAAGCCTAATTCAGGACATAATTGGGTCGATGAGGCACATAAGACTTATCAAAGATAGTCACAAATTCTCACTCCATATCTCTACATAGAATTTTTTGTAAAAACTAACAAAAATGGTCATCAATTAAAGACTTCCATGGCTTCCAAATAAAGTTTCTCATGTTATCATCAATAGGAGACCATAAACTCTGCAAATATTTAATAAAATAGTAAATTATACATTATATAAATTTAAAATATAATAAATTAGATATTTATATATATCATTCAGTTCCTGAATATGTGATGATGCGTGTCTATAGAAACTGAGTTCCATGACACCCATAGGGTATAAAAGTATCTTCCTATAATATCACTAACCCAACCAAAAGATAAATGTTAAAAACTATGAAAATATGAATAATTAGAAAAATAATTAATAAATAAAATAAAATAAATAAAATTTATATTAAAAATTACTTCATCTTCTGAGGATCAAAATCAATAGATAGACACTACTTGGTAATAGGTTCTAGAATCATCAATTGTGTAATTCCTCGACCTATCCTAACAGTTGGTGTTATGTCAGCACCCTCAGTTAATGAAATATGAGGCCCATCACTAGGTAGTACATCCTTAGTTAAGCTAAAAATCATATCATTAGAACTTCTCCAGATATATCTAAAACATATAATTAATTTTAAAAAAATATTCAATCTATTTAAAAATATATTTAATTTAAAAAAATATCAAACATTTTTTAAAGAAACTAAGTGGATGTAATTTCACCTACGAATAATTGTTAATATAGAAATAAAATATAAAAAATGATAAATATTTATTGATAAAATAATATATATTGAATATGATTATACCTAGAATGTAATACATCATTCATAATCTTCATATTCATATTCATAATTTTGAATGACTTCATCTTCCACCTTGATATCATCAATTTACATATGAGCCTCAATTTCATCATACTTTTATTATTTAAAATTATTTCATTACATAATTTATATTATCAACACCATCATCCCTTAAATGTGGGGTCTCATTATTGATATATATATCTCTAAAATTAAGATATGTATTTTTAAATGATTCTTGAACATTTTCAATATTTTTCACTATAATTGAACCAATTTCATTTTCCTTAAATTTATTTTCATGATATTTCATTTTTTATTACACTCCACTAGTGGTTTATGTTTAAAAAAGGCACATAGTAATTTTCATAATAAACTTGATGTGTTAGATGTTGCATCATAAATGGTATATTTTTTGAAAGAAAAAAATTTATATTTAATTTCAATGGCTTCATGTCATGGATGAATGTGCAACCCTTGATCAGTATCAAACCAATGAAATTTAAACATTGTTACAAAATTCTATCTCAGATAATATAACTCAATTATTTCATCCAACATTCCTTAAAAGTAAAATTCATTTTATTTTTTATGGGATCCTTTTAAAAAACAATATTTTTCATTGATTTTTTCATTCACCATGTGCATGTATGAAATTGAAATCCATTAACCACATGTGTAATATAACATTTTACCTATTTTTATGGTATGCTACTCAGTGCACATAATAAATTATAAATTTTATTTACATATTTAAATACCTAGATAAATAAAAAAATAGATAATATATAAAATAAAAAATTATTTCATATTTTTATCATAAATAATTTAACTTACCAGTCTTTGAAACCAGTTTGAAAACTTATATCACGGATGACATTTAAGATAAACTGGGGTAATTTGTGTGAATTTTTCTTTGATATGATCATAATATAATATATAGATAATTAATATAAATTTATTTTTAAAAAAATATTTAAAATAATATAGGGAAAACCATCAATTACTTCACAAATTCTGTCATTTCTTCACAATTGAGTAGAACATATATATAAAATCTATGTTTTTCATCATCTAAAGCCCATCATCCATGATCACTACCAAAAAAAATCCTAGATAGATTAAATATTGATACTCTATGGTCTATTAAATCATCAAAATTACACTTATTATAACCCATTGGATTATGTTTTGAAGGATTTTCATATTTAAAATAATAATAGTATAAATTTAAAATTTACACCTTTGAGTATGATTATGTAATTAACCCTTCAACTTATGCTTTGTTACATATCATATTATTTAATTTCTCCAAAAATATATTATATGGGTATATCAATCATAACTATACCAACCCTCCACATTTTATTCATGCATAAAGTGTAATATTAAATGTTCTTTTGAATCAAAGAAAACTTATGGAATTATTTTTTCTAACATATATATAATTAAAACAATATTTTTTTCAATGCCCTCAGTGTATCGTAGTTTTTTTGTTTCTACATAAATTTCTCAAAAAAAATATAATATTTTAGTCCAAAAATCCCAAATCAAAGAATTCAAGAAACCCTATAAGACTAAATGAAAGTAATCATTCCATTATGAAATGGAAATCATGATTTTTTTAACCTGGTAATATGACCATTTCTAACATAGTAAGAAAAATTAGAAGCATAGTCAACTATTAATGTAAAATATTTAATCTAAAAATAGAATAATAAACAAATTTCTTTATAAAGTTCAAAAAAATTGGATTCATTAAATATTGTGATCTATCATTTTTTAAATAACTCAAGTTTGTGACACCTGTAGATTTGTGAAATATCTAAATATGACTTTATAGTATTTTTAATCTTTCTTGGTGTGTCTAACATGGTATATATTACATTATCAAAATATTTATTCTTAATATTTATTACATATAACACGTTATAAACCAAAAACTCATACTAATATGGAAGATATGAAAAAATAATTCATTTTATCAAATTGTGATCCTTCCCAAACATACCTATTTTTTATTAGTTTATTATTGGTATAAACTTTATAGGAGGTAATAAAGCAGTGATAGAATTTATCTAAATACCTAATAGAACTATTGGTGGTCCATATTTTTCAATTCCATCGTTTTTAAAATTATTTATATTCCTTTGGAAAGGAATATCTACATGAATAAATCTATGACGAAAATTACAAAAAATGTTTTCTTCTATTGATAAGAATTAACTCTTTTATGTAACCCATTCAGTGTAGATAGGATTATGGACATGTGTACTCCAAATAAATAACATACCATATGCTATAAAGTCATCGATCATCTTTATTTATTTATCTTTTAGTGTAAAATTTTGTTTTGTAACTACATCATATGTAATTACACCACCACTCCACAATAAAATTATCAATCAAAGGCTTCAAATAAACATTGATATTCTTATTTTGATTTCTAGGAATTAATAATGCCAAATAGATATATGTTTCTTTCATTAACATCCTTATAGGTAAGTTTTTTGGAGTTATTAGAATGGTCAAATAAAAATATTTAGTGTTGTAAGAACCAAATAGATAGAAATCATCAGTATAAATACCTAACTATAACACCCCACCATAGAAAACTCATCAATTCCCTCTTTAAGGACATCATATGGCCTTAGGTGAACCTCCCAAAATGAAATAGGCTTATGACTAGTAGTGAGGGCATAATCCATAAAATGGAGAGATTATGTGTAACAACTAGGTCCCATATGCACCATAGTTTCCCCATAGACATATGTTTTCCCCTCCCAAGGGCCCACCCATATGCCTGAACGGGTAATTAGACTAATTAATATGCCTAAAAGACAACAAATTCTCTTTTCTATGTTCTATTTCCTTATTTTAACACACCTTTGGAAACTTCTCAAGAGGTTACCCATCTAGGTCACTACTTCGGGACAAACCTCTTAACGTATGGAGTTCTAATCAGGTAGGCTTCCAAAATGAAAGTATCACCTTGTTAACATGGGTAGTGACATTTATCCTTTTAAACCTTTAACATTTGGGGGTGTTACATTCACCCATCCTTCTTTTAGAGAATAATGACTTTATTGTGGACCCAAAATTTCAACCTAGGTAGTGCTACAACCCTTCTAGTTGGGTTCCTCCTATGATACCAATGTAACAACAAGGCCTTGTAGGAACTGAAGTTTCCCCATAGACATGTGTTATTACCTCCCTAAGGACTACCCAAAATCATTAATGGGTAGTCAGACTAATAGTAATTCCCATATACCAGCACATCCTCTTTTCAGTGTACTTTTTCCTCACTTTCACACACCATAGGAAAATTCCAAGGAGGTCACTCATCCTGATCACTACTCCAGGAAAACCCAATTTAAATGTGGAGTATTAATCAGGTGGTCTTCTAAAAAGAAAGGTTCACATTTTTGACATGGGTTGGAACATTTATCCTTTCATCCCTTTAATATTTTTTGGTTTTACATTATGACCATGAATCAGAGTCATACAATAGTGGAAAAATAAACAAGCATCATACACATCCAAAACATTAGAGTACACATAAAAAATATACATATCCAATATCATACGTGATGTTTTCATAAAAAACATAAAACTAATCAACCTCTAGGCTGATCCCAAACAAAAAAACTAAAAATAAAATGCAAGAAAAATGGCCCTACAACCATCCCCAGGCCTCACACACCCGGTCTCTAAATACCCATTAAGATGATCTATCCTGATCCACTACACATCTTTTACTTAGCCTAAAATGCATACATAAGTTCTAAACATTTACCAAGATTCATGTGTTGGGTATGAGGATATAACTTAGTAGGGTATCACCAAGAACCCTTAATAAATGCTTTCATAAGAGTATGTATGCCTGAGAAAACAAACATATCATGTAACTACCTCATACATCATGTGGTAACCATGCTATCATGACTCCTAGTGCATTAGGTCCCTGTGTGCTAATCAGGACACCATGGCACCTGATAAACTTACTTTATTCCAATTTTAGTATTCCACCTTGTTTTCTTAACTCATGTAATGGTACTGGATCCAAGCCCATACCAAAAGAATCAGGATAAAGAAAAATCTAAACCTTGACCCAATACCAATAGAGACTTTTATAGTCATATGTCCATATCCCAACCTACTAACATATCACTCAAGGTAGGTTTCATTGGTCTCATGTCACATTGTACCCTCAACCATCCCATAGGTCAGTCCTCTACCCAAGCCTATTCATGGAAAGTTCCAATTGATGCACACAAACCCAATCCACATATGGAAATTTCCTAAACCCAATACCCAAAGAAACTGGGCATGGTCATCACACTAACCCGAGCCTCATATTTCAATGTTCTCAGCCTAATACCCAAAGGAACATGGATTATTCCTCCCATTGATCTATCCCAATAGACACTAGGGAGATCCATCAATAACCTGAAATGTAATTAAGGATCGTAGTCTATCACATAGATCATCGGCTAATCCTAGGGTTATAGTCACTCAAAACAAATCCTATTATCACATAAAGTCTCAACTCACACATCAAGGAATCCACTTGGTCCCCTAGATGCATCATGTTCACAAATTATTGAAACCAGCTCAAGCTCGTCACCCAATGGTGACTTCACTGCCTGAATTATCCTCTAACCAAGACCTCAAGTTCTAGTGAAAGCTCAAATAAACCCCTCATCACTCATATTCCCACTACCCAAGGATCATCCCAATCTATCATATTCTACTTGACCCTTGCCTCATCTTTTGGGGTCTAATACTTAACCAAAACCCTCATAGAATCTCAATTCCATGTCCTGGACAACTCCAAATACTTTCACATGGATCTTATAATAAGTCTCCTTAGGGAGATCTCTCATCTAGTCACACAAAGAAAATCCATCTCCATTATCCAATGTTATGTCCCTAATAAATCTTCTTTCCCCAACACACATTAGGACTCACCTTCTTCCTCAAGAGGGATATCCCCATAACTCATGAGATATTTAGTCATCTCTCCCTTCATCTCCAAGCCCCATTCCTCTCACTCCTCCCCTCTAGACCTAGGAACACAAACTAGGCTATTTATATCTCATCTTATATCCTAATACCTCTAATAGGCCTCTCATCAACTCAACCAAATCCATCACTCGTTGATGACATAGTCGCTGGTAAATCCCAAACCACTAAATTGATAAAGAGAACTCATAGTTAGTGTAAGAGTATTAACACCAATCTACTTCATCTAACTAGAGACCCACAAGTCCCTAGACCCCATTTTTGAACCCATTCAATTATATATACATACACTCTTGTAAATGGATATGGATATAATTTTGCACTATAGGGGCCACTTTTCATGACCCAACCCACAAGGGCCCACCTAGCTAACAATAAATTGAGTGTGACTAACCCAACCTCCCCACCAATAGGCCAATAGATGGAGACTAGCACTGAGTTGGAATAACACTCAAATAGGTGTCCTTAGCTTAAGGTACACGTATGCACACACATCACCAATATCATATAATGATGAAATGTAAAATAAAACTTATACCAAATGCATGAATACATCTAAATCCCACAATCGTTGAATAAAAATGTTATAAATTAATAAGGTATAAATACTATCCAACAAAAACTGTAAATAATTCCAACCTAAAATTAATAGGGTGCTATATTCAAACATGACTCCTGGAACAAACCACGGTCTATCTATCACAAATTTAATCTTTATATATTCCTACTTCACTGAGAACCCCATCAATTTTTTGCTAATCTTCATAATAAATGACATCTCTAGTCATATCCCATGAAAGGTTGAGTATAACAATACCCAGTATGACACCCTAAAATCACTAATCATGAAGCTTAGAATTTAGTAAGCTCATCACAAGGTATGTCTATCATAATATGTGACGTACAGTAAAACAATAGGATAAAATAATATTCTATACTAATTCTTAATGTAAGTTCATAACCACATTACCAACCTATGATTCTACTCAAGAGTTTGAAACTGCACTCTCCTGGGAGAACTCACTTTGCGAGTCAGGTAGTACTGATGGAGTCTATCTGAGATATCATTCTCATTAGGTCTCTTCATAAAGAAGTTAACACTAGATTTAATAAGTGTTCGATACACATATGGGGATCACACTCAGGGCCTAGGGTAATACCAAATAACTTAATCTGGATTAACCGGCTAAGTAGGGGATCAATGCCTATGTACAGTTGGTCATTCCAATTCCGAGAACCCCACCTAGGGAAAAACAATATAGGGTCTCATCTCGGCCTTTAGGAGGGAATCCAACTACTCTGTCCAAAAATAATCCCTTATAGAGGATTAAAATCCTTTATTCAATACATAATTCCATACTATACTCTTTTAGGGATGGATTGAGGGAACACACCCTTAAAGAAACTAGTCCACACTAAGGGTAAAAGGTCTCTAAGTAATATTTGAAGGAGTACAAGACATGTTTTGGTATCAGATAGCATGTACCTTGGGAACTAGGTCAACCTATGTACCATAGAACATTCATGTGTCTATGTCCATGTATATATGGGAATTTCTATGTCTCTGGTCATGCCCACGTACAATTTCATGTCTGAATACATGGCTCAAACCATATAATCTCATTGTGTCATGTACCTAGCCATGTTTATGTCCTTGTATCCCTTGAGATACATGCCGAGTTTCCAGGTAAGGTTCACACAATGTGTTCACATGTTACATAGCATGAAATACTTTTCTTCTCCAAAGAAACCCCATCGCTGTTACTAAGGCCCCACATGGTGTGTATATTTGGATTACATGTCGTGTATATTGAAAATTTCTATAATCCTACGATTCTTCATGCAGTCTCTTGATTTTGTCACTAATACCACTAAACATGCCTGCGAATCTTGGATCTATAGTTGAAAATCCTATCCATCACTGATGTAAACATTCTAACATCTGATTCGGTGGAAATCTCTACTTGAAGCCACACCATCATCTTACACAAAACCTCATGCATGAACTTCTATGATCCAAACCTAATTCATCGCCACCATCATTGAATCTCGATATCATCATCAAAATAAACCTGCATCTGTGGTATCTATCCCCTGCACTAAGAAATGGGTGTGTAATGATTGATTACTGGGTATTTTTTCGAAACACCAGCCAAAATGAATGTCGGTGATGAGAAAATGAAGAACAGGGGAAGAAATGCCCAAAAAATAAGAGTAATAGACCTCGTACAATGTTCATGTTGGTCTCAATTATTTTCCATTATAAGTATGAATGAATAGAGATAAATTAGACAATAAAATAAATCACCAAATTCCTATTAAATAATCCCATATGTGTAATATCATCGATCCAAAGATCAATTCATTAGTCAATTAATTCACATTCACCATATGATAATAAAAATAGGGATAGATCCTCATAAAACAACACCCTTCCTTTATAATTTATAAGTTTTTAATGAATAATGGTTATGGGATGTTTTTTTTGATGAGATTCATAGGTTATTTGGGCACATTGATCACCAAATCTCAATCTGTTGATGTTCGTCCATAGAATTTCCTCCACCGAATCCTCTCTCAAATTCCACGGTTATGTGGAAAACCCTAAATTTTGGTAATAAATAGGTTTATATAGACATTTATTATGTCAATGCAACATCCCAAATAAAATTTATTTATTTATTTTAGATATTTATTATTTACGCCTATGACATATTTTTCACAAATACCCGACGATGATAAAAAGTATATCACACCTAGAAAAAAGTATACATTTTAAAATCAATAGTTCTCTCAGATTTCTTAACCAACACTTTTTTTAGGATTTATTCCAATTTACGATGAAAATTGATCACACATGGTATTAATATATTTAATATTTTTCAAATGTCAACTTTAGGCTCAACGGGTCTCATAATCACGCACTGTCTCAGCACCTAACTTGAAAATATTAATAGATATATTTAAAATATTTATGTGGAAAAAAATAGAGACAATAAATTCTCTCACCCTTAAATCTTTTAATCCTGAAAAGAAAAAAATACTTCCCAAAAATATGAGTGTATTGAGCTCTCATATAGGTCTCCCTATTCCAGGTTCTCTTCTAAAGATTATCATGCTTCCACTAGACACACACCAAAGGAATCATTCACCCATGGTGTATCTACTCATGCATATCCTCAATATATACCGGTTACTATGCAAAGGTTTATCTATCCTCTATGTCCAACTCACCCCATTTGATAATATGTGATGGTTCATGAACATATCTCCTCAACTGAAACACATGGAATATGTTGTTTACCCTATATAACTACGGTAGTAAAGCCAAGAAGTTTGTCACCTCACTCACTCAACATAGTATCAGGAAAGGGGAAATGAATCTTGGGGATAGCATCCCACCCATCCAAATATATCCAATACATGTCGAGGTGGTACCTTAGGAAATACATGGTATACCTCATCAAACTCCAAATGTCTCCATCATCAATCCAGATAAGACTTATGATGGATTTATTTAGTCCTTATACACTCCTAGATGATCTTCACCGTTTTTCATAACTCCCACCAAATCTGGTCCCATGAGTGCTAACTCTCTGGGATCTTCCCAAAAATCGGTGACCTGTAGGTTCACCCATACAAGGCCTCTAATTGTTTCATATAAATGGTGGAAAGGTAGTTGTTATTGTATGAAAACTCCAGCAAGGGTAGGTGATACTCCCAACTACATGTAAATTCTAATAATAAATCCCACAGCATGTCCTCCAGAACCAGAATGGTTTTCTCGATCTAACTGTTAGTCTAGGGGTTAAAATCCATGATCAAATACAACTGAGTCTGAAAGGCCACCTAAAATACTCTCCATAATATTGAAGTGAAGTGAACATAATGGTATGAAATAATCATTAACGTAACTCTGTGGATTTGGATTATCTTCTATATGTAAAGGCTTCTCGATCTCTCTACTTAACTCCTCTCTCGAATAGCTAGGGAGTGGAATACCTTGGTGGGTCGGTCTATGATTACATATATAGAATAATTTCTTTTAATCATATGTGGTAAACTCATCATGAAGTCCATAGATATTTCATCCCACTTCTACTCTGTCACCATAAGGGTTTGATCTAAACCCACTAGAATCTGATGCTTATCCTTCACCAACTAAAAAGTGAGGCATCAAGAGGCAAACTCTGCTACACCCTTCTTCATGCATGGACAAAAAAACTAACATCATAGGTCCTGGTATGTATTCACCACACAAGGATTTACCACCAAATGGGATGTATGAAACTCCCTCATCACCTCCTCCCACAATGTCACTAGTACTGTCGTCTATACTCTCAAAAGAATAACATGCTCCCCAACTTTAGAAAATCCATTAGGATCATGTCTAGTGGATATATGATTATGTAAGGTATCATGGTCAGTATTTCAATGGTGAGCTTCCATAACACACTGTAAAATTAGTGGGGTAATAACCATCGAGTGAATATATGAAGCACCATCCTCATCCACCAAAAAAAGATGTAATGAGGATAACTAATCCAATGCCTCATCCAACAAAAAATAATTAAATCTCATGTTAAGAGTGTCTTCAACCATGTTCCTCTTTCTAGGAGTATAGAATATCTCAAATTCATAGTCCTGGAGGAACTCTATCCATCACCTCTACCTTAACTTAATATCATTCTAAGAGAAGATATACTTGAGACTCTTATGGTCAAATTATATGATATATTGTTCAACCATAAGGTAGTGTCTCCACATATTTAGGGAGAATACTACCACTTCCAACTCAAGATCATTGGTTGTGTAGTTCTACTTGTATGTTCCCAACTACCAAGACCCATAGGCAACCACATACTACCTCAATATTAGCACACAACCAAGTCTGGTCTCTAAAGCATCAGATAACACTATGTAATCAACACCCTCCTTTGAAAATCTCAAGATGAGGGCACTCTTTAACCTCTAAATCAACTCCAAAAAGGACTACTATCACCTTTCCATCCAAATGAAAGGATTCCACTTATGGGTCAAATAATTCAAAGGTTCCAACATCTTATAGAAATTAAGCACAAATCACTTGTAGTATATTTTCAACCCAAGGAAGCTCCGCACATTCATCACACTCTTGGGTGTCTCTCAAGCTAACACTATTTCAACCTTTATTGGGTCCACTACTACACCATCATCTAAGAAAACATTTCCCATAAAGTTGAACTCCAAAATAAAAAATTGACACTTTAATATCTTCCTATAAATCTAGTTCTCTCATAGTGTGTCTAGAATGATCCTTATGTGTCTCATGTACTCCTACTTGGTATCTAAGTACACTAAGATATAATCAATTAAGACCACCAAAAACATGTCTAAAAAGGATGAAATATCTAGTTCATGAGTCCCATTAACATTTATTGGGAATTCATCATGTCGAAGGGCATCACCAAGTACTCATTATGACTGTAGAGATATCGGAATGTTGCCTTAGGTATATCCTCAACCCATACTTGCAACAGGTGATAGCCAGATTGGATGTCAATCTTAGAGAACCATAGCACCCTCTCAACTGATCAAATAGGTTGTTAATACTTAGTAGTGGATACTTATTCTTTAATTTTACCTAATTTAGGCACTAATAATCCATGTATAACCTCAAGATCTCATCCTCCTTATTGGTGAACAACACTGGGGCTGCCCAAGGGGAAACACTGGGACTCATGAAGCCCTTCCTCTAAAAATCCTCCAACTATAACCTCAACTCATGAATCTATGTGAGATCCATCTATTAAAATAGATTAGATATTAGGTATTTCCCTAGGTGTATGTCAATACATAAGTCCAAATCTCAGCAAGGAGGTAAGTTTGGACTTCATTAGGAAAGACGTACTCATACATATCCACCACAGTAGAAAACTAATATCCATAGCATCCACTTCTACAACAGTTATTATAGATAACATGTGAATAATCGACTGCACCCTCCTACATAGGAATATATCCTTCTCTACATGGTTCTCCTTCTCACCTATGAAGGAAAACCTCATCCCATCAATGCAGACACACAACATCCTATTCCTAAAACTATAAATCTATATATGAATAGTGTATAGCCATTTTGTTCCAAAGATAATGTTGGCCTCATCATTTTTATAAAAAGATACCATGATAAACTCTCTCCTAAAAGTTTCATATCATACTATTGGAAATATTTCATGATTTTTGGGTCATCTCTGGTAGGAATCTCAAAGTATGAGGTTCAAACCAAGACCTCAGTCGGAACCTCTAGGTATTGAACTAGGGATATAGTAAGAAAATATTGGCTCATTCCAATGTCTATAAAAACTATAAATAAGTTATAGAAAATACATATCGTATATCTAATCATCCTCAGATCCTATGGATTATAGACCTCTACGGCCTGCAGTTTTCCTCACACCTATCCACCAGCTCCCTAAGTCTAATGGGGACCACCTAGGGGTGATGGTGGTAACATTAAACTGTATGAAACCTCCCTCTTCTCTCCCTACTCCTCTACCACATATACCATTCTTAAGACCTACCTACTCTTTGAATTTCCCTTTTCTATGCATCACATCCATTGTTTCCCTATCAATCGTACAATGGGTTAGACAATCCCACACAAGATGTCCTCAATCGTCAAAAGAGTATCACCAACTCTCCCTAAGCTAACTAGATCCATCTTGAGAGACCATAACCACAGAACCTTAATCTTGAGATTGTCGCCTAAAATTTTTCACACGTCTGGATCCCTATATATACAGTTGGTTACTTGATACCAAGGTATTAGACCCTATGTTCCCACTATAGGCACCTACTATCAACGTCTACTTGACCTAAAATATCTCTACCACCGAGGAACTATCTAGCACACCAACATAAGTATGAATTTATATAGGTATCATATTAACCAATATATATCTATTTAAACCTATATCAAAGGTATAAACTGAAAATAATGGATCCTAAACCATATCCATCAGGTATCGTGAGAGGTTGGTAAAGCTTGATGATTACTCAGCCACAGTCATTCCAGCCTTCTATAGCTATAAAAACTCATGGATGCACACTTATCACATCATAACTATAGATTAATCATCCCAAAAGAGATGATAAAACAATATCAATGAAATATTTTCCTCATCATATGATATAACCACAAAGCTACACCAAAATCCTATGGAACCATGGAGAAGGCTCACCACCAAGATCACCAACCGGTTTGCAGGTTTTCTGATGAGATGAAAGACTCACACAACCACCTTGTTCAAATCCTCAACTTCTTATGGGTCTGACTCTCCCCTGAACCTGAGATGTTGCGGATGCTAAAACACATGAAGAATTCTCAGCCTGTGCACCTCATCCACTGGTACTATGGGTACCATCTGCTGCTCAACATGTGGAGGTATGATTGGAAAACCACCCGAAGGAACTACCTCCTAAGAAAGTCCTTGTATCAAAGAATATTCGTTGATTGGATCATCCTCGTGATCTTGATATTAAATAATTTCTAAAAATAATCATAGAGGCATCCTAAAATATATAATATATACCATGATCAATGATTTTATGTTGGGAGATAACTCAAAAAGGACATAGAAACTCAAAATATTCATATATGATGTATGTACCAATGTTTTACCTACAACCAATGTCTATATGAATCAAGTTAAAAAGTAAGGTGATCGGAGTCCTGGTATATGATACATCGGCTGCCACACCAACACTGGAGCCTCCAGCCTTAAAGCCAAACTTGAAACACTTAGCACTGTTGATATAAAAAACTAACCAATCTCGTAGCTAGGAAAAACTCCAAACTTTAGTCCTAACATGGAAACTCATTTTGATACCACGTTGTCATGACCCGACCCAATAGGGCCTTCCTGGATGATGATAAGATGAGTGTGACTATCCCAAGCCTCCTCTAATAGGTCAAGGGCTGTTGACTAGTGCTGAGTAGGAATAACACTCAAATTGGAGGTTTTAGCCTAAGGTACCAGTAAACACACATCTCTAAGCCCGTACAATGCTAGAATGTCAAATAAAACTGATACCAAATGGATGCATACATCTAAATACCACAATAAAAGTATAAAAAAATAATGGGAAGCAATAAGGGCCAAATACAAGCCTACCAAAAACTATAAGGAAGTCCAACATGAAAGTAAGAAGGGAATACAGTTAAATGTGACTCCTAGAACAAACCATGGTCTATCTAGCCCAAATATAAGCTCTATATACTTCTGGTCCACTAGTAACTCAATCAAATGGACAATTTTCTGCATAAGACCTGGCACATGTGGGTAGAGTCCATGCAGGGGTGAGTATAAAAATACTCAATAGGACACTCTAAAATCACTAAGCATAAATCATAAAGAGTAGTCAACTCATAATAGGATATGTCAATAATAATATGGGATATACAATAAAACACACACACACACACACACACACATATATATATATATATACTCATAGTCAACACTAAGTCTCAAGGTAAGGTCTCAATTGTATTGCTATCCTAATATTCTGCTCAAGAGTTTGTAACCATGCTTTCCTAGAGGAACCCACTCTATGAGTCTTATAGTACTGATAGTGTCCATTCGAGTTGTTGTAATCATTAGGTATTTTCATAATGAATTACATGTTAGAAGTCTAAAGAGATTGATACAAATATGGGGATCACACTCAGGGCCACAAGTTAACACTGACTAACCCAATATGGATTAACCTGCTAAGTAGGATATCGATGCCCATGTATAGCTAGTCATAACGATTCTGAGAACCCTTCCTAGGGAAAAAGAGGATATAGGGTCTCACTCATGCCAATAGGAGTGATTCATATAGATCTATCTGAAACTAACCCCATATAGAGGATCATAATCCTTTTTTTAGGAAGTGATTCAATATTATACCCCCATAGGGATGGATTAAGGGAATTCACCCTTAATGATACTATTTCACACTTAGGGGAACAAGGTCC
Source organism: Viscum album (assembly GCA_963277665.1). Taxonomy (NCBI): domain Eukaryota; kingdom Viridiplantae; phylum Streptophyta; class Magnoliopsida; order Santalales; family Viscaceae; genus Viscum; species Viscum album. Next base: position 330,795,768 of record OY728164.1, read on the forward strand.
CTAAATCATATTTGGAGTACACGATGTGTACTGAATATACACAGCATGTCCATTCATCGTCGGGTCTACCCATGTACCTCATCTCTTGCATGTTTCCATGTTCCTGTATACCTGTTTTTGTCTGTGTCCCTAGTCATGTCCATGTACAATGTCCTTTCTGAGTACATGACTCATCCCATGTACTCAAATTGTGTTGTGAACTTGGTCGTGCCTATGTCTATGTATCCCCCAAGATACACACCAATCCTCTTGGTAAGGTTCACATGGATTTTGACATGTTTCACATGACATATGATACTTTTCTTCTCCATAGAAACCCTAGCACCATTGTTAAAGCCCCACACAGTGTGTATCTCTGGATTACACATCGTGTATATCTTAAATTTCTTGAATCCCATGGTTATTCATATGATATTATAATTCTATCACTGCCACCATAAAAAATTCCCATGAATCATGTATATGAGGTTGACCAGCATCACTGTTGGTGGTGGTTACATTTTTCCTTCCAATTTTCCATAAATCATTACTCAAAGCCAAGCCTTCATCATACACCAAAACTCATGCATGAACGTCTCGGATATGGTCATGATTAATCATCACCACCTTCGAATCTCAATATCATCATCAAACTGAACCCGAATATGTAGTATATGTCTATTAAACCAAGAAACGGGTGCACAATGATTTATTATCAAGTATTTTTTCCAAACCACTTTCCAAAACATACATCGTCAGTGAACGAATGAAGAATAGGGAAAGAAATGCACAAAACACAAACCTAAGGAATAGACCACATACACTATTTCTATAAGCCTTTATTATTTATCATTATAATGAATAATGAATAGATATAAATTCTATAAAAAAATAAAACCCCAAATTCCCATCAAATAATATGATTCCCATAATATGATTGACACACAGATCAATCCATTAGTCGATTGATTCTTATTCATCATATGATAATAAAATGAGGATAAATCCACATAAAACAATGTATTTTCAAGATAATGTATTATTAATTGATGAATATTGGTTATGGTCTATTGTTTTTTATGATATTTATAGGTTTTTTTGGCACACATATCACTAAATCGTGATCTATTGATGTTCATCCATAAAAGCACCTCCATTGAATCCTCTCTCAAATTCAAAGGTTATTAGGACAACCCTGAATTTTGGTAACAATAGTGTTTATATATAATTTTATTAGGTCTTTGCTTAATTCCAGATAAAATTTATTTATTTATTTAGTTTTTATTTATTTATTTATATAGTATTTATTTATTTATTTATTCCTGTGAAAAAAAATCACAAACATCTGATGTCGATGAAGACTATATCAACCTAGGGTAAAGTAATCATTCTAAACTCAAAGGTGGTCTTAGATTTCAAATTCAAGACTCCATTTACGAGTTATTCTACTTTTTCAATAAAACTACTCACATGAGATTTTAATATATTTACTATTTTTAAAATAACATTTATGAGCTCATAGGGCCTTCTAATCTCATGAAATATTTGTGCTTCACTCTAAAAATATTAATTGATATATTTCAACAATTTATATGGAAAAAACCAATACATTACACCACCTACATAGAACACAGGGTTAACCCCTCCCTGAGATTTATCGATCCTTGTCTAAGCCCGCCAAGCCTCATCTACAATCTCAAGCACCATTCTCACATCACATTTCACCCAAAATTAATTATAAGAATTTATAATTAATTATTATATTTAATTTAAATTGTAATAAATGTCTAAAAACTCACTAAGTGACAAATACTCACTAGAATCTTGAGAAATCAGGTGAAGTCAACTCCTGACACACCCTGGGGCTTAGTCTGTATAAAATACCCAAATGTCATGCTCGATTTAATTATCAATTTTAACTAAAATCTATAAAATCCATATGAAAAATCATATGATGTCATACCTTCCCCAAAATTTCTTCTAATGGTGTGAATATAGAATCTCAAGTCCTCTTATATGAAAGATGATAAAAATTCCCACCAATCTTGGTGGATTCCACCATGATATAGTTGAATCAACACCAAAGATCTAGAAGAAATCAACTGGAAATCAAAACATACAACCAAAAGGAATCATTTAGGACAAATAAGGGATAATGAACATTAGATCGCTATAAAACCACACACATAATCACCTAAAATGAAGGGAAAAAGGAAGAGGGGAAAGTCTTTATGAGATCCTCCCTACACACACTCATCCTTTAAGAAAAAATGGGTTCAAACCCCTTTTATAAAAAGGAATACTAACCATTTCACAAACTAAAACTATGGTTAACTTCATGAACCATCCATGTAGGGGGCCTCCCCCCCCCCCCAAGTCATTTATCCTAAAAACTCATGTTGTGAAACCCTGCTTCCAAATGCGAATGGATTATAATAGCTTCTAATTATAGCCCAGCCACTTTGTCCTTCCTCTGAAGCCCTTTCAAAACCATGGTCTACACCTAGGTTATGAACCCAATCCAAAAACACCATTTTGGTATGTTTCAATGCTTGGAACTCTTTTCCACATCTCATTTCTCAAAAATAACCATCCACCAAACTAAAATTAAAAATCTTTCTCAAAACATGATGACATGAAAATCCATGGGGCATTATAAAATTTGAACCATAATTCTTCTCATCCTTGATAAGTCATGTCAGTCCTTGAAACACACCTCCTAGCATACCATAGTTACTAATTCACTAAGAACTTAACACATTTTATACTAGAATTCCAATTGTTCGTCTATTTCACAACTCTAAACACCAAACCCATAATCACTATATTTTCCTATGAAAACTCTGATCTAATCCCCATACCACCTTAACCACATCACAAATGAAGAACCCAATGTGATTTATATCTCACCACATCCAAAATCATGAAAAACTTCCTTTCATGTCTCCTCTAAAAAACTTTATCCAAAAACATTCAATCATAAACATTGATGAATCATCTCAAATGAAAAACATACCCCCAACTCAACATTCTCACTATTAACTCGCATGTAGTGTCCTACTAAGAGTTAACCATAATTTTTATATATAAATGTTACATGTTATTATATTAATATTCATTACATAAAATTATGATCCATGATATAACAATAAAGTTTTACTGCCTTTAGAAACATATATACTTGAACAAATTGTACATAAATGATCTAAATCATCACCCACTTAGTACATCATAATTATAACCCTTATTAGGCACATCATACTTAAAATATTTCTTCATATCTTATGAAAAGTAAAACACAAAAAAGGTTGATCTTAAATGATCAGTAAGGGTAAATAAGGAAGATATCAAAGTTAATTTAAACATAACATGAGAATTAGGGTATGAGACATGAGCTTAACCTTTTAAAATAATACCCATAAATTATTATATCATAAAGATGATTCATGTAATAAATCTAGGAAGATAATAAGACAAGAATCATAAAGTAATCAAAAAACAAGATCTATGATAACATAAAATTATAATAATATCATTTCACAAAAGAGTACAATAAGGTGTGGAATAATCATAATCATATAAATCTTATGTCAAATATACCCATTAATACATTTATAACATGTTATTATTGGGTTAACCACCCATGAACCAACTTTGGTCTTGGTATAACCTCTCATGTACCCTCTTTTAGGCTTGGGAGAACCTCTCATGTACCCTCTTCAGGGCTTTGGATAACCTCCCACATACCCTTTGAGAACATAAAACATTAATATTTACCCAATTAATTGTATGTATGTATAATTAGTATCCCACACATCACATAATCATAATCCATCATATGTATTCTATAAGATCAAAAAACATTCATTATATTATTATAGATTAACCCATGGAAAATAAAAGAGTTTCATAAATATCCCATCATCATAATCATAAACCATATAGAGAAATATTGAGGATGGTATCATTTTATTATATCCCCAATAAAATGTAAGTAACATAAAAAGATGTAATAATATATTAAAAAAAAAATTAAAATATCACTAGAACATTTCTTGAGGAAATACCCTTTTAATATTGAAGCCTCTTATTTATAATCTAAAATTTTACAAAATATTAAGGAAAAAATTTCATTGATATTAAACTTGTAAAATTATAAAGAAATATTTAAATAATTTAGTGGTAATTATGGTATAAAATTCTATTCATGCCATTTACGTTAAAATAAATATTCCTTTCATAATTTTTGTAAAAATGCAATAGTACCTCATTCTGAAAAAGCCAAGAAGATTCCTTTGAAAAAAATTATAGGATGTAAAACATGGGTAAAAATGAATTTAAAAAATAATATTATAATATAAATAATATTCTTGAAATAATTTTAAATAAAATGTAGAAAATTTGTAAAAATATTCTCAACCAAAGATGAAATAAAGGTTGTTTTTTTAAAAAAAATCTCGGTCACTATTAGTACCAAAGAGAGGAATAATATAATATTAAAAGAAAATTTCATGGATAAATAGAGTAGAATAAATTGAAATGGTTTTATTTTAAAAATATTATTTAATTTCCTTCAATGTAAATACAATCATAAACAATCCGGATTAAAATGAGATTGAAACAAAAATATCTTACCTTAAGTTAAATTTGCTTCGAGAGCACTCTAAGCTCTAGAATAATGAATTTAAATTTATTATAATTCTATAATATAATCATTTTCATAATTATAATATCATATATGATCAACTTAAAATATTTCAACACTTATTCATTAATAATTACTTAATAAAATCATTGTTTTTGGGTGTTAACAGTTTGGTTTTTCATAGAAGATTCAGTTCTAGAGTTCCAGACCTTGTACTTTGAACATGGTTCCATCATATAAAAAAATTATTCATGATATAAATATCATATATATTTATTATATACATATTTATAATATTATATAAAGTTTATATATAGAAAAATTATTCACACTGTTCATAGAGACGATAGGATATACTATCCATGAATGTTGTTTTCATTTTCTAACAAAAAGAATAAAAGAAATATAAATATTATTTTATCATTATAGAAAAATAATTATATCATAAATAAAATATATATACATTAAATATATATTTATTACCATCAAATTAAATCATAAATAAAAAATTAATTGCATCACTTTATGGAGCTGCTAGTCCACACATACGCATGAGTGACATTATCGTCTTCCAATGGATAAGAAGGTAAGAAGGTATATATGATATTATAATTAAACAATAATAATTAAGACATAAATATATTATATAAATTTTAAACCCTTCATAATAAACATACAATGATTATGATGATAGAAAATGAATAGTACAACTATATGGAGGCGGTATTCTACACGTATGCATGAGTGATACATTCACTTACCATTTGATAGAAATGAGGGTGAATAATGGTAATTACATAATCATAATAACATTTAAATATATTTAGGATACTTAATTTATTATTTTATGATTAATATCATATATTTAGTGGAGGTATAATAATAAATAAATTGAAAGAGTTTGGGTGGGATGATTACCTCATTTTTGTTTAGCCTCCATTAGATCCTTTATTAAAGACCATTGGAATGGTATTTTAAGAATACTAAAACCTCTAATTCATGTATATGTAAGTTTATCATATAATTGAATAGGGTTTTCCTTACCTATATTGCTAAAATTTCTGTAAATAAGATAAAAAATGGATGTCCTTTTATAAGTGGGGGAGAGGACACCCTAGTAATTTCTTAAAAGATTAAAATATAATAATATCATACTTAAGAAACATTCTTCCCAATGGCCATATATTATAAGGTGGTATATTATGAGGTCTAAATATTAATATAAAATTTTATTTAAACAATTTTAATATGTAAAAATATCCTTATATCTTGGTTTAACCCCCCACTCGTAAACACATTTTAACCTTAACCCCAATGATAAATTTTTACTATTTTAACTATTCATTATGACCAAAAATGAAGGTGAATTAATTAAAAAAATATTAAATTATGATTCCAAATAATGAATCCATTTTATAAAATTTAATTCACAAAATTGGGAAATTTTAATTTAACACTAAATCCGTAAAACGCGACGCAAAATAGTTTTCTAGAAAAATAATGTTTTTTCAAGTATAAAAAGTTTTTATACCAAAATATAGCATAAAACTAATTTTAATAAACTTATTGAATTATTAATCATATAAATTAACATATTTTACTTCATAAAAAATTAAAAAAATGTAACTTTTAAAAAAATAAATGAAAATATAGTTTTTAATAATAATCAGTATTTTTCACTATTCATCAAAAAATGATCTTTTCATAAAATTATCAAAAATTAACTCTAACATAATTATAACATTATGATTTAAAAAATGAAGTTAATTTATTTAAATAAATTTTCTAAAAGTGGAGGAAATTAATTATATTATATTCTCACAAAAAACAATAAAAACCATTTTATGGAAAAATATATTTTTAAAGCATATAATGACTTTATAAAAAATGTGTAGTTATTTATCAATATAATTTATTTATCTAAAGCCTTTTTACATATTTTTTCTAAATTTTGTTATTCCTATTCACATAACCAATTTAACTTTTAGGTTATAATGGTATACTTTATTATGGTTCATTTAGAATCTAGGTTGCATGTATCATAAACTATTGAAGATATTAAATTTATTTGAAGATGAATATATCCTCAAATATCATGGTGTTACATTCTACCCCCTCCCCCCTCCCGCTCTCTGAAAATTATATCACTCTAATAAAAAAATTATGATGCCTCTGTTTCATAACATCCTCGTGTTCCTTAGTAGATTCTTTGAATATCTGAATCCTCTAGAGAACTTTAACCATGTAAGTAGTGTTGTTTCAGGGTACTTTATCTATATAATACAATATTTATAGTGGTTGTTATTCAAAGTAAATATCATTATCCAAAATTAAAAACTGAGTTTATTACATGTGATTCATTAGGAATGTACTTCCATATAAGATATATATGGAATACATCATGAACTTATGAGATGTTTTTTCAGAGCACCATGTGATAAGATAATGTCCCTACCCGATTAAGAATATCAAAGGGGAAAATATACCTAGATATCATATTTCACTTATTTTTGAATATCATAACCTTATTTTATGGATAAATTCAATGTAATACCTTCTCACTAAATTCTAATTACAAATTTCTCTGATTATTGTTAGCAAAAAAAAATCAATCTCTGAGCTACCTTGGTGTACTACTAAAGAGACCTAACTTTCTTTACAATTTCCTAAACTGGATGAAGTACCAATAGCTTTATTTCTATAACTTCATCCTTAAACATTTAATTTATACACTTATTTCTATATAAGTTTAATAAGGAGTGATTTTAATGCTTTATTGAAATATACTATAGTTATAATACTTTACTAGAGGATGTAATTGATACCAAACACCTTTGAAATCCATATAACAATACCTTAGCATATCCTCCAACATTTTACTAGTTCTCTCAAATTAACAACTTTTCTAAGTATGATAAGTTGTAATGAAACAAAACACTAAATTTAGAGATTTCTAAAGACTTTCCCATAACTTTTAGGTAAACCTCATTTCCCAATTAAATATAATACAATGTGGTACTTCATGAAATATTACCACTTCCTTAATGTATATTTTGGAAATCTATTCAAGATAAAAATCTTCACTGATAAAAATAAAGTGTAATGACTTCATAAGGCAATTGACTACAACCCAAATCTAATTATGACCTTTTGATGTTTTGGGGAGTCTGAAAACAAAATCCATATTGATGTTTTCCCATTTTCATTTTAGTAAGGGTAATGGTTTAAATGTTCCCATAGAATTATTTCTCTTAACCTTAACATGCTATCATAATAAGAACTGAGATATATGCTCTAAAATTTATCATTCCATGTTATCCCGCTATAAATAATATTTTAGATCTTTATATATATTTATACTTCTAGGATGAATAGAGAATGATGAAATATGAGAATAATCCAACAAATTCATCTTATGTCTAGTATTTATGAGACACATAATCAGTTCATAAACCTCATCATTACATAAAAATCCAGGTTTAACTTGGTAATATTTATCACCTTCTTTTGTATATCTACATCTTCCACATGTGCCGCTTTAATATTTACATTGATATGGTTAAACACTCATTTGAGAAAGATAATATTTATCCCCTTCATTCAATATTTCTATGTATCTCCTTTGAAAATCTAAAAATACTGGATCTTTTGTGATCCTCATCATATATAAGCTTGTATTAACCTTTCAAATCATAGTATCTTCAACATTTTTTTACTTTCCTAGGGTAGTAATTAATTGATCAATTATAATCATTAATAAACACCAACTAATCCTCTGCCATGTATTCAACTCTTTTTAGGTGAATATATACTTTAAACTTTTATGATATGTATATATTTCATACCTTTCACCATAAAGATATTTACTTCATATATTTAATATAAAAATTTCCACAACTAACTCTAAATCTTGATTTGGTAAATTTTTATCATGAACCTTCAATTATCATGAGGCATAAGATATCACCATATCATTTTTCTTGATAACTCATCCTAGTCCCTTGTTCGATGTATCACTATATATCAAAAACCCTTATCCATTATATGGTAGTGTAATAATAAGTGTGATGGCTAAAATTCTATTCATTTCCTTGAAATTTTCATCACATTAATCTATCTAAAGGACCTTGAATCCCTTCCTAGTTAACTTGGTTAGTAGATAAGATGGACTTGGGAAGCTCTCCATAAAGAATTGATAATATCCATCCAAAATAAGAAAACTACATATCAAAATCATAGTGGTTTATCAGGGTCTTCATTTAATAACATTCATCTTTGATTTATACATCGATATACCCTTTATTGAGATAATATGACCCAAAAATAGAACTTTATGTAGCCAAAATTCACACTTGGTAAATTTTTCATAAAACTTATCCTTTCTTAGGGACTTCAGTATAATTACCAAGGGATATTCATGCTCTTCGTTTATTTTTTAATATATAACAATATCATCTATAAATACTACCAAAAATAGATCAAGGTAATCTCTAAATACTATATTCATTAAATCAATCAAAATAACAGGGAAATTTTTAAGACCATATAGAATCATTCTAAATTCATAGTGTACATACCTCATACAGAAGGTTGTCTTGGGTATGTATTTACTTTTTAACCTCAATTGATAGTATCCAGATCAAATATTAGTCTTGGGAAAATATTTATCACCTCGTAATTTATTGAGTAAATCATCAATATGGGGTAGGGGATACTTATTATTGATTATGATCATGTTAAGTTATCAAGAATAAATACAGAGACTCATTGATCCATTAGTATTCATAATAAAAAGAACATATACACCCCAATTTGATCCACTGGGACAAATTAATCCCTTATCAAGATTCTCCTGTAGTCACTTATTCAATTACTACTACTCAATCCACTCCATTTTATATAGAGTATTTGAAATAAGTGTAGCACCATGTATGAGTTCTATTGAAAAATCAACTTAATGATTCAAAGTAAGCCTGGAAATTATTCTATAAAGACATCAACAAACACTTGTGAAATATTTTTATCTTTTATATTGAGTGTATCCCCAACCATACGAGGTAAATATCCATTCTAATAGGAATTAAGACCCATACAATGGATGAAATTTTCATCGAATGTTCATATTTATAATTTCACTAATAGAAAATCATAGGTTGTTTTGTAATATCAAATGTTACTTATCTTCATTGATAATATATATGGGATTTAAATAAATGAAGTCAATATATGCCCAAAATAACATAAAATTCAACTAGAGGGAGAATAAATAGATTTTCTAAAAGCACGTTCCCAAAAACATAAATCAGATAAGAATCATATGATTAAGATGTGATCATCATATCGTTATGAGTTTTCACTACTAATTTAATATCTAATAATTGAGGTGGTATTATGATACCCTTAAAAAATTATTCATATATAAAAGATTGGGTAGATCCATAATCAAATAAGGCATTAGAGGTTCTAGATTTTATAGTAAGTGTACCTTTCAACAATTCATTATCATACCCCACATTGATAATAGTGATCTCATGATATTTTCCTTTGTCTTTGGGATTAAGAGGTCGTTCCCATTGATCATAATAATTAGCCTTAATATTTTAACATTGGTTAGCATAATGAATATACTCCTTATATTTGAAATACTGAAGTGTCAGTAGTGCATTTAGTGGAGCTTTAAATATATTCACATCATTAGATAACTCCTTCCCATAACTTTGGAATTTGATTATACAATGTTCTTCCTTTCCATATTTAATGAATTTTTTAGTCCCCTTAATACAATTTTTTCCATGACTCCATAGGCACTTCAAGTATAATTAAAGGATCATCTTCTACTCTCCATGATTTTTATTATTATAATTTTCTTTTAATTCCATCCTTATTTTATTATCAAAACCATGAGATTGATGGGTAACTCAAATATCCATTTCTACCTTGGTATTAATTTGAATGATTTATTTATTACTATAAAAGTACCTTATGGATAACACCTTTAGATATTCTGTTTTAATCTACTGAATAATTGATCAATCATATTTTTTGGTTCAATTATAATACAATAACCATACCTCATAAGTCTTATAAAATTTTTCCCATATTTACTAATGGATTTATCATCCTTCTTCCTTAGATCAAGAAATTATTTCTCTATTTTAAAATGAATAATTTTAGGAAATTAGTTGTTGAAAAATAACCATTAAAACTCATCCCACTCCATAGAGTCAATTTCTTCTTATTGCCTCATGTTCTTGATAAAATTTCATCATTGATTAGATTATCTTTACAAATGATAGACAAAAAATGAATTTTCCAAGCTCCAAACACTAGAGAATATAAAAATGCATCTAGTGATATTGATCTATTTCTCAACAACTAGTGGATCAGCAAACCCACTAAAATAAAGTGTATATTGTCGAATTAAGGAATCAATAGAACATTTTCCCCTCCTTTTCTCATTTGGAAGCTCATAATGATTAATTTATTGAGAAATTTTTGTAATAATATCAATTAAATTTTTCATTCCAACCCTAATAACATTTGTTTCCTCAGAAGGACAATCATTTCATATTCCATCACATTCGTCATTAAAATGGTTCCTTTGGTTTCCATCCATTTACTAAAACCAAAAATCATAGTTTAAGCAACAATAATCATAATGAGAATCTATATAATCATAAAAAATCATTCATACTATATCTAAATCATGACATTATATTTTCAATATATTACACCTTAGTAACCTATGTCATTTTTTGTCGTCATTGATTCAAATCATTTATAATAATTCATATATAAAATATGAATTAACCGAATCATATCCCTTGAGATTTTATAGCTAGGTGTGAGTCTTATTATACTCATCATTCACTAGTGATGATCGAGTTAATACCCAAACCATCCCATTTATAGTTTTTACCCCTAGGTTCATATCTGCTACAACCGTATCCATTTTCTACTATCTAGATTGGGATATATTTTATTATAAAATTACACTTCTTTTTTTACCATAACTTAGGATATTATTCTATACTTAGTAATATCATAAGGGTTAAAACTAATTTTCTCTCATCCTAATTTCCAAAAATAAATAAATAATTATTTGATACCAACTATAGTGACCCATACTTTTCATACATAAATATTACAACTTATTAGATGAATATCAGTTACATAACATAATATATAAACAATAACCATAAAAGATTTGTTTCTTTGTAAACTTGTATATATATAAAAATTGTACATAAATGATCTAAATAATCTATCACTTAGTACATTATAATTACCACCCTTCATAGACACATCATACTTAAAATCATTCTTCGTATCATGTGGAAAAGAAAAATAATAAAGGGTGAGCTTAGATTATTAGTAAAGGAAAACAAGGGAGTTATAAATGATCATTTAAAAATAACATGATAATAAGGGTATGAGAACATGATATTAAACTTTGAAAACCATAACCATCAATTATTAGATCATAAACATGAGTGATGGCATAAAACATTATAGTTCATATGAAATGAATCATAAATGAATCAAAGAACATGAGCTATGAGAACATAAAATTAGAAAAATGTCATGTCATAAAAGAGTGGAATAATTTGTGGCATAATCATAATCATATAAATATTATATTAATTATTCCCATAAAAATTTCACAAAATGTCAGGCTTATCATTTCTACCCATGTACCTGCTTTGGGCTTGGTATAACCTCTCATATACCCTATTTCAAGATTAAAATATTTTCTCATATACCATTTGAGCTCATAGAATATTAATATATACCAATTTACTTATAGGTATATATAATTCCAATCCTATATATCACATAAACATAATCCATTCATATATATTCCACAAAATCATAAAGCATTCAACATATCATTATAGCATTACCCATAGAAAATAAATGGTTTTTGTAAATATATCATCATAATAATAACAAACCATCAAAATAAATAATTAGGATATTGTCATTTGATAATATCATAATTAAATAATAAGTAAAATAAAATTATTTTATAATAGATGAAAAATGTCTTTACAAGATTATCGGGAGATTTCTTGAGGAAAACTCCTTTTTCATATTGAAATCACTTATTTATAACTAAAAATATTCAAAATATTAAGGAAATAATTTTATTTGAAAATAAAATTTTAAAAATTTATATTTATCTTAAAATAATTTATTGGTCATAATGGTGGTAAATTCATTTCATACTGTGTATGTTAAAATAAATATTCCTTTCATGTTTTCAGTAAAAGTACATTGTTCAGAAAACGACAAGAAGATTCATTTCAAACATTTTTATAGAAGTTTAAACATAGTTAAAAATAAATTTGAAAAATAATATGATAATATAAAAACATTATTTAAAATATTTTAAATAAAATATAGATATGTAATAAAAATATTATCAACCAAAGAGAAAATAAAGTCTATTTTTTTAACACTTTCTTGATCATTTTAATTAACAAAGAGAGGAAAATGGTACTATTAAATAAATATTTTATATATAACAATTGGTAATGAAGATTAAATGATTTTATAATATAATTATCATATAATTTTCTTTAATATAAATTTTATCATAAAAATCATTATTAAAATGAGATTGAAACATAAAACTCTTATCTCAAGTTTGACTTAATTCAAAAGTAATATACCCTCAGGTATAATAGATTTAAATTTTTTATAATTATATTAAATAATAATTTATATAATTATAATATCCTATATGATACACTTATAATATTTCAACACCCATTTATTAATAATTCCTTATTAAAATCATATTTTCTATGTGTTAACTGTTTTATTTTTAATGGAAGTTTCAGTTATGCAGTTTCATTCCTATACGTTTTTCATGGTTAAATAATCTCTAGAATGTTCATAATGATATAAATATCATATATATTCATTATATACATTTTAATAACCATCCATTAAATTTATATAAAGAAAAATTACTTACACCATTCATGGAGACAGTAGGCATTACATAAGCATGGACATTGTTTTCAATTTCTAATGAAAAGAAAGAAAGAAAGATAAATATTATTTTATTCTCCAAAAAAATAATTAGGACATAAATAAAAAACACACACATACACACAAATATATATATATATATATATTAAATATATCCTTATTTACACTTATTTAAAGTGGAAATGAAAAATGAATCGCATCGCTTCGTGGAGGTGTTAGTCCACACCTACGCATGAGTGACATTATCATCTTCCCATGGATGAGAAGTTAAGAAGTTGGATATAATATTATAACTAAATAAGTATAATAATGTCATAAATATCATATATAAACTTTAAACCCATGATAATAAAAATCTAGGAATGATGGTGATGGAAAATGAATTGTATCGCTGCATGGAGGCAGTATTCTACATGTGCGCATGAGTGATAATTTCTCTACCCATTTGATGGAAAAGAGTGTGAATAATTGTTTGTACATAATAATAAAAACAATTTAGTTTATTTAGGATACTAAATTTATTATTTTATGATTAATACCAAATATTTTTATATGGAATAAGAAGAAATAATTTGAAAAAGGTTAGGTTGGATGATTACCTCTCCATCAATTGCCTCCTTTATATCCTTTCTTAAATACCCTTGGAATGGCCTTTTAAGAAGACTGAAACCTCTAATTATTATATACGTAAGTTGATAATATAAATTTCCATGGTTTTTTCATTTTATATAGATCAAAGTGGTGTAAATAAGTTAAAGGAGGGGTGTCCGATTATAAGTGGGGAACATGACACGTTTGGAATTTCTTATAAGATTAAAATATAATAATTTCAAAATGGATCTAAATAACTCTAAATAGATATATATTAGAATTTTTTATAGTATGAAGTCTAAATATATCTATCTAATAATATTTATAAAATTTTAATTGAAAAAATTACCCATATCTTGGTTTAACTACCCTGGTAAACCTATTTTAACTTTAACCGTGGTGAAACTTTTTTACTAATTTTACTATTCATTATGACCAAAAATTAATGTGGAATCATTGAAAATTTTGAACATATTTATTTTAAATATAAAATATATATTATAAAATTCAAATCACTCAAGTGGAAGAATTTAATTTAAAGATTAACCCATAAAACACGTTGAAAATCGATTTCCAAAAAAAAAAATTCTTAAGTATAAAAACATTTTATAAAAAAAATACAACATAAAATTAATTCTAATGAAATTAATTGGATTATTCATAATATAAGTTAACTAATTTTAGTTTAAAACCCATTTTAAATTAAAATATAATTTTTTAAAAGCTTTAAATGAAAATAAAGTTTTCAATAAAATTCAGTATTTTCTAATACACATCGAAAAAAAAATCTTTTCAGAAAATAGTAAAAAATTTACTCTAAGATAATTTTGACATGATATTTAAAAAATAAATTTAATTTTTTCAATTATATTTTTTAAAATTTATAGAAATTAATTATATCATTTTCTCACAAAAATATTTAAAAAAATTCAAAACATATATTAACTTTACTAAAAAATGAGTACTAATTTATCAATATAATTTTTTTATCTAAAACCTTCATACATATTTCTTTAAAATTTTGGTTATTCCTATTAAATCTGTTAATTTAACAACTAGGTTATAATGGTATACTACATTATGGTTCATTTAGACTTAGGATTGAGTGTATCACAAGTTATCAAAAAAATTAAATTTTTTAAAGAGAAATATATCATAAAATCTCAGGGTAACGCCACTTATAACCCAATACACAACACCAATATTCCTTGATTTACCCACAATTTCCATCCAAAAACATGATTCACCCCCTAAATCATGTGAAGAATTAGGTTCACCCGTGAAACATGTTATGAAACTTGATTCACCCCCTAAATCATGCAATGAATCATGATTCACCTCACGAATCATCCTCGGGTCACACCAAGACTCCTCTCATCCCGATATTAATGTGTCAAATCCAAACAACATGATATATACATCTCAAATATCTTATTTTCCAAGGAACTATATATCACCATATCTTACCACACACTGACATCTAGTGTCACCTCGGTAGTTTAACGACCAACATCACTGCACTATAACCTATTGGACATAATGGTCATTAACCCTCAATTGATCTAATTATACCCACAATAGGAGTATCATTATAATCACCCACAAAAAATAAAATATCTCCATGGCTCACACTCCATCCATTAATGCTCATAATGATTTGACATGGTCACCTCGCTCTCACCCGAGAACCAACATAAACACCAAAACCGCCAATGTTGTGCTCCCCACCTATGGCTTCCCTTATACCACTCCATGAGTACTAACCCAAATAGGTTCTGACATCACACATGTGTCTCTTCTGTCAAGCCATTATCTTTTCCCCTCTACTTGTAACAACACACCTACATAATATTCTATGTCAAGGTATCCACTCGGGTTGGTCGTAACACAATACTTTGATCCACTTTCGATGTCATATCACACCATTGAGGGAAATATACCATTGCATCGAACTATGGGACATCGTTCATGAGATATATTCACTAAATTCACTTTTCATGGTACTCCAATATTTGACCTAAATCAAAACTAGCATAGCACCACTGCCACTACACTGCTCAGGTTCCTCTAAAACTAGAACAGTTCCCTAACAGAAACCCACACTGCCTACTCACTAATATTTTTACCAAAAATCATCATAAACAATCACTCTCCTCCTCAAGGTAGAGTGATCCACTATGAACTCCCTCACAAATTATTACCCATGATCTAACTTGTTCTCAACCAACCCCAATGGATACATGATCTTGTGCAACTCGATTACACATCACCGAACTCACGCTCTCATGAGTCGCATCCCATATAACATAAGATCATGTGTC
The DNA here is from genome assembly GCA_963277665.1 of Viscum album. Classification (NCBI taxonomy): domain Eukaryota; kingdom Viridiplantae; phylum Streptophyta; class Magnoliopsida; order Santalales; family Viscaceae; genus Viscum; species Viscum album. The sequence continues at coordinate 330,812,304 of OY728164.1, forward strand.
TAACTCACTGACTATGCCCCCATTGATTTCCAGAGTCACCCAACATCCCAAGGAGACTCATAATTCTAATGATAACCACATGACCCCCTACCACATAGGCATCATTCCAAATCTACAAGCATCTAACCACGCTCTCACCGCACCCCCAAAATCACACCTTGAGAAACCATTAGGCCAAGAAACCAACTGATCATTACCTATAAAACATCCTAGATAATAAAAATTCTCCAAGTTATTATCATTTTATGATACCATGGAATTAATAATCCTTCACTCAACTTCCCATTTTTTCTAAGTATAATTCCACCAATAAGTAGTATAGGAATCCTCCATATAGGTTATGTTAGTCGCTTAAAATAACCAAATAGAAATTCTAATATACCAAAAGTCTATATCATTATTGATAAAACTCATTTCCATTCTAAGATCAACCCTCAGTCATACCATGCCTTCATAGAGTCATTATAAGGGCATCAAATTCCTGATCTAACCCTTTAAGTGTCTCTCCACATCCCCTGATAAAGGGACTATATTTCCATCATCAAAGAATATCATGTAATTGGATCCACATGACCTACCATCATAGAAAATGTTTTAGTTTAGATTAATATAATTCCACTAACAATTTATATAGGAAAATGTCACATAATTTGTTATTGACACTTTAAACAACTAACCCCAATCATTAAAAAAACCAATCACAAAAAATTAGGTGTATTCCATTTGATTCAAAAGTGTCCAAAGTAATGAATTTACATAGACTCTTGTTAAAAGGAAGATTGAAAAAAACTTTCCTCTTTACATTGGTCCAAGAGACAATAAACCATAAATCATAAATTCATAACTCATGTACATATCCAAAGGTAAAATCATACAGCCATAAGAAATATCAAGAAAAAATTAGTGTTCCACTTGAAACATGGTCTTCCTATCAGAATAGGGATTTTGATGCACCATTAAATATCCATAACCTGATCCATTGAATTACTAAAAATATTATCTACCATAACCCCAAATAATAATAAAATAAATATGGCTCTAATACCATTTTTCAATGACCTTCATCGAGCCACTCATCATTTCCTAGGCCAAGGATGTCACGTAGCCTCATGCATGACACATCATATGAAAAATCCTTCTAAATATCAGTGAGGTCTTAAACCATACAATGGGGAGACTATATTCTCAAATCAAAGTCGTAAAATAGTATAAAAATAACAAATAATCATACAAATCCATAACATCATAGTACGTATAAATAATAAACATGACCAATATCATGCATGATTCTATCATACAAAACATACAACTAATCACCCTCTGGGATTATCTCAAATTGAAAATAAAATAAAAATAAAACACACATACACTAGACATACTATTATCCCCAATCCTCACACACATTCTATCCACATACCCATCAAGTTATTCCATCTTAATCCAATGTGTGTCTTGTGCTCAACCTAAAATGTGGATATAAGAACTGAACATGTAATGAGATGCTCATGAAGGGTGTGAGTAAATAACTTAGTAGGGTATCACCTAGAACCCATAATATATATGATCAAATGTGTGTGTATTCATGATGAAAAATTATCATATCATGCAAGAAACTTAGATATCATGTGTTATCCAGACCACCATAACTCCCTACGCATTTGGTCACTATGTGATAACCAGGCCACCATGGTACCTGACCAAACCTACTTCATTAAAATGTAGATATTCCACCTTGTTGCATCATATATATTTTTTATACCAATTCTCAACCCTTTCCCAAATCCTTAACGTAATGTGGCATCCAATCCTTTACCCAATACCCATAGACATTGGGGATGCTCGTATGTCCATATCTCGACCTGTTATCCTATCAATTAAGGTAGGTTCCCTTGGTCTCATGTCACAATATACCCTGACTCAACCCCTTGGGTGGTCCTCAGCCTAAGCCTATGTAAGGAAAGGTCCAATTCATGCACACCAACCTAATCCATTCATGGAAAGTTCCTTAACCTAATACCCAAAGGAATAGGGTATGGTCATCACAATTACCCAAGCCATTCAAAACATGGTCCTTGACAAAATACTTGAAATAATAGGGAACAATCATTCCACCAGTCCATCCCTATAGAATCTGAGGAGGTCTATCAATCACACACAACATAATAAAGGTTTTAATTCCATCACATAGCTCAACGGATGATCCTTGGGTTATATAATTTCATTACTTATCCCCTCATCACATCATATATCAACTCACTGGTTAGGTCCTCCATATCTGTCACGGTCAATCCTTATTGATACCACCTCAGTCTTATCACCCACTAGTTAGTTTCCTTCCTGAATTATCATCTAAACCCATCCTTAAGTTCTAGTAAAAACTCATCAATACCACTCATCACTCCTAGTCCTACTACCCAAGGACCTACCCAAGCCATCATGTTCTACCCGATTGTGTCCTCATTAGGTAGGGTATAATCCCTGACAAAATACCTCATGCATCCTAATTATATGTCCCAACAACTCTACCAACCTAAAAATGGGTCTCATATCTCATATCTTGAGGTAGATCAATCGTCCCTTCACCTAGAGTAAACCCATATCCACTATCCTACTCTAATACCTAAAGGAATTCTTTATCTCCCAACACACATCAGGACTCACCTCTGTTCTAAGGAGTGAGCTCATTGTCACTCACAAGATGTTCAGTTTTCTCACCTATCATCTCTCATCACCAAGCCTCTCATGCCTTCCCACTTTCCCTTGTAATCCAATATAGGCTATCTTCATATCATCTTATATTCCAAAACCTCAAAGAGGTCTCTCTTTATCTCAAACAAATCCCACTATCCTTGTAAAAATACTCACTAAGAAACCCCAAACAACTAAAATACTAAAGAGAACTTACTATAATGAAAGGAGGCATAACACCCTCATACTTAATATACATAGGGTACCAATAGTCCCTATACCTTGTTCCCAAACCCATGAAATTATTCATACATGGGATCTATTAAATAAAGATGCATATGCTTTTTTATTATAGGGGCCACCAACCAGGAATATAAAGTTAACCCCTCACTAAGCTCTATCAAACCTCATCCAAGTACATTGATCTTTTTCTATATATCTAGGAACTTTTATCACATCACATATCACCCAAAATTTATTATAATAATTTATAATTAATTATTTAATTTAATTTAAATATATTAAAATCCCTAAAAACTCACTAGGCACCAATAACTCTTTGAAATTGCAAGCAACCAAAAGTAATCTACTCTCGAAGCCAGGCCTAGTATACACGAAATCCTAAAATGTTATGCCTGATTCAATGGTTGATATCACCCTAAATCATCAAAAATACTAGTAAAACTCATACGGTCTTATATATTCACCAAAACCTCTTCTAATGATTTGTTGATAGTGTCTCAAGTCCTCCTCTTTAAAATATGATAAAAATACCCACCCATATCAATTGATTCCAAAATTATCTAGTAGATTAGACACCCCTAAACACAATAAAGAAGAAATAAAGATATATTATAGGAAAACATAGGGATAACACACCTTATATCATTGTGAAATCACACTCAAAATCGCCTCAAATGGGGATGAGAAAGGAGAGGGGAGGTCCAGTTGAGAGCCTCCCCACACATGCTCATCCATCAAGAACAAAATGGATCAAGTAACATTTTTTAAAAAGGTAGAATGACCCTTGAACAATGTGAACCAATGGTTCATGTCATGGTCCAACTAATCAGAGGACCCCTAGGTTCTCTTTCCTAAAAACTGACATCATGGACCTTTATTCGTGGTGTGAGGGGTGTGCGGCAGATCCCTGTTATAGTCTAGCCACTTCACCCTTCCTATGATGCCCTCCTGACCCCTTAGCTCACCACCCAAACCTTGAATCCAATTAGAAAACACTATTTTGGGATGTTAAGACACTTAGAACTTTATTCTGAGTCCCATTTCTCAAATAAAACCATATACCAAAAAATTATATCTCCTCAAAATGTAATGACCAATAAATCTACTAGTTGTTACACTAACAGAACGTTATGTGGTTCTGAAGAAAAATTCAAATGCTTCTGATCAATTTTTTCCAAAAATAACCATAATAAGGATGATTTAATCTTCTACTTATAAAAATATTGGAACTATTCTATGTCATCAATATAAATGTATTGCGAGATAGAATTAGATTCTAAAATATTGGTGCAATTAGAAAATAACTCAAATATTTAACAAGAAAAAATATGGAATTTTCTTATTGTATCTCTTTGTACCTCATTTTTCAGTATATTTGAAAATTAACTAATCACTCATATTCACCATAATATAATATGTAATCATTTTAACATGCATGGATATTCTAATAACTAAGACCAAAATTATGAACTAGATTATTGCATTAATACAAATTTGTAAGCATTATATTTCCCATGGGATTCAATGATTTAACCAAAAAAAATATTTGATTAAAAAAACTATTTAACATTCCAAAATATAATTTAATTGTATTAAATTTTTTAATAACTTATAATTTTTTAATCTTTAATCCAGGATAAAATTCCTTAGTAAATTTAAAAAAATCATAAAATTGAGACGGTTACAATTCAATATTTTAATTATTATTCTAGGTTTCTATTTCCTAAAAAATTGTTCAGTAACCTCATGTACTAAATTTTAAAACTATGAAGGATCTAGAACCCAAAAAAAATATTTTCTTTTGAATTACATTCACTATTTTGATATTAAAAAATATAATCTTTTTGAAAACCAAAACACAATAAATTAACCAAAAAATTATCAAATGTTTCAATTCTAATAAGATCACATTTCTTATAAAGAGAATTAATTGTCCCTTATAAAATAAATTTTTAATGTGATAATTTAAATGATATAATCATTTCAACATCCTCAATATATGATGGATTTATACTATAACTATGTGGATTTCAATAATGATTTATCCAATCATGATCTCACAATAAAAAACTATTGTCTATTTTCTACATCTATAGTCTTATAAATAAATAAAAAAATAATATTTTATTATATAAAATGTTAAAAAAGTATTATGTGATTGAGTTTAACTAATTTTTCAATCTCATCTAAGTTTGTGTGGAACTATATTTGTGATAGACTACATCGTAATAAGTAATTTCCAAAAAATCATAAATTTATTGAAAATAATTCATATTATGATGAATATTAATTTTTTTCAAAAATAAGTCTTTACCATGTGAAAACGTGGTAGTTGTGAAAGCCTGGTGGTCACAAAAATATTTGATATTCATGAAAACCTTTGGAAATTCTGAAAGAATTTGGTAGTCATGAAAGTCATTGGTGGTCATGAAAAACCGGCAGTCATGAAATCCTTTGGCATTCTTAAAAGCAGTTGGAAATTATAATATTATAATTTTTTAAATAGTAATTAATAATATACTGTTAGTATTCAGTTTTTTCAATAATTTTTCTATTATAAATGAGTTCACATGAAACTGTATTTATAACTTACTACATCACAATAATTAATTATGATTGATTCATAAATATGTCATAAATAATACATATTATAATGAATATTAATTTTTCATCACAAATAAGTCTTACCCACATGAAAATCTAGGAATTGTGAAAACTTAGAAAATTTGAAAGTCTTTAGTAGTCACAAAATCATTTAGAATTCATGAAATCTTTTGAAAATCATGAAATCCATTGGCAATCGCGAGAGCTGAGCAATTGTGAATGAATTTTGAAGGCATGAATGCTTTTGGATATTGTAATCTTATAATTTTTAAATTATAATTTATAATATTATTATTATTATTTATTAATTAAAATATTAATTTAACAATTAATATTAAAAAATAGTATATTTTTATATTCAAAATACTAATATATTAAAAAACTAATAACATACCAATTTTTTGGGGGGATTAACTGTGGTAAATTCAACTTGTAATCCTGAATGAAACTTGGGATCAAAACTAGACATGAGTGAATTACTATGGTATTGTAGAAATATTTTACAACTATAGAATCATAGGTACTGTAGCAACTACTATATTAGAGTACTATAGTAGGGGTACTATTCATATTGAATGTGCTTTTAGGCCACAAAATTAGGCCTTTAGGCCACTGGTCCTCTAGGTCATCAAAAAGTGTTCGGTCCATAGGGTATCTAGGCTATGGGAGTAACTTAGGTGGAGTATGGGTGGTGGTATTATAGGGATTCTAGACATAGGGAGTCTATTGAGGGTCTAGTGGTTGGGCGACTGATCACTTCTAGTTGTGAATGAATATCAAGAGCACCAAACATGTCGATACATGTAATGGTGGTGGTGCGGATGCAACAAGCTAGTGGGTATGGATGATAAGCATTCAGTAAGATCTATTTTATATTAGAAATTATAGAAAAGGGCCTCTGATCCTTACAATTATAAGGCCTTTATGTCAAATGGCATTTGGGTCATGTAAGGGTTCCCTCTCAACCTAGTTAAAAATATGATTATTTTGGAATAAAAAATTAAGGCCCTCAGGCAAAGGGCTCATAATAAACAAATTAAAAAACAACAAATAACCTGACATGCAAAATTATTTAAATTATAATAAATTATAAAAGAAATTTTTATTAATTTCAAATAATATTTATCATCTAATTATATTTTTATATAATAAATTAAAAATATTTAATAATTTTAATCGATATAAATTAATTTTTAGTATTTTATAATAACATTACTATTTATTAAATAAAATAAATTAATAATAATTACTAATTTTATTTTTTAGTTTCTTGATTCACTAATTAGTATCAAACTGTAATAATTTTTATTTTTCATTAATTTCAATTTATTTTAGATTAATTTTAAAAAATTATACTAATTTATAATAATTAATTACTATTAATTTTTATTTATTATTATTTATATATTATTTTTATTTTTATTTTATTTTCTTAATTTTAACAAAAAATCATTATTTTAGTTTAATATTAATAATTTATAATAATTTATAATATTTAATGAATATTCATTTTTATATATTATTGTTTATATTAAATTATTTATATTTTATTATTTTTATTAAATTATAAACTAAAATTAAGTATTTTTTATTGATTTTAAAATTTTATAATAATTTATAATAATTAATTACTATTTATTTTTTATTTTTTATTAAATATATTTATTTTTTTATTATTTTTCTTAATTTTAACTAATGTTTTATTATTTTAGATTAAGTTTTTTTATTTCTGAACAATGTTTTGATAGTCGAGAAAGCATTTGAAAATCATGAAAGTTTGGAACTTGTGAAATCCTTTTGAAGTCATGAATCTCTTTGATAGTTACGAATTCCTAGAAGTTTTAAAATTCTGGTAGTCATAAAATCATTTGGAAGTCGTGAAAGTATTTGATAGTTGTGAAATCCTAGAAATGAAGAAATAATTTGACTATTGTAAGCTTATAAATTATAAATTTACAATTTATAATAATATTATTAACAAATTAATTTAAAATTTAATATTAACAAAACTTTTAAAATAATGTATTTTTTATATTAAAAATTCTAATAAATTAAACAACTAATAACATAAAAATTAAAAAAAATAACCCGACATAATAATATAGTTAAACTCTAATAAATTAAATTAATTTAAAAATTAGATAATAAATAACAAATAAAATCATGGAATTAATAACTCTTTAAATGGAATCTTAAAAAATTCCTTAAATATGAAATTTGGATCACAAATAGTAGATCTATGAACCAAAAATATATTGCTAGAAGAAATCCATGGAATTGAGAGAGAAAGAGAAAGTTTGAGAGTTTTGTAATTAGAGGGAGGGGTGGGTGGTGTCCTAAGGTAGAATAGAGAAGTAAATACAATATAGATTAACTTGTAGTTTTAAAAAAACTTATAATTTTCATCCTTCACAAGTATTAAGTAGTTTTTTTCAAATTATCAAGTATATCAAAGATCAGAGTAAAAAAATAGTGTGTGCAGCAGAAATATAATCTATATGAAATACAGTAAAATACACAAAAAATAAATCAATTGGTATTTTAACAACTACTGATGAAAGTGTTAACATATCATAAATATAAACTATTAGTATTATGATAACCACTGATACAATAATTAACACAAATCAAATTCAAAAATGAATAAAACAGTGATTTGAAAATGAATACAGTAGAAGTTTTAAACAATACATAGAGTATTGGTCAAAAAATAAAAAATACAACTTAAAAGGATATTACTAAACCACATGATTTATCCAAAGTTGTAAGGAAGGATATAGACCTAACTTTAGGTATCTTTGGTTTTAAACCTATTAGAAGTAATCTTGTCTTTTCATCCCGATAATATTTTGATGTAACCTATCAGTAGGTATAGTGTTCTATCCATGAATACTCTATCTTCCTAGCCCTGGAATCCCTTGACTTAACATGTTAGTAGAAACACTCTTCCATAAAACAGAAGTTCTTGAGCCCTGCCTTTCTATCCCCATAATCCCTTGATCATGAAGAAGTAGTAAATGAACAATTACAAAGATAAAAACTAATATATTGATAAGTATAACTTCACATAACGTTTTCTATTAGCCAAAATGCTCAGAAAGAAACTTTTCAGTGATTGGAAGTACTCTTTAGGAAACAAGTTATTTCTAGATTCAAAATGATTAGAGACTTTTTTATCATCAAGTAATGTCACTTCACAATACTGCTTGTATTTTCTTTCCCCTAAAATTTATGGCTCTATTTTTATGTAACATTGTAAAATCCTCCAATGGTTAGATTTCTAAAATATTTGGATTCATTTATAATGACATTAGAAGCAACTTCACCAATATCTAATGAACTTAACTTCATACTTTATCTACTGATGAGTTATTTAGCACAATTGTAGATCTCTTGAATCTGGTGAATGAAATATATCAAGAATATTCAAAATACCAAACTTTCACAAACCTTATTACGTTCTATGTAATTTTAATTATCAGAAATACATTCATTATAAACACAACAACTCAAAAAACTCATTTTAAATCAAATTTTTAAAAAGTTCATTGTGATTTATTAAACAAATAAATTAAGTGAGTCCTAGACTCAAAAATATCCCCCTATTTTGAAATCAAAAAATACATAGAAGAAATTGAAAAGATCAAATAAAATTAACAAAACACTCTTAGTGAATAGACTCCCTTATAAATTTTCCTTTATTTTATTCAAAACACTTCAGAATAAACTTTTTATTGTTGAATAGGTATAATAATAAACTTTCAACTAAATTAAGTTTTATAAATTTAAATAAATTTATCCCCCATTTTTACATTAAAAGGGAAATAAAATGGAAAATCAAATAATGAAATAAAAGAAAATATAGTAGGAAATTTTAAATTTAGTTATATTAGGAATTTTTCAATCATATATTTTGGTTTTTTATGATACTTCTATAGCTATGTATCTTTAATAATTCCTTTTAACATGGTTAATGTAATGAAATTTTTCTACATTACTTCCATTATGACCATTATTTCATATCCGATGATATTTTCTTATATGATGACTTCATATGTTGAACTTCATCTTCTTGAAAAATATTTAAGATCTTATCAATAATTTCCATATAATATAACACATCTTTCTTCATTATCAAATTTTTATCGTCACCTTCTTCATTATTGTTTCATGTGATTTTATCATCTACATCTATGTATTTCACTATTTTTCTAAGAGGATATTTGAGTTTCATAGATGGTCTTTTGGGATTCTTCTTATATTCTATCTTAGACATTATTCTATTTAAATTCATTTCAATATAAGATAATAAAGAATATAAATAATGAGTACTATTAAAAAATTTACAAGGGGTTCTTATAAATTCATCTGAGAAGGATAACTTCTAAAAAAATTCCTTTGATGTATGAATAGTCCATAATATTTCTCAAAAAAATGTGTGGCCAAAACATATATCGTATGAATATTTTTTAAGAAGTGAATTTATAAATAATTTATATGAAAATAAATTTGTTCCCTTTCAAAATAAATGAGATAATAATACCCCTACAAAAATTAATTCAATCATATGAATAAAATATATAACCATCTATATTTTTAAACATCTCTCCCTTTGTGAAATAAAAAAAATGTGGGAAGGATAAATTAGCATAAAACATATCTATAGAAGATAATTTTTCCTAAAGTTATCTTATAATAATAATTGAAAATATTCCTCATTCAAGGATAGTTCAAGGAAACTCTAAGACTTCACAATTCTGGGGCTTGGATATCATGAAGAATAAGATTGAGCAGGCTGAGCAGGGGCTTGAATCTCAATGGGATGATATTTCTTTCAAAACCCTTATTAACCAAAATAACTATCTTGTAGACTTGCATATCTAATGGGAAAATATACTAGAGAATGGTATATGGTGACCTATATTAAATAAGATCATAAAAATATTTCCTTTTTTCATGCTTTCATCAAGGGAAGGAATAGATCCAACGCTCCTAAAATTCTCCTTGAATGTGGATCATTTACCAATGACCCACAAGTGGTGAGAGGCATGGATGGGACTCAATTTTTCTCTTTACTTGTAGTTGATAACCCTCACATGAAGGATGGCTACCCCTCAGGTTAGGATGACATTTTTGAATCCATCCCACATGTGGTTTCTCAAGATATCAATGGAGAATTTGTGAGGTTTCCCAATGGGAAAGAGGTGTGGAAGGTTGTTCCTACACTCAACTCTGAAAGCACTCTCATACCAGATGAATTTTCGGGATCATTTTATATCACTTCTTGGGACCCTATAAAACATGGTCTAGTGGGATGAATTCAGGACTATTTTTGTGGGGGGGTTACATTGGTGGAATGTTCCACCACTCTTATCCTCATCCCCAAAGTTAATGACCCCTCCGCCTTAAAGAAATTCAGGCGAATTAGTATGTTTAAATTTTCCTACAAAGTTTTGGATACCGTTATTAATCATTTTCTTTCTTTTCACCTACATAAGTGGGTCTATATTGAGAAAAAAGGTTTCCATTAAGGCATCTACACTCAAACTTCCATTTCCATGGATCGGGAAATGTTGAGTGATATTAATAAGAAATTATCGGATTCAAACATTGTAATTAAACTTGATATGCATAAATCCTATGACCTAGTTGAGTGAATTTTTATTATCAAAGGCATGAGATAGATGGGTTTATCTGAAAGTGTGGTTGATATATTCTTAAGATTCATTGGGTATCTATGGTTTTAAGTTAATTTCATGGGGAAAATCAATGGTTTCCTTAAATTGGTTTGTGGATTATGATAGGGAGAATCCCTCTCCCATAGTATCTTTATTGTGATGCAAGATTATTATAGTAGATATTTTAATTATTTTAGCTCTATCAGGTGGATTTTTCCTTTCTATTGAAAGCCAAACTTTCTCAGAATTACTCATCTCTTCTTTGAGAATGACCTTATTATTTTTCTCAATGGAAGTATTAATAATATTTAAGATTTTAACAGTATTCTGGATGTTTATTATAAATGTAGTGTTAAGATCATTAATCATGCTAAATGTGGTTTATATCTCTCTAGGAATTGTTCAAGTGGAAGGGGGAGAAGGATTAAAGACAAACTGGGGATCACCAAGAAACAATTTCCAATGGAGTATCTAGGAGCCCCAATTTTCCCAAACAAGGTTAATAACAACCATGATGAATGGGGAGGGTTTCTTTGGTGTAGCGATATCCTGGCCAAATTTAATTTTCTTTTTTGGAATTTATTCAATTATTCTATTCCCATAGATGATGGGGTGCACTTTAAAGGAGTTCAATTATCCTCCAGGTGATCTTGCTACCCCATTTCTAGAGAAGAGTATGTGCAGCACCTATTCTTAAAAAGTGTTGGGGCTTCCCATATTTGGACTGACTTAAATGATTTCACAGGATGAGAGTTTCAGGATTTATTTGGGGACAATGTTCTTAATTCTTGGTTCCACATCTCAGGGATCAACATTTATAAGTGTAAGGAGAGGTCCTTGCTATTTGTGACTGGATGTTGGACCCTTTGGTCTGCGTGTAACAAGTCTAGGCATGATAGTTCTCCAAACTCCTAGTAAGCAATGATAATAAGGGTGAGGTCACTAGAATTGGATCTATCCATGCTTCTCAAAAAAATATATAAGTATCCTTCCCTTTGGAGGATCTTGGTAGACAGGGGAATCTCCCTTTTATCTCATATCATAGAACTTCATGGAAATTAGGTTTGACAGATCCCCCTAGTGATTGGATTCAAATTAAACATTGATGGATCCTAAATTAATGATTCTATGATAGGAATGGGAGTTTTTCGTGACCATAAAGGTTCAATTATCCATTTTTTTAGTTTGTGGTTGGATAATGAGGAATCTCTTATAGTGGATGTATCTACAATTTTCAAGGTTTTACAATTGTGTCTCTCCTAGGGTATCTTGGTCCATCAGGTGGAAAGTGATGTTATGATTATTCACAGATCAATTCAAGGTACATGATCTACTCCCTAGGATATCACCTATTTTATTTGGAACTGTAAGAGGCTACTACTGAATTACATTAGTCTTGTGCACTCTTATATTGGAGGTAACATGGTTGTTGACTTCATGGAATCCTTAGCCTCACCCAACAACCCCTGTATTATTTTTAGTAGCACTGACTCTCTTCCCCTTGATAATTCTACCTTGGTGTGGCATGATTCTTTGGGTTTGTATTATGTTAGACCACCTTGAATTGTTTCAGGAACTATCCCCCTTTTTCCATCTATAAAATTCTTTATGTTGGATGGAATAAATTGAAATTGAAAAACTGAAAAAATAAGATTGAAAACATGATAAAATGAAATTAAAAATAATACAATGAAATTAAAAAATTGATAAATATATTTTCCCACTTTTTTAAGAGATTTGTAATGTAAGGATATAGATTGAACAAGAATAAGATTAAATATCACTTTAATTTTATCATTCAAAACTTTGTTTTAAGTAATTTAAATATATCAGAATTAAGAGATCTTATAAAATATCATCAAATGGATTTTTTTTGATAAATTTAAGAACCATATCTTATTTTTATGTGTAATTCCTAAGGAAATTTTGTCTTACATCTATGTTCTTTACTCATGAGTGATGTTTTGGGTTTCTAGATAAGGAAGTGGCACTAGTACTATCATATAGAATTAAAGTTACAGGAAAACTCAAACCAAAATTTCATTAATGTGTTTTTCATTCACAACACTTGATCACAACAACATCAAGTTACACATATTCAACTTTAAAATTGGAAAGTGTTACATAATTTCTCTTATTGTTAGACCACAAAACTAAATATTCTTCAAATAAATGACACATTCAAGTAGTAGATTCTATATCTAACTTATAGACTCTAAAGTTGAATCTAAGTAACTTCTAAGAAAAAAATAATTTAAAAAATAATATAATAAACCAAATTACAATGTGCTTTTAGGATAATGGAAAATTTGTTTCACCACTTTTAAACATGATTCCATTGTATTTACTTGAAATCTCACACATAGACATACTTAAAACATAATTTATGGTTAACAAGTTTTAATATTAAGTAAACTATTGATCATACTTATAAAATGTTTTTGATTTAACAATTTAATTGTTTCATCAAGATTAATTTTAAAATAACTTTCTATCGAAGTACTTATATTTGATTCATTTTAAAAACCAAATAACTTTAGTAAGTCCTTAATATATTTATGCTGAGTTAAATTATTTCCTTTTTATTTTTGATAACTTTTAAAAACTAATAAAAAAATTAACTTTTCCCATCATACTCATTTCAAACTCATTTTTCATAAGATCAAAAAAACTATCGGTTAGAGTTTTTTGAGTTAAACCAAAATTAATGTCATCAAAATAAATTTGAACAATAATTTTTTCATTAAAAAATAATTATTTAAAGGTATGATTCAGAACTTCATTTAGTAAAATTATTTTGAATTAAATATCCGGTAATTCTATTATACTCTGCTCTAAGAGATTTTTTATTTCAATAGAGTGATTTAGTAAATTTAAATAATTTTTTTTGAAATTTAGTATCTTTAAAACCATGTGGTTGTTCAAAATAAAATTAATCTTGAACATATTTGTTTATGAAATCACTTTTAACATCCATTTGATATAAATTAAAATTCATATATGCTACAAAGGTTAGTAGGATTAGGATATATTATAGTCTAGATACTGGTGAAACATTATCACCATAGTCTATAGCTTCCTATTGAAAATAACCCTTAGAAATAGGTCTTTATTTATTATTATTAATAATTCCATTTTTTCACATATATTTATAAAAATATAATTTAGTTCAATTAATGTAAGATATTTAGTTCATTCAACTAAGGTCCAAACTCAATTTCATTCAAATTGATTGAGCTCTTATTTTAGTTCCCTTATCTAAATTTTATCACCTAAGGCATCATCTACCATTTTTGGCTCAAATTATGATAGTAAATCATGATTATCAAATTAATTTATTAAGTAATATATAGTTTTAACCAGTTAAATTACAACCCCAATAATATTATTGTCATGATGATTCCTTAAGATGTATCGGTTCATAGTAAAAGTTATTAAATGATATTCATCTAATAGATGTACATATTCTGTTGAAGTAATCTTTGGATAATGAAAATCTGATGATATTACTTCTAGAGGATTTACTATATGTATTTATGAATCAAATTTCAGTAAATTAATAGAATAATTTTTGAAAAAATCATCTAAATGATGAATTTATAGAGGTTTCACAAAATAAATAGGAACAAATTTATCAAAATTTACATGAATCATTTCCTAAATAACATCTTTTCATGTATTAAAAACTCTATAAGTCATATTATATATAGAATAAATAATAAAAATTCATTGACTATCTTTTGGATCAAATTTTGGAAGTTGATATTTATTATTCAAAGTAAATATTTTATATCCAAAGACTCTAAAGTAATAACATTTTGGTTTTCTTTCATTCCACAACTCATAAAAAGCTTTATCGCAAAAAGGTCTAAGTAAAACTTGGTTTGTAGTATAAGAAGAATTACGTGCAACCTCGGTCCAAAAATGTCTAGAAATATAATAACCACTTAGAAAAATTTTAAAAATCTCTTAAGGTATTATATTTATTCATTCAACTATATAATTTTTTTATGGTGTTCTAGACACAAAAATATTTTGAGTAATATATTTTTTTATATAAAAAGTTTAGATTATGATTTCATAAACTCACCACCATAATCACTCTAAATAGTAACCAAATATATGTTTTTCTGATTTTTAATAGAAGAATGAAAAACCCTTTAAATGAGATAGATATTATTATTTTTTTCGGACAAAATAGACCCAAGTACATCTAGTTTAATCATCAACAAAGGCATGCACATAATTTTTTCCCACCATTTTTATAGTCTTTATAAAACCAAATAAATCCATGGGAACAAACTATAAAGCTTCATAGGCTGATTATTCATTTGTAAACTTAAAAATAGAATATTTTTTTCTTACCAAATTTACAAGGATCATAGACTCTAGTTGAGTTAAACATATGTTTTGGTAGATCCACAACATGTACATTCATGGAATGTTTAGTTAAATTAAAAAAGATATAGTTTTATAATATCTTATTACATAAACAAGATAAGTCTCTTGTTTTACTTAAATAAGGATAATCCTAATGACTTAAATCTTTTAAGTCGAGTTTCTAAAGATTTTTATTCCCATCCACAAATAAAATATAACAACCTTCTAAACATTGAAAAATACATTTATAATTTTTGAAGTTCACAAGATAAAACTCATTAAATAATTGAATAATGCTGATAAGGTTGTAATTAAGTCTTAAAAATATAAAAAATGTTAAATTAATGCATTAACTAGAAAAGAAATATCATTAGTTTCAATGATTTATCCCTATGAATTTTTTCCAAAGTAACTCATCCTCTATTCAGTCTTCTTAAATTTAAAAAGTTGTAATTGTCTATAGTCATTATTGATAACAAACATTACCCATGTACCATTTATTTCTACTATTGGTACTCATATTCTTTCTTTGAAAATAATAAAACTATGTTATTTATACCTAGACATTTCTAGGTCCAGTTACATTGGAAAATAAGATTCTAGGAACTTATATTTTCCAAACTCTTTTATATAGAATAGTTATTAGTTATTCTAGAAAAAAAATATTTATGAAAACCAAAAGACTAAAAAAAATTAAAGGTCAAAATTTATTCATGTGACCTATTCTTTGAAATTTAGTGAAAAAGGTTTCAATTTTAGGTACAAAATAGTTTGATTAAAAATGAGGTTTATTTGTAAGTATAACCAATTCCATTATAAATTCTTGATGGTTTAAGTTGTCTATAAATTTTATCAAAATTTTCTTTACCAAAATTAAGGTTATATATAATCTAATTTAAGATATTAACTTAATATTTAAGATTTACAATGAAATTCAACACATTTAAGTTTGAATATAAATTAGACTTAGTAACTAATCATGATAGAAGTTTTTAAACATCAAAAGTTAACTTTGAAATTGTATTATTTGGTTTAATAAGACTTGATTAAACATATTATAGTTATTCTTCACCATTTTATTTTCATTTTCCATGAAATTTACAAGTCTAACAAATTCATGAAAATTAGTTAAATATTCATCTTAATCTGATGAATTATCTTTTTTATAATCTGATGTGTTAACTTTTTATAATCTAATGAATTTTAATAGTCACCCCTGAGGTATAGGTAAATTTGGAATCAAGAGTTAAATTTCACTAGGATTCATAAGAAACCTTCTCCATGATATATATTCATATTTCATTAAATATATATATAACCTAATAATTTTATGACTTTTATTGTCACTATCTTCCAATGAAACTATCAAAATATGTTTCACCCTCACTTTCACTCTAGGTTTCTAAAGATTTCAAGCTCTCATTACCTTTAATTTTAGAATATCTCTTTAGAATTTTATATTTCCTATTTAATTCAATACAGTATGGACTAATATGATTTTTCTTATTACATTCATAGAATATAATATCATAGGACTCTTTCTTATCATGTATAACATTTCTATCTTTTTTATTAATATATTTGATTTTTTAATTACTAATAAGATTATTCACCCTTCTATCAAGTTGAGTAATCTCATTTTCACTATCATATGAATTGTTTCAATTATAATACTTATATTTATTCTTATAAACATAATATTTAGAGTCATTATTATAGGGATTAAATTAAAACAATCAAGATTACTCAAATTAGATGAAAAACTATTCTATTATTCCTTTTCTCTTTCTCAGAATTTCTCTTTAGTCTGTTTTAATATTGCATTAAATTAATAATGAAGTCATCCATATTTAACTTTGTCAAATTTTTAGTGCCATCAATAGTTTTCCTATTTAATTCTCATTACTTTGGCATTATGTTAATAAATTTTTCAATAATTTGATCTTCCGATAATTTTTTCTCACCTAAATATTGTAGATTATTCACAATTGTCATAAAATTTTAATGAATTTGAGTTGTTATTTCACTGGGTATGAAATTAAAATATTTATAATCCACTCTTGAAATAGATCTCTGAGTTTCCAATAATTTTGATTTTCCAAAATGAGTAACCTCTAACTTATTCTATATTCATTTTTCTATTTAATGGGATGATATTTGACTATAAATATTCCTAGTAATAGAATATAAAAAATTATTATGAACATTATGGTTTACTTGATATTATAGTTATTCCTTATGATAAAAATGAAAAATTTTATTCTCTAGAAATTTATAGTTTCTATTCATCATTATAATGTTTTCAACTACAATATTAATAATGAAGGAATTCATGCAATCGTACCAATATTCATAATCATCTCCATTAAAAATTAGTGTTCTTATCAGACTTAAGATTTTGAGTGTTCCAACCATTAATCTTCCCATAAAAAAATATATTTCCTCTACTGAAATAGTTATTGTAAGTAAACTAAGATATAATTCCAAAAAAACTAATATAAATTTAAATAAAACATAGAAATAAGTAGATACTTTCTCTGATACCAACTTTTTTCCAAGATTGGTTAGTGAAGTAAATACAAGAAGGGGGTAAATTGTAGTTTTAAAATTAAATTACAATTTTCATCTTCCATGAGTATTATGTTTGTAGATTTTTTGAATTACTTATCAGATCAAATATCATAGTAAAAATAGTGTGTGTATTAGAAATATAATCTATATGAAATGTAATAAAACACAATAGAAATAAATAAATTGGTATTTTAACAACTATCGACTAAATTATTAACACATTGAAAATTTTAACTATCAGTAATTTAGTAACTACCTATACAACACAATAGAAATGAATAAATGAATAAATATGTTATTCAAAAATGAACACAATATAAATTTTAAAAATATATAGAGTATTGGTTAATAAACCAAAATAATCCTTAAAATGTATTATTAAAATACACCCTTTGACCATATAAGTAAGGAAGTTTGTAGTTAATAATTTAGGTATCCCTAATTTTAAACCTAGGGAAGTTATCCTATCTTTCTATCCTTGAATTACGTCTACATAACTTATTAGTAGCTATAGTTTCCTATCCCTACTCACTCCCAAAATGCATAAACTTGCTTATCAAATTGATAGCAATTCTCTTCCACAAACCAAAAGTACTCAAGATCTGACTTCTAATCCCTAGATGCCTTTGATCATGAAAGATTGATAAATGAATAATTAAAATGATAAAAAAATAATAGATCTATAAGGAAAACCTCACACAAAAGTATCTCAAATCCATATTGCTCATAAAGAAAACTTTACACTGATCAGAATCACTCTCGAGGAAATGAGATATTACTATCTAGATTCAAAATGATTAGATACTTTCTTCACATCAAGTAATTCTACTTCACATCACTACCTATCTCTTCTTTCCCCTCAAATTTATGGCTCTATTTATAGTATGCATTCTAACAAACTTCAACAGTTGTATTTACTTTGGATTTAGAGTCATTTATAATAGTATTATAAGAAACATCATCATATTCTAATGAATTTATCTTATTTATTTATCTATTGATGATGTTATCCAACACCACTATAGTTCTCATAAATATAAGGAATGAAATTTTTTAGAAAATTTTAGACTATCTAACTTTCACAAACCTTATTAAGTTCTCTAGAATTTGATTTGATGGAAATACATTCTATATAAACACAATAACTCAAAAAACTCAAGTTAAATAAAATTCATAAGAATTTTATTGTTATTTATAAGATAAATAAATAAAGTGATTTATAGTGTAAACATTGGGAACACATCATTTATAGTGAATGTGAATAATTAAAAACTCGTTTTTTGAACTATTTTTTATGGGTATTTTTTATGGACATAGTTATTTGTGTTGAGTTTTTGAGAAAAACTCAAAATCCATCAAAACAAGTAGCCACAAAAAATAATTTTCTTTCTTATCTAAAAATAATTTATGATGTAAACTCTCGATCACAAATAAAATTATTTCCAAAATATTTACAATGGACTAGAAATTCCAGCATAAATAATTCTTTCATGTAAAATATATTTGTGGCGAAAATATTAATTCCAACATAAATAACTATTTCACACCATAATGAGTGCAATTCTAGTAAAAATATATGCATCGGTTTTCTGGTTAATCACAAATATTTATTAATAAAATTTTATTTATATTGTAAAATTTATTCCCTTTCAAAAAAATAAGTTAATAAAGACTATTTACATTGTAGTTATGATTCGTCACAAAAAATTGTTAATAAATATTATTTACATTATATTTTCTAAGAGTCTAATAGAAATATATTTTGTCTTAGATAAGTTTAAGTTATAAAAATTAAAATATTAAACCAATTTGATTCGATTTATATCCTAAAATAGTTTAAGATGTGTTGTTAAAGTAAGATAATTTAATAGGATACATTGTGTTACTAAAATGATCTCAAAGAAATGTTTAAATAGAAAGGTTCTAATAAATAAGATGATGATGATATCAGAAAGAGTTCTAAGTAGAAAAAAAATTATTAACTTGATAACATTGGATATTGTGAAGTAAAGAAGTTTGGATATTATTGTAACATCCCAACCTAGGATCCATTTATCCCATGCCCTGAGCCAGTGGTTCACATGGCCTCGAGCATGCCTCCCCATATGCCAGAGGCTTCCGACTAGTAGTGAAGGTGTAACAGTGGTGAAGTGGGGAAACTATACACTCTTATCATAGTGGCATAGTGTATACAATAGTACACATACAATAGTAGAAGCATATATAAATAGACAGAACAAATAAACAAGTGTTGAAGTGTAAACAACTAAAAAGTGATAACAATATAAAAAACCTCTTTAGAAGTGTCAATACATGGATTCATGGCATGATGATATAAAAAAGGGGGAATAGGGGATAGGTATACAATCATGCTATAAAAAATCTAAAAAAACAATAAAAAGGATGCTCTACTAGCACCTCAAGTGTATGCTCGGTCCTTTGCTCCTAATCTCTAACTATATGCAAAATGTATCAACAACCTATAGCAGGGCCCTTTACCTTATTATAACCTATATACATATAATATTCTTAGGTACCAAAGTCACCCTGAGTAGGGTTTGAGATAAAAATATCAGTAGGCCACCACCAATGGTGTCTACATGTAATATAATCAATGCTCCTAACTAAATAGTGTGCATGCATAAGAAATTAATTAAAAATACTGGAAAAAATAAACAATCGATCACTCATGTTTCTAAAGGAGACTTGGTGGATCTACTTGCTTCAACTTATGGCTAGAATGTGTATTAATAGTAACCATATACATATAGTATAATATATATTTATATACTACAGTTATATATTTCATCAACCTATATGGACCAAGTACATGCGGACATAAGTGGCCATATACTTGGAATACTAATTACTGGTTGTCCAGGGCATAACTCAGACATTCATAACCATTATAATGAGCCTATAAGATCAATAAATAGGTTAAATTCCCTACATCTCAAAATGAGTGTGAGATTTTATGCTAATCACTCAAGATGTTGAGTGTGTCATAATGTCAACACTTGAATAAGGGACACAGTGCATCAATCCCAATATCTAACTCATGTCAATGGTGTGAGATGTTATGATAAACACCTGATGTAAGATAGGATGATACCATCATTCTCAATATATCCATTACCATCATACCAAATCATATATAAATGAATCATCATATTTATAATATAATACATGAGGTATTACCTCTAATGTGTCATGTTCATCAAGTATATATATATAAACAAGGCATAATAGTTCAATTAAGCAATTGGTAATGCATAATATATGGCATATCATTTCCACCCTTCATAAGGCATTCCATTTAATCCATTTCATTTATTTAAGTAAAATAAAACCAACATGTATAATCCAACACATATAAACAAATCTACATGATTCATTTATAATTGGAAACTTAATTTATAAAGGTCAAAACTCATTTAGAGGGGTTCCATGGTTAATATGGTAACTGCCTACATGGGAAATTCCAAGTATAGGTGAGCTAGGCACTTAGGGATGACTTAGGTTCCATCAAAAAATCATACAATGATGTAAAATCCATTTTGAAACTCATTTTAATGCTTATGAGGAGATCCATCCATATACACATTTTACCATATAGGGAAATTCAACTTAGAGCACCTAAGGGGTGTCCATAAATGTGGTAACCATACTCTAAACTACTAAACAAGGATCAAAGGGCGTGTATCATGGTATGATGATCAATTTGATATGATGAAATTAATAAAAAGGGGATGCTTGGAAAACATTGGTGTGGGGTATAATGGAATAGCTATGAGACATCAAAACTCATGGGGAAAATAATGATACCACCTACCTAAAAGTCATAGACGACTCCTCACTCGATATCAGCCTCAGATTTGGAGTAGGTTGGAAGAGATCTAAGAAATGATTCAACACGCTTGAAATAGGTAAAATGAGTTTTCACCTAAACATAATGATAGATTCAATGATAAACTTGATAGGAAGTGAGAGGATTTGAGATCTCTCCATAAGGAATCCAATTGCTTCAATGGATCTTGAATTGGACCCCAGATTTGGGAGTTATCTCAATGTCTATATTGGATTGAGGGAGATATCTGGGATAATAGATCTAAGGAAAACTATTGGAAATATTAAGGAGGTTAAAAAGTTAAATGAGAGGAAAAATTTTAATTTCACCTCAAAAAGGGGAGTGCAGAGTTTGGCCAAACTATGAACAAACTGTATTACAGCTACTGTATAAGTAATTGACTCTCCATGTTTCCAAAATTATGCAAAAACTATGAGAAATTCCACTATCAAAAACCTATAGTTTACCACATGGACGTGTTCCTGGAGTAGCACAGTTTTAGACAAACTATATGCCTCCTACTACACTTATCTTTTACCTCATACTGTAAGAAGTAAACATGTGGCCTGGGCTGCATGGTTTATACTAACTATGTAGCCCAGTTATTTTCCCATTTTTAGAACTCTAGGCTCTGAACAAGCCTTAGATTCTCCCAATACCTTCCTTAAATTGTAGTGCATGTTTACCAATATTAAAATAAGGTTTTAAATTAAAAAGAAAATTATCCATTCCTTCATGAAAATATGGGTCATTACAACCTCCCCTCTTCAAAGTAACTCATCCTATAGTTTTTCTTCTATGGTTAAAGAGGTATTTTCAACAAAGAGTTACAACCACTGGACATGTATATCAGCTTCCCATTCTTAGGTATCATCCTATACTTGGTCTTGATTCTAGAACACCCATACCAGAGGAACTAACCTTCCTTAGAGTGTCTTCATGCTCTGATCCACGATACAAATTGGATACACCCTAAAAGAAGTATCTACATCTCGCTCAACCTCATCAGGCTAAAATACATGTGATGGGTCTGGATAGTATTGTAGAAGCTAAGATACATGAAATAAATCATGAATAGACCAGTATCTCTGAGGATTTTACAACTGGTAAGTCACTGGTCTGATCTATTTGACAACCTCGAAAGGTCCATTAAAACCTCGATGAGAGATTTTCCTACTTCTAAATATGTATATGGCCCAACTTGGGATAGACCTTTAAGAAAACATAGTCTTTGAACTCAAACTCTAGAGTTCACCAATGTTTATTGGCATGTAACTACTGTCTAGAATGATCTGCCATCATGTGATTTTTGATTAGTTGGACCTACTCTATAGTCTCTTACATGACATGTGGTCTAAGAACAGCTACATCCCCTACCTCTAGTCAACATAGAGTTGAATGGAAAGGAATTCCATATAAGGATTTATATGGATCCATCTCTATGGTAGCATTAAATATAATATTATAAGAGAACTCAACAAAAGGAATGTATTTTCCCCATTAACCCCCAAATTCAAGGAAACAAGCATGGATCATGTCCTATAGCACTTGAATAGTGTGCTCTATCTATCCATCGGTCTATAAGTGATATTCTATGCTCAGAAGCACCTATGTACCCAAGTTCTTATGTAACCCCTACTATAACAATGATGTAAAGAAATAATCTCTTCTAGAAATGATAGAACAAGGAGCTCCATGAAGACGTACAACCTCCCTGATGTACAGGCTTCCTATCTCATCTACTGAGAAGTTATCTCGCACAAGTAAGAAATTTACAACCTTCATCAAATGATCAAATACAACCCACATTATATGATTTCCATGAGGTGATCTAGGTAGTCCAATCATGAAATTCATCAAAACATCATCCCATTTACATTCGGGAATGGACAATGGCTGTAAAATCCCTATTGGTTGCTGATGTTTCATCTTCACCTACTAATGGGTGGAACACCGAGTGATGAAATCAGAAATCTCATGTTTCATACCAAGAAACCAATACTGGTGTTTAATATCTTGATACATTTTACTTATATTGAGGTGAACCACCTGTGTTGAGGCATGGAATTCCTGCATTAGCTGCTCTCTGATGTATGTTGGGACCCATACACACCCATGGAAAAGTAAAGAGTCATCCCCATCCATGGTTTATCCTGAAGATTTATCTTCATATGATTTGTTTTCCCATAGGATGAGGCCATCAAGTTAAGATAACTACATCATTATTACCCATTCCAGAAGAGTAGAAGTCATTGTTAGGGCCAATATGATAGTTTTTTATGGTCCTCCTAAACCTGAATGTGCATCTCTAAGAATAAATCCATCAGATTACATTCTCCACTGGACTTCTGAACTTCCTATGTCTAAGTATTTTAGCTGATATAATTAGTTATATCATTTCATTTACCAGGCATGTAGGGTATCTTGAAATCAAACAACTGTAGGTACTCAATCCACTATCACGACCTGAGATTCAGATCCCTCTGTGTAAATATGTACTTGACAATTTTTTGGTCAATTTATTCCACAAAATGCTTTCCAAGTAGATAATGTCTCGAACAGTGAAGATCAAGAACTAAAACAGTTATCTCGTGGTCATTTTTTGGGTAATTCTTCTTGTGAGGCCTCAAATGGTGAGATCCATATGTGACAAATCATTCATCCTGCATCAAAATAGCTCAAATCCTAATACCTGATGTGTCGCATTAGACTGTATAGATCCTTCCTAGCTCTAGAAGAATCAGTATCTATACTTAATTCAAATTACCCTTGAACTTATGAATGTATACTTCACAATATTATAGCCATATGAATTTCTCACCTTTCTTCATCGAGCTTAGAAGTGGTGCTGAAAGGCATGATAAATCCTAGATGAAGCATCTATATTATCCAACTAGCCCCAAGAAACTCTGAATGTCAAATATATTCTTGGGATTCTACTAGAAAACTAAATCTTTCACTTATTTGTGTCCACTGAAACTCTTGACTCTAAGATAATGTGACCTAAGAAGTGAAATTTTACTATCCAAAAGTGGCATTTTCTAATATTATCATAGAGCTGATTCTCTCTCAGTGTATTCATAATAATCATGAGATGGGTTTCATGGTCATGTATTGGGCATGAATACACTAAGTTATCATCAAAAAATACTACCATGAATGAATATAGATAGGGTTGGAAAATCGGATTCATAAGATCCATAAAAATAGCAGGTGTGTTCATGATTCTGAACGGCATAACTAGGTACCCATAAAGATCATACCTCATCCTCAAATTTGTGTGAGGTATGCCTAGGGACATGAAATGCACCTGGTGATAGCCTAAACTAAAATCTACCTTTGAAAACACTCTCAATCCTTGGATTTTATCAAATATTTCATCTATTCTAGGTAGTGGATATCGATTCTTTACAGTGAGATGATTAAAACGACTATAATCTACAAAAATCCTAAAGGTACCATCCACCTTTTTATAAAAAAAGACCAGTGAACTCCAAGAAGAAGTGTTGGGGTGTATAAATCCTTTAGCCACCAGATCCTTTAATTGCTTCTTTATCTCC
The DNA here is from genome assembly GCA_963277665.1 of Viscum album. NCBI lineage: Eukaryota > Viridiplantae > Streptophyta > Magnoliopsida > Santalales > Viscaceae > Viscum > Viscum album. Next base: position 330,837,875 of record OY728164.1, read on the forward strand.
AGAAGCTCCTTAGGTGCCATCCTATAAAGAGTAATGGACACTAGTGCTGCTCCTAGAACTATATCAATGGTGAACTCTACCTCTCGTGCTGAACGTAGACCAAAGAATTCATCGGAAAATACTTCCCTAAAACACTCCACTAATAGAGGGGAAAATGGGTATCAACCACTAGTCATCCAAGAAAATGTGGGCGATCTGATTTATCACACTACCCAGCCTCTATTTATTGGGTCTTGATCATGATTCTTGAAAATCCTATTCTTCATTATGCATGTTCTTACTACCCTCTGGTGATTTAAACATGACCCTTCAATGATAGTAATCAATATGGGCTTGATAGGGAACTAAATATTTCATCCTAATGATTATGTAAAAACCAATCATTTTAGGGAAGAAAAGGTTCTACGTGAAAAGGTATCTTCTTATCTCAAGGGGAAAATACTTACAATAATGAATTCCCTCTAATCGGATACCTAACGGGATATCAAGAATCTTAACACCATGAAAGTGTTTAATCTTGAGGCCCAGACTTCCCATAATAGTCTCAGATATAAATTAGTGTGACACATCTATTTTAAATAGAGAAGACACAATAGTGAAGGTAAATAGAATAGTACCTTAAACTATATAAGGTCAAGTGCTATGTTCCTTTGGTGTAGGCTAGACTACATATAACTGACCAGTACCATAGCCCTGAGTCACTGCCTGGCTACCCTAGGCAAGCTCACTCTACTGGTGCTGAGAATCATAATTCTGATTGTATATGCCCCGACCACCACCTCATCCTGATCAGCTAGTGATATTCTAGCCTCCTTCTTATCATGATTCTACTGTCCTACTCTTGAATTTTGATTGGTCATAAATACCCTCTAACTAGGAACAGATGGTAAATTTCTATAGAAATGTTGGATATGGACCATCCTTCCATAGACTATACACTCCACTAGATCCAAAAAGCATTAAGGTTGAGTATTCTCCATCTTTCCGTACTAGTGACATATCAAAAATCTATCTGCATGAGGAGCCTGACTATTAATGCCTCTATGAGTAGTCTCAAAATTTCTCTTTCTTCTAGAAGAAGAACCACTGGTGGATCTTGGTATCAAATCACCCTTACTCACACCTTCATCTTCCCTCAAGTTTCACTTGATAATAAGGGTCTGGTTGAAAATTTCAGAAATGGTAGTTTACCTGAATACATTGACCTATAATCAAAGGGCATAAACCAATCCATCCTTGAATTTTTTATCGTAATAAGGTCATCACCTGCTAGAGTAGGAGAGAATCATTGTAGCTATGTGAAACGAGAATATTATTCCATAACAGTCATACTTCTATACTATAGGTTCATGAATTCTCTATCTCTTTCATCCCTCAAAGGCTAGGGAAAGAAATAATCACAGAATATCATCTATAAATCCTCCCAGACCATGTCTCTATGCATATCTACCTGGGTGATAACTTCCCACCATCGCTCGGTGGAATCATGTATCATATACACTAAAATATTAAACCTCCAATCTAGAGGAATCTATAGATTCTCAAATATAGAAAGGATAGATTTGAGCAAATAATCGGAATCATGTGATCCACCATCCCCTGAAAAAGTGGGAGGATGATACTACTAGAATCTCTGAGTCAACTCTACCATACTCGGGGCAGGTCGAATTGTAAGGACCTGACCCCAATTTCCCTAAGATGGTTCCTTATTTTATTACATTGGAATATAAACAAGGAATATGCATCTCTAAGGACCAAGTATTTTAGTAGATTTGGAAACAAGATACATACATAAGTTCAACATTGCAACTTGAAATGGAAAACAACATAGAAACTCCTTTGACAACATCCATAACTCCTCTATTATTTCAGTATTTAATTCATAATAAACCTCTTCATGTCCTAGGAAAATGAAACATAAGAAATGGGTGAGCTCAAATGATCATTAAGGGTAAGAAATACAGTTGAATATATTGTAAACAAAAAAATTAGGCATGGTGAAGAACTAAAAACACGTGCATTTAAAAAATGAACTTGAACACATTATGGAAGGAATAAGAGATAAATAAATAATGCCACAATAAAACATAATAATGGGTATTCTACTAGTTTAATAAACTCATGAAATTTAAATTACTAGTTTTATAATGAGTGAATGCATAATGTGGGACATCATAACCATACCTTCAATTTCTCGTGTCAAGACCATAAATAATCATTTTGTCAAGGCCTTGTGTTAAGACTGTAGTTTGTCTCATGAGACATACTGATACATAGAGGGGCTATAGAGGGCCCCAACTAAAACTTACTAAGTTCAATGCATTCCAAATATGAATAGTGTTAAATATAAACAACATATACATTCATATTGAAAGTAATATATAAAATGTAAATAAATTTCCTTGAAAATTAAGCATAAACACTAACCATTCAGAGTAAATTGGTGAATGGTTTTAAGATAGCACATACAAAGTCAAAAAATAATAAAACATTCAATTAAATATGGTAGATAATATCATAATATATTAAACCTAATAATATATAAAAAATCAACAAGATTTTTGAAATATATGAAGATACTCTTATAAAATCATCAAGTAATTCTTGAGATAAATACTCTTTCACTTTAAAAATAATATTTCTTTTGGAAAAATATTTGTATAAAACCAGAAGTGAAATAAGATAGTGATTTCATAATAAAATGAGTGATTTTATAAAGGTAATTTTTTCCAAAAATATATTATAGAGTGTCTTTGAAAATATGTAAGAAGTTGAGAAATTCCCTTGAATCAGGCTTGTATTTCAGGAAGAATTTTTGAAAGATCCTTTTAAAACATATAACTCCCCACAAATGAAAGTATAATTCTAGTTAGTATACATATATAGAAAATTATCATATAATATATGAGAAGTACATATGAATAAATAATAATTTAATTGAGGTAAGTATAGAATAAGAGTAATCCGAATGAAAGTGGAGGTCGGGTAGAAAACCCTTACCTTAAGTCCGAATGTGTTCCGATCTTAAACTAAAGGTCCTCGAATATGAAATTATAATTATTAATAACTTAATTCATAACCTATTATAAGTGTATTTATTTTATCATAATTTTATTATTTATTTCCTTATTGATAAGTCATAATATTGAATTCTGTCATTCTGGAGTGTTTGTTTCCTTGGTTTTCATGATCGGTATATTTATATATGAGTATGGATGTTCATGTGGAAAGAATGTAATTATATAGAATTAAAATTATATATTATTTATGAAAATTCAGAATTGTTAATGGTTATATATATCCTTTTTTTACATGTTATGATGATGAATCATTGGATGAAATATTAATGATAATCATTTAGATTATTTGGCGGTATTTAGATTATTATGAATTAGTTTTGTCAGATGAATTAATACTATGTACATATATTGGTTCTTGAATATTAAGTAGGTTATAATAAATATATTATAGTCTTTAAACCATAAAAATGGTTTCATGATCAGTAATTAAGGATAAATTTAAGAATGAAACTTTGTCGTCCACAAAGGTTGTAAATTGGAACCTCACGAATAATGATTTCATTTATAAAAGAGATAGAGAGTAAGAAGATTGATAGTGGTTATTACATTAACATGGTATAATTATATTATATATATTATAATAGAGTTATAAGTATCAATGAAATTGAGTAGGTTAGGATATAATAAGAAAATAAGATAAATTGAAATGAAACTAAATGAAAAAAGAAAGATACTTTGCCTCTTGAAATAATCTCTTTGAGAACCACCTTAAGGGAATGGGTTTTGGTATTTTAGAAATACTAAGATCTCCTAGATGTGGTAAGTGACTAGAGAGGATATTTGGGTAGAATTTATACTAGGAACAATCCTTGAGATGAGTGAATAGAAGAGGGAGTGAGGGGGGTTTATAGTGTATGAGAAGAGGGTTTTCCCATTGTTTTAATCATTATTTTATTATTTTGCTAAAGACAACCAATAATGATGATGATTCTGACCAAAAATAGTAATAATTGCATGTTAGTTCAAACCAATATTCTTTTACATCATCCATGACTCAATAATGATGCATAAATTCACCAATTTAGAATTTTTGTAAATTATCAAATTTAACTATTCACCAAAAATTCAACTATTTCAGAAAAATCCCAAAAATTCACCCTACCCATTTTTCAATGTGTAGAATTCAAAAAATAACTCCATTTTTTGAAAATAAATTTCTAAATATGATTAATTTAATTTTTTTAAAAAAATCATACTTTATTCAAAAATTAATAATTTTAAAACTGTAACACATTTTATATCACCTTGAAAGATTAATCAAGATGTCATTATCTTATAGCCTTAAGAAAATAAAATAATAATATGATTTAATATTCATAAGGTTCATATTATTATGCATATTACTATTCATAAGGGTATGTTACTATTCACCAAAAAAACAAGTTGGTTCTATAAGACTCTAAAATAAATTACTGATCGCAACTCTAGATGACCATTTTTAGAAATTGAAAACATAGTAGAGGAGAAATTATGTTTAACAACTATTTTATAACAATTATTTGTTTTGTAGGGATTTATTATTTCATCCATTCAATATTTATTTTCAAAACCTTGGGGTGTTATATTCTCCTCTCCTTACAAAAATTTCTTCCTCTAAATTCACAGAATGTTACCTCATAAAAAGATTTGGGTAGGTCTTCATCATAAAATCCTCAGGCTCCCTATTGCCTCTTCAATTTTATGATTTCCCCTAAGTATCTTTACCAATCGAGTCATCCGATTACTCAACACCTATTCTTAATGTCCAGAATCCGTATAGGCTCTTCATAGTACGATAAGTCATGTTCGAATTCTATAAATTTAGAAGTGAGGACATGTGTTGAGTTTGACATGTACTTTCTCAATAGTGAGACCTAGAATACATTGTTTACTTTAGATAGGCTGGGAGGTATTGCAAAACAATATGAAACAGCTTCAATTCTCTCCATAATTTCAAAAGGGACATTATACCTGGGGTTCAGTTTCCCTTTCTTCCCAAATCTTATAACAAACTTCCATGGAGATACCTTCAAGAAAACATGATCTCCTACTTGAAATTATAAATCCTTCCTTTGATTATTAGCATAGCACTTTTTTTTCTTTGAGATGCTTTGATATGGGTTTGAATAGTCTTTACCTTTGTTGTTGTTTCCTCCACAAGTTTTGGGCCCACAAGCTTCCTTTATTCAACTTCATCCCAACAATTTGGTGTACGAAATATATTTCCATACAATGCTTCATATGGTGTCATTTGAATACTTGAATGGAAACTATTATTGTAGGAAAAATCCATTAAAGGTGAATATTGATCCCACATACCTTAAAAATCAAGTGAGCAAGATCTCAACATGTCTTCCAAAGTTTGGATCGTCCTTTCTGATTAGCCATCAGTTTGAGGATGATAAGAAGTACTCAAATAAATCTCAGTGTCCAAATATTTCTGAAGAATATTCCATAATTTTGATGTAAACCTAGGATTCCAATCAGACACTATTGAAATAGGTGATCCATAAATTCTTACAACTTCATTTATATAAAGTCGTGCAAGTCTATCTATTGTAAAATCCTCCCTTATAGCAAGGAAATGTGCATATTTCATAAGTCGAACAACTATTACCCATATCGCATCATTCTTACATGGATTTAAGGGTAATCCAATGAAAAAACCCATGGTGACTTCATCCCATTTCCATGTAGGAATAGGTATAGGTTTTATGGCTCCTCTTGGATGTTGTCTTTCGGCCATTACTTGCTAACAGACTAGACATCTTTATACATAATCAGAAATTTATAGTTTCATTTTGTCCCACCATAAATGTACCTTCAAATATCTATAAATTTTAGTGTTAATAGGTTGTATTGAGAAATTCAAGCTATGGAAATCATCCAATAACTCCATTTTCAACTCAGGTTTAGCTGGAACACAAATCCTCTTCCCAAATTTTAGAATTTCATCTTCATAAATGAAGTTATCCAACTTCCCATCTTTTACAGCATTAATTTTGTTTTGAAGGTTCTCATCATCAGGTTGAGAGATTTTAATCCTTTCTAATAAAGATGGTTGGGAATCCAATTGAAAAATTAATGATGTTTCACCATATTTGATAATTTTCATGTCCATACTTATTAGATCCATGAATACCGGATCCATTTCAATTCTCATTTTGTTTAAAACTACATGATCCTTTTTTCTCAATGCTTCAGATACCTTATTTTCCTTTCATGGGTGGTAGTGTATACAATAATCATAATCTGTAAGTCGTTTGATCCATCTCATTTTCCTTATTTTGAGTTCTTTCTATGTAAATATATACTTTATACTCTTGTAATCCATATATATCTCACATTTTTCACCATAGAGGTAACGTCTCCATATCTTCATAGAAAAGATTATAGCTGCTAAATCAACATCATGAGTAGGATAGTATTTTTCATGAATTTTTAGCTGCCTTGATGTAGAGGAAATAACTCTATCATTCTACATAAGTACACAACCAAACCCCTTATTTGATGCATCACTATAGATCACAAACCCATCATTCCCTGATGGTAGAGTTAGGATCAGAGAATTCAGTAATCTTCTTTTCAATTACTCAAAACATTCCTCACATTCCTTTTTCCATATGAACTTAACCCCTTTACAAGTAATCTTGGTCATTGGGTTGGAGAAACAGGTGAAGTTCTAAACAAAATGTCGATAATAACCTATTAAACCAATAAAACTGCGTACCAATGTTATGTTCATCGGATTAGTCTATTCTTGCACAGATTTTGTCTTCATAGGATCAATAGATATTCCATCATTAGAGACAATGTGGCCAAGAAAGGAAAATTATTGAATCCAAACTCAAACTTTCTAAACTTCCCATATAATTCATCTCTTCTAAGTGTCTTTCGAATAGTGGGCAAGTAATTTTCATGAACTTTGTAAATTTTGGAGTATACCAAGATATCATTAATAAATACCGCTAAAAATTTATCGAGATATTCCTTGAAAACTATATTCATTAGATCTATGAAAATAGAGGGTGTATTAGTCGGTCCAAAAGGCATTACTGAAAACTCATAATTCACATACCTCGTTTGAAACGTTGTCTTTGGAATGTATTTCTTCCTTACTAGCAATTGATGATATCCAGATCAAAGTTCAATCTTGTAAAAATATTGGGATCCATGAAATTGATCAAATAAATCATAAATGTGAGGTAAGGGCTACTTGTTCTTTATTGTTATAGCATTGATCTCCCTATAGTTAATGCACAACCTCATAGATCCATCTTTCTTCTTAACGAAAAGAAAAGGGGATCCCCATGGGGAAACACTAGGGAGATTAAATACTTTATCACTCAATTACTCTAGTAATTTATTCAGTTATACTAATTTCTCATTTTTTATTCTATAATGAGTCTTTAATATAGGCCCTTAACTAGTAATTAAATCAATAGACAACTCAACTTTCCGCTCTGGAGGCTATCCAGGTAAATCCTCTTGAAAAACATCAACATACTCTTGAAAAATAGGTACATACTCTATTTGAACATTCCTTTACTAACCCATATATATTGTGTTCCCTTACTCCCCAATAATTGAATTCAATAGGGCTACTGGGGGTGGATCTAGATGAGAATCAGATGGTGATGTTTCTTCCCTAAAGGTAAGGGATTCTACATCGTCCTCAAAAAATTTAACCTCCTTCTTCTTATGATAAATTTTCACATCATGGTTCGAAAGACAATACATAGTGAGAATTATATCAAATTCAATCATGGGTATGATAATAAAATCCACAAATGAAGCACGTTTATATTCCATAATGGGGACTACCTGACATAACTTTGTTGCAATGATACTTCCCTTAGGAGTTTTGGTTGACAACTCCCTTATTAAATCAAATTGGAAATATCTAATTTTCTTAGGAAAATGGGAATATATGAAAGAATTCAATGGTCCAAAATCTAATAAATCATTGTCTAAGTTTGAGTAAATGATTATAGTACCTTCCACCACATCGTTAGGAACTTCAACCTCTGTAGTTGTGACCACATAAGCTTGGTCTTTTTCCCTTGGCCTTCTTTGGGGAACGCTTCCCTAATACTTAGGACATTCATGTGAATAATATCCCATCTCCCTACAATTGTATAATTTAACATTGATAGATTCTTTCTTCCCCTTACAATCCTGAGATAGGTGGAATTTTTCTCTGCACTTTTTATAAACTCCTATTTTCTTAAGGCAAGTTCTAGGGTGTTTCTTCCAACAATTACTGCAGGGTGGATAGTCAACTTTTTCCTTCTTCCCCATTTCCTTATTTCCTTTTACAGAGTTTTCAATATCCCTCTTCTTTTCTTGATTTTCTTTAAAGTCATAAGATGAAAAAAATTCATTTTCCATCTTGATAGCACTTGATACTATATCTTAATATGATGAGAAACTTTGGGATACTAGATCCCTTTAGAGGAATGGTTTTAAACAATAAAATAATCGATAAATCTTATTCTTTGGATTACATATGTAGTTTGTAGTATGTCTTTCTAACCTTGTGAATTTAGATTCATACTTTTCAACATTCTCATCCTCTTTTTTCCTTAGATTCAGAAACTTATTTTCCATTTATTCTCATTATTCACAAGGGAAGTATTTTTCTAGGAAAATTTCCTTAAAATCCATCCATTCCATCTCTTCTATTTCTTTTTACTTCTTTGTGTTTAGGATTAATGACCACCATTGATCTGCATCTCCCGATAGACAATAAACTGCCATAACAACCTTCTCTCTTTTCTTACATCCCAAAGAAAGAAATATCTTCTCTAGGGAACATATCCACTCCTCGTCTAAAAATGGGTTTGTAATCCCATTGAATGATGGAGGTTGTTTCCACATAAATCGATCTAACATATCTCATCCACATTGTGGATTCAGATACTCCATTTGGGTAAGGTTATTGTTCATAACCTAATTAATTTTTCCTAGTATAGTTATAAGTTTCTCTGCACCAGTTGCAACTCTAGAGCCAATATCTTTATCCTTCATAAAAGGGAAATCCCTACATGGGATACGTGAATTCATGAGGTTCTCATTCCTTCCACTAGGCTCCAATTCTAAATAATGGAATATACTAGATTAGGTTATGAATCATAATGTATAATCTCAACTTATAAAAATACTTATCATAAGTTGAAATCATATCCATAGATAATATCTTAATAATAAAAATGGTTTCTTTGAGGAAAATTTTACATTTAAATCCTTTATAATGGCTTGTAAATAAAATGTGAACTACTTTAATCATATCTCTCAGAAGTTTCAAACCAGCTGTGCAGTAAGGCCCGTTGTCATATACCAGGATACCACAGGTCAACCCCAAAACTCCTTGTCATAGTTCTCACTCCAAGGTACATCTGTGCCAAAACCACGTCAACTTGTAGTATCCAGACAGGGATGTATTTACTAGAAATATCCACATAATCTATTCCTTACCAAAATACTAGGATATTATTTTATGTTTATAGTCAAAAACTATCTTAGGGATTTGTTCCCTAATCTCTATTTTCTAAATCTAGTTTCCAAGTTTTCTAATAAACTACCTTTGATACCAACTGTAAGGAACTGACCCTAGTTTCCTAGAGTCAATGCCTCATTTTATTACCTTGGAAGATAAAAAAGGAATATTCATCCTGAAGTACCAAGTAGTTTAGTAGCTTTAGAAATAATATACATACATAATTTTAACATTACAACTTGAAATGAAAAAAAATCATATAAACTCCTTTGACAATATCCATAACTACTAGGTTATTTCAGCATGTCATTCATAATAAACCTCTTAATATCCTAGAAAAATGAAACATAATAAAGGGGTGATCTCAAATTCATAGTAAGGGTAAGAAATATAGCAGAGTATTTCATAAACATAAACATTATGCATGGTGAATTACTAAAACCACATGGCTTTAAAAAATGAACTTAAACACATTATGGTAGGAATAAGAAGTGAATAAATAATTCCATAATAAATAATGATCATGGGTATTCTATTATTCTAATAACCTCATGAACTTTCAATTACTATTCTTATAATTAGGGAATTCATAATGCGGGAAATCATAACCATATCATCAAGGCCTCGTGCCAAGACCATAAATAATCATTTTCCATGGCATTGTGCCAAGACCGTAGTTTGTCTTATGAGACCTACCGATGCACCGAGGGGATATAGTGGGCCCCACCTGACACTTAATAAGTCCAATTAATTACTCAGATGAATGGGTTTAAACATAAACAACATATATATTCTTATTGAAAGTAATATATGAAATTTAAATAACCTTCCCTGAATATTAAGCATAAACACTAACCATTCAGAGTAAATTGGTGAATAGTGTTAAGATAGCATATCCATAGTAAAAATAATAATAAATAATTCAATTAAATATTTTATATGATATCATAAAATATTAATCCCAATAATACATAAGAAAATCAACAATTTTGTTGAAATAGATGAATATACTCTTATAAAATCATCGAGTAATTCTTGAGATAAATACACTTTCACTTTGGAAAGAAGAGTTCTTTTGTAAAAATATTTGTATAAAACTATAAGTTAAGTAAGACAGTGTTTTCAAAATAAAATGAGTGATTTTATAAAGTTAATGGTTTCCAAAAATAGATTATATAGTTCCCTTGAAAATAGGTAAGAATTTGATAAATTCCCTTGAATTGGGCTTGTATTTCAGGAATAATTTTTTAAATATCCTTTTAAAACATATTACTCCTCATAAATTAAATAATTATTATAGTTGGTAGAAATATATAGAACATTATTATATAATATAAGAGGATTAAATATGAATAAATAATAATTAAATTGAAGTATATAGAAAATAAGAGTAACCCGAATGAAAGTGGAGGTCGGGTAGAAAACCCTTACCTTAAGTCCGAATGTGTTCCGCTCTTGAACTTAAGGTCCTAAAATATAAGATTGGACTTATTAATAAATTAATTTATAACCTATTATAAATTTATTTATTTTATCATAATTTTATTAATTTTATTTATGTCCTTATTGATATATTATAAGAATGAATTTTGTCATTCTGTAGTGTTTGTTTTTCTGGTTTTCATTATCGGTATATTTTTATAGGAGTATGGATGTTCATGTGGAAAGGATGTAATTATCCAGAATTGAAATTATATATTATTTATGAACATACATAAGTTTTAATAGTTATATATATAATTTTTTTTACATGGTATGAGGATGAATCATTTGATAAAATATTAATGATAATCACTTAAATTATTTGGAGGTATTTTGATTATTATAAAATAGTTTTTTCATATGAATTAATACTATGTACATATATTGGTTACTGAATCTTAAGTAGGTTATAATATATATATATATTATACTCTGTTTCAACCATCAAAATGGTTTCATGACCACTAATGAAGGAGAAATTTAAGAACTAAACTTCATCTTCCACGAAGGTTTTAAATTGGAACCTCACAGATGATGATTTCATTTATAATAGAGAGATAGAGAGAGTAAGAAGATTGATAATTGTTATTAAATTAACATGTTATAATTCAAGTATATAGATTATACTAGAGTTATAAGGATCAATGGGATAGAGGAGGTTAGGATAAAGTAATAAAATAAGATAAATTGAAATGAAACTAAATGAAAAAAGAAAGATGCTTTACCTCCTGAAATAACCACCTTGAGAACCTATTTAAGGAAAGGGGTTTCGGTATTTGGGAAAGAAAAAGAGATCACGGATGTGTGGAGTGACTAGGGAGTATATTTTAGTAGAATTTATACTAGTCACAAGTATTGAGAGTAGTTAATAGAAGAGGGAGTGAGGGGGTTTATAGTGGAGGAGAGGAGGGTTTTCCCATTATTTTAATAATTATTTTATTATTTTTCTAAAGACAATAAATAGTGTTGATGATTGTGACCAAAAATTATAATAAGTGCATGTGAATTTAAACTAATGGTCATTTACATCATTCATGACTCAATCATGATGCATAAATTCACCTATTTAGCATATTTTTTAAATTATCAAATTTCATTATTCACCAAAAATTCAAGTATTTCATAAAAATCCAAAAAATTCACCTTACCCATTTTTTGACATGTATAATTCAAAAATGAACTCTATTTTCTAAGATAATTTTCTAAATATGATTAATTTAATTTTTAAATAAAATAATACTTTATTCAAAAATTAACAATTTTAAAACTATAACTCGTTTTATATCACCTTGAAAAATTAATCAATATGTCATTATCTTATATCCTTAAGAAAATAAAATAATAATGTGATTTAGTATTTAAGGGTCATATTACTACTCATATTACTATTTATAAGTGTACGTTACTATTCACCAAAAAAAAATTTGGTTCTATTAGACTCCAACTAACTTACTAATCATAACTCTAGATGAACATTTTTCAAAATTCAAAACATAATATAGGTGAAATTATGTTTAACAGGTAGTTTATAACAAAGTGTTGTTTTATAGGGACTCAGTGTTTCATGCATTCAATATTTATTTTCAAAACCTTGGGGTGTTATACAAATAATTCCTTGCACATTCTGTAGCATAAGTAGGAATCCCTCTCAAAACTAGGAATTAGTGCCCATGTTAGGAACTAGAATAGGTCATATAGGTGGAACTAGAGGAGGAAATAATGGAGGATCAAGTTCATCCACCTCAGGTGCATGGAATGCACCGCCTTTAGTCCATGTGACTAGAGTATTTTATGGCAGCATGATACTACAATTCCAAACATATGACACGTAAGAGATTTAAGAAATTGAAAAGATTACAGATAAGAAACTAGTACAGGTATTAATCCTTCTTATAGAAATGATCACACCTCTCTTTCTACTCCAATAGTGAGGTCTATGAAGTAGAAGATATCATAATTTCCATAATAACAAAAGAGATACCCCGCTACCACTTCTATGGTCGGGTTTATTTCTAAGTCTTTATGTCAGATATATAAATAAGATGGTTATTTCCACTTTACAAGTAATATATTTTTTAAATTGTTCTAATTAAAAAATTTAAAAAATGGTTGAATTAGATGGATTACCATTTCTATTATATATGGGAACATACTCCTTATGAACTAAAATATGGTATCCACTTGACCCACACCATGAAACATTCCATCCCATGTGACCAATGGTTCATGGCTTAATGTGCCATAATTGACTGCTTAAAGTGTCTTTTCTAACCTATTTAGGAAAACACTATTAGGTTAAGGAAGGCACTTTACGTATCAATTATGTTTTCCAATCCCTAAAATAATTTTTAGCACAATTCAATACATATTCAAGGCACCATCAATATGCAACAAGAAAATACATGTGGAAAATAGATGTGACATGGAAAAATTTGTGGTATATTAGTTATATTGCGCCTATAATGATGCATGAACTAATGAAAATCCAACATTTCATCATGCTCGGGTAAAGAAATATCATTTCAATCATACCAATAATAATAAAACAATAAAACAGGTGTTTAACCCAACGGTGAAGTCATATCAACCATAAATGGCCTAATCAATAACAAAAATTTCACATTCTAAGTAATTTGGGTTTCCCTTGTACATGGGTTAACTGCGTCCAAGTATAAGGTTATTTCCAAATTCCATTAACTCCTAGTCTACTATATAATACCCAAATAGTAATAAAAAGAAAAATTTATGCTCTGATACAGCTTTGTAACATCCCAACCCAGAATCCACTTAGCCCGTACCCCGAGGTAGTGGGTAAAATTGGCTCAACCCCCCCCCCCCCCCCCCCCGTATGATAGAGGTTGCCGACTAGAAACGAGGGTGTAACAGTGGTGTAGTGGATAAACTATACCCTCTTATTAGAGAGGCACAATGGGTACAACAGTAAACATACAACAGTGAAATAATATATAAATAGACCGAACAAATAAACAAGTGTTGAAGCGTAAACAACTAATCAACTGATAATAATATATAAAAAGCCTATATGGTAGTTTCAATACATGGATTCATGGAATGGTAATATACAAAATGGGAAAATGGGATAGCTATACAATCGCATTATAAAAAAGTAAAAAAAATAACAAAAGGATGCTCCATTAGAATCTCGAGCGTATACTCAATTATCTTCTTCTAAGATCCAACTATATGAAAAATGTATCAACTGCCTATAACATGGCCCCCTTTACCTTATCAAAACCTACAGACAGATAATCTTCTCATGTCCTAAAGGAATCTCAACTAGAGTGTAAGATAAAAATCTCAGTAGTCCACCATAAACATTTTCTACACATAATCCAAATAGTGCTTGTAACTAAACAGTGTGTGGGCATAAGAAATTAATTAAAAATACTAAAAAAAATAATCAACTGCCCACTCAGGTTCCTAAAGAACACCTGCCAACTCTACCAAGTTTGTCTTATGAGGGAATGTGTTTGAACAGTAACCATGTATATATAGTATAATATATATATATAGTATATTTATATATTTCATCCACCTATATAGAAAAAGTACTTACTCACATAAATGGCCATATACCTGGAATACTAGTTGTTGGCTAGACTGGGGAATAACTCAGACATCCATAACCAATCTAATTAACCTATAAGATCAATAAATATGTTACATTCCCTATATCTCATAATGAGTTAGAGACTTAATGCTCATCATTTTAGATGGTGAGTGTGTCATCATGTCAACACTCGAATAAGGGATGTGGTGCATCAATCCCAACATCCAACTAGTGTCAATGGTGTGACACATCATTATCAACACTTGAAGTAAGGGATCATGATACCATCATGCTCAACACATAACGTACCATCATACCAAAACCTATATAAATATTTCATCATATTTATAATATAATACCTGATTCATTACCTCTCATTTGTTATGGCCATCAATACTATATATATAAACAAGGAATAACAGTTCAATTAAGCAATTGGTAAATCATAATATATGGCGTGGAATTTCCACCCTTCATATGGAATTCTATTTAATCTATTTCATTTATTTAATTAAAATAAAACAAACATGTTTAATCCATCCCCTATAAAGAAATCCACTTAATTCAATTAGCATTGGAAAATTAATCCATAAAGTTAAAAAGTCATTTGTATGGGTTCCATGGTTAATATGGAAACTGCCTACATGGGAAATTCCAAGTATAAGTGATAAATCCACTTAGGGGGTGCCTTGGGTTCCATAAAACAAGTATACGACAATGGAAAATTCATTTTGAAATTAATCTTAATGTTTAAGTGGTGATCTGGAAATATACACATTTAACCATATGGGGAAAATCAACTTGGAACACCCAAGGGGTGTCCATAAACATGGTAATCATCCTATAAAAAACTAAACAAAGGTCAAAGTATGTGTATCATGGTGAGATGATTGATTTGATATGAAGAACTCAATAAAAATGGGATTCTCATAAAAAGATGGCATGTGGCACAATGGAATAGCTATGAGACATCAAAAATCATGGAGAAAATAATGAGACCACCTACCTCAAGGCCATAGATGACTCCTCACTCGATATAATCATTGGATTTGGAGTATTTTGGAAGATATCTAAGAAATATTTCAACTCCATAAAAATAGGACAAGCAGGTTTGAACCTAAATATCATGATGGATTCAAAAATATACTTAGGTAGGAAGGGGGAGGATTCAAGATCTCTCCTTAAGGAATCCAATGCCTTTGATGAATCTTGAATCAGAAACTGGATGTGGGTGTTATCTCAATACCTATATTTTATTTAGGGAGAGATATGGGAGAAGAGAGCCAAGGAAAACTGCTATAAAGAATAAGGAGAAAATAAGAAGGAGGTTTAAAAGTTAAATGAGGGGGGAAATGTAATTTCACCTTAAAAAAGTGGGTGCACGGTTTGACTGCAAGGTTTATCCAAACCATATGAAAACCATTATACAACCATTACTTAATGAATTAACCTACATGGTTTCCAAAACCATGTGAAAACTGTGAGAATTCCACTCTCAAAAACCTATAGTTTCTCACACAGTCGAACACCTAGAGTCAAACGGTTTCAGATAAATTGTGTGTCTCTTGATGCACTTCTATTTTTTCCAGCATTGTTAGAAGTAAATGTATAGTCTGGGAGGCATATTTTATACTAACTGTTTGGCCCAATTATTTTTCACATTCCAGGAACTCCATGCTTTGAACAATCCCTAGATGCGCATGGGACCTTCCTTAGGATGTAGTTTGCATTTACCAAGATTAAACCAAGGTTTAAAATTAAATAAATGATCATTTCCTTCATGAAAATATGGGTCTTTACAACTATGTTCAAGGAGTTGAACATTTGGAATATGATTCCTAATATCAATATTATTCAAAATTTCTTTCTTCATATACATTACCCATTAAAGTATTTTAGTGTGATGGTTTTATCAAATATACACATAGAGATTTGATAGGAATTATATATTCATGTAATGAATTTAGAAAAACCATAAAATTTTAGAGAACATAAGGCCTCCCTAATGTTATATCATATAAGATATGACATGATGGGAACTTATATATAGTTTTTTTAGTATTATTAATAGATTTTATGAATATAAAATGTATTATTTTGTATAAAAGTAAATATTCACTTTATCATTATTTCATATAGGTTTTATATATTCATGAAGTGAAATGATAATTGGACTCTCAAAGTGTTACTTTGAGTTATCTCTAACCAATGTTCTTCATTGAGTATTATAGATTTTTATAAAATTTTAAGGTTATCATGGGTAGGATTTTATATAGAGATATGAGATTCACTTATGAGGCACCAAATGAGTTTTTTATGATGGATGCCCCACCAAATATACCACCTAGAGTGTAATTAACCATGTCCTTAGTATATTAGGGTTGAATGTTTCATATTGAATCAAAATACCTATGGTTAGTAAGATACCTAGTATGAAAACCATCATACTTTGATACATTTCTTATTATAGCCTTGAGGCTGAGCTAATAAGGGGTGGTTGGGTATGTTGTTGACAATGTCATCGGTTATGACTAAATGAATATGTAATTTGTCCTCTCATATAAATAATATGAAATTTGGGTCCTTGATTGAGATATACAGTGGGATTTTATGGCCATACATATATAAGGAACATGTGATGTTATTTTCTATTTCTATGTGGTGTTTTTTATGTTCTCATCAAAATGGGTGAATGGTATGAGATGTGTTCATCCATATATCTAGTCTATCTCAGAGAATTGAGAACATCTAATTAGGCTATATTGGATTGATATATGATATGTCCCATGGCCACTCGATGTATTGGAAAAATTAATTACATGATTATGTATACTTTTATATAATATAGATGATAGTAATAAGTATGGAGATAAATTTTTTTGATAGATATCACACCAGATCTCTTTGTACATTGAGTTTCATTGATATTTTTATACAGGATTCACTTTTCCTTCATTTATTAATTAATTAATTTGTGATATTTTTATGCTATAAAACCCATGGGGTCACACTTTGTGTTTATATTAATGGGGATTAAGTTTTGTTACAAATTTGTTGTACAAAACATTGAGAGCTAACCTAAAAGTTTTTTTGAGGATGTACAAAATAATTTTTAGAGGTATTTTCTGAGTTATTTATATATAATGTAATATATGGTGAAAATGAATGATGGATTTTCAAAAATTATGTTTATAAGATATCCAAAATGAGTTTTGGATATAACTTCAGAAGTTTTTACATATGATGTAACATAATGTGAAGTGCGCTAAGTCTATGAGGATTTAGTGAAAGTGTTAGACCACTTTCTTGTTTCTGATATATAGGTATCACATGACCTTAGATGTACCTCCCCATATCCTTGATGCTATCGACTAGAAGCAAGGATATAAGTTGTTATTGTAGGGATATTATACTCTCATATAAGAGTAAAACAATAGTAGGGATATCATAAAATATCCATAAAAATAATAAAAGTATGAAAAACCAAAATAAAAAAGGATTAGGATATAAAAAATGTAATGTGAAAGCATACAAGAATGCATTATACATCCAAAATGACCACCAATATGGCCAATATCATATAAAAATAAAAAAACAAGGAGGATATACTATTTTCCTTGAGCCTCATCGCATATTAGTCTCTAAATACCCATCAAGATGCTACAACCTAATTATGAAACACTAGGCCTTTTACCTACATAAACCTGAAAATAATGAGTTCTGCTCAGGTACCAAAGTGACAAGTCTTCTTGAGTAGTCTATTAGTAAAATTTAGTTTTACACCACCAATTGTTTCCCTAACATAACCAGTAAATTAGTGTATACACATGTGATATGCTTAAAAATTAAATACAGTTTAGAAGTGTAATAAAATAATCATTAGCAATCCTCAGGTTCTAAGGTAACCCCCATGAATGATCATATATAATTTTTATAGTGTTGAATATCTCTGATCATAATTAATATCCATCAGGGGGATAACATCTCACCCCATAATCATATATAACATATCATCAAAAAATCATTGGGAATAACCACTCCCCACCCTGAAAACATGTATCACCTCATCAAGAACCCAGGGGGGAAGACTCTCTCCACCCTAGAATCAAGTAAAATTTCATCTGGAACTTAGGTGGGTAGACTCTCCCCACCTTGGAATTAATAAATATATCATCAGGGAACTCAGGGTCATACCCACTTCCAATCTGGAAACATATTTTATATCATTAAGAAACTCAGGGGAGAGCTATCTCTATTCCTGGAAACACATCTCATATCATCATGAATCTCAAGGGTGTACCCACTTCTTACTTAGAAATATATATCATTCCACATTTGATGATTAAATCCTAATTCTAGAATCACATGTCACAATGGTGAATTAACACCCCATGCACAATCCATCATAAATCTTACTTACATGAGTTAGCCACTCACCTAAACCCATCACACATCTCCTAGGATTGAATTTCAAGAATTTATCCTAGATTAATCACTCAAGGACTAGCCTATGCCTCAAAACATGTTCCATCATCCAACCAGCCTCACTAGCTGAACCACTCAAGACTTTCCCAGTCGAATAATATCATCACATAAAACCCATCGGCATCCTACTCTTGCATGAATAGTAATATAATAGGGTCTTTCAAACTCATACTAGTATTTACTCACCAACACCAATCCATAACTAATACCCCCATGATGTTTCCTTGGATCAGAGGCCCTATCTGGCCCAAGATTCAAAATTTTGGTCAAAAACCTCATCAAATTCCTACATTTAAACCCAGTCATGCTAACCAAGGATCGTCACAAGATAACTTGTTCCAAGACACTTTTTATTTTGATTCTAAGTCATAAAAAATACTTATGACCACACTAGGGTCTCATCTCACATATCCCTAGGAGAAATCTCAAACCATAAACTAGAGGAAAACCTATTATCATGCCTTTTTTGTCTTCAGAGGGATCGTACTACTCTACAACCAACCAAGAGTATAATACACCCTCATAATGGTGTTCCCCATCACACATGAGATGTACTAACATCTCACCCATGACCACAATCTCTAAGGCTCTTGTGTCTATCCTACTAGATCTAAAACATCATATTTACCATACACATATCACCCTGGATTCGAGACACACCACTGAACTCATGTATCCCAATTGACATACTCACCCCAATGAGACTTAGTTTCTAAGTGACTTTATTTTCCACAAACAACAATGGATAAACTACTTTGAATAAATTTCTTGAACCACGCGCTCTCTCAATCCATTATATTCATTTCATTCTATTCTCATCCCTTGGGAGTTCATGTGTAGGATCTCAACCCTTTTATTGAGGTGAATTTCTATTTTTATTTTGGTTAAAGTTCTTTTAATTATATTTTGGAATGATTCTCATGAGTATAGAAGGTATCAAGATAATATCAAGGGTTAGGTACTTGGAAAAGAGAAAAAAATGGAACTTACAGTGCATGGGTCATGTTTAGCACATAGTTAGTGATAACAATACACTATGACCATGTGACATGGTTCAAGGGGAAGCACAGTTTTGAAAACCATGCAAGGTGACTTAGAAACTATGCGGGTTGGGTATAGATTCATTATCACACTTTTCTCATGGTTTTTTAAACTTTACAGGTTACCCTAGAGACCGTGTGACCCATGAATTCCATGGATAGAAGAGGTTTCATTGTTGGTTCTTGGTTTAGAGAACCATGCATCCAAACTGTTCTCCTCATTAAAAGTGGATATTTTTTAATTTTTTCCTCCTAGTCTTGTATCTTTCTCCAAAAAAAATTCCCTCATTTCACTCCCAGTATCCTAGGGTGAAAACCAAAGTCTCCCACTTCTCTCATGGTTGTAGCATCTTCGATTATAAAGTGCTTGAAGTGTCATTTCTTTCCATTTGAATCCCTATGTAAGTCTATGAGTCTATTTCCTTATATTTTATGAATAATTCATAGCTTGGTATTTCCTCACATTTTTTGTCTCATAATCCCTATTTCTATTGGTTTCTTCATTTATGTGATTTTATCCATTTTATCTTGAATCAAGGGTTTGGTTTATATAAGTGATTGTCTATGTGCATAAGTTATGTGGTATAAGTGTTATTTCCCATATTCTCATTATTATTCATGTGTATGACTTATTTTTAATGGTTTTTATTTATTTTGAATTAAAAAAATTATGAAAAATATATTGGGATTCTAATTGAAGTGTTATACCCTTCAATTATCCCATTGGGTCCATCAAATATGATGAGGTTGACCCAATGGTACCCATGGGGTGTGAAAATTCCTTGAAAATGGTAAAATGGGATTTAAATGATGTAATATAGGGTTATGAGGTTAAACTAGTTATATTGGTTGCATGGATTGTTAGCATGGTATAAGGGGTTATTTTTTTTATTTGGGAATTAAGTTGTTTATACCATGATTAAGGACAGAAATGGTAAATGGTTTAAAGGGGTTTTTTTAAATTATTTAATGGTTTTAAAGAACATTTAATAGTTGGACTATATTAATGAATTGTTAAACGGTTTAATTGTGAAAATGGATTAATATATATTAAATGTAAGTGAAAATGGTGAATAATGAATGCTTAAAAAGGTGCACCCTTGTTATATATTAGTGTATTAAAATTTCATTTATGATAGACTTTGGAAATTAGTTTATTATGAATGGTTTCAGATGTTAGACATGACGTTCCACACCCTTGGGTAAGGATAATGAAAATGATGATTGATACCATTGATTTAGGATGGCTAGACATGATACTTAGCATCCATGATTTGAAATGTTGGACATGGTGTTCTTTAATCTTGGATTGGGTGTCGGCATGATGCTTCAGACACTAATAGATTTTGAATTATGGTTGGTAATTGTAAAAACACTCCTTAGTTCCTAAAATTTAAATTATTAATGAATAACCCTCTTTACTTAAAGTGTTTAATCCCTATGATGTATATTTTAGACTTTTGATGTGGTCCAAAGTAGGTTTTCCTGGACTAGGTGTCATGGTGAATCCTAAGGGCTAAAGGGGTTTATTGATAAATGATTGTTTTTAAAACATATTTCATTTATTTACTTGTCTATTATTATCTTGTTCTTATATATACACTATTTTTTAGTGTGTGTATATTGATTTAGACACCATTGGTAGAGGTCTACTGAGTTGTACTCACACCCTTCTTGGGACTCCATTGGTACTTGGGCATATTTCATAGTTTCGGGTCTAGATAAGGTAAAAGGACATGTGATAGATGGTTTATTTGGGACTCATGGTGGAGTATAGATGATGAGATCAGGCATGATGTTAGGTCCTATTTTTGGGATTATCAATGTGCCCTTATTTTGGGCTTCCTTTCACACATGACAATATTATGGCATGGCATGTTTAATTTTTTTTTTGTGAGTATTTAACTAGTTTTTTTATTTTTTCATGTGATGTATGGCTATTAATTGAGATTTTTCACATTATTTATTATTATTTATATTGTTTATTTAATTGTTTAAATAGGGTATAGTCTACTCGCATTCTTTATTTGACCCTCACTACTATTCAGTAGCCTCTAGCGTATGGGGAGTCATACCTAAGGTCATGTGGTGAACCAGTTTGGCTACTAGTTAGAGTGAACTAGGCTAGTTATTGAAAAGTTGTATCAAAGCCATTATTTTATATTTATTTACTATTTGGGAATGGTATAGAGGATCCTAGTATGTTTCGGTCCTTGGTTATAATCTCATGCACGGGAGTAGCTAACCCATGTGTCGGGGAAAGCCCAAGTTCCCAAGGGTGGGATTATTGTTCTTCATGTTCTCTTGTTTTAGTTTACTATTATTTCACCTTCGATAAATCAAATATTTTATGATGTTACTAATTTATGAGATTTTAATTATGGGATGTTATGGATTGAGATTTATGTATCTAAGAATCATTTTAGGCACTCAGGGATTTATGTGACACGCATCATATTAGGAACACATGGAAAATCTTGTTATGGTTAGGTTGTAGGAAATAAAATGGATTTTGTTGCTTTTTTGGTTTTAAGGAAATATTTACTAATAAATAGGTTATAATTTTTTTCTTTAAATTGAAATATATGAATTTAAAACGTTAAAATTGTGTCGAATGGAAAAATTGTAAATTAGAAGTTTTTTACCCTAGGTTATCTAGTGACCCTAGATAGGGATGGTTGGGTGTAGTGAGAGTGTTATAGTCATTACCATTAGGATAGTTTATATAGATAATCTTGATATGAATAGTTATGAACACCTCCTAGTTTTTGTAACTATGAAGGCTGTATGATATTTTTCATAAGATTTGTGTTTAGAATTATAAAGGGATTATTCCATGAAGATGTTTTTTGGTAGGGTGATAGTGTGACATTACTGATAATTCACCTTCAGTAATGGGACCAGATCCCCTGTTGGTTCCATGTGATATGGTGGAAGAGTAGTTATGTGAGAATTTAAATTGATTTATGTAGTATATAGAAAGAGAACTAGGGTGAGATGTTCTGAGTATATTTGACTTAACTAGAGAGTTCCAGCTACAACATCCTCTGATGTTCACCAAAGAGGGTATACCTAAGGTAGCTGAGTTCTAGATTGAGTTTATCCAAATGATTCTAGATCATTTGGAGACTCCTTTGGAGAAGAGAGTTATGTTGGTATCTTATATGTTGTGATAATTAGAGAAGCACTAGTGGGATATACAAGTCCAAGATGATTTGTTAGAGGGAATGTCTTTGAAGGAATTCCAGGAGATGTTCTTGGAGCATTTGTACCAATAGATCCTAAGGTGGGGGAGATCTATAGAGTTTATGTGTTTGAACCAATAGAATATGTTAGTTCTAGATTATGTTGGCCTCTTCACATATCTTCATTATTCCCAATGTTGGTAGGATAAAAACTAACCAGATATCTAGAAACATTTTTAATATGGAATTAGATGTGAGAATAAGTCATTAGTAAATATCATTATTTTGAATAAGATTGATGAGGTGGTAAATTGGTCTATAGTTTATGAGATAAGACTAAATTAATCCTCTAGTGGAAGATAGGTAGTATCAACTAGTCGATATAGTGGTACATCCTCCAATAGTAAGATGTGTCATTATGAGAACTTTAGTCGAAATAGTGGTGTATAGAGTAGCCATGGGAGAGATTATTGACCTTTTAGATAAGTGATTTAGTGATATTTTATTAGTGTGGAAAGCATGGTCACATGCTCATTTAGTGTCTTTGACCACCAGTGTAGTTCTGATCATTTGGAGGGATGGGATACATCTAGAGGTTATATAATAACCTTTAATATATGGGTAGTGATATAGGACTAATACTAATAAAGAGCACTTGAAGGGGATATTCTACCCTATATGAGTATGGTGGTAGGAGTTCTACTATACATATCATTTAGGTTGGGTATAAGGTGATCCTGGATAGGAGCGGTCGTATTGGTAGATAAGTGTAGTGCATGGAACTTAAATAAAAGTTCAAGGTAGAGGGGCATGTTAGCTGCGTGTAGTTTAGCCTGCACCCAGTGGTAGAAATGTTGGTTTTTCGACTGTTTGATGTATGATTCTTGTAGATTCTATGTTTTCTAGTGATTCATTTGGTATAGGATCTTCACATTATTTTATATCTTCTCATTTTATGAATGGATTGTGTCTGGATATAGAGTTCTTATTTGGTGTTATGCTATCAACATGTTCACCGAAGAGGGTAGACCTAAGGCAGCTGAGTTCTAGATTGAGTGTATCCAAATTATTATATCTCATTTTGTGACTCCTTTGGAGAATATAGTTATGTTGGTATCTTATATGTTGTGAGAATTAGAGAAGCACTAGTGGGATATACATTTCCAAGATGATGTGCTAGAGGGAATGGATTTGAAGGACTTCCAGGAGATTTTATTGGAGCATTTCTACCAATAGATCCTAAGGAAGGAGATATCTATAGATTTTATTTGTTTTACCTGAGGGAATATCTTAGTTCTAGATTATGTTGGCCTATTCACATATCTGCATCATTTTTACCCAATGTTGTTAGGATAAAAACTAACCAGATAGATAGAAACTTTTTTAAGATGAACTTAGATGCGAGATCAAGTCATTATTAAATATCCTTATTTTGAATAAGATTTATGAGGTGGTAAATTGGTCTCCAGTTTATGAGGGAATCCTAAAGGAATCCTCCAGTGGAAGATAGGTATTATCAACTAGTCGATATGGTGGTACTTCCTCCAATAGTAAGATGCGCCATTATGAGAACTTTAGTCAAGATAGTGGTGTATATATTATCCTTGGGAGAGATGATTGACCTTTTAGATAAGTGATTTAGTGATATTTTATTAGTGTTGAAATCATGGTCTCATGCACTTTTAGTGTCTTTGACCACCAGTGTAGTTCCAATCATTTGGCAAGATGGGATACATATAGAGGTTATATAAGAACCTTTAATATATGGGTAGTGATAGAGGACCTATACTAATGCAGACCACTAGAAGGGGATCTTCTACCCTATATCAGTCTAGAGGTATGATTTATAATATACATATCATTCAGTTTGGGGATAAGGTGATCCTGGATAGGAGCGGTCGTATTTGTATAGGAGTTTAGTGCATGGGACTTAAACAAAAATTCAAGGTAGAGGGATGCATTAGCTGCATGTAGTTTAGCCTGCACCCAGTGGTAGTGAGGTTGGTTTTTCAACTTTATGATGTATGATTCTTGTAGATTATATGTTTTCTAATAATTCATTTGGAATATGAGATTCACATTATTTTATATCTTTTCATTTTATGAATGGATTGTGTTAGGATCTAGAGTTCTTATTTGGTGTTATTTTATCAACATGTTGTTGGGAGTGAGATTAGAGGGAATTTGTCTCTATTAGGGGTGTTACCTCAAGGTTTTTTAGTTCCATTTTATTTGGTATTTTTATATTTTTGAGAAAGTAGGTTTTAAATTGATTATAGGGATATATTTTTGGGTTTCTTATCAATTTCACAATGATTTTTACCATAGGATAGTTACTTTCATGTATTATGAGGGTAACATCTATGTTCATTATAGGGAATGGGATATCTAGGTAGGTCATGTAGGGATAGTTCATCAACAATTGGGTGAAATCATATCCCAAGTTCAACTCTCATACTGGATAATGGGGGATAAGAGCATGATGTCTTCCCTCCAATAGTATATTAGTTTTAGGATGTGTTTTCTAAGGAGTTTTTAGTGTTTACACATGAGATAGAAACTGAGTTTATGATTGATTTTATTCCTAGAGATGATCCATTTTCCATTCCATCTTACTGAATGGAACCTTTGGATTTTCAAGAGCTTAATACTTGGATGGAGGAATTGGAACCTAAAGGGTTCATTTGTATGAGTACGTATCCTTGGAGATCTTTAGTTTTATTTTCCAAGAGGTTATTAGAACCTTGTGTTTATGTTTCTATTATCATAAGTTTAACCAAATAAATATTAATAATAGGTCCTATTTTCTATGTATTGATTGTCTTTTTGACCTATTAAGTGGTGGCTGTGTATTCTCTAAGATTTATTTGAGATCATGGTATCATCAGTTGAGGTTGATACCTTTGGATATACCATGGAAAGATTTGAGAATCATGTATGGATTGTATAAGTTATTTATGATGTCATTTTTACTAAATAAGTCTCCTGCTATTTTTATAGGCTTGATGAACCAAATATTTTACCCATACATGGATCAGTTGTTAGTTGTCTTTATTGATGAAAGCATAGTGTGCTCCCAAACTCAAGAAGATCATGCTGAATATCTTGACATCAACCTAAGTACACTAATAGATTATATGATGTATTCCAAACTATCTAAGTGTAATTTATAGATCAATAAGGTACACTTATTGGTTCACATTATCTTAGAAGACTTTGTGTTAGTGGACTCTAATAAGGTTTGAGAGGTTGTTTCTTTGGAGCATCCAAGTATATTTTTTTGTTCAAATATTTTTGGGTTTGGAGGGTTACTACCAAAGGTTTATTAGGGAATTCTCTCTCTTGGTAGAGCCACTCTGAGGCCTAACCAGTAAGAGAATAAATTTTTAATTTTCTAAATAATTTGATAATTCTTTCCAATAACTGAAGAGGTGATTGACCATAGCACTAATTTTGATCTTATCTAAAACGAGTAAGGAGTATACTTTTTTTTATGCATATAGGAATGGAATTGGGGTAGTGTATATGTAAGGATATCAAATATTGGTGTATGGATCATAGAAGTTGAGGCCACATGAACATAACTATCCTATACATGATCTTGAGTTAGTTTTGGCAGTTTATACCTTAAAATCTTGGCATCAATATCTCCTAGGTGAGTGATTTATTTATTATATTGACCATAATATACTTAAGTATATTTTTTATTAGTGATATATATATCTATGTAAATATATGTGGTTTTATTATATGAAATATTCCAACTTTTATCTAGCTTATATGCAAGGGAAATGATATATTTTTGTTGATTCCCTGATTTAGAAGAGATAGACTCAAGAAGTTCAAGAGTCTAGTTCTAAATGAAAGATGATGAAATTTTTCACTAAGATGCATATAGGTGATTAGGAGGAGTAGGAAAAAATGACACTCATGTACTTATATATTGTACCATGTATTTTAACTAGATCAAGAGGATGTAGTATGAGGACACAAAGTGAATGGTGTTAAGGGATGGATTTGATGGTGAAGAGCTACCTCCTGACTGAATTATCGATAGTGATGAGATTATTAACATTCATGATCATGTATGTGTTCCTACTTGTATTTGGGTGGAGTTGATGTGTGTATTTCATGCTTTGAAGTGGGTGGTGAACCCTCCTTTAACCAAAATATATCATGATATTCATAGATAGTATTGGTTTGCACAAATGAAAAGGGAATTTTCAGGTTTTTTTATGTGATGTTACACCTTTCGGTAGCTAAAGCCAAATAATCAGTGGTTTTTGGTCTACTACAGCGATTTCCCATTTTGGAATGTAAGTGGGGTGATTTTAACAAGGATTTTATGTTGGGCCTAACAATGAATCCTTAAAATAGTGACATTATATGAGTGATTATGGATTAGTTGAAAAGGGTATCCCATTTATTACTAATTTGGGAGACTTTCATTGTTAATTAGTTGAGTGATTTATATGCTTGGGAGATGGTATATTTGAATAGGGTTCTTTAGAGTATTGTTTCAGATCATGACCCATGTTTTACTTTTCACTTCTAAAAAGGGTTGTATAAGGAACTTGGTAATTAGGTGTTTTTTAGTACATCATACCACCAACCAATATATAGGAAATTAGATCACGCTATTCAAGGGTTAAGGGACATGATAAGAGCATGCGTACTATATTTTAGTAGAACTTAAGAGAATAACTTTGTGATTTTTGAGTTTTCCTATAATAACAGTTATCAAGAAAACTATTTAGATGAAATCATATGATGTACTCTATGATAGGTTATGCAGATCATCCTTATACTGGATGAAATTAGTAGAGTCGGAGTTTTTGGGACTAAGTCTCATGTAACAGATGTTGGAGCATATCTAGTTGATCTGAAAGTGTATAGATAAGACTCATAGTAGAAATAATTCATATGATGATCGATTCCATTAACCTCTTGAGTTTATAGTGGGTGGAAATTTGTTCCTTATACTATCACTAATATTGGGTCACAGACAGATTCAAAAACAGGGTAAGTTTTCATACAGGTTTGTCAATCTGTTCAATATTATAGAGGATCAAACTGGTAATATATAGATTATATCTTAGAAAATAGTATAGTGTTATGCGTGATGTTTTTTATGTGTAATAACTTTGAAAGTATCACCCTAAACCTTCTCATGTGATTTATGTTGATGATGTTGAGCTTGAGGTTGATGCATCCTTTGAGAAGCATCTAATTCGTATTATGGATCACAGTGAGAAATTTCTTCAAGGTAAGAATGTGTCTTTGGTATGAGTGTTGTGGAGGCATAGACATGTTCCAGAGGAAAATTAGGATAGGGAAGCTGATATATCATCCTTGTGGGATAACCATTTCACTTTGGAGTCTTAGTGATATAGAATAATGTAGATCTAGGAAGATATGTTCTACGGTGGTGAGATTATAAGACCCCAAGCCTTTTGATAAGGTATGTTTCTATTATTATTTTAGTTAATTTCCTTTTAATTGTCATTTGGAATACTTATTAGGAGTAGGTAAGGTCTCATGATTGTCTAGGGGGTTTGGGATTTGAAAAAGAGGAAAAGTTGAACTTACAATGAATGGATCATGGTTATCACACGATTAGTGTTAATAGTGAACCATGACTATATGACATGGTTCATGGGGGATAAGGGTTGTGAAAATAATGTGGGATAGCTTGAAAACCATATGGGTTGGTTCTAGATCCATTATTATAAATTTCATATGATTTTTTAAATCGTTTGGGTCACTTAGGATACAATGCAACCCATGCATGAAATAGATAGAGTAGGTTTCAAGGTTGACGTATGGTATGGAAAATCATGTGGAAAAACCATTAAACTCGTTAAAAGTGAAGGATTTTCTATTTTCCCAACCCAAAATTATATTTTATCTACTAATTTTTCTCTCATTTAACTCCCAGTATGCTAGGGTGTGAACCAAAGCACCCTCCTCCCCCAAGTATGTAGTTCCTTCGATTCTAATGGATTTTAAGTGTTTTTTATTACTATTCTAAACCTTAGATAATTCTATGAGTTTTTTTCATTCTATTTTTCAAATGATTCACAGCTTTTTATTTCTTCTTCTTCAAATTCTCAAGATCCCTATTTCTAGTTAGTTCTTTGTTTATGTGATTGTAGTCATTTCAGCTTTAATCAAGTTTCTGGTTTTGATTATTGGTTATCTATGAGGATAAAGTACGTGGTCTTAGTGTTATTTCTTATTGAGTAAATAAGGTTTTCCTTATGACTTTTCCATTCCTTCAATAAAGGGGGAGATTGTTAAGTCATTAAGTCTTTCCTTATGACTTTACCATTCCTCTTGTTTTGAAAATCACAAACACCTTATTTCAAGGAAAAACTCATTTTACCCCTGTTTTACTTCCATAAAGAAAATTTCCTTCCCAAAGGAAATTTTCCCCTACCTTGTTTTCATTATTCATATCAATATTTTTCTTAAATATAAAAACCAGATTCATATCTAAAAACCTCAGAATCATATAGTACTTAAATATGAAGCATTCTGTTTTAGGATCCAAATTCCTGTTACGAACTTTTATGAAGTTATACTTTGAATTCCATGTTACAAACTTTTAGGAAGTTTAACTCTGAATTATGATTACGAACTTATATAGAGTAATATCTATGAATTCTGATGAAGAATTCTGATTATGAATTCTCATTATGAATTCTGATGAAGAATTTTGATTACGAATTCTCATTACGAATTCTAATGATGAATTATGATTACAAATTCTCATTACGAATTCTGATGATGAATTATAATAACGAATTCTCATTACGAATTCAGATGATGAATTCAGATTATGAATTCTCATTATGAATTCTGATGATGAATTCTGATTACGAATTCTCATTACAAATTCTGATGATGAATTATGATTATGAATTCTCATTACGAATTCTGATGATGAATTCTGATTACGAATTCTCATTACGAATTCTGATGAAGAATTATGATTGCGAATTCTTATTAAAAATTCTCATTAAAAATTCCTTAGAGAAACCAAAATCTGAATATCCTTGTATTATAGACTCCAAATTCATTTTCTGGTTAGACTCTAAACTTTAACTTTCATCACTCTGAACTTTCATTTTCTCTCTATTCCGAATATTAGTTTTAGTTATGCTTTCACTTTTTCTATTATAAAATTATGGAATGCCTTCAGTTGTCTACTAAATATTGTTTGAGTGACACGTGTAAAGGTCCCTCCAAAATTCAAGGAAAAATATGATCGTTGGAGGAGAGAGCCAACTGTTGGAGCTGTGCCTATAAATAAGAGCTCATTTGAACTCAAGAGTATATTGATCTTTGAAATCAGTGCTTACATGCTGTTGAAGTTATTTCTAGAGAGAGAGGCTCTTATAAACTCTCACTCTTTGTGCAGAAAGTTTAAACGGCTTGTTCAAACTTTTCTTCATGCATACTTTCTTCGTACGACTCTAATTGTTGTTGTGTACAATAAAGGGATTTTGGGGATAGGAAGACAGAGGTTCTGACTACCTGATAGTTGAGGGCTTGCGGGGATAGTAAGACAGACTCCGATCTTTATATCGAGGGCTTACCCTGGTGTGGGTAAGACATACTTTCTTGAAATTATAAATCAAGGGACCTTTATCCAAGGTTATTGGATACCCTTATCTTTGGGTTAAAAGACTTATTACTTGTTACTTGTTTTGTTACAAGTTTTTCCGATGCATTTTTATTGTTAAGGAAATTATAACTATCTTGTACTTACTTACTCTTGTACTTTGATATAGTTAGATTCTATACGCTTTAAGGTATAATCTTCATCTTTGTAAACTTTTGTTAAGTTTCATTTTCAGAATCACTTTTCCGGAATTTAGCAAGTGATTATAACTTATATAGGTCTTGTGAATTATCTTATTTAACCTTGTTAAACATAACCATCTTTAAAAGTTACAAAGGAATTTTTAAAAGGTACAATTCACCCCCCCCCCTCTTGTATCTATCTGAGAATCTCATTATTATTTTGATCCTACATTTGGTATTATAGAGTATATCATACTCAAACATACCATCCTAACATTTCTCATAGTTTTATTATTCTTCATGTTTATTCCTTATGTGAAATAGTGTTGATTTTATATGTATTTTATTCTTTATTATGAAAATTTATTTATTTTTTAAACCATTCAAATTTCCTATAAAGTCTATCTAAAACAATTAGGTTGGGCCTATGGCCATCCATGGGGAGTGAAAATAATTTGAAAATGGTAAATTGGGTTACAAATGATGGAATAGAGGGTTATGAGATAAAAATGGATAGATTGGTTTTATATATTGTTAGCAAGGTATAAGGGATTCTTTGGATTGTTTGATAATTAATTGGTTTATGAAATAATGAAGGGTAGAAGTGGTAAATGGTTTAAAGGGTTTTTTAAGTTGTTAAAAGGTTTTAAAGAACATTTAATTGTCAGATGATATGAATGAATAGTGAATGGTTTAATTGTGAAAAATGATTAAGATATTTTTAATGTAAGGAACTATGTTGAATAATTAATGATTAAATAGGTTCAACAATGTTATATATTAGTGTGTTAAAAGTTTATGAATTTTGGACCTTATAAATTTGTTGATGATGAATGGTTTAAGATGTTGGAAATGAAGTTCTACACACATGGGTAAGGATGACACTCAATATCCTTTATTTAGGATGGATATACATAACACTCAACATACTTGATTTGAAATTTTGGACATAGACTTCTTTAATCATGGATTGGGTGCCAACATGACACTTTGAACACTAATATCATTTGACTTATTTTAGGTAATTGGACTAATGCTCCTTAGTTGTAAAATTGGAATGATTAATGAAGACCCCTCTTGACTTAAAGTGTTTTGCCCCTATAGTGTATGGTTTGGACTTCCATTAAGGGACCAAGAGGTTTTTTTTGGCCCAGGTGTCATAGTGGATCCTGAGGGACAAATTGATCAATTTATAAGTGATTATTTGTAAAATATGTTTCATTTATTACCTTTTATATTATTATCTTGTTCTACTACATACATTATTTTTTAGACTAGATATTTCTTTATACACCATTGGTGGTGGACTACAGAGTTTTACTCACACCATGATCAGGTTGTTGTTAGTACCTGAGTAGATTTTATGGTTGTGTTTTTAGATAAGGGAGAAGGTCATGTGATATATAGAAAATTTGGGACTCATGATGGAGAATGGGTGAGAGTATTGAGCATGATTTCAGGACCCATTTTGGGTATTTCTAGTGTGTCCTTATTTTGGGTTTCCTTTGACACATGAAACTCTTATGGAATGGCATGTTTACTATATTGGTTTGTGAAAATTTACCCAGATTTGAGATTTAGTTATGTGATTCATGGTTATTAATGGATAATATTTCATATTATTTCTTATTTTTATTTACTTTGGTAAATAGTCTCTAGTCTCCCCACATTTTTCATTAGACCCTCATTACTTTTTGGCAACCTCTGGCATATGAGGAGGTTCGCCTGAGGTAATCTATTTAACTAGTTAAAATACTAGTTAGATAGATATGGGTTGGTAAATTACACCATGTATCACTTGGCACTCATTTATAATCAATTTATCGATCATCATCAGTTGAAGCATTCATCTGGTGTTCAAGGGTCAATTGTGTCCCTTGAAACTTTTTTTATTTCAAGGGAATATAATTAAAAAACTATCCTCTATTAGTGGTAAGATTGTATATAACATGTTATATAACAATTTTATATATGATAGGGAGATTTTAAGGGACCACCTACCTCATATGGGGTATTCCATTTCAATCCAAGTTTATCCACCACCAAAGCTTGTCCAATACGTGTCCAAGATCTTACCAACACTCAAGATATTATATCTATCTATAACATCTAATTAATTAATTATATAAATTTATGATTAATTTTCCTATTTATTTCAAAATGACATAACTGCCTAAAACTCATTGAGTCATCACATCACACTGAAATCAAGACCAACTAGAACCAAAATGTCCAGGGCATAATCCCAACTCCATTACAACAAAAATCCCTAACATTTGGAATCTTTTTAATAGCCAATTTCATCCAATTTAGTCAAAAACTCTAAATAAATTAGGGAATCATATTACCATCATCAAAATAATAAAATATTGTGTGAGTTTCTCGTCATGGGATATCCTTTATCCACAACATGAAAAATCCCCATCATCATCACCTAATTCCACTATGCTCTGGTGGAATTAACATTGAAACCATAGCTAAAATTCACTAAAATAATAATCTAATGGAATAAATAATATAGGTATTAATAGGAAGAACTTACCTTTAACATTATAAAAAACATAACAAAAAAAATCCACTCCTCAATAGGATCAATGGTAGGGAGATAGAGGGAGAGAACTGGCCAAAATGGATCTCCCAACATGGTTGTATGACCAAAAAATCTCCTATTTTAGGGCATAACCACTCCCAGGTAGAGGGCATGATACCTTGTTTGTCTTTATCATGACATGACCCCTATGGGTCACGATGTGATTGGCCTAGGTAGTAAGCTCTCACCTCATCTAATAACCATCATGGTGTGACCCCAATGGGCCATGGTGAAACATACATTTCTAGGATATATTTTCATTGTGAGACCTAAGGATTATGGTTTGAATGACTTTCTTCCATGAAAACACTATAAAAATATATGTGTCCTTAGACCCTTCATAAGACTCATCATCGTAGTGTAATACCCCCTTCGTGGAATTACCTTTTCTTAAGAGTCTTTAACTTATCCAAAATACACAAAAACACACCTCTTTGTGAATCCCTAGTCACAATTTTTTTATCTCTTCACTCATTGCTAGTTGTATCACAACCCTCACTTGTCATGGCGTGATGACCAACTTCAACAAATAATCAGCAAAGTGGATCACCCCAAACATGATCTCACATTCTCCCAAACAACCATAACACCTCTCGGGACATTATACATGTCCAAAAACATCTTATTGTGATGTTATAACCTTAATAATCTCAATATGAATCCCTATTTTTGAAACATACCCTACCCTAGGACAAAAAAATCAAATTCCCCCTAAATTTCACAACTACTAAAGACATGGATCTTTATAGACACTTTGATCATTGAAACTCCTCTTAGTAAAAAAATTATCTCACTTTACAATTAAAAAAATTATATAAAGTAGTTATAAGGAGAGGATCATTCCCAAATTTTTAGAAATTCATCCTACCAATGGATACCCTAGGTGAAAGGATTACATTAACTAATTCTTTGTGATCTCAATTAAGCTCATGTGGAAAAGATTAAATAGATATAGATAAATAGAGAAATTTAATTTCAATATACATTTATTTATTTTAGTACAAATGAATATAAATATCCCATGGATTTATAGTTTTTGGATGATTTTTTCCACTGTGTTTGTATAAGTGGCATCCCCTTTAAAATCCAACATGGGTGATATTCTAAAGGATTTTTTAATGGATTATCATGATCATAATCAAAGAATGTTATTTTGGAATGGGAGTATATGTATCTATACATATTATAACATATTCATATATATATAATATTTAAGGATGTATCTTCATATAAACTATTCAAATAATTATGGTTCCCTTTTTATAATACCAATTGTATTCTTGAAGGTATTAAAGACTGAAAAACCAAACATACCCAAAAGAAAATTCTAGATAGAATATTACCCTTAATTATTCCTTAATCATCGTACCATAGATTAAGAACACATACATCAAGATTATATAGTATGTAATAGAAAAAAAATAAAAAAAATATATAAATATTAAAAAAATAAAGAACTTAAAAAATTCAAAGAGATAAGGGAGAGGAATGACCCTAACCTTGGATTTATTTAATTTATATAAATAGGAAAGTGAGATAAAATAAAGATATATGGATTGATATATATATATATAAATATATATATCCAAAATTAGTGTTAGTATAATTTTATGGATGGGATATAACACCCCTATTTTTTATATGTATTCCTCTATAAATAAAACTTTTAAGTATTTGATGTCTTGTTTTACACAAAACCTCGAGTCTAAATGAATTGTGCTATAGTATACCTTTAAAACCTAGCTATTGGATTGGAGGGTACAAATAGAATTAACCAAATTATTAAATATATTTATAAATG
Source organism: Viscum album (assembly GCA_963277665.1). Lineage (NCBI taxonomy): Eukaryota > Viridiplantae > Streptophyta > Magnoliopsida > Santalales > Viscaceae > Viscum > Viscum album. The sequence continues at coordinate 330,873,396 of OY728164.1, forward strand.
TTTTATATAATTCAAATTTATTGATTAATTCATAATAAATATGTACTCAATTTTCAGTAAAGTCGTTTTTTTCTTCAAAAATATGTTTTCTTCAAAAATGGTTTTTATTAAATTTTCTTTACAGATATTGTAATTAATTTCTTATAAATTTATAATTTTATTTAATAAAAGGGGTGTCATTTTTAAAATCATCTTATCAAAATTATCTTAAGGTTAAATTTTGGTATTTTTCTAAAATGAATAATTTTTCAGTGAATAGTAAAAAAATAATGATTTTATATAAAATTATTTTTTTCATTCAAGTATTTAAAAATTCACATTTTATTTTGAATTAATTTTAAAATTAAATTATTTATTTTTATTAAAAATAATCTAATAAATTTCATTTCAATCGACAATATTCTTAACTTTTGTACAAAAACATTTTTATACTTAAAAATGCATTTTTCTAGAAAACTATTTTTCATCACGTTTTGCAGGTTTATATTAAAATTAATGATTGAAAATTTTTGAAATTGAATTTTATAAAATGGGTTCAATATTTTGGATCATAATTTACAAATTTTTTAATTATCCCACTTTCATTTTTTGTCATAATTAATAGTGGAAAGAGTAAAATTTTGTTACTACGATTAAGGTTAAAATGGGTTTACCTGGGGGTTAAACTAAGATATAAGGGTAATATTACAACATAAATTTTTATAATTATTTTTGAATGGTAATATTTAGACCCTATATCATCTAATATTTTTATATGTGTCATTTTAGATCCATTTTTCTTGAGTAAGACATTGATATATTTTAATCTTTTGAAAAATTCCAAGTGTGTCATCTCCTTTCCTGGAACATTGGTACAAAGGTTCAGGGGAAGCGGGCCTGGAGAATATTGCGAGAACTATGATACTCAATGTCGGGTGCTGGTGTTTATGGTAGACCCACAATAGGGCTTGGTATGAGGGGCGACCTTCTCTAAGGAGGTCGATCATTGTGAGGGTGAGGAACCTTCTAGTGGACATGGTGTTGCTGATTACCAACTAGTAGGAAAATCCCTCCATTTGGGTGTTGTGGGCCTCTTATCATTTGACTCATCATCCTGCCCCCAGGCTTTAGGGTCATTGGGTGTGATCGTCTCTCCCAGAATCTGGCCTCAAGATGAACATTGATGGTTCTTGCAGCTTCGGGATCATGCGAGGTGGAGGATTTGTGCGGGATTGCATGGGTAGTGTGTGGCTAGCCTTCATAGCATATTATGGCAATGGTACCTCCATTCTGGAAGAGGAAAAAGATGTTATTACTGGTCTCATCATTTTTAATTAGGAGAGAATACATTTATCCCATGTTGAAACTGACTACAAGGTCATTTATGAATCCTTAAATGATATAGGTTCCTTGCCTTGGTCCATTCCATACATTATCAGGAAATGAAAGTTGCTTCTAAACAGCAATGTCGAGGTCACTCACACTTGGCGTGAGGGGAACAAAGTAGTTGACCACATGGCCTCTCTGGTCGATCAAGGCTCCAATGTCACATGTTTGTAAAAAAATTCTTCCCTCAAACCAGAGGGGGTGAATCTGATTCAAGGGGATTCCCTTGGTCTCCACTACTTTATGCCCCCTAGCCTTGTTTCCCCCAATTTCCCTTGTTCCTTTACTTTTGAATAAAAATTTAACGTTGATGTGATGTCACACTTCAAGATCCTCTTATATCAGACAATTCATACCCAAATAATATTTTAAAATCACTAAACATGTCTTAGAGGTCCTATTTTTATCATAATACTATCCTTTCAAGGATTAAGATGTAAGCCAAAGGAGGTTTCTCAACAAAGAGGTATATCTCTTAACTAAGTACTTCCAATTTTATTTCTTCTTCTACCTCATATAAACCCATTAAATCCATAATAATATGATAAATACAGTTTCATAAATGTAATCATATGTTATTATTTCAATGGTATAACCTTTATTCATATCCTTATCCATTAAATGGGAAACAAAAGCATCTTCTGTGCACACATGCAGACTACCACCTCGCAAGGCGATGTATTTATTTTTTCATAACCACATTTCATGGATGCTTATTATAATGTATTTAATGTTTATATATTATATTTATGATATAATTATGGTTCTGTAATGATAAAATATTATTTTTCTTTCTTTCTTCATTTTTGATAGAAAATGAAAAAAATGTTCATGTGTACATATAGACTACCATCTCCATGAATGGTGAAATTAATGTTTCTAACTCATACTTTTATGGATGATTAAGAATATGTATATAATGAATATATATAATATTTATATCATTATTAACATTATTTATATTATATAACCATGAAAAAGGTACAAATATTGGAACTATCGAACTGAAACTTTCATGAAAAATGAAAAGGATAACACTGAAAAATGATTATTTTAATAGGGAATTATTAATAAATGGGTGTTGAAATGATATAATGGATCATATATGATATTATAAGTTTTTATATGGTTTTTTATAGAATTATAATAAATTTAAATTTATTATAAAGGTTGTTATAGTGCTTACGAAGAAAGTCGATCTTGAGGTAAGGGTTTTACGTTTCAATCTCATTTTTACTAGGATTATATATGGTTAAATTTTTTATGATGAAATTATATGATCTATGTAACACCCCATGATTTTATAATGTAATATATCTTTAAATAAAATTTTATTTCTTTGATACATTTATTTACATGCAACATCATGTTTAAAAGAACTGCGATATAAATATTATTATTTAAATGTTATCGTTGTAACCTAGCCGTTAAAATTAAAGGTATGAATAAGAATAACCACATTATAAAAAAAATATGTATAAATTTTTTATATAATTTGAAATTAATTTATAAATAATTTCTCTATTTTCAAAATAATAATTTTATGCTTCAAAAATATATTTTCTTCAAAAATGCTTTTATTTTGTATGATAAAAGATAATAATTAATTATTTCCACATTTATAAATTATATTTGAAAAAAAATGATATCATTTTCAAAATTATAATAAAAAAATTATATTAGGGTGAAATTTTAATATTTTTCTGAAAGGATTGATTTTATAGTGAATAGAGAAAATATAGATTTTTGTAAAATTGACATTTCTTTTCATTGAAAAATTTATATAATGATTTTAATTTGATAAAAATTTATCATAATTATACTTTATTTATAAATAACCAAATTAATTACATAGGAATAAATATTATATTATATTTTTATATTTGTTTAATTTTATGCTTAAAATGCATTTTTCATAAAAAAAATTAAGTGCATAATGTTTTCCAATTTAAATTAATTAAGGTAATACACAATGATGAATGATTTAGATTAGATTTATAGATTATATATATATATATATTAATTTAAATTAATTTAATTATTATTACTAGTTAGAGAGTTATTGTAATACTATCTTATTCTTGAAAAATACATTTTCCTAAAAACCTATTTTTCATCACATTTTGTGGGATTATTTTTAAATTAGTTTCTACAGATTATATAAATTGAATTTGATCAAATATATATCATATTTTTAATCATGAGTCTCAAAAATTATATATTTTACTTTTAATTTTTATACATTATGAATAAAGATCGTGGTAAAATCTATCACCTCGTTAAATGGTAAAATTGAGATAAAAACATAGGGTAAAGAATTCAAATCTCACTAACACAAGTATTTATCTTATTATATGAATTTTTTTGACCAAATATATTCTTAATGTATTAATAAATTTATTTTAAATAATTAATTTTAAATTGGGATCTCAATATTAACTTTTTCAAGGATAAGTTATATTTTATTCAAATTAAAAAACAATTTTTTGGGTCTTTACATTTAATGGAATGGTTTTAAGATTCCATTAAATTTTAGAATACCCCAAAAGTATAAAATCTTAATTTTTTAATTATTTAATGAAAAAATTCATGGAAACTATTTTATTACTTTATTTCAAGATTAATTAATATTTACTCTTGAAACGGGTACTTTCCTAAAAACTGTTTTTCATGCATTTTTTGTTCTTATATTAATGGTAATTTCTACCACAAATATAAATTAAAAAAATAAAATTTATTAAAATTTATGATTCGTCATTTCCAAAAAAAAATTATAAGGTCCTTTAATTTTTGTTCATATAATTATGTTATCATGGTAAAAAGGTTGAGTTATCACAGTTAAAGTTAAAATGAGTCTAAATTGGATTAACTGGAAGATAAAGCTTAAAATGTATCCAAAAAATTACAAATTTGATTGGTTGAGTTTATATTATTCTTATCACATATTATATTTTAATTCATGGTTAATGGGTTCTACTTTACATTATTAGGATATATATATATTATTTAATCTTTTAATTAATTCCAATTGTGTCCTCCCCCTATAAAGGGATATTGTCTCTCCTATCTTCTACACACATCATGATCCTTCTATCTCAAAAAATACCTACCATAATACCTTAATATATTCCTTACCCACATCCTATATCTTATTTTATTTCTAAAAGAACAACTTTTAATGGTTTAAGGTGTAAGAAAAAATCGGTTTCTCAACAAAGAGTTATAACTCTTAACCGGGTACTTTCAATTTTATTTATTTTACTACCTCCTCTAAACATATGGTATCCACTATAAAATAATTAATTCAATATCTTAAATATAATAAATTATTATTATTATTATTATTATGGAAAAACTATTTTCCACCTCCTTTCCATCCTGTGGAAAATGAAAACATCATTCGTGTGTGCGTACGACATACCGTCTCCAAGTAGCGATGTAATTCATTTTTCATCACAATTTTAATTGTATCAATATAAAAACCTAATTAATGTTTATATATATAATTTATTATTCAATTATGGTTCTATAATTGTAAAATAATATTTATTATTATTTCCTATGTTTTGTTAGAAAATTGTAACGGTGTTCATGCACACGTACAGTCTACTGTCTCCATGAACAGTGTAAATCATATTTCTATCTATGCCTTTTATGGATGACTATAAATATATATATATATAATGAATATATTTTATATTTATATCATTATTAAAAAAATTAGATAATGGAACCATGATAGTACTTGGACTACTGAACTTAAACATCAATGAAAAACGAATCAGTTATCACCCAAAAAAGTGATTTTAATAAATAATTTCTAATAAATAGTTTATAATATGATATAAATAAATCATATATGTTATGATATATTTTATTATGGTTCTTTAATTTATGTATAATAAATATATATTTATTATATAGTAGGTTTTAACATGCATAAAGAAAGACAATACTTGAAGTAATGGATTTTTATCTCACTTTTATTTATTTGAGACACATATCATAATCACCACTTGTTTCATTTATGTGGTGTGTATATAAAAAGTTAATTTATTTTATGATTATTAACATGAAAATTATTAATATTTTCATATCCATATAACTTTTACTATTTCATGGGGTTTTTATTTGAAATTTTCTATAGTGGTAAGGGGTTTATGTTTCAATCTCATTTTAATTGGGATTTTTTATACTCGAATTTATATTAATGAAATTATACAATCCTTATAACTTAAACCCCTTTTATTTTTATCCTTTATTTATTTGTTAAATTTTAATGTTTTGGTTCAATTTTACTCTCTTTGATACACAAAATGGTTTAGAAATTTTTTTTAATAAAAGTCAGACTTTTTTCTCCTCTTTTGGTCAGAAATAATTTTTCTTATATATCCATTTTCTCTAAAATATTTTTCAAGAATGTTTTTACTATTATACTATTATTGTTTAAATTAATTTTTAACCATGATTTAATTTTTACAAAATGTTTTAAAAGGAATCTTCTTGTTCTTTTCTGAATGAGGTACTTTTGTCTTTTTACAAAAAAATATAAAATAAATATTTGTTTTAACATACACGGCATGTATAAAATTGACCACCATCATGACCACTCAATGATTTGAATCCTCCTTTAAAAGTTTCTAAGTTTATTTTCAAATAAAAAAATTTATTAATATTTTTTAAATATTTAGATTTGAATAAGTGATTTCAAAATGAAATGGTATTTTCCTTGATAATTATTCCAAAGATCTTTTGAAGAAATTTTTCATCTATGATGATATAATTGATGTTAATTATGCTTTACTAGGGATACAATCAGATAAAACCATCCTTATTCTTTAAATATATAGTTTATGATTTTGGTTATGGGATGTTTATAAAACCTATTATTTTCCTTGGGTTATGATGAAATGTTAAAAATTTTATGAAACTTCCTTTCCATGGGATATGATATATGATGAATGATTTATGATATTATGGTAAACATATAAATGAATTATGAATATGTGATTGGTGGGATTAGAATTATATATTCCTCCAAATATTTAGGTAAATATGGATAAATTATGACATAAATATATTATTTGTAAACTTGATTTCATATTCACAATTTTATTCATGGAACTATTTTCCATGTCCACAAGATTATGTGTGGACCTGGTTTTCGTGTCCTTAAGATTATTCATGGACCTAGATTCATGTCCATAACTTTATGTGAGGTCTTTATTTTATTTCATTAACTTAATTAGTGATCATGTTTCTATTTATATATGTTCACAATGTTATATTATTATTTTTTTCATATTCATATATCTATGTTATGATCTCATGTATAATGACTGATTATTAATTATTACAAAATCTTGTGAAAATTGTTTATTATTATAATAATGTTTTATTCCATGACTCATGTTTATGATCTATGATTTATTGGGTATGAACTTTTTAATATATTATCATGATCTCATACCCTTATGATTATATTATTCTCATGTATGATAATTTATTGATATCTCCTACATTTATCCTTATGGAGCATCTAAGCTCACCCTTTCTTATGTTTTCATTCCCCGGGTTATGAAGAAATATTTTAAGTAGGGTATGTTAAGAAGGGTATAAATTGATAATAACTTTATGATAAATGATGAATAATGTACCTAAATAAGATGTTTGTGTATCTATTCTCTAAATTCACTAAACCTTTATGGTTATAGTTTGTATCATAATGTTATATATTGAATATTTATCTAAAAAGATGGAATATTTAGATATAAAAAGTAAGGGTCTCTATAGTTGGTATCATAGTAGGGTTTAGTCAATATTTTGAGATTAGTTTAGATAAATTTGATGAAAACCATAAAGATAAGTCTAGTTATTGGATAAAACCATATAGTTTTGGTAAGGAAGAGATTATTTGATTTTACTATCAACAGATCCATGTCTGGATACTAAAAGTGGATGTGGTTTTGGCATAGATTTATAGAGGGGTAATATTATCAAAAAGAGTTGTTTTAGAAATCTCAAACATTATTCTGGTGCATGGTGAATATACCCTTTCCACACAGCTAGTTTAACACTCTCAGGGAATATTCTTAGATTAATTTACTTTTTTTATGAACCATTATGAAGAACTTAAATAGATGATGAATAAGGATAACATAGGTTAATCCTAATGTGTCATGGATTGAAAAGAAGGTGTCATGATTTAGACATCCTATTAATGATTTTTAATGATTTATCCCTATGATTACTACTTATTACACTATAACTTTAGTTATATTCAATGGTTGAAACCACGAGGAATATATTTTACAATAAATGTGATAGACAATGCAATAATTTTCCTCTTGAGTAATTAAATGATATGTGAACTAGAAGGAAAAACCTAATGATTATTCCTTATCACCTATCATGATATATGATTAACAATATAAACATAGGTGAGTCCCCTCACATGTAAAATATGAGGAAAATTTACTTTTATATAAATCAAGGTGGAAATGATCATGGAGGAAAGAAAGTTTAATTTTAATTATGTAGATAATGTGGGAAGAAACACTGAGTAGGATATATTAAAGGAAGGGTAAGATGTTTTTTGTGCGGAAATGAAAGGAAAAGTTAAATTAATATCCAAAGAATTCAAGGATTTATATGTGGGGAACTTGGGAATTATCTGAGTCAATACCCTAATCCAAGGGCTAACTTTAAAACCAAGGAAGTGTATATGTTATTCCAATCATTAAAGTTTAATTATTGAAGTGTTTATGTATTGGGATTCCAAAATTATGTTATAGAAGTTTTTTTATAAATTATATTGTTTTTATTAGAATCATAAAACATATAAATATTGTTCTGCATAATTTTTCATTAAGTATTTGAAATAATATATTGAATTGTACTAATAACGTAGAAAAAAATATTTAATGGTAAGGTGATAATTTATGAAAAACACATGATTGAGGGAAATATAACTCGTAATATGTGTAAAATTTTGAGATAATATTGGTTATTTGAGATAAAGAGATTATTGATATTGATAAAGTAAAAGAGATAATATTGGTGACCATAGAATTGATTAGTGATTTGATGATGAAGTGGTTTATATTATAATTGATGGAGTTTACTTAATTTTGGGTTTATGGAATATAATATAAAACTTGTGATGTTATTTAAGTAGTAATAAGATATTAAATTTTTTTAATTATATATGTTTTCTTTAATGTTTTATAGTGATTTATTTTATTATCATCTTTTAATAGAATCAATGTTTTCACGTGTTTTGTAAGTGATATTATGGGATAGTTTATTTTATCTAGGGATAAATATAAAAGCTGGTTTTGAAAAAAAAAATTGATCAAATATTTCATATTTTTGGATTTTGAAAATTCTCAAAGATATTTTTTAGGAGTCTTAAGTTTAACTATTTATGGAATGGATGAATCTAAACTTTGGGTGTTATTAATGATGTTTTAGATATTAATGTATTATATTTATCTATATTTTATATATTGTATTAACCATTGGTTTTGGTAATTATTTAAAGATATAAGAAATTAATTTTCATTCCTTTATGGGTCTTGTGATCCATTAAAAATTAATTTCAGTGCTTTAGACACGAAAACATTTTCATGAATATTTATTTCTTGGATTAAGAGATGAAGTTAAAATTGATCGAAGAAAAACCAAATAATGAAATTATGCTTATAAAATGGAAAGAAATCAAGTATTTTAATTTTATAATTCTCTTTATCCTGATAGTAAAATAATACCTCAAATTTAGGAAATGGATCTTGGAATAAAAAAAATTATGTTACATTTATTTATGATGAATTTATGGTTTTTTAACCCCTCACTAGTTTATGGTTTTGTGGTCATTAACTTTCTCAAGTCCATTTTATCTATCACTATCTATTCGTACTTGGATGTTAATTTTATCCTACATGTTTATAATTTAACTTACCACCAATATTATCCTTATATGTGGACTCGATTATGTGTTATTTATGGTAACCTTTATGTTTCCCACTTTCCTTTTCAAACCAAGTTTTGTTATCCCTGCTTACGATGTAGGTTTTCAACAAATGTATTTTCAAATATTGAACCTTTGATGAGTGAGATATAATTAATAGAGTTAAATTTATTTAAGAGATATATAATTTAATGTCCCAATATTTTAGAATATAATCTCTATTTAAATAAATTGTATTTCTTTGACAGCTTTCTTTACACACAACACCAAGTTTAGAAGAACCAAGATATAAATATTATTATTTAAATGTGGCAGTCGTAACTTAACCGTTAAAATATATGGTATGAATAGTATTAACTAAATTATAAAAAATAGTATAAAGTTTTTATATAATGTAAAATTAATTAATAAATAATTACTCAATTTTTAGTAAAATAATTTTATGCTTTAAAAATATATTTTCTTCAAAAAATGTTTTCTATTATTTTTTGAAAGAAACAATTATAACTAATTTTTGAAACTTTTAAATGTTTAATTTTGTAAAAAGGATATCATTTTTTAAATTATAATATCAAAATTATCTTAGGGTGAAATTTTTTATATTTTCTAAAAAGATGTATTTTACTGTGAATGGTGAAAAATACTGATCTTTTATAAAACTGCCATTTATTTTCACTAAAAAAATCCTAAAATGATTTTAATTTAATCTAAAATTAAAATAATTATAATTTATTTATAATTAATAAAATTAATTATATATTAAACAATATTATCTTTCATTTTTGTATATGTTTACTTTAATTCTCTAAAAGGCATTCTTCATAAAGCTGTTTTTAAGTGCATAATGTTTTCACATTTTAATTAATTAAAATAAACACTAATGAGGAATGATTTAGATTAAATTTATATATTGTGTATCTATATATATAAATTTAAATTCATATAATGATTATTACTAGTCATAGAGTTATTGTAAGACCATCTTATGCTTGAAAAATTCATTTTCCTGAAAACCCATTTTTCATCACATTTTATGGGTTTATTATTAAATTAATTTATTCCTTTATAGAAATTAAATTTAATAGAATGGATATAATATTTTTAATCATGAGGTTCAAAAAAATTTAATAGGTTCATTTTATTTTTACTCTTTATAAATAGTAACTGTGGTAAAATTTATCACTTCGGTAAAAGGTAAAAATGGGTAAAATCATGGGGTAGAACATTAAAATCTATCTAACATATGTATTTATCATATTATATGAGTGTTTGTTTTAAAACATAATTATTATGGGTTAAATAATTTATTTTAAATAATTATTTTAAAATTGGGAACTCAATATTGACTTTTTTGAAGATAGGTTATATTTTATTCAAATTAAAAATTATGTTTGGGTCTTTTCATTTAATGCAATGGTTGGAAGATACCATTAATTTTTGTCTTGTACCAAAGGTATAAAAACATTAATTTTTTATTATTTAAATAATAATAATAATTTAACCTAATTTACTACTTTATTTCAAAGTTAATTTTTTTTTTACTCTTAAATCTGGTATTTTGCTAAAAATTGTGTTTCATGCAATTTTTGTTCTTATATTAAAAGTAATTTCTACCACCAATATATATTAAATCTGATAAAATGGATTCAAATTTTTGAATTATAATTTTAAGATTTTTTTTGAATACCCCTTTTATTTTTGGTTATATAATTATGTTATCATGGTAAAAAGGTTGAGTTCTCACGGTTAAGATTAAAATGGGCCTAAAGTGTTTTTGCTAGAAAATAAACCTTAAATTGTATCCAAAACTTGTCCAAATGTTGTTTTTTGAGTTTATATAGACCTTATAATATCTTATATTTAAATTTTGGGTGTCTTAGTTCCACTTAACATGATTTAGATATATATATTATTTAATAGTTTAAGTAATTCCAAGGGTGGCTTTTCCATCCCCTATAAAAGGATACCACTTATCCTATCTTATACACACTTTATGAGCCTTATATAACAAAAAAATACCTACCATAATACCTTGATATCTTCCTTAACCACATCCTATACTTTTGGTCTTTCTAAAATACCATCCTTTCAAGTATTAATGTGTAATCCAAAATAGGTTTCTCAATAATGTGGTACAACTCTTTACTGAGTAATTCTAATTTTATTTCTTCTACTAAATCCTCTAAATCTATGATGTAATGTCCCAACCTAGATTCCAGTAAATCGGTGCTCTAAGCCAGTTCATTACAATGCCTCATGTGTGCCTCTTCGTATGCCAGAGGCTACCGACTAACAGTGAGGGCCTAGGGTGTGACAGTGGGGAGACTATGAACATATATCAGAGTAAGAAAATAGAGAAAATGGCTAAATATCATACACACCAGTAAATAAAAAGAGTGAAAAAGTAAAAAATAAACTGAAATAGAATATTTTATAATGAAAAATAAAAAATCTGTAAAATCATGAATAATTATTCCATACAGAAAACACTATTCACCCAATGGGCCAACCAAATAGATACAATTGTACAAAAGAAACTGAAATAAAATTATATGTATCTATAACTAAATCTAAGCCAAACCATATACTCGATCTCTATAAACTATTTAACTACACCATATTGACCAGAAAAACCCACATGAGCATCTTCTCTTGATCATGAAACTCTGGGCCTCATCCCTAACCACCATACAAACCATGCTCAACCTAAAAAGCAAAAATAAGGTCTACACACACAACAAAGTTCACATGTACGGGTGAGAAATAATCTTAATAGGACACCCAAAATATGAACCTTTAAAATACACTGCTATAAGTGTATGAAAAATCAAACTGCTCAGCCTTACTGAGAGACAACTAAAAAGATAAGTAAAACTAATAAATGTGAAACCACAATCAAACCCCAAGTCTGTAATCCCAGACAACTTGGAAAGTGACACCATGGATGTCCATATCTATATGAGTATACATGTATAGTCCCATACCTATACATATATACATAAACATGAATATTCATATGTAAGGTGAATAAAATAACATAAAAACAATCTGCAGTCAATCCTTGGGTCTGTAATCTCGATTGCCTGGACATCCTGTGCAAGGGAATTGAGTTGGACATCATGTCACTCAAGTTATGTATCATTAAGTATATCTTTAGGTCTATAATCCCAATTTACATATACCTTCTTCAGTCAGTGCTGGAAATATCTATGAGAAATCTACATTGCCACAAGGGGATACTCATCCTAACCTTATGTTCACCCGTACTTTCCTTCAATCGCTATAAAGAAGGATTCTAGGGAAGTACATACAGATATCCTATAAACAGGGTCACTGAGTTATACCTCATGCTGATAATTCCATTTAAATCATGTCCAATGTCTGAGACCTAGGTCCTGGTCTATATAAGGTCACGACATTGCGACTCAGATAATCCATAAGGGGTTCACCCATAGGCAATACGTAAAAGTAATTCCCTCTATAATGAAGTACATGCTCGGTATCCATCCAAAAGAAGAGTATCACTAGTGCATCCACCCAACCCTAGGGGGAATCCTAGGCATTGATCAAGGAAATCATAATCATCCATTGAGTACAAGTCACATCAATAGTGTAGAGATCCATATCCACCACCATGATCTAGAAATCTATTAGGGATAGTGTAATCATCCTCATCATATAGGAGAACATAATAATCCATGAGTATACATCAATGATATGGAACACTAAGTCTAACACCATGATCTAGTAAATGATTAGGGAGAACGTAATCATCCATATCACTCGAAAGAGAATAATCATCCATGAGTATAATTAGATCGAGGAGAGTGTAATCATCCTCATCACACATCAAATGAAGGAGAGCATAATCATCCTCATCACTTGAGAGATCATAATCATCCCTAATTATAATCACTAGGGAAGTCATGACTATATATCACAGTCATAGGCTCAACAGCCGGATACTAGGAAACACCTCTGGACAACCCAATAATATAATAATCAAATATACATGATCAACAGCTAGATCCCATGTAGTACCTATGGGTATATAGGTAAATAAACAATAACATGGATCAAAAGTCAAATCCCAGGAAAGCACGTATGGGCATCCAAAAATAAAGAAATACACCTCATGTCAGGCTCAATAGCCACCAATCAGGAAACACCTCTGGCTAACATCGTTTCATCATCAATAACTAAGTAAAAGTATAAACAAACAATTGAGGTTGGTTGAACCCCTAACCCAACACTACCGTCACAGCCCCATGTCTTAAAAGTTCATCAAGGGTTATAAGGTGACACCTACTACCATCTATACCCAAACTCGATGTACTAACTCAGGATTAGTCAAACAACAGGGAACCTAATGGGTTCTTCAAGTCAAATTCTAAGAGGCATCCTACTTGGGATCCTCAAGGTCTACACATAAGTGAAGGCATCCTACTTAGGATCCTTATCTATAAGATAAAGGAGGAATCCTACTTGGGATCCTTGAACAGTAATCAAGACTAACACTACAAAAAAATGGAATTTAGTGATGTTTTTTAGCGATTTTTTTTAAAAAGAAGCTAATTTTAAATTTAATAATGTTTTTTGGGGAAAAGTCGTTAATTTAGCGATGTTTCTGAAAATGCAGGTAAGTTAGCGACGTTTCCTCTCAAACATTTCTATATTATAGATGTTTCCTAAAAAACATCACTAATTTAATAGTGTTTCCAAAAAAACATCACTAAATTCATGACGTTTCACAAAAAACATCATTAAATTAGAAATTTTTTCTAAAAAAGCATCGCTAATTTAGAAACATTTTCTCAAAAACATCGCTAATTTAGTGATGTTTCCCAAAAATCATCGATAATTTAGTGATGTTTCCCTAAAAACATCGCTAAAAATATATATATTTATATATCTCATTTCCCCACATCAATGTAAATATATATATACATATATATATATATATGTATATATATATATATTAATATATATAAACACGAACACATATATATAAACATATATATATAAATATATATTTATATAGATATTTATATATATATATATATAAACACACACATACATATGTAAATATATAAGTATATACATATATATATATTTATATATATAAAAACATATATATTTTAAATTTAGTCACATTTTTAAGAAAACGTGTCTATTTTAGTGACATTTTTATTAGGGTTTTAAAACATAACAAATTATATATATGTATATATGTGTGTGTGTGTGTGTGTGTGTATCTATATATATATATTTATAATTATAATTATATGTATATATATATATATTTATAATTATAAATATATATATATACATAGATATATATATTTACACACACACACATATATATATATAATATAAACATATAAATAAACATAAAGTATAAACATATATATATAAACATATGTTTATATATAATATAAAACATAAACATATATATAATATATAATATATAAACATATATGTAAAATATAAACATATATGTGTGTGTGTGTGTATAATAAACACACACAGAGATATATATATATATTTAAACATAAAATATAAAATATAAACATATAAACATATATATTAATATATATATATATATAATATTAATTCTTAAATACTGAAATATGTTTATATATATATATAACATAATACAATTAAATATTTTAGTGACATTTTTACCAGTGTTTTAAAACGTGACTATATATATTTATTTATAATTATAATTATATATATATATATACATACACATATATATTTAAACACACACGCACATACACACACACACACATATATTAATATAAACATATAATATATATAAAATATATACATATATATAAACAGACACACACACATATATATATATAATATAAACATATATATATAATATAAACGTATAAATAAAAATATAAATAAACATAATATATATATAATATAATATAAAAATATATGTAAAATATTAACATATATATATGCATATATGAACATAAAATATAAACATATATGTAAAATATAAACATATATATGTATATATGAACATAAAATATAAAAATAAAATATAAAATATAAACATAGATATATTAATATATATATATATATATTAATTTCTTAAATATTGAAATTTAACTACATATATAAATATGAGATAATACATTTATTTTTTTTAAAATCCAACTAGGTGGGTTAGTTGTGGTGTTTATTATAAAGAAGGAGGTACATGTATCCACTCTTAGTAGCGGGTGATTTCTTCTTTTTTGGGTAGTTGTACTGCGGACGTAGCGATCTATGGAGTTACTAGAGGCGAGCAGGCCGTGTACTGTGTGGGGGGAGGTACTTGAGTCAATTCATGGAGTACTATAGAGAACTAGAGGTGGGGGAGGTACTAGAGGCTGGCGGGTCGTGGAGTACTATGGAGAAATGGAGGTGGGCGGTCAATTAAAAAAGTAACAAAACTGAAAATTTATGAATTTCAAATGAAAAAAATATTATATATGCTTTTTACAAATGCCATAATTTAGGTGTTTACTGACATTTCTAAAAAACATCGGTAAATGAGGTGCCTCTAATTATAGTCACTTACAAACATCGGTAAAAAAAATTACCAACATTTTTTTAAAAAGTTGGTAAATGATATGTGATTTACCAACATTTCTAAAAAACATCAGTAAAAAAATTTTACTGACGTTTGTAAGCGTCGCTAATTTAGTGACACCTCATTTACCAACGATTTTTAGAAACATCGGTAAATGAATTAGGGATTTTTACAAACATCATTAATGAAAAAAATAAACATCTCTAATTCATGTTTTTTTGTAGTTTAAGGAATCCTAAATGAGATCCTCAGAACAGTACATCGGTGAAGGCATCCTATAGGAGACCCCCTATGACCATATATTAAGGAATAGGAATCCTATATGAGATCATTAGAATGGTATATAGGTAAATAGATCCTATGAGAGATTCCCTAGGTCAATATTTAAGAAAATGCATACCATAGGTGACCCTTAGTATAGAAAGAAGATAGAGGAATCCTATATGGGATCCTCTAGGTCTAAAATTAAGTAGAATAATCCTATAAGGGGTCATTAGAAATAACTAGTCACACATACCCATAGTTCCAGACGGGAACATCTCATAAGGTAGAATGTTGAATCAATATATCATAATTATAATTATTAGGATCATAATAATATCTTTAGATAGATAACTTACAAGATGGGGGTAAATTGTAGTTTTAAAAACTTATTTTAAAAGAATTAAACTAAAGAAACCCAAATACCTCTTAAAAAAATTATAGGACTCAGCCCTCATTCTGATGAAAATAGTCACCAAAATCTAATAAGATAGAATATGATAAAATCATAGTAACAAAATTTGTATTAAAACAAATTCGATTAAACATAGTATGATTCATAATAATAGTAGATATGATAAAACAAACAGAATATATCAAGTTTAATATGATGATCCACTTTATTATTATCTGCAAAGTGGAAAAATAATCTTGTAAGAAATAAGAAATATCTATATAAAATTTAAAATGACTTACAACTATTAAAACACTACTAGAAATCTGACCTTTCCCAACGCTTCTATACCAACGGTTCGTAAAAACCGTTGGTATAGGTTCCCTTTCCCAACGGTTTGGCTAAACCGTTGAGAAATCCCACTTTGAGGCCACCTTTCCCAACGGTTTGGCCAAACCGTTGGGAAAGCCCAAATTTGGGCCACCTTTCCCAACGGTTTTGGCAAACCGTTGGGATAGGTCCCCCACAAATCAACCTTGCCCCAGAAACAAAATCCAGAATCAAAATCTATACCAACGGTTGTCAAAACCGTTGGTATAGGCCTATACCAACGGTTTTGACAACCGTTGGTATATATCCTTTGATTTTTTATCATTTATTCTTACCCAGAACATTATATAAATCAAAATTTAAAATCATTATGATAATACATATATATATATATGTAATTATATTCACAAAAGTCATGTTAGGTTAGTGGTTAAGACATTGAATAATAAACTAGGGGTTCTGGGATCAAATCCCAGCAAATGTTTTTTTTTTGAAATACATATACCAACGGTTGCATAACCATTGGTATAGATTTTCATATTAATTATACCAACGGTTTCCAAAACCGTTGGGATAGGTCTATACCAACAGTTTTCCCAAAACTGTTGGTATAGACCTATCCCAACGGCTTACTTGGCAACGGTTCTCCAAACCGTTGGTATAGGCTATACCAACGGTTTGGAGGCCTATACCAACAATTCCAAACTGTTGGTATAGGTTAGTTTTCCAGTAGTGAAAAGAAAAATATATTTTAACCTTAAGATTGAGGTATTCACTAACATTGACTAAAGGTATCCCTTATTTTTCACTCACAAGAAAGTATGTATTTTCTCAGCAAGGAAATCCATTGATACGAAGATCTGCTCTGTCGTCCTTACCACAGATTCCCTCGACCCAATATATCGGATTTTCTGTCTCACTATCCCTATGAGACCTCGATCAATATGATCGAATTCTCCATTTTCTGTTCCCTATAAGACCTCGATCATAATCATAATCGGATGCACAATTATAATGAAAAACAAATATTAAGAAGAAAACCAGAAAAGGTTTCCTTAAGATGGATATCTCTTTAGAATTACAAAATACTAAGACAAATTCATTCATGCTATGTAATCTTAAGAAGAAATAAAGAGTGAATGTAATCAAACAACAATTTTGTTGACCCAAAAATATTCTAATGACCAGGTGTTTATAGGTAATTCCCCAACAGTCATATTTCCTACCCAACAATCATATTTTCTCTGAGTCTGTCGCAACAACTTGGAAACATAGAACTTGACAGCTCACAACTCTCTGGCATAATAGAATGTCTTATATCATATTTAATTACACCATTACAGTGTAAAAAATATTCCATTATGATAAAAATAAGTTATCTATATTCAGATTATAAACTTAGTTAGTCTGATGGACTTCCTTATGTCTTGAAATACGATAATTTCCATGAGTATCAATGCAATGCTATCAATACAGGTATTGGTCATATTGTAAGGAATTTTTCATTATGATAGTTATGATAGAAAGTCATACTTTTGAAACTAATAAAGGTGAGTCTGGTTAATCGAAAATATACTCATTATGATAATCGTAATAAAGAATAAAGTTTATACTCAAATACTTAATAAATTATTCTGAGTATTAAAAAGATTATTTTTAATAAAAAACATACTAAAACACTTGGTACATAATAAATTTAGTAATTATATATTTAATAAAGAGTTTTTGATTTCCCAAACAAAAGGAATAGAAAATTAAGAAATATAATTCCTGAATCAACAATCTCCCCTTTTTTGGAAAGCACAAACCACAAGACTTAAATAATAAATAACTTTTAAAAACTTACAATCCATATTATTTTAAGTGCTGCATATTCAGAGTTAATTATTAAAACCTTAAATATTCTTGAGTTTATAACTCTTTTGAATGCGACGGAGAGTAAGATATTAAATATGATTAATTCCCTATTAGTTTAAAATATACCTCTAATGATCGTATTCTCCCCCTTATATTAATATCTATCCTTTATCAAAATTTCTTCTTTATAAAATATTTATATTTGATATAACTCCCCCTTTAAAAATACTTTCTTTCCAAATAAGAAAACTTCTCCCTTAAAAGCAAATTTCTCCCCCGACAGAATATTTCTCTCCCTTTTTTATTTTAAAAAAAATAATGAGGAAAATTATTGAGTTTCCTAAAATGTTAGTGAGGTAAACAAAATAAAAAACAGTATGATGAATTAAATAATCATTCATAAGAAAAATGAAAGAAAATTTAACCAATAATAATTGGAAAATACTCAGAAAAAAAATCATATTTGGTTAAAAAGGATAAATTATTTAAAACAAGATGATATAAAAATTTTCAAAAACAAAGTAAAATAAGTGTTTAAATGAAAAAAAATTATCCTTCTTAATTGAAGACTTCATAATGGTTTTAATTTTCTTGAACTCTTTTCGGTCTTCCTCTATCTTTTTTTGTTTTTTTATCTTGAGTTTGAATCTTCTCTTCTTGAATATGAAGTTCTCAAACAAATATTTCTTCTTATTCTACAATATGTTGATCTCATCTCGATAAGATTTGAGTCTAGTTATCTCCAACTGCATATATCTCATTTTTACATTGAGATTTTTTATTTCCTAAGACTTTTCAACATGATCACCTTTAAAACTTTCTGCAAACTTTACTCTCTGCTCAATATCTTTTGTAAACTGATTATGATATTTTGAAATTTCTTTGAAAATATTCTTAACATATTCAAAATTCTCATCATTAAACTTGATATTTGTATCTATTTGATGATACCACTTTAAAACTTAATTTCATGCCTTCTTATAAATTTTAGAACTTTCTTGAAAAACTTTCAAATATGCCTCATTCTGAATAGCTCTTTTTGTTATCATTTTTAATGATTCTAATTTTTGATCAAGACTTTCATGAATCATTTATCTTATGGATTCAAGTCTTGGAAATTATGTAATTATACTTTTAATACTCTTAAAATCTTGTATGGTGTAATAAAATCCTTGATTAGTTAACATATTCATAGAATATGATTCTTTTTTCTCAATATTAGTGAGTTTCACACAACTGGTACTGATTTCACCTTCTTTTTCTTTCCATTTATCAACTTTGTTAGGAACTTTATCACCAACTTCCTTGATTTTAGATAATTCAATTATCTCCATATCCACTTGATCATCCTATTCATTTTCTTCCTTATCTTTCCTAGATGTATATTTAGGTTCTTCCTTAGATGATTCTTGGTTTTCTGAACTATGATATTTTTATTTTTTATCAGTTTTTTAGGGTAATTTCAATGATGATGCTTCTAATGATCTTAAAGAAAACCTATAGGATTGAGTTTTCTTGTCATAAACATTTTAATTTCCTTATTAATTTTTATCCTTATCATCTTCTTCATCCTCTTCGCCATATTTTTCATTTTATTCACCATATTCTTCATTTCCATCATCTTCCTTATTCTCATTTCCTTCCACTTCTTCTTCAACGTACTTTTCAATTTCTTCTTATTCACTGCCTTCTTTTTCTTCACCATATTTTTATCCCTTATCAAATCCAGTAAAATCTTCATCCATAACTTTAACAAACTCATCCCAAAGTAGTGCCTCTCTTCTTAGGTCACCTTTTCCAGCCGGTACTGGTCTTGATGTATTTTCTTGAATTTCATGTGCTGATTATTCATCAACTAATTTATCCTTTCCCTTGTCTATAATAGAGGTAACTTCATCATTTACTACTATGGTCACTTAAAAAGATAATATGGTATCCATATTTGGTTGATCAGTCTAAGAATAAGGTAGTATCAAAACTATGTTTTCTGAATCCTGTTCAACTCCATTCGATAGATTTTCACATAAATAAACTCCAATTGACTTATTCTTTTTATTCTTTTTGTTTTCTTCTTTTTCTAGTGTATTTAAAACATGTAATTTTAAGGCCTTTTCCATGGTTGGGTCAAGTATGAATTATGGATCACCTAGTTTTTTTCTGATTTCTTAATCATTCACTCTTGATATAAATCATGAAGGGCCTTCTTTTTTTTATTTTAATCCCTAGGTGAGGAAGACTTAGCTTTTATTTTCTTATCCTAATCAGCTAGATCATATTTCTTATTTTTCCTCTGATCACCCTACATAAATTTCTTTGAGGGATCTGCTTCTGAAGCTTCACCACCAGATATTTCGATAAAAATATTTGATTATTCATCAAAACTAATCCTCATTCTCTTTAGTGTATTATCACTAATATAAAAAAATATTCATTTTTTAGACTTGATTTAATTAAAATCTTGAAAACGTCTTGAATTCAACCACTACCTTGCTTAATAAAGCTGGAAACCTAATTATTTTTTACTTCAATGGCTCTGTATTTCATGTTTTTTATAGAATTAAAGATGAATATGATAAGATTTATCTTCCTCATATTTACTAAATAATATAAAATGAAAACATCATATTCCTTGAGTGTATCTCGATCTCTTTTTCTTAGAATAAAAAATCCATGAATTCATAGGGCAACAACATGATTATAAAACTCATTTTCTTCTCTACGGGTTAATCTATGATGATATGATAAATGTTTTCATGATTTTGTGATAAACATATGATTGGATTGTGATTATGTGATGTGTAGGACCAAAATTACATATAACTATAATTTATTAGGTAAAGATTTATGTTTTATGTTCTCAAAGGGTACATAGGAGGAAATCCCAAGCCTAAAAGAGGGTACATGGGTGGTTATTTCAAGCCCAATAAGTGTACACAGGATCTTATCCCAAGCCCAAAACAATTACAATGGTGTTTAGATCAAGCCTAACATGTGATGAATGTCTTGGCGGGTAGCCTTGATAGAAAATTTCTATGATTATGATTATGACACACTTATTATGCCACTATTTTATGAAATGATCTTAGGAAAATGTTATTCTCATATGGATCATGTTCTTTGATTCCATTGTGATTCATGTCTTATGAACTACCAAGATTTATTCCATGAATTATGATTATGATCTATTAATTACTTGGTATAGTTTTCAAATGTTAATATCATGTTCTCATACCCTTATGTTCATGTTATGATTAAATGGTCATTAATATCTCCCTTGTTTACCCTTACTGAGTATCTTAACTCGCTCATTCTTATGTTTCCATTTCCCCAGGATATGAAGAAATGTTTCGAGTTTGATTTTTCTATGAAGGATGGTAGTTGTGAATAGATTAGTGGGAGATTATGTAGATATTTTTAAGTACCAATAGCTTATGTATCTAAGTTTTGAAAGACACTAAACCTTTATGGTTCTATCATGGATCACACTGATATATAATGAATATTCATCTAATAAGATTTAATATTTATGTATGAAATTCTTGGGTCACCTCATGGGGTGCATATTTATAAGTTGTTTTTAAAAATTCTTGACATTATGGGATTTGTAAAGAATATTGTGAGAATCTAATGGTTGGTGGGTGATTTGCTTTACAATTTTCAAAAATGGGGTTGGTGAAAAATATTATACAGGAAATTATTAACTTATATAAAGACAAAATATAGTTTTTTAGAATCCTTTATATATCAATTTTATCAAAAAAGATCCATGAAAATACCATATACTAATACCATATTTTCACTATTCATCGTCATATTTTATTATTTATAAAATTATCATATTTCACATATTACCAAATTTTAATGTTATGATTTCAAATTTATATTAAATTTAATGAATTTTTATCTTTAAACTTTTGAAATTTAATTATTAAATAATATGGTCTATTTTTATTAAAATAATTTTAAAATATGTGAAATAAATATTTATTTTTGTGAAGTAAATATAAAATTAAATTATTATCTTAATTTAAAATTTTTTATTTTCATATACCAAATATAATATTTATAATTGTTATCAAGTATTTCTAATGTTTATTTCTTGATTACCTTCAATGGAAACATAAAAACTTACCTAGAAACTATCTTCTCATCTTCTAATTGGCATGTGACTACTACTTCGCGATCATAAAATCCTATAAATTATCTCAATTCTAATTGCAAACTCAAATTTCTCTTAATAAAGTTTAGTTTCTCTTTAAAAAATGTATATTCTAATTATAGATATTGATAGGGTGGTTCGGGCCATCCCATGGGGTGAGACATTCAGTATACAAATTTAGAAGAGTGGGTTGGCTTAGTCCAGGTAGAATATGAGCTTTTAAAATAAGGATCTGGCCCTACCCATACAGGACCCACGGACACATAGATTGGCCTGTAGTTCTAAAAAATTTCATTAAATAACATTTTTTTAATCCTCGTAAATTATAATTACTTACTAAAATTAAATCCAACACTAAAATTAAACCATATATATAATTATAAAATAAAGTACAAAAATATTTAGAAAAAAATTATATTTATAAATTGACTCAACATCATGGACCGGTGTAGTAGAGGAGAGACAAAGAATACTTGAGCTGAGATCACTTCATTCGAGTTGGGGGAGTATCTTTAATTAATTTTAAAAAAATAAAAACAATATGTGATGTTGGTACTTGTTATTTCCTTAGGGTTAATAGTTAATTTCAATTTTATTATAATATGTTTTTTTTTAATTTTCTATGTACATGATTTATTTATTTAATATGTAGGTCTTTTAAATTTACTATTATTGTTTTTGTGGGTCTAATGGGGCCTGTAGAAACCCTTCATGATTATCCGCATGGGTTGTGGATTTTTTGGACCGTCTCATTTTAGTCTGCACTTATACAGGTTTAAATATATAAGGCTCTAACCTATAAAAATCCATGAGCTAATAGATCGGCTCACAGGAATGAGGTTTTTTAACTGCTCAAATATTGATAATAGTAATCTTATTTATTGCGTCTAAGACGCTTATAACTATAATGTTTATTATTAGAGATATTCACAGACAAGGTCGGGTCAACCCACGGGGTGGTCTATACAGACTTATGGTTTTGCAGAACTGGCTAGAATAGTCCACATAAAATGTTGGGGGGATAAAATAAAGGCCATATCCTTTCCCTTATGGGACTCATGAGCTAACAGGTCAGACCTATGATCTAAAAATATA
The DNA here is from genome assembly GCA_963277665.1 of Viscum album. Lineage (NCBI taxonomy): Eukaryota > Viridiplantae > Streptophyta > Magnoliopsida > Santalales > Viscaceae > Viscum > Viscum album. The sequence goes on from OY728164.1 coordinate 330,897,421, forward strand.
TATATTTAATAAAAATTCTATATGACCCTTCTAAAATAATTACTAAGTGATTCCAATACAAAAAATATAAATAAAAAATATAAATATTTAATAAATGATGTTGGAGTATCCTATTAGGAAAGTCATAGACTAATAGGAAAGTGATAGTAGGGGAGGAATAATTAATTATAAACTTATTTAAAAACACAAAATGACACCTTTTGATGTGTGGAATAAGATAATTCATTGGTAGGTGTGTGATGTCTTTAAATTTATTTATTTTATTATTATGATTTGTTTTTATTAGAAAATGGTTTATTCTATTTAGACGTATATGATTTATTTTATTTTTTTACATGGGGTCTAGCTTATTTATGATATATTGTGGGGATAACATGACTATGTACCATCCACAAGTTTATCCATGTGGGTGTGGGTTTTTTCAAGCAATATCAATTTTGAAATGTATATTTTCAATTCAAAATATTTAAGACCCTAACATGAAAAAATCTATGGGCTAATGGATAATAAATATAAAAAACATCGTGATTATGATTTTTTCTATAACATAAACATAATTTAAAGTTGTATAATATTATCAATAAAAATTATATAATTTTCAATTTCAAAATTTTTAAAAATCAGTTCATTCAAATTAAATTAAATTTTTAATGCATAGTTAATATATTTTTTAATTTTTTATTTATAAATAATTAAAATAAGAAAATGAAAAGAAAAATTGTCCTCTTTTATCCCAAATCATTTAATATAAATTTTTAAAATATAAAAAAAATAAAAAAAAATTATAAAATATAATATTGGACATTCAAAATAAAAAAAATAATTTGACATAACAGATGTTTTATTTTTAAAAATATATAAAAAAAACATATTTTTTATACTTAATTTTAATGATATAATGCATGTTATATTTATAAAAACAATAAATAGTACAAAACATTTGTTTTATCCTTATTTTTATGTGTTTTTTTATAACAAATATATAATTAAAATCTTTTAGTGCATAATGTTACCCTCTGATAGGAACACAACCAAACCAAATCTTATTATCAGACCTAATTCTAAGAGGTGAAAGATGATGTGAAATTTTTCTGCCTAATATTTTAAAAAATTAAAACTAATAATAATTAAAAAAATTCTAAAACCCCCAAAATCTCACCAACAAAAATAAGACCAAGAGGATAAAAAATTTCAACACTTCATAAAAGAGAGGGTATCATATACAAATAATTTGTTTTAATAATGATATCCCTACCACCATGATACTAAGAAAATAATAAAGCAATTTAAAGAGATTTAGCTTTTAAAATAATAGGACTCCAACTAGGTAATTATTTAATGATATATGTCAACACAAATCTAAAGGGTTCCTAAAAACATTGAAAATAACCCTATGATAATCTCTAAAGATCTAAACATTTTCATATGATAATTTTTTTCGAAAAAAATAACAAATAACTAAAAATAATAATCACAGAATGTATCTTTTTTCATTCAAATATGGGATGGGATGAATTTCTATGGTAATTTAGTAGTATTGTATCACTATAGTAGTGCGGGTACTATATTGGGGGTAGTGTATTAGTGGTATTATTCACCCAATTTGGGATTTTGGTCCACGTTTGAGCCTTTAGTCCATCACTAGCATCTGGGCCTCCAGAAAACCATTTAAGAACCTCAGGTCTATCTAAAGAAACTTCTACTGGTGTATAAAATGATCCAATGGTGGTCAATGGTGAAGAAAGAGATAGGAAAATCATCTATGTAACCAATCACTAACAGTAGTGAATAACTTTCAAGAGCACACACAGAGCCTCAACATGAGGCGGAAGATGACTAGAGACATGATGTCAAAGAATTAGTATAGTGGATGTTACATGGTGGTATATGAAATTTCATACTAGTTCTTAGTTCTTCTAGTCCTTTGGGTCATGTCCTCTAAGGTATTTGTGCCTCTGGGCCTTCAGGTCATGGGAGGGTTCTCTCTTAACCCAATTAAAAGGGGGGTTATCACGATAATAAACAAATCTAAGCCCTTCAGGCCATGTACATGTTTTTTTGTTAAAAATTTACTCAAAAAATTATATTTAATGTAATTTTATTAAAAAATAAACAAAATACGTTTAGTTTCAAAAAAATAACCAAAAAAGATAAATTATTATGTTAATAAAAAAATTACAGAAAAATTTAATCGTATGATACATTTTTTATTTAAAAAACTAATAAATGACACAAAACATATATTTTATCAATTTTCTTAAAGAAGAAATGTGTGTTTAATTAAAAAAATAAATAAATTAGAAAAACAAATATCACATATATAGATTTACATGAACATTGTATTAAAAAAATATAGTAAACATGTTTTGTTAATAAAATGATTAAAACCCATAAAACATATGTTATTTCATTAAAAATAAATAAAAGATTGAAAATTTTATGTGTTCTATTTATAAAATTCAATAAAATAACATAAATAATTTATCATACCCTTGATTTTGGTTGAAATCATAACAAAAAAACAAAAACTTGTTTTATTACAAAAAAAACTACTAAAAATATTCACAAAACATATGATTTGTATAAAAAACATTAATAAAATTTATTCTTTTATAAGAATGATAAAAAAGAACGTTAATCATTCTCTAAGTAGTTAATTTTATATAAAAATACATTGAAATATAAAAAAATATGTTTTTTTAAATAAAAAATTATAATAAAATAATAATAAACATGTGTTTTTTTATTGAAATTATATAAATGAATTAAAATTTTAATGAAAAGGAATAATTTTTATTTAAAAAATAAATAAATAATACAAAACATGTGTTTTGTAATTTTTTAATATATGAAGACATTCTTGTTATCTGTTTTTTTTTAAACACATACCTTGAATAAATCAACACATAAACATAATACAAAAAAACTTTTTTATATTATATAACATTATATACCATGACATACTATACGCGCAAAAATTAGCATAAAAAATGAACACATAATATATATGTTTTTCAATATATAATATCCAATTAAACATAAATAAAATAATAATACCATGATTCAAAGATGTTATTAATTTTGAATTGATAAAACCCTATTCACTAAAAAAATATATAAGTCATAAAAATGAGTTATTTTTTATTAATTACATGTTTATTAACACATAAAAGGGTAAAATAGTCCAATGAAACAAAAAATCCTATAAATTTGAAGCAAAAGTGGTTTTTTATGTTTATAAATAAAGACATCGATTAAACTAAAAAATAAATAATAGACAGAAGATGAATTTTTCACTACTTTTTTTGTAAATATAACCAAACATTTAATATTTTTTATAAAATACCTATATATAAATTAATATATTCTTGAAATTTTTATTTTATGGTAACACATAATGGAATTCAATGATATAATGTGTAACTACAATGTTGAATATATATATACACACTAATAGTGGAGACTCATCCATTACATGTGGCAATCTCTCCATTTATTTTTTCCCTTCCAAAAAATGTCCCCCAATTCATTCACTCAATACCTCCTACCACCCCACTTTATCCTCCCTAAATCCCCTCCTCTATACATCCCCTATTCTCTACCTCTGCTTCTAGTTCACCATCTCCACCCCTTTACCACATCCCAACCTCCATCTCCCCAACTCCACCTCCCCTAATTCCCACCTCCACCTCTTTCTTACCATTATCTACTTTGTTTCCTCCCTTCACAATTATAATTAATTTTAATTGAAAACCCTAAATCCTTGATTTTGACCCTAGATCCTATATTCCCATTATATTAACAAACTTTAATTTTCACCCCTTTTTCATATACTTCACTTGATACCTCACCATACAAAATTGATGATATCCCTTTCCTCCTTCCCTTTTTCATCGACTCAGGAAACCTCACCCATTCATGACTCACCATATTTATAGCACTGTAATCGATAGATATTATTCTTCTCTTACATTACATATCACACGGTAACACTATAATTTTATAACCTTAATTTTGATTTCATTTTATTCTTTTATGTGTCAAGTAATGATGCTTTCTTATCTATCATTGGTGGGTTTCCATTTTTTGTTCCATGGTACAAGAACCCCTGATTTTGAAGCCCTAAATTCATTTAGTGTCAAAGTATAAAGATTTAAATTCATTTAGAAACTTTCTATGTTTTACAGGTTTATTCATTTTTTTTCTTCTAAACCATTATTTTTTTATTTTTTTATTCTTTCTATGAAATTATTAAATAAATATTATAAAAATTAGAGAATTACTCTATATATTCAGCAGTTTACTTATAGTATCTGCGTATTTCCTATAAATTATATGTGTTTCAAGTAACTTCAATTCCAATACCACACTCTTAAAATTATGAAAAAGTCTTTTAATTTTGGTAGTCCCATATTTCACTATTTATTACATTAATTTACTTAGAGTGAATGATTTTTACTAATATATTATATGGTAACTTCTTTGAAAATATTTATTTTGGTGTGCACCTTAAAATACTACAAAAATTCACTTTTCCATTACTTTATGCATTTCTTATCTTATCTAGTATCGACTTCTCCTACTTTCAAACTATAACCCTTATTTTATCTCTTCCACATGAAATTTAGGAATGCAGTGATCTCAGAATAATATGTGTTTTACCTTTTTTTATTCCTTAATACCATTATAACATATTACAATTTTAAAATCAATGAAATGAATATTATTTTTTCTTAATATAAAATTGGTATATTACTTATTTTTCAATGAATATATTATGTAAACATTGTATATAAAAAATAGAAACACCATACATACAGAATGATAATTCACATTTAATTATTATATTTTCATTATATGCACACTATATATTAACACTATGTATACATAATCTTTGTACACTGTATAAAGATAGTATATATACACTTTTTGATTCATGGGATATATTTTATTATTTATTAATACCATAGTCCTAGATATTTTACACTAAGATTACAACCACCAGCTAACTTCTAAAGATTCTAGATTCTAAATAAAACTAAGTAGGTTGTAAAAGTTAGATGAAGGTCATGAGGGTTTGTTACAAAAATTTCCTATTATACTAAAAAGTATATGATTCATTATTTATTTAATTAATTCCATTATTAAGTTATTAGTATATCCACCATATCAAGTTCTTCAAATTCAAATGTTTCACCGCACATTGTTCTAATGACTATAATGTCCTCTACTGATATTGAATTACAAAATTCAAGATTATTTCCATTATCAACTATACCACTACATGGTAAGTTTAATTTTATTTTTATTTTAAAATATATTTATTCTATATATTACATATTTTGTCTATAATTTAATAGTTTCAATATGTTTTTAGACATAAAAAAATCTAAAAACCATCATACTGTAATATATTATCTTAATACATATATTATAATGATAAAATTCAGTAAGGGGTTACTATAGAATGGTCCACCCAATTGTATGCATTAAATTTATATTATATTTTCAAATAAATTTATATTTTAATCATGAACTAAATTTATTCATGGTATTAATGTTAGATTCTTATAAACTAGGTGCTCCCAATAATAGTCCAACCATTATTATGGGAATACCTACAACTTATGATACCAATGAAAACACGTTATTATTAACATGTTATCCATGTTATTTATATTATTTTAGGTATATTACATGAATAAAATTATATATTTATCTCGCCATTTAATTTTTATTAATTCGTTATTATATAATATACATTTTATAGCAAGGAATCTTCTTTATAAATTTAATTCTGTAACTTCCCCACATATTCCTTCATTTTTTAATTTCATTGATAGTTATAAAATTTCAAATGTTCTATTATAAACTATATGAATAACTTTATATTTTTTAGTAAATTATTAAATGTGAAAAAAAAAATATTTCATCACACGTTACTTATATTAACCAACCTTACCGCACTAAATGGTAAATAATTTATATTTAATTATATAAAGATAACAATTTAACAAAATATTATTAACTTTATTTTTATATTATAACCCTCATGTTGTTCATTTCATATTTTTTACACAATATTTCATTTGACAACAACTACACTTATAACTAATTATAATGTCACATTGGGATCAGTTATCACAATTTTTAGTTCTTCTATCTCACCATTAAATGAACATCTTCCAACCTCACATATTACACTGGGCAGACATATAATATCAAATGGTCACATCCATGAAAGGATGAATTATTAAGGTACCCATTATCATTCATTTAATTAAAATATCATAAAATACATATTTAACACATTATTTATTATTATTATTTTATACCTATTACTCTAGTTCAATAAAATTAACAAATATATATCTGATTTTTTTCAAATTCATCTAACAACTTGAATAGTGATAACTTATTATCATTTACAGAATGTATAGGTATTAATTTGTCTAACATATGTTACATATGTAACCATAAAATATTATTTTATGTATTTAATTATTAATTTTTAAATATAAATAGATTATTTAATTTCTTTCATACAGAGTACATAGAGTTTTACATGCTTATGTTGTTTCTATATATACCAATATTTAATATGTATTAATTATCATAAAATCCCCATTTTTTTTACTGGTGTATTTATCTTAATTTATTTTAGGTGAGTAATTTATATTTCTTTAAGTTTTATTTCATTTGTATATTTTAGTTTAATCTATGATATTTTGAGTTTTGAGGATTTTTTTCAAATGAAAATATCATAAAAGCATATAAATATCATATGAGCATATAAAATTTTTATAAACTATCAAGCTGGAGGATTTAACTTGTAATGAAAATATCTTACAGCCAGTCAAAATTTCCTATGCAACGAAATTATCTTACAAGAAGACTGTGGATTTTATAAATATCGAAAATTAAATATATTATGAGAGTCATGTAATTGAATTATCATAAAATAAAGAAAATATAATATGAAATCAAAATTAATATGGGAGGCATCCTATGAATCCATAAATAATTGAGCACTGAATATGTGGTTACGTATTTTACCCTATGATAAAAGAAAGGCATATGTGATATGTTTTTGAAAAAATAATTTATCGTATAAAGATCAAATATCACACACATACTGAAAATATACTATAGAAAGAGAGAACCACTAATAAAATAGTTGTTCCAACTTATCCAATGAAGAATAAATTTCTTACGATGTAGAATATCGTATGAGAATAAATATTTCTTTTAAAGGAAAAAAATCTTTCGAGACTCAAGATATCTCTCGAACATGGAATTATCATACGAATCATATTAAGTGTTTTTTTGTTTTTTCTAATTAAAATATATTTTAAAGAAAGGTATTATAAATAAAAGTAACATATTATGATCTAAATTACTATAAATATAAATATCTGTGATGCTAAATATTTTCTAATTTTTAATTGGATTATTGGAGAATTTATTACCATTGTCTTGTTCCGAGAAAAGTCCACTCCTACCTTTTTTTTTAAAATAAGTCATTCCAAATAAGGAAAAAAGAAATTTATGTATTGTTTTTTTTCAATAATACATATAGTTACATGATCAACTAAAGTTATACTTTACATCTACATTTTTGATTTATATTTTCAGCAAAGGACACATGCAATTTATGATCTTGTCTTTTATGATTATTTTATTATCTCTAGATCATTGAAGAATAAAAGTTAAAATTTAAAGTAAGACTCGCATATATATTCATGTAATAATTAAAAAAATATAGAGATATATGAATGAAAAAACACAAGATACTTTGTTTTTTGTTATTCTTACTATACAACTTTGAAAGTAGAAATTGTATACTACTGTGTGATTCCAAGATATATCTATAGAAAAAAACTATTTAGATCTAATTTTTGAGTGTACTAAATCTTTGGATAAGCAACATAATATATTTTTAGTTTCTTTTTTCAATTTTTTACTAATTCTGCAAATGTTTTCTTTATATATTACTTTATGTTATAAGTGAGTAATTATTATACTAAGTGTGTGAAGGTCATGGATAGGTATTATGAAGGGATACCCTAGTTTAATGATCTTGGACCTTGTACCAACTAAAATCTACTTTCAATCAACTTAGAATCTCCTAGAAAAATGGTTTCTCCAGTGAAAATCAAAAAGCTCGTGGAGTGGAGCACTAGTGGAGTGGACTAGCGGATCTTTGTTTCCTAAACCACTGTAGAACTATTGTGTCCTAATTTTTACCTATTTTTATTTCCATTTTATATCTGATTGTAAATAATGGGGTAGATTCAATTAAGTTTTCAAGAGGGTGATTTTAAATTGGAGAAAATTTTAAGAACTCAACCCCCCCTCTTGAGTCATTTAACAATGTTTATCATCCAATAATTGGTATCAGAAAAAGTGAATTTAGAGTTCATGACCATTATTATTTGAAGTCATAAGATAATTTATAATGTTTCTAAAATGGTTTAAATAATGTAAGGAATTTTTATAGAAATATATTAGTATTTCAATGTATATAATAATGGATGCTAGAAGGCCAGAATGATTATTTACTTAAAAAAACTAGTACTGAAAATCTATTTGAAAGTTGTAAAACCATTAAAAACCATACTAGTGATCCTAAAATATGGTATGCTCCATTAGAGGTATAATATGATATAAATTATAAATCTATAAATTTAATTATCTATGGATTAGTACCTGGTGAAATCAACTGAGTTTTACAGTTTCTTATAGAAAATAAAATGTGGGAAACTATCAAGGTAGCATATGAAGGTACTGATAATGTCAAGAAGCTAAGATATAATACTTCCAAACTTAGTTTTGAAACCTTAAAAATGATATATGGAGAAAGAATAACTCAAAGGAATAGTAGAATCACTAAAATTATCAATTATGTTTCTACCTTTGGAAACCTCTTTCCTAAATTAGATCAATCACTAAAAGTTCTCATAGTTTAAATTAAAAGTAGAGTAATATATCTACTACAATAAAAAAATCTACTATTAGGTTGGAATAATACAAATATACACAAGAGGGGGTGAATTGTTTATTTTTTAAAATCTCTACAGATTCTGGCTTTTAAATATTTTGTATTTATATAGCTATGTAATGTTTTCTTCTATGATAAATATGAGTAGCAGATAAATAGAAAGAATGAAAACAATAATTTTTTAGTGGTTTGGGGAACAAATATTCCATAGTCCACTCCACCAATTATCTCTCTATGAGCTTGGTGAATTTCACTAGAAATTTCCTCTTATCACAAGACCTTTAAATCCAAAACTAAGTGCAGGTAGTTGACACCTTCAAAATAAGGCTAAATAGAGCCTTCTAGTTATTTTACAAGAAACCAATTATCCACAATTTAGTATAAGAAGTTGAAACTTTATTAAATACTGAGTTTGGGAAATCAAAACTGCACTAAATCAAAAGAGTTTTATTTAATGATGTTTTGGGTTTAACTACACAATTTCAGCTGCAACAACTGACAGTAGATGGATTTTCTTCTTTAAAAGTGAAATTCTTCAATAAATAATAACTCAAAAGTGATCCTGGTTACAAATGATCTTGAATAAAAGTCATGAAAAATAAGTAGTAGTTCTAAGTAGAAAATGTGGGTCTCTAAAGTGTAGCCTATTTAGAAAATAACAGATTCAATTGTTCAATGCATCGACACTAAAAAATATTCCCAATTATACAATCGTATATATTTCAAAAGAAATTATGACATAATATATAGAGAATATGTCTTTATTTGGTATTATAAATATAAAAAAATCACCTGACATATTGAAGATATTAAAATATGAAATAATAAAGGGAGACATTAGTTCCTTTAAGAATATGATTAATTTTATATGATGAATATGATTCTTTGAATCAATCAAAACAAGACTTTGAATCAGTTGTAAGTGATATTTTATCAGATATTTAATTATGAAAAGACTGTTGCATGAATCCTAGATAAAATCGTGGATTTAAATTTTTGATGTTGAATAGTCAAATGAAAGGTTCCTTCATAAAAATAAAAAATAACAAATGTAGGGTTCAAATGCATATTGTTCATTCTCTGAATGTAAGGTTGATGAACCATACATTTATTGTAAATACCTGACCCCAGTTTCCCAGAGTCAGTGCCTTATTTTATTAAATTGTAATATAAACAAGGAATATGCATCCTTAAGGACTGAGTAGTTTAGTAGATTTGGAAACAAGATACATAAAAAAGTTCAACATTACAACTTGAAATTAAAAACAACATAAAAGTTCTATTGTGAATATCCACCAATCTAAGATTATCCTTGTAATTCAATCATAATTTACCACTTCTTGTCCTGGGAAAAATGAAACATAAGAAGGGGTGAGCTCAGATGCTCAGTAAGGGTAAATGGTACATCGGAAGATATCATAAATGTAAACATTATGGATAGTGAATAATAAAAAACACATGCCTTTAAAAATAGTAAATTTTAACACATTATGGAAGGAATATGAGTTCAGTAAACATTTTCATAACAAAACATAATAAGTGGTATTATACTAGTCTAATGACCACATGAACTATGAATTTATAGGTTCATAATGAGGTAAATTCATATTTCATACATTATGAAACATACTTTCAAGATCTAATCCAATACTTCTAAAAATTATTAAGGCCTTGGCCAAAACCATATCTAAAAATGGGAAAGGCATCAGCCAAGTCCATATCTATTCATCTCATGAGACATACTGATGCACTGAGGGGTTATAGAGGGACCCAACGATCACATAATAAGTCCAAATAATTACTCATATGAATGGGGATAAACAAAAGAAACATATACTCTCACATTGAAACTAACATGTGAAATGTAACAAACTTTCCCCAATCATTAAACATTAACACTAGCCATTCGGAGTAATGTGGTGAATGGTTTCAAGATAACACATCCATAGTCAAACTAATCATAAACCATTTAAAAAAATATGTAGATTATATCATAAATTATTAGTCCCATTTATATATAATAATCAATAAGAGTGTTGAAACAAATGAAAATATTCTTATAAAATCATCGAGTAATTCTTGAGATAAATACACTTTTACTTTGAAAAGAAGAGTTATTTTGGAAAAATATTTTCCTAAAATCAGAAGTGAAATAATATACTTTTTTCATAATAGAGATATTTTTTTAGAAAAATAATGGTTTCTTAAAACATATTATAGAGTGCCCTTGAAAATAGGTAAGAATTTAGGAAATTCCTTTGAAACGGGCTTGTATTTCAAGAAAAAAAATTCAAAGATCCTTTTAAAACATATAACTCCCCATAAATTAAGGTATGATTCTTGTTAGAATAAATATATATAACATTCACATACAAATATTTAGGATTAAATATTAATGAATAATAATTTAATTGAGGTAAGTAGATAATAAAAGTAACCCGAATGAAAATGGAGGTTCGGGTGGAAAACCCTTACCTTAAGTCTGAAGGTGTTCCTAACTTGATCTTAACGACCTGAATAATAAAATTTAGGTTCATAAATTAATGATTCAAGAACATCATATAAATTTAATTTATTTATTATAACCTTATTAGGTTCATTCATGGCCTTTTGAGGGTTAAGAGATTCAATTTCATTTTTTGGGAGCGTTTTCTTCCTTGATTTTCATGATCGATTTTCTTATATTCATGTATGGATAAACATGTAGAATGAGAATGGTTGTAAAAAATAGAAGTTTTATGTTATTAGTTAACAAACATAAAATTACATCGATATAAAATTCATTTGGTTATTGTTAGTGAAGATGAATCATTATATAAAACTTTAATGACAATTGTTTGGGTTAATTTGTGGTTTTTTATCACAATAAACTCATTTTGATTTAAAAATTAATATCATGTGTAAAAAAGGGTTGAATAACCTTAAATAAGTTATAATACATATATTATTGTCTATTTCAACCATAAAAATGGTTTCATGACTAGAATTGAATATGGTAATAGAAATTGAAAACCCATCATCCTTGAATGTGAAAAATTAACACATCTCAGATAGTGTTTTCATTTCTAGTATAAAATAAGGGGAAAGGAGATATGGTGAAGAATTATTCTTTTATCATAAAAAAAATTCTCGTATATTTAAGGTACTATATTCATCACAAAATTTTTATGAAAGGAGGTGAGGAAAGAAAAATAAAAGAAAGGAACTTGAAATAAAAGAAATGAAAATAGGAATCTTCTCTTGAAGTAATCTTCCTTGAGAGCCTATTTAGGGGAGAGGTTTTGGTATTTTTATGAGACCAAGGGATTATGGATATGTGGGAGATTATTTGGAGGATATTTTAGTAGAATTTAGACAAGGAACAAGGCTTGAGTGGAGTGAAGAGAAGAGGGAGTTAGGGGGGGTTTATAGTGGAGGAGAGGAGGGTCTTCCCATTATTTTTATCATTATTTTATTATTTTCCAAATACAACCAATAGTATTTATTATTGTGTCCAAGAATAGTAATAATTTCATGTGATCTCAAAATAAAGTGGTCCTATATCATTCTTACATCACCAATGACTCAATTAATCATGTATTTAGTATTTATCGTAAATTGTCATATTTTATTATTCACCTAATATTGAAGTATTTTATAAAAATCCAAAAAATTAATTATAACCATTTTTTAATGTTTAGAAACCCAAAATGAATCCCATTTTATCAAAATAATTTTCTAAATATTATAAATTAAATTTTTAAATAAAATCATTATTTACTCGAAAAATGCAGATTTTAAATTTAAAACTGCTTTTATAAAACATTAAAAAATTAACTTAGGTCTCATAAAATTATCATAAAATCATAGTACAACAAAATAATTATTTAGGAATAATTTTTATGAAAAATAATTTTGTTAATTTATTAATTTAAAATCTTAATTAAATATTTATTACTCACAAAAATACCAACACATAGTTATTAATTTCTAAAATTATCAATTTCATTTATAAGGCATCTAAATTTTATTTATACTTTCATGGGTGTGGTTACGATTCATAAGGATCATATTAATATTCATAAGGGTACGTACTATTCATAAAGGTCAAGTTACTATTCATAAAAAATGTATGCCGAACTTATCGGGCTCTAAATACCTTACTGAACGCAATTGTGTATGTTAGTTTTTCAAAATTCAAATCACAGAGGTGCAAAAAATATGTTTTTTGGATAGGTTATAAAAAAGTGGTGTTTTGTAGAGACTCAGTGTTTCATGCATTAAATATTAAATTTATTTTCAAAATATTTGTGTGTTATATTATCCCCTCCTTACAAAAAATTTTGTCCTCAAAATTACCAAAATGTTATCTCACAAAAAGATATGGGTAGTTCTTCATCCTAAGCTCCTCAGGCTCCCATGTTTCCACTTAGATTTTATGATTTTTCCAAAGTATCTTTACCATTATATCTATCCAATTCCTTAACACTTGTTCTTTAGTGTCTAGAATCTGGATAGGCTCTTCATAGAAAGATAGGTCAGGTTATAATTCTATACCTTCAGAAGTGGGGACATGTGTTGGGTCTCGCATGTACTTTATCAGCAATGAGACATGGAATATATTGTGTACTTTAGACAGGTTAGGTGGAATAACCAAATGATATTCAACAGCTCCAATTCTCTTAAGAATTTAAAAAGGTCCTATGTACCTAGGGCTCAGTTTCCCTTTCTTCTCAAATCTTATAACACCTTTCCATGGAGATACTTTTAAGAAAACATGATCTACCACTTGAAATTTGAAATCCTTCCTTTGATTATAAACATAGATTTTTTGTCTACTTTGAGATACTTTGATATGGCCTTGAATATTATTTACCTTCGATATTGTTTCCTTTATAAGCTCTAGGCCCACAAGCTTCCTTTCTCCAGCTTCATCCCAACAAGTTTGTGTACGATATCTCTTTCTATACAATGCTTCATATGGTTCCATTTGAATACTTAAATGGAAACTATTATTGTAGGAAAACTCCACTAAAGGTAAAAAATGATCCCAAATACCTTTAGACTCAAGTGAACATGATCTCAACATGCCCTCTAAGTTTTAGATCCCTTCTTATTGACCGTCAGTTTTTAGGTGATAAGCAGTACTCAATATAAGCTTAGTGTCCAAAGATTTCTGAATAATATTCCAGAATTTTGATGTAAATTTTGGATCATGATCATTCAAAATTGAGAGACGTGCTTCATGAAGTCTCACAACTTCATTGATATAGAGTCATGATAGGTGCTCCAGCAGAAAATCCTCCCTTATAGCGAGGAAATGTACATATTTCATAAGTCTATCAACAATTACCCATATTACATCATTCTTTCTAGGAATTCTGGGTAACCTAGTGACAAGATCCATGGTGATGTCATCTTATTTCCATGTAGGAATAGTTATAGGTTACATGACTTCTCTAGAATGTTGTTGTTCAGCCTTCACTTATAGACAGACTAAACATCTTGATACATAATCAGTAATTTCCCTCTTCATGTTAGCCCACCATAAATGTTCTTTCAAATATCTATACATTTTAGTGATACTAGGGTGTATAGAAAAAATTAAGCTATGATCATTATCCAATAACTCCCTTTTAAGCTTGGTTATAAAGGTAACACATATCCTCTTCCCAAATTTTAGAATTCCATCTTCACACATGAATTCATCCAACTTCCTATCTTTCACAGCATTAATTTTCTTTTGAAGATTCTCATCATCAGACTTTGAAGCTTTAATTATTTCCAATAAATATGGTTGGGAAACCATTTGAAAAAATAGTGATGTTTCAACTTCTTTGATAATTACCATATACATCCACACTAGATTCATGTACAAAGGATCCTTGTGAATCCTCATTTTTTTGAGAACTCTATGATCCTTCCTGCTCAATGCATTAGCTACCTTATTTTCCTCTCCTGGGTGGTAGTTTATGGAACAATCATAATCCTTGAGTTGTTTTAGCCATCACCTTTTCCTCCTGTTGAGTTATTTCTATGAGAATATATTTTTTAGACTCTTATGATCCATATATATCTCAAATTTTTCACCATAAAGATAATTTCTTCATATCTTCATATCAAAGATTACAGTATCTAACACAATATAATCAGTAGGATAGTTTTGTTCATCAATTTTTAACTGACTGGATACATAGGAAATCACTCTATCATTCTGTATAAGTATATAACCAATTCCATTCTTTTATGCATCACTATAGATAATAAACCCATCATTCCTCAATAGTAGAGTTAGGATCTGAGAATTCACTAATATTCTCTTCAATTCATCAAAATATTCCTTGCATTAATTTTCCCATATGAACTTAACCCCTTTATGTGTAATATTGGTCATTGGGTTAGCTAAACGGGTGAATTTCTGAATGAAATTCTAATAATAACTTTCTAAACCACTAAAACTACACACCTCAGTTATGTTTGTTGGAGTAGGACATTCTTGCACAACATTTTTCTTCATAGGATCAACAGATATTCCATCATTAGAGACAATGTAGCCAAGAAAGGAAACTAATTGAATCCAAAATTCAAACTTGCTAAACTTCTCATATAATTCATTTCTTCTAAGAATCTTCATAATATTGCGCAAGTGATTTTCATGATATTTATATATTTTTGAGTATTCCAATATATCATCAATAAATACCACCACAAAGTCATCAAGATATTCTTTGAAAACTCTATTCATTAGATCCATGAAAATTTAGGGTGCATTAGTCAGTCCAAAAGGCATTATTGTAAACCTTTAATGCCCATTCTTGGTTCAAAATTATGTCATTAGAATATCTTCCTTCCTCACATGCAATTAAGGATATCCAGATCAAAGATAAATCTTCAAAAAATATTGGTCTCCATGAAGTTGATCAAATAAATTATTAATGTGAGGTAGGGGATACTTGTTCTTTATTTTTATATCATTGATCTCCCTATAGTCAATGCACAACCTCATAGATCCATATTTCTTCTTAAAGAAAAAAAGAGGGGATACCCATGGAGAAACACTAGGGTGAATAAATCCTTTATCACTCAATTCCTCTAGTTTTTTCTTCAGTTACACTAATTCCACAGTGGAAATTCTATGAGGGGTCCTTTATATAGGCTTTGAATCATGAATTAAGTTAATGGAAAACTCAATTTCCCAATTTGGAGGATTTCCAGATAAATCCTCTAGAAACACATCAACATATTATTAAACAATAGGTACATACTCTATTTTAACATTCCTTTCCTCACACATAGTTATTTAATTCCCTTCCTCCCCAATAATTTAATTTAGTATATCTAATGGGGTGAATCTATATGAGAATCTGATAGTGATGTTTCTTCTCTAAATATAAGGGATTCCACATCTTCCTCAAAAATTGTAACCTCTTTCTTATTGCAATAAATTTTTTCATCATGGATCAAAATCCAATACATACCGAGGATTATATAAAATTCAATCATGGTTATGAGAATAAAATCAGTAGATAAAGTACATTTATATGCTATAATGGGGATTTCCTGACACAACTTTGTTGTAATGACACTTCTCTTAGGAGTTTTGACTCACAACTCCCTTATTAAATCAAATTGGAAATATCTAATTTTATTGGAAAACTAGGAAGATATGAAAGAATGTAATGATCCAGAATCAAATAAATCATTTTCTAAGTTTGAGGAAATAATTAAAGTACTTTTCACCATGTTATTAGGAACTTCAATATCAGTAGTTGTGATCGCATAAGCTAGTCCCTTCTCCCTTGGCCTTTTTTAAATCATTTCTCCATGACGCTTTGGAAAATCATTAGCATAGTGTCCCATATCCCTAAAATTATAGCATTAAACATTAATATATTCTTTATTCCCCTTGAAAACACTTGTATGATGTCATTTCTATCCACACTTGTAGCAAACCCCCTTTTTTAAGCAGGCACCAGGGTGTTTCCTTCCACAATTAACACAGGGTGGAAATTTAAATATCCCCTTCTTCCCCATTTCCTTATTTCCTTTTCTAGAGTTTTAAATATCTCTATTATTCTCATTATTTCCTATAAATTCATAATACTTAGAGAACTCCTTTTCCATCTTGATATCACATGAGACTATATCTTCGTATGATGAGAAATTTTGGCAGACCAGTGCCTACTGAAGGAATTCCTTTAAGACATAAAATAATCAATCAATATTGATCCTTGGATTACATATATAGTTCATATAATGACTTGATAACCTTTTGAAGTTATCTTCATACTTTTCAACATTTTCATCTTCCTTTTTCCTTAAATTCAGAAACTACCTTTCCATATCAGCTCGCTGTTCACGAGGAAAATATTTCTCTAAGAAAAGTTCTTTAAATTCACTCAATTCCATGTTTTCTATCTCTTAATCCTCATTTTTGTTTTGAATTAGTGACCACCATTAATCATTATCAACTAATAGATGATAAACTTCCATGACAACCTTCTCCCTTTCATTACTACCCAAGGTGATAAATATCTTCTCTAAGTAACACATCCAATGCTCTACTATGAATGGGTTTTTAGTACCATTAAATGATGGAGGTTGTTGTTTCATAAAGAGATATAACATAGTACCTCCACATTTAGGATCTGGATGCTCCATATGGGTAAGTTTATTATTCATAACTTGGTTAAGTTGTCCTAGTATAGTTATAATTTCTTTGCACCACTTGCAGCTCCAAATCCAACGTCATTATCTTGAACAGGAGGGCAATCTCTACATGGGATACGTGCATTCATGCAGTTTTCATTACTTCCACTATGATCCATTTATAAATAATTGAATACACTATATTAGGTTATGAGTTATAATGTATTATCTAAAATTAGAAAAAAAAAATACTTAACATAAATTGAAAACCTATTCATGGATAATCCCATAATCATAAACATGGTTTCTTTGAGAAAAAATTTACATTTAAATTATTCATAATGGATTGTAAAGAAAATTTGAATTATCATAAGTATATCCCCTAAGAGTATAAAACCAGGTGTTCATTAAGGCTCGTTTTTTGTTTACTAGGATACCGTGGGTCAAGCCCAAAAATCCTTATCGGATTTTTCACTCTTATGTACATTTGTGCTTGAACCATGTCCACTTGTAGTATCCATACAGAGATGTATTTTCTATAAAGATCCACATAATCTATTCCTCACCAAAATTATATGATTTTCTTATATGCTTATCCTCAAAGACTATCTTATGAGTTTGTTCCCTAATCTATGTTTTCTAAATCTATTTTTCATGTTTTCTACTAAACTTTCTCTGAGACCAACTGTAAAGACCCAACCCCAGTTACCCAAAGTCGGTGCATTATTAATTACATTATCATATAAACAATGAATATGCATCTCAAAGGACTGTTTAGTTTAGTATATTTAGAAATAAGATACATACATAAGTTCAACATTACAACTTGAAATTAAAAACAACATAAAAGTTCCATTGGGAATATCCACCACTTTAATATTATCCCTAAAATTCAATCATAATATACCTCTTCTTATCCTGGAAAAAATGAAACATAAGAAGGGGTGAGGTCAAATACACAGTAAAGGTAAAAAATATAGTGGAAGATGTTATAAACTTAAACATTAGGCATGGTGAATAATTGAAAACACATTCCTTTAAAAATAATAAACTTGAACACATTATGGATGGAATATGATATGAGTAAAAATTTCCATAATAAAACATAATAATTGGTATTATACTAGTTGAATAATCATATGAAATATGAATTTATAAAATCATAATAAGGTAAATGTATATGTTGGACATTCTGAATCATATCTTCAAGGCCTCATCCAAGACATCTAAAAATTATTAAGGCCTCATTCAAAACCAAATCTAAAAATGGGCAAGGCCTCAGTTAAGTCTATATCAATTCATCTCATGAGACCTACCGATGAATATAGGGGCTATAGTAGGCCTCAACCATCACATAATAAGTCTAATTTATTCCTCATATAATAATAGATAAATATAAGCAACATATACATTCATATTGAAACTAATATATGAAATGTAAATAACTTTCCCTAATCATTAAACATAAACACTAACCATTCAGAGTAATATAGTAAATGGTTTCAAGATAGAACATCCATAGTCAAACTAATAATAAAAAATTAAATAAAATATAATAGATTATATCATGAAATATTAGTCCCATTTATACATAATAATCAATAATAGTGTTGAAACAAATGAAAATATTATTCTAAAATCATCGAGTAATTCTTGAGATAAATACACTTTTACTTTGAAAAGAAGAGTTCTTTTGGAAAATTTTTTGTCTAAAACCAAAATTAAAATAATATATTTTTTTCATAATAGAATGAGTGTTTTTATAAAAATAATGGTTTCTTAAAAAATATTATATAGTTCCCTTGAAAATAGATAAGAATTCGGGAAATTCTTTTGAAACGGGCTTGTATTTAAGGAAGAATTTTCGAAAGATCCTTTTAAAACATATAACTCCCCATAAATGAAGGTATGATTCTGGTTGGAAAACATATATATAACATTCAAATAGAAATTATGATAATTTTATATGAATTAATAAGAATTTAATTTAGGTAAGTAGATAATAAAAGTAACTAGAATGAAAATTGAGGTTCGGGTGGAAAACCCTTACCTTAAGTCCAAAGGTGTTCCTCACTTGATCTTAACTACATGAATAATAAAATTTAGGTTCATAAATTAATTATTACAGAATCTCCTCTACATTTAATTGATTTATTATGATCTTATTAGTTTCATTCATGTCCTTTTGATGGGTTAAGAGATTTAATTTCATTGTTTGGGAGCGTTTTCTTCCTTGGTTTTCGTGATCGGTTTACTTATATTCATGAATGGATAAACATGTAGAATGAAAATGGATGTACAGAATAGAAGTTGTATGTTATTAGTGAACAACCATAATATTACATGGTTATAAAATTTATTTGGATATTGGTAGTGAAGATGAATCATTATATAAAACTTTAATGATAATTTTTTTGGGTTAATTGGCAGTTTTTTTGTCACAACAAACTCATTTTGATTTATAAATTAATGTAATGTATAAAAAAGGATTATAGAACCTTAAATAATTTATAATACATATATTATAGTCTTTTTAAACCATAAAAATGGTTTCATGTCCATAATTGATGACAGTGATAGAAACTAAAAACTCATCGTCCTTGAATGTGATAAATTAACACATCTCGGATGGTGTTCTCATTTCTAGTATAAATAAAGGGGAAAGGAGATATGATGAAGAATTCTTCCTTTATCATAAAAAAATTCCATAACATGTAATTTACTAGATTTATCACAACATTTTGATGAAAGGAGGTGAGTAAATAAAAAGAAAAGAAATGACCTTGAAATAAAATAAATGAAAAGAGGAATTTACCTCTTGAAGTAATCTTCCTTTAGAGCCTCTTTAGGGGAGAGGTTTGGTATTTTTATGAGACCAAGAGATAATAGACGTGGGGGAGGAGCTTGGGAGGATATTTGAGCTAAATTTAGACAAGTATCAAGGCTTGAGAGGGGTGAAGAGAAGAGGGAGTGAGGGAGGTTTTTATAGTGGAAGAGAGGAGGGTTTTCCCATTATTTTACTCACTATTTTATTATTTTCCCACAGACAACCAATAGTATTGATTCTTGTGACCAATAATAGTAATATGTGCTTGTGAGTTCGAATGAAGTGGTCTTACATCAGCCTTGTATCACCTATGACTCAATAAATCATGTATTTAGTATTTATCATAAATTGTGGTATTTTACTATTCACCTAAAATTGAAGTATTTTAGAAAAATCCCAAAAATTCACCATAAAATTTTTTTGATGCGTAGAATCCAAAAATAAAGTCCATTTTATCAAAATAATTTTCTCAATATTTGAAATTTATTTTTTAAATACAATCATTATTTACTTGAAAAATACAGATTTTAAATTTAAAACTGATTTTATAATACGTTCAAAAATTAACTGAGGTATCATAAAATTATCCTAAAATCATAGTACAAAAAAATATTTATTTAAGAATAATTTTTAAAAATAATAATTTTATTAATTTATTAATTTAAAATTGTAATTAAATATTTATTACTCACAAAAATACTAACATATAATTATTAATTTCTAAAATACTCTATTTCATTTATAAGGCATATAAATTTTATTTATACTTTCATGGGTGTGATTACTATTCATAAGGGTAATACTACTATTCATAAGGGTACATTACTATTCATAAAGTTCAAGTTAATATTCACCAAAAATATATGTTGATCTTATCAGAATATAAATATCTTACTGAACGCAATTGTGTATGTCAGTTTTTCAAAATTCAAATCATAGAGGTGGAAGAATTATGTTTACTGGCTAGGTTATAACAAAGTAGTGTTTCGTAGAGACTCAGTGTTTCATGCATTTATTATTAAATTAATTTTCAAAATCTTACATTTTTTTCTCAAATATAGGGTTCCTTACTTATATAGGGTTTTTTAACCATACTTTTTTCTCTTAATAAACATAAGTTTCCATCCAAACAGAAGGTTATTTAACCATACTTTTCTAAAAAATTAGAGTTGATGATCCATATATACTATTCTGAATGTAGGGTTCATTCCTTATGCTACGTTTACCAACATAGGGTATGAATAGTGTTTCTAGAAAACATAAAAATATGTTCCAAATTATTTGAGGAGTAATACTTGGAGATTAATAACTTGAATATAATTCTAGAATAAATTTTTCAAATAATATTATTTTTTTGAAATAAAATTAAATTAATATCATTAGTAAAACAATCAATGCTATTTATGAGCATCGAAATCAATAATATTTATAGAGTATTGTAGAGACAGTGCATGCCCAAAAATCTCCCCCTTTTCATGGTCACAAAACCCATAAAATAATTTATAGAAAAAAATATGTGATTTTTTAAACACTGAAGAAATAATTTTTTAAAGAAAACAATTATTGCTTTAAAGATTAATTTTATCAAAGAAATATTTCAATTTCATAGAACTATTTTGATTAAAAAATATTTGAATATTTTTTTTACCCAATTTTCTCCCCCTTTCTGTGATGTCAAAAATAAAGTATAATAAAAAGGATTAAAAAACTTTGAATTTTTCAGATAATAATAAATAAATGTTATATTGTACTAGCTATAAAAATGAGACATCGGTTTTGGAAGTAAAGATAAACATATAATAAAATATAAGAATGAATCACATAATATAAAAATAACAATTGATGTTTTATTATAAAAAATATACAAATTCACGAGTGTCATTTGTTTGAGAAAAAAAAGCTTAAACAACAGGACTGGTAGATGGTGAAAGGTTTTGATCAGGAGTGGTTTCTAGTTCTGGTGAAGCATAAGCATCCTGAAAAACTTCTTTCAACTCTACTATCAGACCTTGAATCATTTGTGAAATATTTTCTGCCAACTACCTTATCAAAATTCTGGAATCTTGACTTACTTTCAAATTTTCAATCAAATTGAATTTCAAAAATTCATTCATATTCTCTTCTATTTGTAGAAACTAATATATCTTATCACTGAACTTATTAAGAAACAGCCTGATGTCAGTTTCACTTGAAGTGAGTTTCTGGTTATCCAACAGAACTGATAAAGGTGAATTATTACACTAAAGTGATTGAACTCTTTCATTCATATCATCCATTACTGATGTGGTGGATTGAAATATTATGATCAGTTCTAGTGATGTAGTAGGTGTAGAGGTAGAATATATAGACTGATTGATACTCCCCTTTATCCATTAAAATTGACTTCCCAAATACCATTTCAAATATTTTAAATCTATTTTAGAAATAAATTTTGATTTCATTTTAACAAACTAGTCCAACAAATCTCTCTTGAACACATCAAAATATCTTGTTTACACAAAATTTTCTTTTAACTCTTGAAGCTGAGGCTAAACAAAACCTAATTCCATCCGTGTAATAGATGAGCTTCTTAAATTATCAAAAAAATTTATTATATCTTCCTATTCTTATTGAAGACTAGTGTTCTCCTCCTAAACCTTGTTAAACTTTATGACAAGATATTCAATTTGATTTTTTAGAGAATCATATGTTCCTTCATCATGATTCTTTGACTGAGGAGACTCTTCCAAAAAAATCTATGAGATTAGATAAATACTTCTCACTTGAAAAATTTATACCATCAAGGAATTTTGTTCTTTCTCCAAATAAAGAGGTAATTATCTATATAGAATGACCAAAGGTAGAGACATCCTGAATTTTAATGATCTCAGTGGTCTTGGTTAATGATTTTTGAAATTGATCTTCTATTTGTGTAGTTTCTTTATATTAATCAAGTTGAGGAACAACATAAATTTATTGATCTTGACTTTATACTTTTTGATCTGTAGTATAATTTGGTTCTTCCAAATAGACTGAACGTTTTGCATCTTTAGATCCTAACATTGGATCCTTATACTGAGATTATTCTCTAATCATTAGTATTAAGATAAGTACCTCACAGTTTCCTTATTCTAAAACTTCTTCAACAAGATCTATATCATAATATCTAATCTTTCTTTTGGTATGCTATGTAAAACATTATATTCTAGATTCTCTAACTTCTTCATTTCTTAATCAAGTTGAACCTATAGAATTTAGGTTTCCTTACTCCCATTAAGAAAAAGATCCAGATTTTTGTTGGTCATCTGCACCAACAATAATTAGTTTACCTTTTATTGTACTCTAAAATAAACTAAATTTTCTTGTGATACTAGAATTTGAAACATTTCTATGGTGACTTCTAACTCGATAATCAAAAAGAAAAATCAATTTTTTCTTGAACAAAAGAAGAGAAAGGATTCATCTATAAGGATAGAATGACATCCTTCCCTATAAATGTAAACAATAACTCAAATATCTCATCATATATCTAGGAAACTTTAAATTAATGTCACTGATAAATGAAAACATAATATACATGTTTGGATAAAAAATATTCTCTATCTCATCAACCCTTTGAGAAATATCAGTTTGAATAAACATTGCCAAAAATTTTAGGTCTGCCTCAAGATCCTTTACAAACATTTTCCTAATATTTTTAGAACCAAAAAGAAATGAAATGATATCTTATGATTTTTTATATTGATTTATAATTAATAGAATATCAAAATAAAATACTTCTTAATGAGGGAATTTTAAAATCTGATCAATTTCAACTGAAGAGATCAAAAATTATTTACCATACACTTGATAAAATATCATATATTTTGTTTCCTCAAATCTGAACTAAACATTCTTGTAAAACTACTTAAGTTATAACTCATAAAGAAAATTTTTATTCTCCTCATTAAATAAAAATTCTAGATCTTGAAACGCAAGAGGTTTCTTGACCAGAATATTCATCTCATACATTCATTCAAAATCTACAACTTTTCCTTGAAGAATATTCCTGAAGGGGATACACTGACCCTTCAGATCACATAGTTCATCTTCATCTGTTTGCTTGGTATTTTTCATTTATAATAATCCAAAGGTTGAAAGTTTTTAGATTATAGGGTTTGTATGAAAGATGATGGATTTGGTATGAAAAATGGTTTAAAAACAAAGGGTAAGGAAATTTTAATGGGTTTTTTGAAATATGGTGACATGGTCTCGTTTCTCATGCCGATTACATAGGGTAATTATTAAATTTTTAGTTTTTTGAAAACATGCGGTTTAAAAACTAAGAAATAGAGGGAAAAAATATTTAAACAAATAAATGAAATAATAATTTTGATATTGAAATTAAAATAAATAAAAACAAATTAAAACTATAAATACATTAATTGAAATAAATTGATAAACATTTATTTGAAATTAAATAAACCTAACTCTCCCTTAATAAAATCAAAACTTATAGTGGGAAGTGGTTTAGTAAAAATATCAGCTCATTTATATTCAATATTTACAAATTCTAAAGTTATATTCTTTTTAATGACATTATCCTTTAGAAAATGATGTCTTATATGAATATTCTTAGTCCTAGAATGACTTATAGGATTTTTTTTAAATATTTATTGAACTAGTATTATCACATAAATTATGTATATTATTAAATTTTGTCCAAAATCCAGTAGAGTGTATTTCATCCACAACACTTGCGCACAGAAACTACCAGCAAACATATATTCTACCTCAGTTATTGAGAGGGAAACTAAGTGTTGTTTCTTAATCGACCATGATACTAAATATTTTCTTAAAAAGTGACAGGTTCCTGAGTTTCTTTTTCTATCTAATCTACAACCTCCAAAATCATCATCTGAATATTAAATTAAATTAAAATCAGAAGTTTTAGGGTAAAAAAGATATTGAAAATAGTTTCTTTTAAATATCTTAACTTTATTTTAACAGTAGTGAGATGAGATTATTTTGTATTTAACAGAAATCTAGCACATAGGCATATGGAAAACATTATGTTTGCTCTACTAGAAGTAAGATATAATAAACTATCAATCATACCTTTGTATAACATATTATCAACTAGTTTTCCATCTTCATCCAAATCAAGTTTTATATTTATACACATGGGAGTTATATAGGTCTTACTATTTCCAATTACAAACTTTTTCAATAAATAAATAATATATTTACTTTGATTTAAAACATTTCCATAATCTTTTTGATAAATCTAAAATCCTAAAAAGAAATTCACTTCTCCCATAATACTCATTTCAAATTCTTTTTTCATTAAATTTGAGAAATCATTATAAAGATTTTTATTTATTGAACCAAAAATAACATCATCAAAATAAATTTTTAAAAATAAAATTTTAGAAAAAACATTTTTCTTAAAAATAGTAGGATCAACTAATCATACTGAAAATAAATTTTCCAACAAAAAAGAGCTTAATCTTTCATACCAAACTCTAGGTGCCTATTTAAGGAAATAAATTTTTTTAGTAAGTTTAAAAATAGAATTTGGTTTATAAGGGTTTTCAAAACTTGGGGGTTGTTTAATATAAACTTCATCTATTAAATAACCATTTAAAAATGCATATTAAACATCCATCTGATATAATTTAAAGTTCATATGAGATGCACAATATAAAAAGATTTTAATGGATTATAATATAGATATAGGTACAAAGGTTTCATCATAATATATACATTCTTCTTAATTATATATTTTAGCTACTAATCTATATTTTTTTCTAGTTGTGATCCCTTTTAATCCTTTTTATTTCTAAAGATCCATTTAGATCTTATTACTAGATAATCAGATGGTCTTTCCACTAAATCCCAAACTTCATTTATTTTGAATTGGTTTAGTTCTTATTACATAGATAACATCCAAATCTCATCTTTTAAAGCTTATTTAATAGATTTAGGTTCTAAATGAGATAGAAATTTAGATAATTCAACTAGGTTTCCTACAATTCTTCTAGTTATAATTCTTATGCCTATGTCTCCTATAATAGTTTCTAAAGGATGGATCTTTAAGATTCTAGACTATCTAGGTAATAAAATTTTAGGTTCTTTAGTTTCATATTCTTCTAAACTAGATAGAATATTATTTAAATCATTTTCAAAATTATACTAAGGAGCATCAAGTCTCATGTTGTCAAAAGAGCCAGTATTTTTCATCTATTTGATCTTTTTTTATTAAAAGGGTCAGTTTCATCAAACTTCACATGAACTGATTCTTCAATAATCCTTTACATTTTATTAAATGCTCTATAGGTTTTAGAAGTAGTATAATAAACTACAAAAATTCCTTTATTAGATTTTGGATTGAATTTACCAAGGTTTTAATTAGTTTTCAAGATATATACCTTGCATCCAAAAACTTTAAAGTGTTTTACTTTAGGCTTTATGTTATTTCAAAGTTCATATGATTTATTTTTAATAATTAGTCTTATTAAAACTCTATTCATGATATAGAAAGTTGTGATTTTAATTTATGCCCATAAATAGGTAGGAAGACTATATTCATTCATCATAGTTCTTATCAATTCTTGAATAGTTCTATTTATTCTTTCAATAATTCAATTTTTTAAGTGTTCTTAGTACATATAAGGTGTGTTTAAAACCTAGATTTGAGAAAAAAGAATTAAATTCTTGATTCTAAATTCTCCATCATGATCACTTCTTAATGAAATAATTTGAAAATATTTTTCATTTTGAACAATACTGAAAAATATTTCCAAAATAGTGAATACTTTACTTTTGAGTTTTATAAAATAAACCCAAGTAAATCTAGAAAAATCATCAACTAAAACATAAACATATAATTTACCATCCAAACTTTATAATCTATATGGTCTAAAAAAATCCATATGGAAAATTTCTAATGGTTTAGATATAGAAATTTTGTTAATTGATTTGAAAAATGATTTGTGTTTTTTACTGATTTTACATGCATTATAGAATCTATCATTTTAAAACTTAAGAATATAAAAATAAGAAACTAACTATTTATTAGATAATTTATGTAAAGAATATATATTATAGTTTCCAAGTATTATATGCTATATCCATGAATCATTTGTCTTAGCAATTAAACAGTTCATTTTTTGTTTAAATAAAGAATTAAGATCCAAAGTATAAACATTATTAGTTTTATGTTCTCTAAATTTAAGCAGTTTATCATTGAAAACTGAGCAGGAATTGTTAGAGATATAAATATAATAACCATCATAATAAAGTTGAGAGATACTTATCAAATTGTATTTTATACACTGTACATACAGTACTTTGTTGATTAATATAGTCTTTGGATCTCCAACAGTTTCAAATCCAACAATCTTTCCTTTTTTATTATCACCAAAAGTGACTGGACCTCCATTAATTTGAGTCAATTTATGAAAATTTGATGAGTCTCCACTAATGTTTCTAGATCATCCAATATCCATATACCATATGTATTTTATATTCATGTGGCATTTTTTCTACAAAATAAATTAAACATGTGTTTATTTTGGTACCCATATTTTATTAGGTCCAGTAGTGTCAACGAGCAAAGATCTGGGAATACATATTTATTTAATTTTTCTAAAATTTCAATTATCATCTTTATACATATTTTTATAAAAAAAATATTTTTTAATACCACTAATTTTAGGATTTATCAAATAATATTTTTTAGTGAAATGACCTTTTATTCCATAATAATAGTATGTATCATTTTTTGAATTGGGCACAAAATAATTTTTATATAATTCTGATTTTTCACCCTTGCATACTATTCCAAATTCTTCTCTTTTAACAACATTATTTCCAAGAATATAATTCATAGAATTTTCTCCTTTTAAAAAAATAGTTTCAACACTTTTATAATATTCTACTTCATCATGAAATTATTTAATTATTTTTTCATGATCAATATAGTTTGATGTAGCTGAATTGAATTTTTAAATTAGATATTAATGTTGTTTTAGAATTGTGTCTCTTTCACCTAAAATATCATTATTAATATTTTTTAGTGATTTATGTTTCTTTATTAAGGAATCGTATTTTTCTTCTAGTATAGAATAGTAAGCATCCAATTTATCATTTAAACAACTATCTGAGTTAAAGAAAGAATAATAATAATTTTGTACCTATTCTTCTTCTGTAGACATAAAGTGAATATTGGATTTTATATTTTGTGGCTCTTTTTCTAAATTAGATTTTGAAAATTTATTGGAGTATTTAGATACACTCCATGTATCTTTCATGGATCTTTTTCCTTTATACTCATAATATACATTTTTTTATATTTCTTTTCTGTACTTATTCTTTCATATTTTAATTGGGTAAAATAATGTCTGATTTAACCCAACTTCTTACCTTCGTATCATCTCACTTCTCTTGGTTTTTTTTCATCCTTATTAAAGTATTTTATAAATCCACTTTTATTATTCTATAATTTTATAAACTTTCTGGTTAATTGAGCTAGTTCCATTTCAGAGTCTAAAGAATCTGTATTTTTTTATTTTGAATTCTTGTTTTTATTTTCTTTCATGCTTCTGAGATGTTACCTTGAGGGTAGTATTTTACTTTGTCACAACTATATTGTGATCTTTAGCTTAAACTTTCATTTCTACTTCATACATCATCAATGTTCCAATCAATTCCTTTACAGTAAAATTCATGAAAGGTGATGATTGTCGAATGCTGTAGATATATCATTCCATTTTGAGGGTAGTACTCTAAGTACCTTTAGCACTTGATTAGATTAATTGATGGGATCTACCAAGGTAGTAAAATTGTTGATAATCTATGTTAATCATCTATTTATTTGTGTGATTCTTTCACCATTAAAAATTCTAAATGTTTCAAACTTTAGTTTTGAGGTAGCATACCTCATTTTTCTAATATTACTTGTTGCTTCATAAGTAACTATGATTATCTATAACATTTCATATGCAGTAAGAAATTTTTATACTCTATTTAACTCATCAGGCCCAAGACCACAAATGATAGAAATCATTGGCTTTGATTTAATGTCATATTCAACTTCTGTTGTAGCATCCCAAATTTATAACTTCTCAAAAATTTCATAAGGAGTAATGATCTTTGAATATACTATGAAACCTATATTTTTAAGATAAATAATAATATGTGATTTCCAGTATCCATGGTTTTCACTATTAAAATATGGATCATGAACCATAGACATACCTTCTTTTGGATTAGTCATTGCCGTCTGATTTATATAGACCTTATTCCTTTAATATTTCTATGGATTTATTAAAAATATCTCCTCTAATACTAATTATTAGATTGGAATAATACAAATATACACAATAGGTGGGTGAATTGTGTCTTTTCAAAAATCTCTACATATTATGGATATTAAATCTCTTTGAGATTTAAGAAGATATGAAGCATTCACTTCTGTGATAAGTATAAGTAATAGATAAATAGAAATAATTAACATAGTAATTTTATAGTGGTTTAGGGCATAAAGATCCCCTAGTCCACTCCACCAACACTCTCTCTACGATCTTGGTGAGTTTCACTAGAAAGGTCATCTTATCACAAGACCTTTAAATCCACAACTAAGTGTAGGTAGTTAAAACCTTTACAAAAAGGCTAAATAAAGCCTTATAGTTCTTTTACAGAGAACCAGTTGTCCATAACTTAGTTCAATAAGATGACACTTCATTCAAGACTGATTACAAGCAGTAAAAACTCCACTAAATCAAAAGAGTTTGATTTGATGATGGTTTATATTGAACTTCAAAATTTCAGTAGTAGAAATTGATAGTAGATGGATATTCTTAATCATAAATTAAAGTCTTCAAGAATGAATAACTATAAAGCAATCTTAGTGGAAATTTATCTTCAATAAAATTATTAAAAACAAGCAGTAGTTCGAGGTAGAAAATGTAGGTCTCCAAAGTGTATCCCCTTTCAAAAATAATAGAGTCGATCATTAGATGCATTAGAACTATAAAAAATATTACCAGGTATATATTTTTATATATTTTAAAATAAATTTCAATAGAATATATAGATAAGATATCTTTATTCAGTATTCCATATTCAAGAAAATTTCTTGACTGATTATAGATATTCAAATAAGAAATAATCAGGGGAGACATAACTTTCCTTAATAATAGTAGTGATTTTATCAAATGAATAAAGTTCTTTAAATCAATCAAAATGAGACTTTGAATCATTCATAATAGATATTTTGTCATATCTTTAATTATGATAAGACTGTTGCATGAATCTTGGATAAAATATTGGATTTATATTGCTGATGTTGAATAGTCAAATTTAAGGTTCCTTCATAAAACAACAAAATACCAAACATAGGGTTCAACTAAATTGTAATCATTCTCTAAACATAAGGTTGAGAATGTAAGGTTGGTCATAAAATTAAGGTTGATAAACCATATTTGTGTTTCTCAAACGTAGGGTTCCTTACTTATGTAGGGTTCCTTAACCATACTTTACTCTCTTAACAAACATAAGGTTTCATCCTAACATTAGGTTCTTTAACCATGATTTTATGAAAATTTAGGTTTGATGATCTATATATACTATTATGAATATAGGGTTCATTTCTTATGCTATTTTTACCAATATAGGGTATGAAAAATATTTATAGAAAACATAAAAACGTGTTTCAAATGCTTTGATGAATAATCCTTTGAGATTAATAACTTGAATATAAATCTAGAATAAATATTTCAAAGAATATTGATTTCCTAAAAAACACTTAAAGTAATATCATTATTAAAACAAAAAAGTATATTTTTGAGCATCAAAATCAATAATATTTATAGATTCTTGTTGATACAATACATGCCCGACATCTACACTTGTAAAGGATCTAAAAAAATAATTTATTATTACTCTCATGACGTATATGGTAGAGATTCAAGTAGAGGTTGATGATCACAGGTTGATCAAGAATTAGATTATAGACTTAAAAGTTTCTACTTTAAATTATGAAAATAAACTTAAAGAAAAATTATTTTCTAACTCTTTTGATGATGAAGATTCAATTTTCTCAGAATCAGATGGTAAACTTTCCTAGTTTGTGAGAAAGTTAAAAAAAATAAGTGAAGAGGATTCAATAAAACCCTTAAACAATTATATTATGTTTGGTGGATATATAAGTTTGATGTTATGAATTCAATAATCTTAGGCATATCAATCCTAAATGTCCTCATCTTAAAGAGAATAAAAATTTAGAAAAAAAAATTAACAATAAATATGATTACATATAAAAAAGGTGAAAAAGGAAATGAAGGCCACATAGAGTGATTTTGAAGACTCCAGTAGTAACTCTAATACTGATTCAGTTGTTGGTAAATCAAATCAAATTCAAACATGTGTTTTATGGTTCAGATAGAATAGGTATATTCTATTTATTATTATTCTTCTGAATCTAAATCTAAAACTGAAAAAAGCACTTATGAAAAAATAAATGAGTATTTTTCAACATGATAATACCTTTATGAGTCATTAAATAAAAATAACAAGACTCTTAAGAAATCATATAGTGATTTAAGTGATATTAAATAATTTTTAACTAAACATATTTACAAAAAAATACAAACTTAATAAATCTACTTCTAATTGTGATGTTCATGATAATAAAATAAAGGAATTAATGGATGATGTAAAGTATATAAAAGATGATCCTAGTATTTTTACTAAGGGTTATAATTACCTAAATAATACTTGGTAAAAAAATTAAAATAAATAAAAATATTTCATAGGAAGCAATTAAGAAAAACCTAAAATGTATAGGAATTATTTTGTGCCTGGTTTAAAAAACAAAAACATGTCCAATAATACTAGCTTTAATTGTGGAATTTCAAGAAATTATGCTAATAATTGTAGTATAATAAATCCTAAAATAAAATATGTGGAATAAAAAAACTCACATTATAAGAAAATTACTTTATTTTAAATCAATGATTTCTACTACATGTAAATAAATCTGTTTTTCTAGGTCTTTACTTATAACACTAATAGACCCAAGAGAATTTGGGAACCAAAGAATATTCTCATTTAATCTATTTTATAGTTAAATAACCATAGTAACAACAATTTGAAATGGTTTATGTATAGAGTTTTATTTATATATATGAGTGAATATTTTTCTAACTTCTACTCACTATCTAAGATTAATAAATTTTATGTCAACATTGGTGATAATTCTAAAGAAAATATTGATGGGATTAGAACTATTGGAGATCCACATTCATTCCTTATAAACAAATTTCTTTATATTGAAGATTTATAGAAAAACCTGATGATTATTCCTTAAATTTGTGATGATGGATTTTCTATTTATTTCTCTAAAAAATCATGTTCTGATTTTAAAGATAAATTGATTAAGTTTAGAGAACTTAGAACTTAAAATTTTTACACTCTAGATCTTCATTCTTTATATAAAAAAAATTAAACTGTTTCAATATTTAAATAAATGAACCTTGTATTTTTTATATAAGTTTTAGACATTGTAATGTTCATTTATTGAGAAAATTAGATAATAATAATTTTCTTTTAGATTTTACTAAACTGAAATTGGACAAAAAGAGGTTATGTGATGCATGAAGAATTAGAAAGTAATAAAAATACTATTTAAAACCAATTAAAGATGTGACTACTTTTAGATCCCTATAAATTATTCATATAGATCTATTTGGTCCATATAGAATAACTGGACTCATTGGAAAATATTTTTTTATTTTTTGGTTGATGATTTCTAAAGATTTACTTGGGTTTGATTTTCAATACTTAAGAGTGAATCTTGTTCCATTTTTTATAATCTTCTACAATATTGTACAAATTGAAAAGTATAAAAAAATATTTAACAAGTGACTATAGAGAGGAGTTTTAAAATCATGAATTAAATTAATTTTTATCAAAGCATAGCATTAAACATACCTTCACTTCCCCTATGACACATTTATGGAATGATGTTAATAAAAAGAGGAATATGAACTTATAATAAATTACTAGAACAATGTTGTGTGAATATATCTTTCCCACTCACTATTGGGATTTAGTTGCTAAATTAACAAGTTATGTCATCAATAGTGTTCTAATAAGGCCCATGTTGATAAAAAATCTCTATGACTTTTGAAACTATTAAAAACCAAAGGTTGTGTATTTTAAAGTTTTTTGGATGCAAAGTGTACATCTTGAACACCAAGTACAATCTTAGTAAGCTTGATCTAAAATCTGATAAAGAAATATTCCTAGGTTTTTCTACCACTTCTAAGGATTATAAAGTTTTCAATAGGAAGTCAAATATAGTTGAAGAATATTCTCATGTAAAATTTAATGAAAATGATCCCCTTGATCACAAAAATATTAAAATAGATGAATTAAGTGATTCTATAGACAATATAAGACTCAAACCACACTTTGATGAAAAAATAATGATGACTTAGAACGTGATAAAGTAAAATCCGGTCCTAAAATGATTGAATCTAAAGAAACTTGAATTTGGATACTTATAAATCATGTAACCCTTAATAACCACCACTAGAAATTGTTATAGGAAGCATAGATAAAGTACTTAGGACTAGAAAAAGTGTGGGAAACCTTGCTAAGTTCTTTTCTTTCCAATCCTATCTTAAACCTAAAACTATAGAATAATAATTGGATGGTGAGAGTTGGATAGTTTATATGTAGTAAGAGTTAAACCATTTCAACAGGAATAGGGTATTTTAATTAGTTGATATACCCTATGATTATTCTATTATTGAAACTAAATAGTTATTTAGAAATAAGAAAGATTATCAAGGTTATATCACTGGAAATAATATTAGGTTAGCTTCCAAATGTTACAACCAAGAATAAGGGATATATTATAAGGAAACATTTTCCCTCATAGCCAAGTTTGAATCCATTATAATTATTTTATCCTATGCATCACACATGAATTTTATTTTATATCATATAGATATGGAATCTTACTTTCTAAATGGTTTCTTTATACAAGAATTTTATATTGAAAAACCTCCTTGTTTTAAAAATAATCATTTTTCAAACTATAATCTAAAACTTACCAAAGTCATGTATGGTCTCAAATAAGAGCTAAGAGCTTGGTATGAAATGTTAAGATGGTTTATTTTGAAAAATGGTTTTATTAAAGGATTGGATGACCCTATACTCTTTAAAAACCCTTATCAAAATATATTTTATTATTTCAGATTTATATTGAAGATTTAATTTTTGGTTTAATAAATCAAAAACAATATAATGATTTTTCAATTATTATAAAAAAATAATTAGAAATGAGTATGATGGGAGAACTGGGTTTCTTTATTGGAATTCTAATCAATCAAAATGATTTTTGAAATTTTTTAAATCAAATAAAATACATATATGATTTTTTAAAATGATTTAGACTTGAAATAAATAAGAATTATTCAACTCCCATGAGTTATAATATTAATATTTATTTGGATGAAGATGGTAAACCAGTTGATAGAAATATATATAGATTAAAAATTGGAATATTTATTTATCAAACTATATCTAGACCATATATCATTTTTTAGGATGTATTTTTAATCATTTTCAATCAAATATAAGAGAATCTTATTTGAATACTACCAAAATAATTTTAAGAAAATTAAAAGGAACAATTTCCTATAATTTTTCTAAAAAAATATTATTTTTATTTAATCTCAAATTCTAATGTCAACTTTGGTGGGTGTAGGTTGGATAGAAAAAGTAAATCCAGTACCTATGACTTTTTAGGGAAATGTGTAATTTAATGATCTAGTAAAAAGAAAAATTCTATTGAATTATCAACTATTGAATTTTAATATATTACAGCTATAAGTTTTTTTTTACATGTTATATGGAAGAAACACACCATAATTGACTTCAAATTAAATTTTGATCATGTTATAATAAAATTTTATAACAATTATACAACTAAATTTTCCAAGAATCCAATAATTCATTCTTGAATAAAACATATAGACTTCAGGAATCATTTATTAAGGGGTCATTCAAAAAAGGGTTATATATCTTTATAATTCATTAGTATTGAATATCAAATTACATATATATTTACAAATCCTTTGACGAATGAAAATTTTGATTTTATAAAAAGAAAATTAGGACTATTTGATTTCAAATAATTTTATACTAATTTAGAATGTTATTCAGTTTACTTAGAATTTTACTTTATAATGAAATTTTTTCTCAAATAGAATTTTGTAGTTTATTTTTTTAGATTATTTTTTTTCATAGATTGACTGTAACGCCCAAATATTTTACAATATAATTTTTCTTTAAATAAACATTGTGTTTATATCATGTTTTACATGCAAAACTGAACTAAAAAGAGCTGAGATATAATAGATATATATTATTAATAAAATTTAAAAAAAATCTCTAGTAAATAAACATGTTGTAGTAATTTTGAAATTCATACAAAATAGGATTAACAACACTTAAATTCTTAAAAGGGAATTTTTCAATAAAATTAGTTTTTCTTTATTTTCCTTAAAAGTTAAATTCATAAATTCTAGAATTTGTATTTGATAAAATGAACTCAATTTTTGAATTTATCATATCAGTATTTTCTTAAGATTTATATTTTGGTATTTCTTATAAATAATTAATTTGTAGGTGAATGGTGAAAAAAAAATTCTAAAATAGTCACTTTTATAATATTTTCATAATATAAGAATGACTTAAATTTTTTAAAAACTTTTTTATATAAAATTTATATATTTTTAATTTAAAAAAATAATTTAAAAATATTATTATTTATTTATAAAACCCATATTTACTGTTTTTGTAATTTAAGTAGTAGTTCACTCATAAAACTTTTTTTTATGCGCTTATATTAAAAATTAATTTTTTCACTAATAGGAATTTATTCTAAAAAAATGGATTTCATATTTGGTATCAAAAATTATATGTTATTTAATAATTACAATTTTATTTTTAGACATAAAAATAAGATTTCTATGATTAGAGTTAATTAATGGGGTAATGGTAAAATTGTTTTTCTCAAAGAGTTGTATTATTAGCATTGTGTAATTTTTATCTAAGGAAATAACTAAATCACTTATAAGTAATTATTATAATATAATTTATAAATATATATATAAATATATTAACAATAATTCATTTAGTAATCAATGCTAAATATGATTAGAAACATTTAATTTTGAAAACATCCTTTTTTTCTTTGGAATACATTTTTCTATATATTAAATATTTTAATTTAAAAGATCATTTTATATTATTCATATATTAGATTATAATAAATAGTTATTAAATATATTTTTATAAAATAAATATTTTTTAATAGGGGTTACCTTATATTTTTTAAGAAAATATAAATTACTTAGTTGAAAATTGGTTACCAAGGTAAAAACCAAAATGGTAAAATGTAAAAATCTAATAGTAAATAAGTAAAAACATGTTTAAAACTTGTGTGAAAATTATTATTTAGGTTTTATATACCCAATATAACCAAAAAATAAATTATTTAAAACATTTTGGGTCATTAACCCTTGAATAGTTCAATTATGTCATTGAAAAGTAAAGGGTATCCACAAAAGTTCATTTCCATCACTTATAAAAAGAGATAACTTCCACCCTTTCAATGTTACACTTACCATTAAAAATTTCCATGAAAAACTAAAAACTATTACTCTCATATAAGTAACTTTAACTTAATAAATTTCTCATTCACTAAAATTTATCCTATGTCCTTCAATTTTAAGAAGTTCATCAAGAGGAAGTTCAAACTCCCAATGTGAGTATTACCTTCTTCTTAACCTTTTCTTCTTAATATTCCTCTTACCGACATATTTTAAAAATTATAATATAATTTCATAAGTATTTTTAATATACTTAAATGTTATAATAATTATTTAACATTCATTAACTACCCTTTTAATTTTACTTAAAAAATGAAATTGTTGTCATGCATATGTGCGGACTACTGCCTCCATAACCAGCAAGTTTGATTTTTCACCTTTAACTTACCTAGATGGTTAAAAAGGGTTATTTAATGAAATAATATTATATTTATAAAATTATTTTTATTATAAAATTATAAATAATTCTCTACCATCCTCTCATTCTATGAAAAATTAAAACATCATGCATGCGTATGTGCAGACTACCGCCTCTACGAAAGTGATGTATTTCATTTTTCACTTTAGTTTTTATTATTTAAAAAACCCTAATAAATATGATTAAAACCCTTAATAAAATATAAATAATATTATTATACTTTTTAATAATGATATTATAACTAATTTACCCCATAACCATGCTCACCCATCGAATTATATCATGTTCTTATTTTGGATGGTTTAACCGCCTACATGAACAATGCTATAAATTTATATCATGGATGAACATATAAACATAATTAATGGTGATATTGTATAATAATAGATAAATAAGTATTTTATTTAATGTTTTGTAAATATATTATTAGATATTTTATAATTTTTATCAGAAACTAACGGTCATAGTAAACTTAACCTCCAGAAGCGAACATATGAAGGAATTATTATTAAATTAAGTATATTTTTAGAAATATATGGAACTATATATCTTTTGTGCTAATGGAATAATTAAGGAAATAAAAATATATAATTATAGTTACTATGAAGTAATTTTATAACACCTTTTACAATGTTCAACATACTAAAAAAATTATAAAGCAATTTACAAAACAACCTCAAGTAACTGACATAAGTAAAAACTATATAATAAATTAATAACATATTGTAATATATAAACCATATCATATGAAATATAGATGAATAATTATTTTAATAAAAAAAATTATTAATAAAAATTTTATTATTCAGTACATTAGGCACATGTGCATAATGAATCAAGACCCTAGGTAAGGGTTTCTGTAACTCAATTTTGATTCGTTGAGATATTATTTGTATTCACAAATTATTCCCATTTCTTAATATAAATTTTTACCTTGTAGGTGTTTATTTTTTATAATTTTTATTAAATATAAGTTATTTAGGAATCCATATCATGTTTTATTATTATTTCTTTTAATTTATAAGATAACGATGATTTAAGGTTTATTGTTAACTCTACTCCCTTCATTGAGTTAAAATGTTTATTCTTGAAATTATTTATTAAAATATTGTTTTCTTTCCACCCTAATATTTTATTTCATGTTACTTTTTCTTAATATCTTGGGAGAATTTATTTTTAATTCAATTATTTTACCTTTATAAATTTCTTTCTCAAAAATCATATCATTATTGGGAATAATTCCCATCTTATTTAATGACAATTTCCCAACCATGTCCATAATTTTCCTTCCCACTAATTTTATCTTTTATAATTGGATGCATAATTATGTGTTATCTCCTATAACCTTCATATTTACTTTATCCTATTTTCAAAATGAAGTTTCATTATTCCTTTTTATGATATGTTATTTCAAAAAAAGTTATTTTAAAATATTAAAATGGTTTTTCATACATTATCATTTTATTGATCTTTCAAACCACCCTCATTACTTTTAAATTACATGTTCTCTATATTTTTATACCATATTCTCAATATTACCCTCAATTATTTATTCCATATTTATTATATATGTTCTTTATATATATACCTAGTTTACTTTATCTTTTTTCGAGTAATAATGCATGTTATAAGTTTCCTTCGCAATTACCTATTTTAAGTAAACATGATTTAAGGGAAATTCACTATTTCGTGTATCATGTTAAGAATTATCCCCATATAAGTTTTTAAACCCATGAATATATTCTAAAAATAATTATTATTTTATCTAGAACCATCTTGATTCAATTTTAGTTTTATAGAAAACAATAATATCTTTAATTCCTTAAAAATATAATTTACTTATTTCATAAAGCTTCACCCAAGTGGTTCATTTTTATTATTTATTCTCCTAGATACTTCTCATGAATTTTCTATATCAGAAATACATATTTAATAACTATGTATCTTTTTAATTATGAAATTCCAAATCAGTTTAATTCCTTATTATCTTTTTAATCCTTGTTATTTATCCTTTAATTATAACTTGAATCGAAATTATGAAACCCATATATTTAACATGTATTTTATCATACTTAAGCTTTATGCATGGTTACTTTTCCTCATGTGGTACAAATATGAATGTACATATTATGGTTTTCATTATGTTTTGGGTGGTCACAGGATTATATATCCCTCTAATGCATTAGTTAAATATTTAAATCTTATGAGATAATATGAATGAAATGGTGAGTGAACTAAATCCACCATGGAATTATGTTAACTATGTTTATGGGAATGTGAAGTTAACATAATCTATCATGGTACTTTTTTCACTATGACGGTCTTTTAAGTGAGAATTGAATTATGTTTATGGTTTAATATTTTGTTTTTATGCCATGTATTTATGATTCCATGATCTTATGATATAAATTTTTTATTATATGTTTCCTTGCTTATGTCCATTCTCTTTTTGATATCATGATATGCCTCCTAACTTTTATTTTTTGTTTTTATTTTAGGATTTACTTTGATTATTACTTAACTAAACATTTTAACTTACCCCTTTCTTATTTATCCCTTCCCTAGGTTATGAAGAAAAGTATAGTTTATGATCAGACTAGAAGGGGGTATAGAGGAGTGTGATTATGTATAAATTTTAACATGTGTTGTAAAATAAATTTATTATATAGATAGTTCTCAAAGATATTAAACCTTCAGTTCTTAGGTTTGCGAAATAATTTTTGAGATATAATTTTTAACTTATGGTGACGATGTAAAATAAATTTATGTTTATCTTTGGTCTCTATAGTTAATATCAAAGAATGGTTTAGTTGTTTTTTAGTATTATCTTAGTAATTTTGAGGGATTGGGATCAGAAAACTTTAGTGAAAACCCTAAGGATAAGTTTACGTATTGTAAACATCCTGAATATTTAGTAAAGTAGAGATTATTTGGTTTTGAAGAAATTAAACTCCTATCTAGATACTATGATATGGATGTGGTTGTAGCATAGATGTGCCTATGGGTAATCACACTAAAAAAGTTAGGTTGAGTATCAACTCAATATTCACTCTTGTGTACAATGATTGGCCCTAAGACTGTACACTTGGATACAAAATCCCATGGGATATACTTTGGTCAATTACATTCTCTTTACATTCCATCATCAAGGATTTATTATGTTAAGGATTTAGGTCAAAGATTATGATAAAACCTAACCTAAAGAAACCTATATTTAACCAAGAGTGATTAGATTTAAATAAAATATAAAGTGATGGTTTCAAAGAGTAAGACATTTTTAGGTTGAGTTATTCATGAGATAATTTGTGATTATTATATTATTATGTCAATTTATCATCATTCATGATATCCCCTTTTATTTTTAGTAATGGATTAATCCCAATGAAACCATGTTAATAATAGATTCCATGAACAATGTGGTGATCATCCCAATGAGAAACCTACCATGATAATATATGGAGTGAGAAAACTTATGATTATTCCAAAAAAAATATCAATAATTATGATTAAAAATTTGTAATTAGTTTATTTTAAAAATAAATGAAGGAATATAAGGATGGAGACTCATTGAAAATCATGTGATGAAGATGATGAAGGAAAGAATGTTCAATTTCAAACATGTTAAAAATGTGGGAAGAAACACCCATGAAAATATCTCAAAGGAACTATGATATGTTTTATGTGTGTAAATGAATTAATGGAGAAACTAATTTACAAGGAAAATGAAGATTTTAGTAGACATGGTGAAATGAAAAAAGAGTTCATCCTAAGTTACCACTAATATTTCAGTATCTCAAATGTGGGAAAATAGGGAATTACCCAAATAAATACCCTATTCCAAGGGATAATAAAGATGGTAGGAATTAGAAACTTCTAAGGATAAGTGAATAACTGAAATACTATGAAATTTAAACTACTTAAGTGAGTTCCAAAAATATGTGGGTGAGGAACACTAATCATCCACTCAAGAACTATAAAGTTTTATTTATATCTTGTTTAACCCACTCCTTTGTACCTATAATGTTTTATAAGTACATAAAATAGTTTCCTAGATAACTATATATTTAATTATTAATAAAAAATTATAATTTTATGATTATTGTATCTCAAGTTTAATTTTATAGTAAAATTATTTGTGAAAATCATATTATTCATCCTTCAGATAAATTTAATGTGATTTTGGAAATGGATTGGTTCTCCCCACTTAGAGGAAAATTTATTTAGAATAATGGGATCACATTTCATACCAACCTATAATATTATATAAATGATATAATTATTATGAACACCCTTTATAAGTGAATTATATAATTTTGGTCTTGATAGAGAATAATGGTAAACTCAAGGCTCAAATGGTTGGATAAAATCTCAATATTAGGGTTAAGACAATTCTGATAAAAAAATATATGTTTCTAAGTTTATAAAGTTGATATCTCTTTGGAAATTATATCATGAGTTATGTCTATATTGTATATACCCTTATATATTTTCATTAGTTATTTAAAATTAAAATTGTGAGGACACAATTTATTTAAGTTGGGAGAATGTAATGCCCCAAAATTTTATTATATAATTTTCCTTTAAATAAACTTTGTGCCAATAACTTGTTTCAAAAGAAACAAAAAAATGATCTAAGATATAATAGATGAATATTTTTAAAAAAATTAAGAATAATAAAACCTATATTAAATAAAAAGGTTGTAATCAATTAGAAATTCATACAAAATAGGATTAAAAACACTTAAAGTTTTAAAAGATCATTTTTCAATAAAAGTTTTTTTTCATTATTTACATTAAAACTTAAATTCATAAATTCAATAATTATAATATAAAAACACTTCATTTTTTGATTTATAATATCAATACTAGCTTAAGATAAATTTTTTGTATTTTTTAAAAATAATTAATTTTTAGGTGAATAGTTAAAAAATGCTGATTTTTCTAACACCATCACTTTTAAGATGTAATTATAATAAAATAATGACGTAAATATTTATAAAACAATTTTTCTATAGAATTTATATATTTATAAATAAAAATAAATAATTTAAAAATGCACTATTTTATTTTTAAAACTTAAGTTTATCTTTTTGGTAACTTAAGTAGTAATTTACTCAAAGAAATGTTTATTATGTATTATATTAAAGATTAATTTTTGTCTCTTATTGGAATATATTATAAAAACTAGATTTAATATTTAATATCAAGATTTAAATATTATTTATTAAGTAAAATTTAATTTTTAGTCACAGAAATAAGATTACTAGGATTAAAGTTAATTACTATGATAATGGTAAAATCGTTTTTCTCAAAGAGTTGTTTTATTAGCATTGTGTAATTTTTAACTAATAAAATAAATTAATAAATTATAAATAATGATTCTAATATAATTTTTAATCATAAATATATATATATTAACACTCATTAATTTATTAATCAATACTAAATATTATTAGGAACACTTAAGTGTAAAAAAACCTTTTTCTACAAAAAACGATTTTTTCTATA
The DNA here is from genome assembly GCA_963277665.1 of Viscum album. Classification (NCBI taxonomy): domain Eukaryota; kingdom Viridiplantae; phylum Streptophyta; class Magnoliopsida; order Santalales; family Viscaceae; genus Viscum; species Viscum album. The sequence goes on from OY728164.1 coordinate 330,940,452, forward strand.
TATAAATATTTTTAATTTAAAATATAATTGTATCTTATTTATAAATTGAATTATTATATTTTGGTTCATAATATTATTATTTTTTAAGAATTATTTTTATATATTTTTTAATAAAATATAAACTACTTGGTTAAAAACTAGTTACCAAGGTCAAAAACAAAATGGAAAAATGAAAAAATCTAATGGTAAATAACTAAAAACATGTTTAAAACATGTGTGTAAATTATTTTTTGAAGATTTGATATTCAAATATCACCCAAAAATTCATTTTTTTATATTTTTGAGTCATTTACCCTTGAATAGTGCAATGATATCATTGAAAATTAAAGGGTATTCACAAAAGTTCCCTTTTCTTAACTTATAAAAGGGGATCACTTTGACTCATTCAATGTTACACTTACCAATAAAAATTACTATGAACTAATGACCAATTTTAATATAATATAATTCAATTTAACTTCCTAAATCCCCTATTCACTACAGGTTATCATATTTTCTTCAATTACAATAATTTCATCAAGAGGAAGTTCAAACTCCCAACATTAGTATTACCTTCTTCTATACCTTTTCTTCATAATATAACTATTCCAAACCAATTATAAAAATTATATTATAATGGAATAATTATTATTAATATAAAAAAATGTTATTTTAATTATTTAATAATCATTAACTATCCATTTCCTTTTACTTAGAAAAATTAAAGTGTCATCATGCGTACGTGCGAACTACCTCCTCCATGACCGACGAGTTTACTTTTTCACCATCACCTTACATGGATAGTTAAAAGGGTTTATTTAATGAATTTATATAATATTTATAACATTATTATTATTCTTAAATTATAAATCATTCCCTAAATTTCTCTTATTCTATGAAAAATGAAATCAGCCTATGTGTATAAGTGCAGACTATCACCTCCACGAAAGTGATGTGTTTCGTTTCTCAGTCTAGTATTTAATTAATAAAAAAACATATTAAATATGAGTAACCACCTTAATAAAATATAAATAATATAATTATACTTTTTTAATAATTATATTTTAACTAATCTACCACATAACCATGCTCACCCATCGAATTATAGCATGTTCTTATTTTGGCTATTTTAACTGCCTACATGAACGTAGCTATAAATTTCCATCATGGATGAGTATGGAAAAATAATTAATGGTGATATTTTATAATAATAACTAAATAATTATTTTTTACAGTTTTTAAATATAATATTAAACACTCTATAAGTGTTATAAATAATTAATGGTCATAGTAAACTTAACCGCCATAAGTGACCATATCAAGGAACCTTTCTTAATTTGAGTCCATTTTGGAAACCTATGAAACTATATATTTTTTTTATGATGGAAAAAATAAAGGAAATAAAAATATATAATTATGGAGACGATGAAGTAATTTTATAGCACATTTGAAAATGGTCAACATACTGAAATAATTATGGAAAATTTTACGAAACAACCTCAAGTAACTGATATAAGTGAAAAATATATAATAAATTAATAACATATAGTAATAGGGAGGCCTTATCATATGAATTATAGATGAATAAGGGTATTTTTTATGTTTTTAAACAAACTTAATTTTATTATTTAGGACATTATCTAAATGAACAGAACGAATTTGGACCCTAGGTAAGGGTTTATATATCTCAATTTTTATTTATTGAGATATAATTTGTATTCACCATTTATTCAAAAAAAATTATATAAATATGTCCCTTGGAAGTATTTATTTTCATAATTTTATTGAAATATAATGGATTAAGGAATCTATTCATGATCTACCTTTATAAGAATAGGGAGTGAACTCAATCCACCATGGGACTCTTACCACTATGATAGTCTTGGAAGTGATCATTAACTTGTGTTTATAGGGTCATATTTTATGTTATTTCTACATATTTATGATTCTATGATCTTATAATATCATTTAATTATGTCATTTTTCATTATTATGTCCATTATCTATTTGATATCATGATATGGATCCTAACTTATATGTGTTGTCATGCCTTTATGATTTAATTTGATTATTACCTTATTGAGTGTTTGAGATCACCCCTTTACTATGTTTCCATTCCACAGGTTATAAAGATGAGTATAAATTATGATAATTATTTAATAGGGTATATAGGAGTTTGATTATGGATTAATTTTCATGTAACACCCCGGAATGAGTCACCTAATCTGGTTCAAGGTGCTACATGAACTCATGCACATCTCCTCATACGCAAGAGGCTACCAGCTAGCAGTGAGGGATCAGGAGTCAAAATGGGAAAACTATATCCTCAGTAGTAGACATATAATAACCAAAAATATAAAATAAGTGATACATAACTAAATAAATTACCCACACAATAAAAAAAGGTAATAAGGGAAGAAATATTTATGCAGTAATGAGATGAAATGAAAAAGTAAAATAAAGTCATTAGGATCCCCAAGGTTGGGGATCAATGTACCAAAATAAAATAAAAGAAAAAAAGATAAAAGAATAATGATAGAAAATGATCATGGAGTCTGTCTTGGAATCACCTTGTTCCACCCTATTCCTCATTCTCAACTTCTCGGTATGGATCGCTTTCCCTTCACTAGATTCCTAACCATGAAGTCTACACATGCATCGAGATGTTCATGCAATGTGTGGGTAATAAGACCTATTATGACATCACTAATACATCCTTATCATAAGTGAAGAATATATATATATATATATATATATATATTAATTGAATGATAATCAAATATAAATAGTCATACCATTGGCTAGGTCATCATGTGCTGACCAAGATGCCATGAACCACGGTCCAGCTGATTTGTTGTTATGCTAGAGGAAATTCATAATGAATTATCACATAGCCTATACATAGTCGCAAGGCTCATCTGATAAATCAAACATCAATTGATGGATATCCATTATATCATTCTAATGACTCAACCATATAATGATTTATAGACTTTATATCAATCTGATGAATAAACTAACAAACGATGGATAGCCACTATATCACATCCAACATCTAGGTAGATAAAATCATAAATTTAGAGTTCTCGTAGGGCTACACACTCACCCACATTATAATAGAATCGCATGAGATAGTTTTCATAGGGATACACACACACATTCAATTCAAGACATATATATTTATATAAAAGTTGTAACATGGTAAGGAATTCCTACCTCAAATGTACAGAGACCAATTTCCTAAGATCACCTCCCAAAAGAATCCCAACACACTGATTCCTGATGGGAAACCCCAAATTCTACAAGTTATGGTTCTTTTAAGAATAAATAACAATAAGGAGGCATTTATGGATAAAATAGTCTTAGACTTACTAAATGATAAATTTTGCAATGAACGACACTTTAAAAAGATAAGAATTGAGAAATAGATAGCCAAAACCACCAAATCAAGAACCCCAATTCTATATTAATCTAATTAGAGTCAAAGATAAGTTAGGAGAGGTAAATTAGGGTTTTCTAGTGAAATTAAAACACTTTGATTAATGAAATTACCATCTAAGAGGCCACCAATTGGTCGGTCTAGGTTCATTGTCCAACCATTAGACCCAGACAGAACCCCTAGGTTTTATTAAGGCCATCGGTGGGCTGATGGTCCCTTATTAGCTAGCTAGTGGCATCTTGTAGCTTTTCGGTTGTAGTTTGACCCAGGTTCGTTCTCTTTTCACTCTTGATCCATTATTGAGACCCATAACCACTATAAAAAGATCAAAATACACATGATTAATTAATGCATCTAAAATTTTTGGAGAATTAAAATATCCACCACTAAAGTATTCTCATCCTAAGAATCATCTGAAATTGTCATAAAACTCCCCCTTTAAGGTATTCCCATCCCTGGAAAGCGTTTATAGGGTATTTCTCAAAAAACTATGGTCATTGTGCATGCATTTCAGACTCCCACTCCCAAGTCTCTTCCTTAATACATTCATGCTACCACGACACACAAAAAATAGGTACCATATTCCCTCACAACAGTTTCTCACCCTATACCACAATCCACACCAAATCTTCCTCATACGAACCATTTTCCTCTAACTTCACACCCTCTATATTAATCACATGTGTAAGATATAACACATACTTATAGAGTTATGACATGTGAAACACTTCATGCATATCATGATGTTTTTGTAGGATATTAAATTGATAAGATACTTTACCAATTCATTATAAAATATCAAAATGGATCAATAATTTGTGGTGCTAGATTCCCCTGCTTCAGCAAGCATCGATGTCTTAACCGAGGTGAGACCCGTAGTAACTCTCAATCACTTAATGTGAACTATGATGTTAATATCCCTCAATATACATGTGAATGTTGTCATATTTGAGTGATAACCAGTAATTTTCAAACCAACTACACTCATTCATAATATTCTTGCACTAGGAGAAGCCTGATCACTTTTGACTCACCCATCTAATGACAACACAATGATGAATGACATAGTCAACCATAAAGTTCCTCAAATAATACCATCTGAATCAAAGCCTAAAAACTATTTTTATACATGAAATTTACAAATTCAAGTTTATCATTTAATGAACCACAAAAATAAAGTATGAAATCTATGATTATATCCTCTAAAATGTGGATTTTCTCTTATATTTCTAATCTATTTGTGGGTGGTATGTTGTTCTCAACTTATGTTTTGATCCCAATACCTCATATAGGCCTTTTGAAAACCACAATATGAAATTTGAATCCTGATCTGATATAATTCTCAAAGGAATACCATGCGATATCACTATTTCCCATACATATAGTTTACCTAACTCATCTACATACTGATTTTCCTAAATGGGAAAGTAGTGTGAAGCTTTCATCAACTGTTCAACCAATAACCACATTGCATCAATGCTCCTTGGATTCTTGGGTAGTCCCTTGGTGAATTACATTATAACTTCATCCCATTTCCATATGGGTATTATAAGGGGTTTCAACAATCCATCTGGTCATCAGTGTTTCTCCTTAACTCTCTAAAAAGTGTGGTGATGAGCGACGAACTGTGCAATAACTTCCTTCAAAGATAGCCACTAGAAATGGTGTTTCATTTCATGATACATATTGGTCGATCCTGGATGTACTTCCCACTATGAGTCATGATAATATATCATCAAATCATCCCACATAGATGTTAGAACTATAATTATTCCATTCATGTTAATTATTTCATCCTCATTCAAGGACCATCTTGGAATAGGATCATCTCCCATTAGTCATTATTGCATCACCTGACAGTCCAAATCATATTCTTGGATATATTTCACTGAATCCACCAATTATAAAGTGATTACCAAGGTAGTATAGGTCATAACCACCTGATTCCCAAACAAACTCAACTATCAATATATTAACAAGGTTATTATCTTACACTCCTCTTCTGATGTTCGAGTTCTCAATCCCTTAGTCTTCCTGCTATGAGAATATACAATGACATTTCCTTCCCATAGGGAATAAACCATCTCAAAGTTTATTTTTTTAAAGTTCTTAACCCAGTGTATTTATTTCAGGTTTAAGTCTCATTGAGATAAAATATATCATAAACTATGATGGTTCGTATAGATGAAAAATCTATCACTAGAGAGATAATGATTCCAACACTTTAAAGTGTGAACCACGGTGGCTAAATCTAGGTTTTTAGTAGGGTAGTTCCTCTTATGAGGTCATAAATAGTAGGAACCATAAGTGACTACCTAGTATTCTGGTATTAATACATCCCCAAAGATAACTCTAGAAGCATCAAAATAGAGCATATAACCAATAACTGGGTTTGGAAGAGTCATAATAAGAGTAGATACTAGACCCTTCTTTGGTTCTTAAAATGAATATTCACACAAATTCATCTATTCAAAATTCACTCCCTTATTGGTCATCTCATCCATAGATGTTTCTAAATGAGATAAGTCTTGAATGAACTTCCTACAATACTCATACAACCCCAAAAAAATTCTAAATTTGAAATAGATTCTTAGGTCATTACCATGACATATTTGCTTCAAATTTCTCTAGATCGACTGATATTCCTACTTCTAGGATTATATTCTTGAGAAAAGATAACTTCTTAATACATCAGTGACACTTATAAAACTTAGTGTAGAGATTATTTTATTAATGTGTACTTAGGATGATCTCTAGAATTATATCATGTAACTCTTGGGTTTTCAAGTATACCATGATATCATTGATGAATACAATGATGAATGAGTTTAGGTAAGGATAAAAATTTTGATTTATGAGATCTATGAACACTACAAGTAAATTTTAAAACTGAATGTCATAATAATGTACTCGTACAATCAATACCAGCTTATAAATGTTTTTTTTTCATGTAATCACTCTTAAATCAAATATGATGATATCCAAATTGTAAGTCAATCTTAAAGAACCATTGGGATCCTATCAGCTGATCAAACATGTCATTTATCCTTGGAAGTGGATACTTATTCTTTACTGTAACTAAATTAAACTTTTGGTAATCTATACATGACCAAAGACTATCATCGACCCTCTTAGCGAATAAGACATGATCACCCCAAATAGAAGTTCTCAATCAAATAAATCCTTTCACCCCCAGTTTATCAAGCTACACTTTCAACTCTTTAAACTCAGCTGATGTCAAGAAATATAGTGGAATAAATATTGGATACATATGAAAAACCTTATTTTATTACACACTTAAACATGATTTATTACATAAACTCTTTACTTGATACAACATGGAAGATCGAGAGGTATAGTGTCTTTGGGGCTTAGAAACATTACATAAAAACTTAAAACATGAAAAAAAACATATTTATTGAAAACTTCCTTTACATAACCACTATATTCCCTCGTACTTTTCATTACATGGGATAACCTGAGGACATGCATAAGAAAAGGGTGAGCTATAAAGACCAGTAAGTAAATAAACATGGAATAACATTAGGAATACAATACATGTTAGAAAATAGGCATATCAATGGAGCACAAGAGAAACATGAACATAAAGTCATGATAAATCATGATAATCATAACATGGAGATGTAGAAACAACACTTAACATGGAATTAGCATGAGCCAAGTCTCATTGCACATGGAGCATGAGTAAACCCTCATTGAACATGAAGCATCAGTAAATACTCATTGCACTAGAATTATCATGAGTCAAAACCCATTGCACATGACGTATCATGATATTATACTTTACTCAATGCATTGGAGTGCTATTAGGGCGCACCCTTCTTAAACATTTCATTTCATGCATAAGTGTGCCACTTGGATCATACAGCATGGAATCAATCATCATCATTTATTCCACGATAAAGGGATGTGGAATACATACATGAATCTTTATAACCAATAAGTAAATATGTATAAAGGTGAATACCCTTGATAGAGAAATGGGCATGGTATTCACTACACAATGACGTCGGCTTGGAAAATCGGTGCAATTTTGGAAGCGTAACGGCGTGACGTAAGAATTAATAAAGATGGTTGATAAGAGAGAAAGGGGTGTATAATCATATTTACACAAAATTAACAGCAAGTGTCCATATATATACATGTCCCAACATATGTAATGGAATTTATATTCATAATACAATATAATTTCTTGAATGTAAATGAGGAGAGTGAAATTCCTTACGGAATTTCGACATAGTAATGGGTGTACATGGAAGGAATTAATGAGAGATAAAGGGGTATCCCATCATTAAAACATAAATAGGGAAGTATGGGAGGTGATAAATCATACCCTAAAATTTATAATTGAAAATAAAAGGACATAACAATATTAAGAAACTTGGCTAAAATGAGAAAGGAAGGAATCTGTTACTTGGAAGTGTGATCTCAAAGGCTTGGGAGGGGCTTGAGAGAGGCTTTTTGGGAGCTTGGGGCGCATTGGGAGGATTATATAGATATAAAGGAATAGGTTGGACAAACTCCAAAGGGTTTTAGTGAAGAGTAAGTGTGATCTTGGGTGGGTTTATATAGCAAAGGAGAGGGAATTCTTTATTATTTAGGTTTGGGACACCACATATTAAACTAATCAAAACCACAAACTATACCATGGTTTTTACCCATGGTTTTTTCCAAAGGGGATTTGGAAACAATATTTTATGAGGTTAATGGCCTAAATTCTTAAAATAATGTGGTTTCTTATGTGGAAGTGAGTCACACTCTCAAGGAAATCAATTTAAAAAACTAAAATGTTTTATAAGTCTTGAAGGGTCCACTAAAGCTTTGTAAAATAAATAAAAGACCCCAAAATCACATTATTTTAATGGTAAAACATATATTTGCCGAAAATAATGTTTATATTATTTTATTACATCACTATTGGGGCATTATTATGTCATAAAACACATTATATATTTAAACGGTATTTAATTTTTACCCAAAAATTTGACTGTCTCAGAAAATTATGAAAAATTCACCATTGGATAATTTCGACATCCTGATTCCAAAAATAATATTCATTTTATATAAATAATTGTCTAAATATGTGAATTTTTACTTTTAAAATAAAAACTGACATTTATCCAAAATTCATGGGTTTTGACAAAAATAGTTTTCAAACCTTAATAAAAATTACAATTGTATTCATAAAATTATAAGATAATTTTTATTTATTAAAAATTAATTTAATAATAATAATTTATTAAAATATTATTTAATTAAAAAATCCATTAATTTGTAAAAATAGATTTCTTAGTTGAATATTAACTAAAAATACTATATGTGCTTTAAAAACTATTTACAAAGTAACAATAATAAAAATAATGTATATTATCTATACAAGAATAATGTACATAATCGTAGTACTAGGGTATTGTTAAATAACCCCTTAAAACACCCTCATAATACATTTTGGGTAAGATGTGTGATAGTGACATACTCTTAGGGTGGCTCGAATAGCATTGCTCGAGTGGTAATCTCTATCAACTTCCACTTCTCTCATAGGCGGTTCCGCTCAAGCTTATCGTATTCAAGCTCAGCTTGGGCTTTGTCAAGAGCGAAGCCCAATGACACCACCTCCTTTTCAATCTTTGAAAAATTAGATTCGTATGGTGAAAGTCTACTGGATGAGGTCATCGATTCCTTTGTCTGAGTAAATTGGATTTGTTAAATCCATATATTTATACTAATCAGGTGATCATTGTTCAACGGCTATATTTACAATGGTCACAATTCTTATCGGTATTTTAAATTATGAAACATAGAACCAAATAAGTGCATATGTTTTACATAACCATAATAATACATTTAAATAGACCAAGAGTAATTTTCATTAATAAATTTTTGGGTCGTTACAATCTTCCCCCTTAAGAAAATTGTGTCTTCGCAATTTGATTACATATAAAAAGAAATCTGAAATTTAAACACGACTTCAGGGTTTCTTAACCACCACCATTAAGAATTCCCCAAACCTCATTATTATATTGAACACATAGAGTGAGGTTCCACTTAGTGATATAATACCTCAATACACATTCAAAGTCTTCCACTTCTTTAGTCCAGACGCAGTCCGTTCAACATGGATCATATAGATGGAAAATATGATGCACTTTTTGAAAAAAAAGTGTTTCTAACGTATAGTTTCAAAACATTACCATGTACTGGGTTTTTTTAAAATAGTCTAACAGAGTTAGATTTTAAATTTTTGAAATTTGGTTCTTCTAATATATTGTCTAAGTTTCCAAAAATAATGGAAGACAAGACTATAAATATATATATATAGGTTGTTCGGAGATCTCCCTCTTCGGCCGCTATTCTGAAATCAAATAGTGCATCATACTCTCTGGATAGGGTGAAATATTTGAAAATACCCTGATGGTACCTCCCTAATTTTGAAATGTGGTAGAGTTGGGAGACTAATATTTTATAATAGGTGATCTATGATCCCTGATGATTTTGTGGTATAGAGGAGGTGTTTGATATGTTGTAGAGCATCTTACAAGGAAGTTGGACATTGGAAATGGTTTTGATGCTATGCAAGCTTTACTTCATAATAATTATAGGTAGTAAGTCCTTAGGAAGGGACAAGAGTGTTGTATGAGGTTCTTACCCTTCCATCTTGAAACTATCCTTTATCCTACTGAAGAAACATATAAAATTTTGAGTTACCCTCTAGACATGATGAAATTGTGATATTAAACAACTTTAAGTCTAATGATTTATTATTCCTTAATGAAAGGAAAATTAAGGGTATCGCATAAAGGGTAATCCAAGGACAAAAATTAATGACGTATAAATTACTTTTATTTCCTTAACTTATGAATCTATAAGCTTCAATCTATGTTATTCGTGATCTACTTTCTAACATGTATTCTTAGAGGCATTTTTTTAATCCCTTAAAAATGGTTCATACTAATCTTGTGAATTTACCAAAGCATATCCCCCATAAGTGTCGTAACCAAGAGTGTAGCAAGACCCACTTTCATGTAACAGGATACCTCGAGTCAAGGCCAAAACTCCTTGTCAGAGTTTTCACTCCTAGGTACATATGTGTCAGAGTCGCTTCTACCTGCTCCTATCCAGACAGGGATGTATTTTCTTGAAACACCACTTACTCAATACTCACCAAAACCTAGGGATGTTTTTTTTATACTTATTCTAGTCTCTAATTCTTCACTAGGGTTTTCTAAACCTAATCCCAAAAATAACTAAACCTCCCTCTGATACCAACTATGAAAACCCTGCTATTATTACACACTTAAACATGATTTATTACATAAACTCTTTACTTCATACAACATGGAAGATCTAGATGTCTAGTGTATTTGGGGCTTAGGAAAATTAAATAACAACTTAAAATATGACACACAACATCTTTATTGAAAACTTACTTTACATGACCACTACATTCCCTCGTACTTAGCATTGCATGGGATAACCTGGGGACATGCATAAGAAAAGGGTGAGCTATAAAGCCCAGTAAGGGAATAAACATAGAATAAAATGAGGAATACAATAAATGTTATAAAATATGAATATAAATGGATCACAATAGAAACGTGAACATAAAGGCATGATAAATCATGATAATCATAACATGGAGATGTGGAAAAAACACTTAACATGGAATTAGCATGAGCCAAGGCTCATTGCACATAGAGCATGAGTAAACCCACATTACACATGAAGCACGAGTAAATCCTCATTTCACTTGAATTAGTATAAGTAAACACCCATTTAACATGACATATCATGATACTATACTTTACCCAATTCATTAGAGTGCTATTAGAGCACACCCTTCTTAAACATTTCATTTCATGCATAAGTGTGCCGCATGGATCATACAACATGGAATCAATCATCATAATTTATTCCATGATAAATGGATGTGAAATACATACATGAAGATTTATAATCAATAAGTAAATTTTCATAAAGGTAAATACCCTTTATAGAGAAATGGGCATGGTATTCACTACACAATGACTTTGGCTTGGAAAATCGGTGCAATTTCGGCAGCGTAACAGTGTGACGTAAGAATTAATAAAGATGGTTGATGAGAGATAAAGGGGTGTATTATCATATTTACACAAAATGGACACTAAGGGAGTCATATAGATACATTTCCCAACATATGTAATGGAATTTAGATTCATAATACAAAAGAATTGATTGAATGTAAATGAGGAGTGGGAAATTCCTTACAAAATTTCGGCATAGTAACAGGTGTACATGGAAGGCATTAATGAGAGAGAAAGGGTTCTCATATAATTCAAACATAAATAGGGAATTATTGGGTAGGTTTTAAATCATACCCCAACATTTATAATTGAAAATAAAAGGGCATGACAATATTAATAAACTTGGCTAAAATGAGAAAGGAAGGAATCCCTTACTTGGAAGTGTGATCCCAAAGGCTTGGAAGGGGATTGAGAGAGGCTTATTGGGAGCTTGGGGAGCCTTGGGAGGATTATAGAGAGAGGAGGGAAGAGTATGCACGAACTCCAAAGGCTTTGAGTGAAGAGGAAGTTGGATCTTGGGTGGGTTTATATAGCAAAGGAGGGAGAATTCTTAATTATTTAGGTTTGGGACACCACACATTAAATTAATAAAAACCACAAACCAGCCAATGGTTTTTGCCCATTGTTTTTGCTAAAGAGGAGTGGGAAATAATATTTTATGAGGCCAATGTCCTAACTTCTTAAAATAATAGGGTTGATTATGTGTAAGTGAGTCACACTCTTAAGAAAATCAATTTAAAAAACTAAAATGTTTTATAAGTCTTGAAGGTTCCACTAAAGCTTTGTAAAATAAATCAAACAAACCCCAAAATCACATTATTTTAATGGTAAAACATATATTGGACAAAAATAATGTTTATATTATTTTATTACATCACTATTGGGTCATTATGATGTCATAAAACACATTATATATTTATAGGGTATTTAATTTTCACCCAAAAAAATCAACTATCTCAGAAAATTATGAAAAATTTACCATTGTATAATTTCAATGTCCTAATTCTAAAAATAATATTAATTTTAACTAAATAATTTTCTAAATATGTGAATTTTTACTTTTAAAATAAAAACCGACATATATCGAAAAATCATGGGTTTTGACAAAAATAGCTTTCAAACCTTAATAAAAATTACAATTGAATTCATGAAATTATACGATAATTTATATTTAATAAAAATTAATTTAATAATAATAATATTTTATTAAAATATTATTTATTTCAAAAATTCATTAATTCATCAAAATATATTTCTTAGTTGAATATTAACTAAAAATACTATTTGTGCTTTAAAAACTATTTACAAAGTAACAATAATAAAAAAGAATGTATATTCTCTATATAAGAATAATGTAAATAATAATAGTACTAGGGTCTTATTACATAACCCCTTAAAAAACCTGCATAAGACCTTAGGGTATGGTACGCGATGGTGACAGACTCTTGGGGTGGCTCGGATAGCATTGCTCGAGTGGTAATCTCTATCATCTTCCACTTCTCTCATAGGTAGTTCTGCTCGAGCTTAACATATTTAAGCTCAGCTTGGGCTTGGTCAAGAGATAAGCCCAATGATTCCACCTCCTTTATAAGCTCTGACAAATGGGCTTTGTATGGGAAAAGTCTACTGGATAAGGTCATCGCTTCCTTTTTCTGAGTAAATTGGATTTGTTAAAGCCTTATATTTATACTAATCATGTGATCACTATTCAACGGCTATATTAGCAATGGTCACAATTATTAACAGTATTTTAAAATCCAAAACATAGAACCAAATAAGTGCATACATTTTACATAACCATAAGAAGACATTTAAATAGACGGAGAGCAATTTTCATTAATAAATTTTTGGGTCATTACAATACACACCTAACGTGATTTCAATCTCAAAATAAATTCCCTTTTCAGGAGTAAGTCTCAATAAGTCCTCCAGAAATAATTCTTTCTAATAGTCCACTATAAAAAGAAGATTGGACTGAATGGTCACCTCATTTGTTGCAATATCTAAACCTACCACCTATGTTGTAATGGTCCTAATTCAATTGAGGTCTATACCCATTATGTCTACTCATAAATCCCATTCTCCAATCAAAACATACTCCTTTCCCTTAGGATAGGTAAAGGATATTGGTATGCAGTAGTAGTCAATGTGGACTTGGAAACTCATCAATCAATCCATACCGAAGATGACATCAAATCTTGTCATATCCAAAACCTGAAAATTCTATTTATGTTCATAGCCTAAAATCACTATAGGAAACTATGTGAATCTCGAGATATGATCCATTTTCTTTACTAGTAGAGTATTAAGTGTTAGAAAATATGGGGAGAACTTTACTGAAAACTTCAAACCAAAAATATCTTGATCATAGATAAAAGAATGAGAAGCTTACATATCAAACAAAGTTGTATAAATCATGGACACAATTAGAACCATACCTCTCACTATTGAAGGTACCACTATAGAGTCAGTCAAAACTTTATCTATCACATAAATTCTAACTAAATCAGATCCAAAACCTTACACCCATTGTACCTATCTCACCAAATCCACTAATTCTCGTGTATTTTTCAGCTACTACTCATATTATTGACCCACTCCATGGCCCGACCTTATTGTAGTAGCCCAACTGATAGTATGAGGTCCCTTTAACCAAGACCTTGATTCTTTTCTCTATACAATGTTATCTCATAAACCTCTCTATAATATCCTCAAGAAAAACAACTGAAATTAATCTGTTTAACACACTAATAGTACTCTATTGTTGTTTTATTATAGAACTTGGTGTGATTTCCCCTCTATCCACACTGGAAGCATTGAAATGGGCCTAATCCTATAGAAGGAGCTGAAGAAGCATTGATCTGCTTTGGATTCTACTCACCACCCTAGCATATATTCTCACCTATTTTATTTCTACTACTAGAAAAGTCACCCATGACTCCACTGGAAAGACCACTTGTTGTTCTGATAAAAAAATAGGAAGAATTTATGTTGCATTGTCTTCATCTAAACCATTCTCAGTTATAATATCCTTGCAGAGCATGTTTATATATGAATTTAGGTCTAATTTCCTCACTTGATTCCTCACCTATAGTTTTAATCCAATATCAAACTTCAAAGCCTTTTGGGCCTCATTCCTAGCCAAAAGGGGTGAAAATGAATTAATTCCACAAAACAAGTGGCATTACAATCTGCTGATAGTGTTCCATATTGAAGCTTAATAAATTGATATTCTCAATCTAAATTTAGCTTCTCTAGGAATTATTCCTCCAAAAATAGGTCCATGAATCTATAATATGTCATACCCTTATTTCTATTTTCTTGATTCATAATGCCCCACTACAACCTATTGGGTCCCTGAATCATATCGGAATCTAATTTCACTCTATGATATCCAAGGTTATCAAAAATATTAAATATCCCTTCGATGATATCAATCCAATCTCCTACCTCCTGAGGAACTCCTATAACATGGAATTCTTGAGGATACTGAAGTTGAAAATCCTAAGAAAATTTCAACATTGTCAGACCACCCCTATGCTCTCCTTCACTCTAGATCGGTAGCAAACGAAAGACCTCAGGCTAGATCTTTTTCACTTCATGGGATACTAGTACAAATACTATAGCATTACCAATCACACCCTCTTATACATTTGAAGGCATAATAAGAGCAATACTCACCTCAGGAACCTATTATCCCAGGTTCCTGGGTGGTATAATGAGGTGATGTCTAGGTAGAATCTCTAGAAATTATATAATAAAATATATAATCACTTTAAATAGTTTAGATTTATCAGTGTAGATTTAATCAATTAATAGGTGTATCCAAAATATAATACCTGAGACGCTATTATTGTAGGTAAATACTAAATCCCCAAAAATATTGCACAATTCACACTCTAAATAATCTTTATTAATGTATTTAAATTTTAGAATTTTATATTTACTAAAATAACTTTTTTTAATTCATCATATCAAAATTATCTTAATATGAATTTTTTATCTTTTTCAGAAAAGGTTGGTTTTTAGTCAAAAAATACAGTTTTGACAAAAATTGTGATTTTCAAGAATTTATCATTAAATAAGAATGACCTATAAATTTAAAAACATTTTAAGTGATAAAATATACATTTAAGTAATAAGATTAATCATTTTAAAATGTTATTTTAACTTATAAATCCTATTCCAAACATTTGTAGTAATAATGCAAAATATTACTTTAATAAAAAAACATTTTTGGGTCTTTTCATTAAATCAAGTATTTTTATGGTGAGTTTCATTTTTTAAATAACATGAAACACTCATACCTTTTATTTTTTTTATAATAAATCAATATATTTCATTTAAATAAATATCCATGATAATTTTATCTTATATATAAATTTAAATCTTAAAACATTATTCTTTCTAAAAACTGTTGTTACACAATTAAGTGTGATTATATTAAAATTAAATTTTCACATCTTTAGAAATTTTATTTGATAAATTTATTTTTAAATTTTGAATCATAAATATCAAATTAGTTAAAAGAATTAATCTTAATTTTTTCATTAAAATTAATTAATAAGGTTAAAAGTTAATTACCAAGGTGAAAGTAAATTTGGGTAAAAGGTTAAAAGTAAAAAATAAAAACCTAAAATAACTCAAATATGTATCCAAAGTGAGTGGATGTGAATATTATATACCATATATTGTCTCAAAATCCCTCTTTTTATATTTTTGGTATCATTGACCCATGAATAGTGTCACTGAATCATTAAAATGTAATGGGTTTGTACAAAAGTGCCCTTACCCTCACTTAAAAAAGCATACCACTTCCACCACTTCAAGATTCACCTTACCTTGGAATTTATTATTGAAACTATACCAATTTTATCCTACTATAACCCTATCCAACCTCCAAATAATTTGGTTACCATTAGTTAGCATAAGGCATTCATTCCTAAGGAGAATTCCAAGGAAAATTCAAGTCCCCAACATGAGTATTATCAACTACTTAGCTTTTTTTATTAATTATCATCATTCAAATTTATTATTTCCATTAAAATATAATGATATTAGTATAATTTATATATTTTAATATTATTATATTAATGTAATTATCATTATCTATTCATTTATCCCATCCATTAAGAAAAATGAAATTGTCGATCATGCATACATACATACTACAACCTCCACAAAGTGATGTTGTTTATTTTTCATAAACACCTATCATGGATGATAACAATGAAATAATTTATGAATTTTGATTTTTTATATTTTATATTTATAAATCTAAAATTATAATTAATCATATACCATTTTTTCATCCATTTTTTGAGAAATAGGTTCGTTAATCTTGCGGACGTGTAGACTACTGCCTGCATGAGCAACAAACTTCATTTGTCATCACCACCCATCTTGAATAGTTATAAGAATGTATTTAATGATTATATATTATAATTATAAAATTTTAAATCTTTTTAATATTTCATATTAATTTTATCTAAACACGTTCCCTTACTCATGAAATCCTTAAAAAACGTTACCGTGTGGGTCAGTTTTACTACCTATGTGAATAATATTATGATGCTTATATTTTAAATAGATATGGGATGGAATATAATGGAAAAATATATAATAATTATATATTTATTATGACTTAATGGTTTTTGAAGTGTGTTATTAATATTACACCTTTTGATTATTAAACACGTCAAAACTAGTTCACCGTAATCTCAATTTTTATAAGCAATATTCATATATTTCACATAATGAAATTGAGACATAAGAAATAATTTAAAAATAATTATTCATATATCCTAAATGATCTAGGAATAATTAACATAAAAACACTTAGTAAGGATCTATCTTGCCACTATAAAGTTCTTACAAAACAAGTAATTGAATGTTCTATCACCCGATGAAGAATGTTACTATAATTGAGTAATATATTTATAATAGATGATTATAAATGAAGTATATAAAGGATAAAAAATTAAATATGGTTATTAATTAATTAAGTTATTTATGTTCATCATACAGGATGTTAGAGCCTAGTAAAGTTAGCAAGAATTTAAGGTAAGGGACTTTTTGTATCGAATTGATTTTCTTAGGAAATATGTTATATTGTGAACCTAATTTCAATTATATGGTGTATACCTATTTTTTTTATTATACCCTAAATTAAATTATATTAATTTTATTTTAAGTTCAATTACAATCTCTATATTTCAAATGGGATTTGTTTGAAATTTTACCTAATTCATGATACCTTCCATTGTATGCATGATGAGTGGGCCAAAAACTGTACACATGAATAGACAGTCATAAGGGATATGATTTGGTAATTCACATGAACTTTATAAACCATAGTGAAATATTTTTCTACCAATTATTTGGTTTACTTACATTGTAAACTACTGAACTCAATTATTATCCTCTATTGATAACCCAACACTTTGAAATCACTCTCTACACCACCTTTGAGAAGGGTACTCATATTACATTGAGAATAACCCATATTTTCTAAGTTTATTTTCTAGATATACTCCTAGAAATCCACATTATTCCACTGAATGGGTATGTATTTATTTTTCCTTGTTTTCATTATATATAGTAACGCCCCGAACCCCGAAGCCCGGAGCTAGTGCATTATTTCATTATATTGGCATGATTATAAGAAATCAATTCTAAAGGAACAATTATTTTAAAAGTTTTGGAAGACCAAATAACATACATGATACCCAAATCACATTTGGAAAGACCAAAAATACAATATAATTCATAAAAAAACTAAAATAAATAGCCTCCTTGAAAGATTATTCAAGGTTCTCTTCTTCATAACCTAGGGAAAAGAAACATAATAAGGGTGATATCAAATTCTTAGTAAGGGTTACATATAGTGTAAACATTAATCATTAATAATTTAATCATAATAAATTATACATGACTAATATTACATGATGAATAATTGAAAACACTTTCCATCAATAAACTGATAATAAAAAATCATTCATAGATTTTTTCATAGTAAAAACCTCAAGGATAGTAATAACTGAATAATGAATAAATAGAATTATTATTATTTAGAAGTCATGTATCTGATATATGAACCTTTATACCATTGATACATTTTAAGTCTATGGGTAGAAACCCATCTAATTTTTTGAAACAAACTTGAAGGGTGTGTCGCCAACTGATTTGTCTCATGAGACCT
Organism: Viscum album; assembly: GCA_963277665.1. Taxonomy (NCBI): domain Eukaryota; kingdom Viridiplantae; phylum Streptophyta; class Magnoliopsida; order Santalales; family Viscaceae; genus Viscum; species Viscum album. The sequence continues at coordinate 330,959,152 of OY728164.1, forward strand.
GTCGATGCATCGAGGGGCTATAGCAGGCCCCACATATCACTACAAGTACAAAGAATTATTTATAAATAGATTTAATACAAGAAAAATATGCCTTTTCGATATCCATTTTGAATAAATGATACGGATTCATCAATATTTCCCTAGTTGAAATAGCATTAAAAATAAAAATCGTATGTGAGATAGTATACGGCTTAAGGAAATAATAAAATCCATGATACAAGAAAATGGATATTTAAAAAAATTATAATTTCAAATGAAAAATGATCTAAAATGGTAAGTATGTACACCACATAAGAAATATTAGGTGCATAATACCAAGTAAGTTTTAGTGAAATAGAAATTGAGACAAAGTCCCTTACTACATTGTAATCAATCGAATTGTATGACCAAAAATTAATAATCACCAAATGAATCACAGAATACCATGAATATAATGAGATCCCTGATATTATATATCAAATTTTAGTACACATACACCACATAAAATAAATAATTTGTGAACAATGGAAATCTCGCGTAATTAAAAGTGAGATGAGAAACCCCTTACCTTATGCCCAATTATGTTCTTTGATTGATCTTAATGACCTGAATAATCAAATTTAGCTTCATTAATTAAAAATTAAATAACCTAATATACATATAATTGATTTATTATAACCTTATTAGGTTCATTAATGGCATTTTTTATGGTTTTAAGAGGTTTAATTTTATTATTTTGGAAGCTTTTTCTTCCTTGGTTTTCATGATCGGTTTACTTGTATTCATGAATGGATATTCATTTGAAATGTGTTTAAACATATAAAATTATTAATATATATTATTATTTAAATTAAATAGATATAAATGATCTTATAATTATTTTGGTTATATACCATTAGGATGACTCATTAGATAAAAGTTAATGATAAACACTTGGATTAACTTGGCGGTTTTGTGCATAATGAACTTTTTTTGTATTATTATTTTATATTATGAGTTTGTAAGGATTCCAAATCATTAAATAAGATGAAATACATATATTATGATCTGGTTCAATCATAAAAATGGTTTCATTACTATAATTGAATATGGTAATAAAAAATTAAAACTCGTTGTCCTTGAATGTGATAAATTAACACATATCATATGGTGATTTCATTTTTATTATAAGAGGAGGGGGAAAAGAGAGATGATGATGAAATATTACATTAGCATAATAAAATTATAGTTAGTTTAAGTTATAGGAATTATCATAGCATTTTTATTAGGTTATATTAGGAGATAGAAACAAAATAATGGAACTTGTAAAAGAAGTTGAAAGAAAAAGGAAGAGAGGTTCACCTCTTGAGTTCTCCTCCTTGAGAATCTCCTTAAGACCTTTGTTTTTTTCCTTTTGGTGAGACCAGATGGTCTTGGACATGGGGATAGGACTTGGTAAGTGTATTTGAATAAATTAGAAGGTTCAAATATTTAGTGGTGTGAGAGGAAGAGGGGTGAGGGTGGTTTATATAGTGGAGGAGAGGAGGGTTTTTTCATTATTTTAATCATTAGTTTATTATTTTTCCCAAGAAAATGAATAGTATTAATTATTGTGACCAAAAACAGTAATAAATGCATGTGATTTCTAAAAAATGTACATTTAAATCATCCATGACTCAAGCATGATGCAGAAATTCATTTATTTAGCATATTTCCTAAATTATCAAATTTTACTATTCACCAAAAATTCAAGTATTTCATAAAAATCCCAAAAATTATCCCTAACCATTTTTCAATATGTAGAATCCAAAAATAAACTCCTTTTTTCAAAAATAATTTTATAAATAATATAGATTTAATTTTTAATTAAAATCATCATTTAATCAAAAAATACCAACACTTAAAATATTCATCTTCATTTTTAAGGTGACTAAATATTATTTACACTTTCATGGGTATGGTTACCATTAATAATAGGCATATTACTAATAATAAGTTTAATTTAATATTCATAAGGGTAAGTTAATATTCATAAGGGTGGGTTACTGTTCATTTAAAATTAAGTTGATTCTATCAGACTCGAAATATCACCCTGATCGCAACCGTGTATATCTATTTTTCAAAATTCAAAACACAGAAGTAGAAAATTTAAGTTTAATGGGTAGGTTATGAATATCTCCTATAAATAACCAATTTTTGTTTCATAAAGACTCAGTGCTTCATGCAATTTAGGCTATCTAATGAATTGAAATTATTTAAGAGACACATACCATAAAATGTTTGGGGTTTTATATTATTCCCACCTTCGAAAATTTATTTCTCAAAAGTTTCATGTATAACACCCTTTAAAAAGATGTGGGTGGTTATTCATCATAACATCATCAGGTTCCCACGTTGATTCCTCCATTTTATGGTTTCTCTAAGGAACCTTACTAGCCAAGTTGTCTGATTTCTCAATACCTGCTCACTTGTGTCAAGAATCTCTATTGGCTCTTCACAGTATGATAAATCAGGTTCCAGCTCTATTTTTTCATAGGTGAGTACATTCATTGGTTCTAGAATGTATTTTTTTAATAATTACATGTGGAACACATTATGATATTTGGAGATACTTGGTGGCATCTCTAAACGGTAATCTATAGCTCCAATTCTTTCTAAAATTTCAAATGGTCGATGTACTTGGGGATTAGTTTCCCTTTATTATAGAACCTTAAGACACCCTTCCACAAAGATACTTTCAGAAAGACATGATCTCCTACTTGAAATTACAAATCATTTCTCCGGTTGCCATCATAACTCTTTTGCTTACTTTGGGATTCTTTAATATGGGCCTGAATTTTCTTTACCTTTGTAGTCATCTCTTCTATAAGTTCTAGGCCTATAAGTTTCCTCTCTCCAACCTCATCACAACAAGTTTGAGTTCGATGCCTCTTATTATATAATGCTTCATATGGCACCATTTTAATCCTATAATGGAAACTATTATTGTAGGAAAAATCCACCAAAGGAAATTATTGATCCCACATACCTTGAAATTCAAGAGAGCATGATCTAAACATGTATTCCAATGTTTTAATAGTCCTTTCAGGCTTTCCGTCAGTTTGGGGGTGATAAGTAGTACTCATATGAAGCTCAGTATGCAAAGACTTATGGATACTTTTCTAGAATTTTGATTTAAATTGTGGATCTCAATCAGACACAATCGATAGAGGTGCACCATGAAGTCTTACAACTTCATTAATATAGAGTATTTCTATGAGCTCAAGTGGTAAATCCTCTCTTATATCAAGGAAATGTGATTATTTTGTAAAACGATCAACAATTACCTATATTGAATCATTACTTCTAGGTTTCCTTGGTAGTCCTATGACAAATTCCATTTTAATTTCATCCCAATTCCACATAGTAAAAGTTAGAGGTTGCATGACCCCTCTAGGATGTTGTATCTCAGCCTTCACTTGTTGACAAACTAGACACCTTGACACATAGTCAGTAATTTCTCACTTCATGTTATCCCACCAAAAATGTTCCTTCGGATATCTATACATCTTAGTGATACCAGGGTGTATAGAAAAATTTAATCTATGAGAACCATCTAATAGTTCCCTTTTTATCTCAGGTACTGATGAAACTCATAACCACATCCCAAATTTCAAAACTCCATACTCATACACAAAGTCTTCCAATATTTCATCCTTAACAGCTTTAATTTTCTTTTGTAGATTATGATCATTAGATTGAGATATTTTTATCTTATTTAGTGATGATGGTTTAGTAATCATTTGAAAAATTAAATATGATTCCCCTTCTTTAACAATTCCCATATCCATATTTAGAAGATCCATGAATATAGGATCTCTCTCAATCCTTATTTAGGTCAGAAGTCCATGATCTTTCCTACTTAATGCATCTTCCGCCTTATTTTCCTTTCCTAGGTTGTAGTGTATTGAACAATCATAGTCTTTGAGTAACTTGATCTATTTCCTTTTCCTCATGTTGAGTTATTTCTGTGTAAAAATTTATTTCAAACTCTTGTGATCCATATATATCTCACATCTTTCATCGTAGAGATAATGTCTCCATATTTTTAGAGAAAAGATTACGACTTCTAACTCAAGATCATGAGTTGGATAATTTTTCTCATGATTATTCAACTACATTAATGCATAAGAAATAACTTTATCATTTTTCATAAGGATGAAACCTGGACCATTCTTTGATGCATCACTATATATCACAAATCCATCATTTCCATATGGAAGAGTCAAAATTAGAGCATTGACCAATATTATTTTCAATTATTCAAAGAATTCTATAAATTATTTAATCCATACAAACTTAAACTCTTTACTTGTGATCTTGGTTAGTGAGTTAGCCAATTGGGCAAAATTATAAATGAAGCACTGATAGTAACTTGCTAAGACAATAAAACTACGTACCTCAGTTATGTTCGTTGGCGTGGGCCATTCTTGGATTTACTTTGTCTTCGTAGGATCAACTAAGATTTCATCATTAGATACAATATGTCCAAGAAAAGAAACTGATTTAATCCAAAATTTACACTTTATAAACTTTCCATATAATTCATTTCTTCTAAGAGTTTTTATAATAATCTACAAGTGATTCTCATGGTCTTCGTAGATTTTAGAGTATACCAAGATATCATAGATAAATACCACAAAAATGTCATCAATATATTCCTTGAAAAAATTATTCATTAGATGCTTTAAAACATAGGGTGCATTAGTCAGTCCAAAAGGAATTATTGTAAACTCGTAATGCCCATACCTGGTTCAAAATGTTGTCTTTGGAATATCTTCTTTCCTTACACACAGCTGATGATATTCAGATCAAAGTTCAATCTTAAAAAAATATTGGGCTCCATGAAGTTGATAAAATAAATCATCAATGTGTGGAATAGGATACTTTTTATTTATTATAATAGCATTGATTTCCCTATAATCAATGCATAGCCTCATATACCCATATTTCTTCTTAACAAAGAGGATGGGTGCTCCCCATGGAAAAACACTTGGTTGAATAAATCCTTTGTCACTCAATTACTCTAGTTGTTTCTTTAGCTGCACTAATTATATAGTGGACATTATATAGAGATTATTTGATATAGGTCTTTCACCAGTAATTAAATCAATAGAGAACTCAAATTCCTGCTCTGGAGGATGTCCAAGTAAATCCTATGAAAATACATCAATGTATTCTTACACAATAGGTATGTATTAAATTTGAATATTTCTTTCCTCACCCATAGATATTTTTTTTCTCTTTCTCTCCAAGAATTTAATTCATTAGAGATACTGGGGTGGATCTAGATAAGAATCAGATGGTGAGGTTTCTTCTCTAAAGATAAGGGTTTCTACACCACTCTCAAAAATTGTAACTTCCTTCTTATTGTAATAGATCTGTGCATCATAATTTGATAGACAATTCATACTAAGAATTATATCAAAGTCAATCATTGGTATGATGATAAGTTTAGAAACTAAAGCATGTTTATGTGTCATGAGGGGGACTGATCGACACATATTCATTACAGTGATACATCCCCTAGAAGTTTTTACTGACAACTCCTTTATTAAATAAAATTGGGCATGTCCAATTTTCTTGGAAAACTAGGAAGATATAAATGAATTCGATGATCCAGAATAAAATAAAGCATTATATAAGTTTGAGTAAACAATTAAAGTACTTTCCACCACATTATTATGAACTTCAACCTCTGCAGTTGTAATTGCATAAGATTTTCCTTGCTCTCATGGCCTTTTATGAGGCAAGTTTCCTTGACGCTTAGGACACTCATTTGCATATTGTACCATATCTCTATAATTGTAGCATTGAATATCATTGACTTTTTTATTCCCCTTGCATTCATTATATCAATGACCCTTTTCTCCACACTTATAGAAGACCCCCATGCCTTTCGATCATTTCCCAAGATGATTCTTTCCATATTCTCACATAATGTTAATTGCTTTGTTTCTTTATTCTTCTTTGGTGCTTCACCTTTTCCATGGTTATCAGAGTACCACTTCTTATCTTGGTTTCCCTTAAAAAAATTTGATCTAGAAAATTCCTTCTCTATTTTTATGGCACTTAATATGATTTCATCATATGATGAAAATGTTTAAGAATTCAGTTCCCTTAAAAGACTTGGATTAAGACCATTAAAGAAATGATCAACCTTGTCTTCCAAATCAAATATGTAATCTATATCATACCTGGATAATCTTGTGAAGGTATCCTCGTACTCAAAAACACTCTCTTCTTCCCTTTTCTTTAGGCTAAGGAATTTCGTCTTCATTTCAGTTCTTTTATCATGAGGGAAATATTTGTCGAAGAAAATTTCCTTAAAAGTACTTCATTCCATATCCTCTATATCTTCTTCCTACATGGTATTCTGAATCAAGGACCACCATTGATCAGCATAACCCTTGATACAATATACTATTATTACTGTCTTTTTATTTTCATTGCATATCAATGCTAGAAATATCTTTTCAAGAGACTTGATCCACTGCTCAACTACCACTAGATTAGTAGTCCCACTAAAATATGGGATCTTCTGCCACATGAAATGATCCAATTTAGGTGTATCATGGTTATTCGTTACAGCCTGAGTAAGTTGTACCAATATGGTCCTGATCTGATCCACTCCAACACTGACTGTGTTGACTTAATCAGTAGGAAAATCACTACATTGTCTGCGAGTATTGATCCCCCTTCTTCCATTAGGCGTCGTCACTAAACAATGGCATACACAAAATCATGTCATAATTCATAATTTTTAACTCGTGAACACTTGACATAATCTAAAAATTTATACACAACTAATCTCATAATCATAAACACTGTTTCTATTACTTTTATATCCTTGATAATGGTTTGTAAAGAAAATGTTAATTATCCTAAGCATATCCCACAAGAGTTTCAAACTAGGTGTGTAGTAAGACCCGTTTTTGTGTACTAGGATTCCCCAGGTCAAGCCCGAAACTCCTTTTTGGAGTTGTTACTCCTAGGTACATTTGTGCCAGAACCACGTCCACTTGTAGTATCCAAACATGGATGTATTTTCTATGAAGATTCACATAGTCTCTATCTTACCAAAATTCTAGGATGTTACTCTATGATTATCCTCAAATTCTATCTTATGGTTATTTCTTCTAAACTATATTTTCTAAATCTAGTTTCTAAGGATGCTTCTAAACTTCCTTTGATACCAACTGTAACGCCCCGAACCCCGAAGTCTAGAGCCGGTGCATTATTTCATTATATTGGCATGATTATAAGAAATAAATTCTGAAGTACCAATTATTTTAATATTTTTAGAAGACCATATTACATACATGATACCCAAAGTACATTTGGAAATATATAAAATACAACATAATTCATAAAAAAACTGAAATAAACAACCTCCTTGAAAGCTTATTCAAGGTTCTATTCTTCATAACGTGGGGAAAAGAAACATAATAAGGGTGATCTCAAATGATCATTAAGGGTTACATATAGTGTAAACATGAATAAATAATAAGTTAATCATAATCAATTAAACATTAATAATATGGCAAGATGAATAAATGAAAACACTTGCCATTAATAAGCTGAGAATAAAAATGCATCCATAGATTTTGTCATAGTGAAAACCTCATGGATAGTAATAAATGAATAATGAATAAAGATAATGCTTATTATTTGGAAATAATGTAACTGGCACATGAACCATTATAACATTGAGGCAGTTTAAGTCTGTGGGTAGAAACCCGTCTGATTTTTGGAAACAAACTCAAAGGGTTTTTCGCCAACTGATTTGTCTCATGAGACCTATTGATGCATCGAGGGGTTATATAAAGCCCGGGGAATCACTACCAGTTCAAATAATTCTTTATACATAGATTTAATACAAGAACAATATGCCCTTTCAATATTCGTATTGAATAGAGGATACAAATTCATCAATATTTCCCTAGTTGAAATAGCATTCAAAATAAACACTGTATGTGAGATAGTATACGGCTTAATAAAATAATCATATACATCATAAAAGAAAATTTAAATTTAATATAATTATAATTTCAAGTGAAAAATTATCTCAAATGGGTAGTAGATACACCACATATCAAATATTAGGTGTTAAAAACTAAGTAAGTCTCGATGAAATGTAAATTGAGACAAAGTCTCTTACCATATTGTAATCAATCGAATCGTATGAACAAAAATTAATAATCAAAAAATGAATCAAATAATACCATGAATATAAATAGAATCGTGATATTATATATAAAATTTTAGTACACATAAACCACATACAAGAAATAAGTTGTGAACAATGGAAATCTCACATAATTAAAAGTGAGATGAGAAACCCCTTACCTTATGCCTGATTGTGTTCTTCAATTGATATTAATGACCTGAATAATCAAATTTATATTAATTAATTAATAATTACAGAACCTACTCTAAATTTAATTTATTTATTATTACATTATTAGGTTCATTCATTTCCTTTTTTATGGGTTTAAGAGGTTCAATTTTATTGTTTTGGAAGCATTTTCTTCCTTGGTTTTCATGGTCGGTTTACTTGTATTCATGAATGGATGTTCATTTGAAATGGGGTTAAACATAAATAATTGTTAATATATATTATTACTGAAATTAGATAGATATAAATGATCTTATAATGATTTTTTTTATATACCATGAGGATGAATCATTACATAAAAGTTAATGATAAACGCTTGGATTAACTTGGCGGTTTTATGCATAATGAACTTTTTTGTATTATTATTTTATATTATGAGTGTGTAATGATTACATAACATTAAATAAGATTAAATACATATATTATAATCTTTATCAACCATAAAAATGGTTTCATGACCAGAATTTAAGATGGTAATAGAAATTTAAAACCTGTCGTCCTTGAATGTGATAAATTAACACATCTCGGGCAGTGTTTTCATTTTAAGTATAAAAGGAGGGGGGAAAGAGATATGATGATGAAATATTACATTAGTATAATAAAATTATAGTTCACGTAATGTTCTAGAATTATCATGGCATTTTTATTAGGGTATATGAGGAGATAGAAACAAAATAATGGAACTTGTAAAAGAAGTTGAAAGAAAAAGGAAGAGAGGTTCACCTCTTGGGTACTCCTCCTTGAAAATCTCCTTAAGGCCTTTGTTTTTGGAATTTTGGTGAGACCATAAGGTCTTGGAATTTGGGGAAGGGATTTTGGAGTGTATTTGTAAGAACTTAGGCAAGGCTCAAATCTTTAGTGGTGTGAGAGGAAGAGGGGATGAGGGGTGGTTTATATAATGGAGAAGAGGAGGGTTTTTGCATTATTTTAATCATTAGTTTATTATTTTTCCCAAGAAAAATAATAGTATTTATTATTGTGAAAAAAAATAGTAATAAATTCATGTGATTTTGAACCAATGTTTATTTACATCATCCATGACTCAATAATGATGCATAAATTCATTTATTTAGCATATTTCATAAATTATCAAATTTTACTATTCACCAAAAATTCAAGTATTTCAGAAAAATTCTCAAAAATTCACTCTAACCATTTTTCGATGTGTAGAATCAAAAAATAAACTCCATTTTTAAAAAATAATTTTTTAAATAATAGAAATTTAATTTTTAATTAAAATAATCATTTAATCAAAAAATGCCAACACTTAAAATATTCATCTTCATTTTAAGGTGCCTAAATCTTATTTACACTTAGATGGGTATGGTTACCATTCATAAGATTCATATTAATATTCATAATGTTAAGTTACTATTAATAAGGGTAAGTTACTATTCATAAGGGTGGGTTACTATTCACTTAAAATTAAGTTGATTCTATCATACTCCAAATATCACCATGATTGAAACTGTGTATGTCTGTTTTTTGAAATTCAAAACACAGAAGTGGAAAATTTAAGTTTAATGGTTGGGTTATGACTATCTTCTATAAATAACCAAGTGTTTATTCATAGTGAATCAGTTCTTCATGTAATATAGGCTGTCAAATGAATTGAAAGTATTTAAGAGACACATACCATAAAATGTTTGGGGTGTTATATTTAAATAGCCATTGTTTTATTTATCTATGATTATGTGATAGTTTAATTGGGTAATTGAATGAATCTTCTTGTTAACTTATATGATGAATGCATTGGACTTAATTGGTGATGGGTGGGGGTGATACAAATATCCCCTTGATTCATTGGTAGGTCTTATGAGACAAACTAGCTAGGGTATTGAAATATTCCTTACCCATTTATGTATAACATTTTGGAACAAGGACTTTACAGTATGTTTATATTGTATGACATTATGCATTCAACCATCATGAGATAAGTAATTATTATACATGTTTTTATTTATGGTCATGGATATAATAATCCCTTAGTTTAATTTTATTATTACATTTTTTTGATCATTTTTGTTGTTTTCATATTATTTGTGTCATACTTATGTTATGCTAGCTTCCATTGTATGCTACTCCTTACTGAGAATCTAATCTCACCCTTATTTTTTATTTCTTTCCCCAATAAACCTAAGGGAGAAAAATGTATAATTTTTATGTATATGATATATGGGATAATAATTTTCTCATGGAGTTTTCATGTCATATTTATTTTTTCTAGTGTAATGTGAAAAACATGTATATATCTAGTCTTTTAAGACTACTAGGTTTTTAGATCCTATGGAAACTCTTTTATTTTATACAAAATATGTAATAATATTATCAAATTTGGGTTACTAGAGTTTGGGTTGTTTCATTTGGTATCAGAGAAATATTAGTAGAAACATTTAGGACTATATTTAGAGGAACCTAGTTAGATATCACAAATATGATGTAAACCCATTAATATTTTTAGGAATTTTTCCTAGAAACCCTAATAGGAATTTTACTTTACAATTCAATATCATATTCTAATTATATGTATTCCATTGTATAGATATGTTGACTAATGGAAGTAATGGGAACTGTATAAACACTTATATTCAATGTAGGCATGTTCCTCTTGAGAAATTCAATGAGGCCAAAGTTGGAGATGATCAAATCATAACCATATTAGTTCATTTAACCCAGTTTATAAAAAATAACCTCACTACATAGAGAAACCTACTGATCCACAATTAGTTTTAACTATTTTTGACCACTTCATGTGACAAAAACCTCTACAAATCAATGGAATTATTGATATTCTAGTAGTTGATTAATATGTCAAATCACTATAAAATATATTTCTTGCTTTGGGAAGTATTGATAGGGAAAAATTCGTCATTGTGGTATAACTTCTAAAGGGAGATGGAGTTCAATGGTGGTCGCTAGTTTAAAAAACTAAATATTAAGTAGAGATAGAGTGCATAGAATAAATAACTTTTAAAGAGATATTCTATGAAAAATAATTTCTTCATGAGAAAAGGGTTGAAACGGAAAGGAATTTCATCAATATCAGATAGAAGGAGAAATAAAATGTTATTTAGTAAAGGATAACTTTATGAGGTTGGGTAAACATGTTGTAAACTATGTGTGTATACTGTAAATTAATATTGATTATTTATTTGATAGGATAAAGCCGAGCCTTCGAAAGGCATTATTCTCATATAAATTTTCATTATAAGAGTATATAGTCTCAAATTACATTAAGATGGAAAAAGAGTTATCCAAGACTTATATCTTAAAATGATATTTGGAGAAGAAGAGTTATGTTGAGCACCATATAAATAAAATTATGTCAAAGTGTAAGAAAGGAAGAGTGTAATTTTCCATATGTAATTATTGGGTATGTATTGTCTCAACAATACTCTATAAATTTTATTGATTTTAATGCTTTAAAATACACTTGTTTTTTTACTAATGATATTATTTTAAGTGTATTTTAGGAAATTTATATTCTTTATAATTCTTATTTTGGAATAATATTTAAGTATTTATTCGTGAGAAATATTCGAAAAAGTGTTCAGAACGCTCTTAAGCATATTCTGGAAACACTTTTCACTGTTTTTCATTTTCTGGAATCACTGTTCATTCCCTATGCTAAAGAACATAATGTAAGGATCATACCCTAAATTTGTATTAAATATTATGATAAAGGATAAGAATGTATGGTTTATCAACCTTACATAGGAAGAAACATATGGATAAAGAACATTGTGTTTGAATGAAACCTTATGTTTGTCAAAGAGAAAATGTATGGTTAAAGAACCCTACATAAATATGGAACCCTGTGTTTGAGAAGCAAATGTATGGATCATCAACCTTACTTTTGTGATCAACCTTAATTTTTCAACCTTATGTTCGAAGAATGAATGCTACATAGTTGAACCCTACATTTTGTGTTTTGTCATTTTGTGAAGGAACCTTACGTTTGACTTTTCAACACCAAAGATTTGAATTTACAACTTTATTAGAGTTTTCTATAACATTCTTTGTGGAATATCATGGAGTTTTAAAATTTGATTTAGACTAATTTGAAGCTCGTATTAAATGATTTAAAGAGACATTTATAGTGTATATTTCCTCTTCTATTCTTAAGGGGAGTTATGACGACTCTGAGCTGTTATTTTTTTATTTAAATTCTCTCAAATTATCAGGTGTCTTTTATGGATATGGAATCTTTCTGCAAGATATATCGTTATATATATCTTTCTACATCTGATGTTTTGGATTTATCTCTCAGTTGTGTTGACAATTTTTATTCTTTGAGTTTTCTTATGAAAATTAATTTACAGTTCTACAACGATCGAGCATCTCAAAAATAAGGAATAAATTTTGGATATATACATGTTCAATCCTAGAAGTGTGTTGCTCTATTTTTGTTTCTATTCTTAAAAAGAGAAGATCTATTGTGAAACCAGATCTCTTCAGACATGTTTCAAAGATTATTATTCTTCTGAAAGCAAAGATCCATCTTCTATTAGTTTCATGCTGCTGCAACTATGAAGTTTAAACAGTTTTATCAAATCAATATCTATTGATTATTTTGAGTATCAGCTACTCAGTTTCAGTCAGGGTGGATTATCAGCTTCTCATGTTAATATGTGGATATTTTGGTTCCCTGTAAAAGAACCAGAAGGCTCTGTTTTTATCCTTATTTTTAAGGGTGACAAATGTCTGCACTCAGTTGTGGATCGGTCTTATGAGAAGAGGACTTGACTATTGAAATTCACCAAGCTTGTAGAGAGGGTGATTGGTGGAGTGGACTAGGGGATCTTTGTGCCTTGAACCTATATAAATTGTTGTGCTCTATTTTTTGTTTTTCATCTGCACATACTCTCATACACAAACGCCGCTATCTCTATCTACTTTTTATGTAAATTGATAAAATTGTGAAAATTTTAAAAAGAAACAATTCACCCCCCCCCCCTTGTGTCTTTGTCATAGACTTTCTGACCTAACATTTTGTATCAAAGGCTGGGCCCTATAGATTTTCTTTGGTTCTAACAAAATAGAGTTAAATATTTATACAAAGATCAATATATAATATCAAAGAAGTAATGTAATTAGTTCGCATTCCATATTTCAATGGTGAGAACTACGGATGTTGGAAATCATGTATGATAATCTATTTGAAAAATCTTGGATTTAAAGTATACTCAAAGATCGTTACTCCTTAATAAATTCCTGAAAAACTTGAAGCCTATACTGCTACTATAAAGGATGACTATGACATGAATTATAAATCTATGAATATTATTATTTGTGGTCTTGGACCAGATGAATTTAACCATGTCTCACAATGCCCTACATCTTATGAAATGTGGCAAAAAATTGCAATTGCTTATAAAGGTACAGATAATGTAAGATAGAGAGGTATGCAATAAAAAAGTTGAAATTCAATACATTCAGAATGGTTTATAGAGAAATCATCACTCAAATGAATGGAAGGCTCGTAGAAATTATAAACAACATTATAACCTTATGTGAACCTATCAAACAAAATGATCAAGCGTTGAAAGTACTGAGAGTACTGCCTAATCATTGGAATGGAATTTCAGCTAAAATCCTTCAATTAGCACCTATCAAGAATCTGATAATGAGAGAATTGATTGGAACTCTAATGATGTATGAATCTAAAATGAAATATGAATCTGAATATCACAAAGTCCTGGTGAAAAAGGATAACACTACTTTAAAGGTTACATATCAAAAGCATAATAGAAAAATAAAATAAGAAGTTAAAGAAGAAAAAAATTCATACTCATCTAATTTTGAAATTGAGATGGCTCAATTAGACATAAAATTTAGAATTTTTTATAATAATAAGAGAGGATTCATAAAACCCTTAAAAAGGATGATAAAGAGTCAAGGTAAGCTAGATGCTATGAATGCAAAAAGTTGGGTCATATAAGACCAGATTTTCCTCAATTTAAAATTGAAAAGAGAAATACATAAAAGAAGTTTCAAAAAAATGTTGACTATAAAAACAAAGGCAAAAGAGCTATGAAGGATAATTGGAGTGCTTCTGGAGACTCTAGCAGCTCATCAATTTCTGATTCATATAAGTAATAATCAAATATGAAATCTAATATGTGCTTTATGGATGAAGAAGAAAAGGTACAATCCTACTATTCATCTGATTCTGATTCTAGTTACTCAAATGATAAAATGGTTGCCTATTTTACTATGATAGAATAAATATATGAATCCCTATTAAAGAAACACAAATCTTTAAAGAATATTCATAATGTTATTTTAGTAGAAAGATATACTTTACTTAAACAGTGTAAAGAGTTAGTTGATAAATTTAGTTCATTTACTACAAACTGTATTGACCATGAAAATAATATTAAAATTACTACAGGATGAAGTAGAAACATATAAAAGTGCTACTCTTATATTTATAAAAGGAAAAAATATACTGAATGAAATTCTTGGTAAAAATTTAATTAAAAATGAAGGATTTGGTATAGGCAGTAAGGGAAAAATCTAAACTAAATAAGAATTATTTTTTCACAATACAAAATTTTCTATTTGTTATTTTTGTGGAATAGAAGAACATATAACAAAAAACTATAATTTGAGAAATCCTCAAATAAGTGGGATTAAAAGAGATTTTATTTCAAAATATTTATCTGAAGTAAATGACATAAATCATGGAAAAATAAATCAAATTTGGATTCTTAAATCCTTGTTAGCTAACAGTGTTGGACCCAAAAAGATATGGGTACCCAAAAAAATTTTTGTTTAAATTGTCTTTATAGGTAACAGGTCACAGAAAAAGAAAATCTATATGGTATATGGACAATGGATAATCTAGAAACATGAGTGTAAATCCATCTAACTTCAATACATTGACACATATTGATGGAGGTCTAGTCACCTTTGGTGACAATGTCAAAGGGAAGATAATTGTACTTGGAATAGTTATAGATCCAAAGTCTGTCTAAATCAATAAAGTACTATATGTACAAGTATTAAAACATAACCTGATAAGTATCTCTCAACTCTATGATGATGGATACTGTGTTAATTTTTCTAACAATTCCTATTCTGTATTTAAAGATCATTTTCTTAAATTTAAAGAACCCAGAACAGATAATGTCTACACCTTGGACTTAAATTCATTGTGTAAACATAAAGTGAGTTGTTTAACTACTAAGATAAATGAATATTGGATTTGGAACATAATACTTAGTCATTTCAATATTTATGCTTTACATAAATTATCTAAGAAACAATTAGTTTCATATTTACCTAGTCTCAAGTTTGACAGTGACAGATTCTGTGATGCATGCCAGATTGGAAAGCAACACAAATATTATTTCAAATATGTTAACAAAATTGCTACATCAAATCCCCTATAACTTATCCACATGGATCTATTTAGACCATATAGAGTAGCAAGTTTGGATGGAAAATTATAGGTATATGTTTTAGTTGATGGTTATTCTAAATTCACCTAGTTCTATTTTCTAAAACTAAAAAATGAAGCTTTTACTATTTTTGAAAGGTATTGCAAAAGTGTTAAAAATGAAAAAGGTTTTAAAATAATTTCATTAAGAAGTGATCATGGTGGAGAGTTTGAGAATCTAGAATTAAATTCCTTTTGCTCAAAAAATGGAATTAAACACGCCTTATCTTCACCAAGAACATCTCAACAAAATGGAATTATTGAAAGAAGAAATAGAACTATTCAAGAAATGGCTAGGACTATGATAAATGAATATAGTCTTCCAACCTATGTATGGGAAGAAGATATAAGAACAACCTATTATATAATAAATAGAGTTTTAATTTGACCTATTTTTAAAAATATACCTTATGAACTTTGGAATAATATAAACCCTAATTTTAAGTACTTTAAAGTTTTTGGATGCAAGGTGTATATGCTAAACACCAAGGATAATCTTGGTAAGTTTGACCCAAAAGATGATGAAAGAATATTCTTAGGATATTCTACAACTTCTAAAGCTTATAGATTATTTAATAAAAATTAAAGGATTGTTAAATAATCAGTTTATGTTAAGTTTGATGAAACTAACCATTTTAATAAAGAGAAATATCAAACTGATGAATCTGTTGACTCTTCTGACAACATGAGACTTGAAAACCTGAAAATGATTTTGAAACTAAAATTTAGTCTAGTTCAGAAGAACATGATACTAATGAACCTAAAAGTTTTCTGCCTAGACAGTCTAGAACCCTAAATAATCACCCTTTATAAACTATTATAGGAGACCTAGACATAGAAATAAGGACTAGAAGAAATATAAGAAACCTAGTTGAATTCTCTACCTTTCTATCACAACTTAAACCTAAATCTTTTGAATAATTCTTAGAAGATAAAATTTGGATGTTAGCAATGCAAAAAAGAATTAAAATAGTTTAAAATAAATAAATTTTGGGAATTAGTTGAAAGACCATCAAATTATCCAGTTATAGGAACAAAATGGGTATTTAGAAATAAACAAGATGATCAGGGGACTATAACTAGAAATAAAGCTAGATTAGTAGCTAAAAGATATAATCATAAAGAAGGTATAGATTATGATAAAACTTTTACCCCTGTAGGTAGATTAGAATCTATTAGAATAATATTAACTTATGTAACTCATATGAATTTTAAATTATATCATATGGATGTTACATATGCCTTTTTAAATGGTTATTTAATAGAGGAAGTTTATGTTTATCAACCTCCTAGTTTTGAAAATTCTCAAAAACCAGATTTTTTTTTAAACTTACTAAATCTCTCTATGGACTTAAGCAAGCACCCAGAGCTTGTTATGAAAGATTAAGTTCTTTTCTCTTGAAAATGTTTTTACTATCAGTTTAGAAGATCCAACCCTCTTTAATAAAATATTTTGTTCTAATTTATTATTAGTTCAAATCTATGTTGATGATGTTATTTTTATATCAACAAATAAAAAACTTTGTAATGATTTTTCAAAACTCATGCAAAAATAATTTGAGATGATCATTATGGGATAATTAAATTTCTTTGTAGGAATTAAAATTTATCAAAAATGTTATGTAAATGTATTAAACCAAAGAAAATATATTATTGATTTAATTAAAAAAATTGGTCTTGAGAACAACAGGACATATTAAACTACTATGTGTACAAATATTAAACTTTATTTGGATGAAGCTAGAAAACTAGTGGACAATAAGTTTTATAAAGGTATGATTGGTAGTTTATTATATCTTACTTCTAGAAGACCTGATATTATGTTTTTAGTATGTTTATGTTCCATATTTTAAACAAATCCTAAATAATCACATCTTATTGTTGTCAAAAGTATTTTTAGATATTTAAAAGGAACTGTTTATTAATCTCTTATTTATTCAAAAACTTGTGATTTTAATTTATTATCATATTCAGATCTAGATTTTGGAGGTTGTAGATTAGATAGAAAAATAAATTTAGGAACCTATCACTTCCTTGGAAAATCATTAGTATCATGGTCAAGTAAGAAGCAACACTCCATTACACTATCAACAGCCAAAGCAAAATATGTGTCTACAGGCAGTTGTTGTGTGCAAGTGTTGTGGATGAAAAACACATTGATGGACTTTGGACTTAATTTTAATAGTATACCTATCTTATGTGATAATAAAAGTGCTATAAATATTTCAAAAAATAAAATAAGTCATTCTAGAAATAATCATATTGATATTAGACATCATTTTCTAAGATATCATGTTCTTAAAAAAAGATATATCTTTAGAATTTGTTAACACTAAATATCAATTAGTTGATATTTTCACTAAACCACTTCCCACTATAATTTTCGATTTTATTAAGGGGGATCTAGTATTATTTAATTTTTAAATAAGTTATTTTGTATTATTTTATTTTATTTTATTTTATTTTATTTTATTTTATGTTTATTACTATAAATCTAATTTATTTTTTGTATTTTTATCTTAATATATTTTAGTTATATACACCACATAATTATTAAAAAAATTGTCATAATTACTCTGTGAATTGGGAAATGAAGATATGCATCACCTGTCAGAAACCCTTCATCTTCCAAACCCATTATTTACCAAAATCATTTTTGTCTAAACTGAAACCCTCATTTTTCCTTCCAAACCCTAGAAGCAAAAAAACCTTTGACTTTCAGATTTTTTTTTGAAATGACGAAAACCAAGTGAGTCAAAGAAGGAGACATAAGTGATCCAAATTGACAGTGTGTTACAGGCATAAAAATATGTCAAGGAAAAGTAGTTGATTTTGATTGGTTATATCAGATGAATCTACTCTTGAAATAGGCATTGGAATTTCAAGGGTTGTAGACTGCTTTCAATGAAATAAATTTAGAATTTATTTACAAGGTAGAACTAAACTATTTTTATAAGTGTGTACAGATAATTTTTTGTGATTCTGAGGATATAATTCTTGCAAGTATTGAAGATAAGAATTTTTTGATTTCTTCAACTAAAGTTTCACAAATATTAGAATACCCTCATGAAAAAGTTTTTCACTTCAATATTCGATTGATTGGAGACAAGAATCACTATTAAAAAGACATCATGTCTTTTCTATTTAACTCAATGCACATTTGAAAAATGTTTGTTAAGGATCTTGAGGCAGATCATAAGATCTTGGTTAAATTAATTCAGATCGATATTACACCAAGGATAGAAAAGATGGAGAAAATTGTGTACCCTGATATATACATCATGTTTTTATTTCTAAGTGACATTAAGTTTCATTTTTCATGATATATGTTTAGTTATTTGCATTACTACTTTTAACCGAATGCTAGGATGATTTTCTATCCATGTGGACGAATAATCTCTAGAATTTTGTTCAGAAAGGATATCATTTGATTGGTTGATTCAAGGATGAACTGTCATAATACAAATGTTTTAAATTTTGGAACTCTATGGAAATTAGTATTTTTATAGATTATAGTGAAAGGAAAGATTTTACCAGTTGGTACTGAATAATAATAGATCTCAAAAGATTTTTATCAGGGGGAGCAAGGAGCTGTTCGAAAGGAGGGAGTTGTTGAATCACGGACTGATGTAATTTCTCAACCATCTCAGAGAAGTCTTAGATTCAATACTAAATTAAAGGAATTTGAGGAAGAACAAAGTCAAGAGGGACTTGTTATGAAACCAAGAAACAGATATGTTCAACAAGTTAAAGAGCAAGTGTTGTCTTCTAGAGAAGCAACATGATCAGTTCATTTAGATGAACCAATTCTTGAAGAAGAAATACCAGTGGATAGTAAAGCTAGAGAGCTTCATGTTGTACCACTGATAAGTGATCAAGAACAAGTGAATATTCAAGAGAAAGTAAATATTCAATAAGAATCTGTTCAGAAAGAATCTTCTCAAGAAGAAAAAATTGTACAGAAATCAGTAACTGAAGTTACAGATGTGGTGGTGAATCAAAATGTAGAATAGTTAGGTCATGTTTCTAGAGATCAGACTAAATTACTTAACAATCAATTGTTTTCAATTGAAAAATATGTGGATAGATCAGTGG
Organism: Viscum album; assembly: GCA_963277665.1. NCBI lineage: Eukaryota > Viridiplantae > Streptophyta > Magnoliopsida > Santalales > Viscaceae > Viscum > Viscum album. The sequence goes on from OY728164.1 coordinate 330,979,086, forward strand.
AAAATACTTTGCCTAATGTTTTTGATCAAACACTAAATATAGATAAAGGGACATCTAATTCATTATCTTGTTAAGTTGAAGAAATTGTGATTAAGTTTAACAAGTCTCGGGAATAAAATGTCACTCTGCGGTAGGAGATTGAAAATGAAAAGAAAAAGATCCAGGAACTTAATAATAATACTATTTCTAGAAGGAATTTTGATGCCTCCAAGATATAAATGTTAAATGAGATTGGGAAGATCATATCTGAAGCTTTTTTGAAGATAGATTTTGTATATTTTAAGTGGTACTTGGGAAGTTAATTTGGATTGGTGAAAAGTTTATTAAATTAGACCAATACATCTACTTCTACCCCTGCAACCAATCCAGGTTTGATTAGAATATTTCATGCCATTACATCTGTCATGGTAGACATGAATTCCCATCTTCAGGACCTTCAATGTAACAGTGATCCTCTGTTAGTTTTATTGGATAATCAGAAATTTCTTTTTGATCAATTGACTCAGAGTGAACCTAGTATCATACTTCTACTGAATCAGCTTACAGAAAAGTTAGAGCAATTTATGAAGTAAGAGGAGATCTTACATGAATTTTTGAAAGTAAATCTTGTTTAGGATTTTCATTTTAATCATGATTCCTAACTTTTGATAATGTAGTCGGGTGATATTTTGATGAAGAAATTGCAGTTGTAGATGGCTGAATTGAAGGATTTTTTTGAATATGCTCAACGTCCTTAGAACCTTAAATGATCCAACTCCTACCCAATTATTTTGTACCCAAACCAACCTTTTATCCTCATTCTAAAAGTGACTATTATTTTTCTTAATATCATCCTTATGATATTTTTACATTTTCTAATCAATGAAAACTATCTTCATTGCTATTTTATGTACTTTATTTTTATATTATTTTATATTTTTGTCTAATAGCCAAACATCAGGTCTTCATTATCTTTATCAATTCATTATACCATTCACTTACTAATATGTTAAAAATTAAATTTGTTTTAATATATTTATTTAATTTCTTTTTGATCTCATAAAAATAAGGAGAAATTTGGATAAACAGAACATTTCTTTTTAGTTTTGAAATATTTGGTGAGAAATTTAGATAAACACAAACATTTATTTTTATCGAAATAATTATGTCAAATTGAATATATTTCACTTTATGTTTAAATAATTCTAAATTATGTTACTACATTTATAGTTTTAATTTATGGGTTTTGTGATCATCAAAAAGGGGGAGATTGTTGGGCATGTATTGTCTCAACAATACTCTATAAATTTTATTGATTTTGATGCTCACAAATACCCTTATTTTTTTACTAATGATTTTATTTTAAGTATATTTCAGGAAGTTTATAATCTTTATAATTATTATTTTGGAATAATAATCAAGTATTTATTCATGAGAAATATTCTATAAAGTGTTTGGAATGCTCTTAAGCGTATTCTGGAAACACTGTTCATGGTTTTTTGTTTTCTAGAATTATTTTTCATTCCCTATGCTGAAGAACGTAATGTAAGGATCATACCCTATGTTTGTATTAAATCTTATAATAAAGGATCAGCCCGTATGGTTTATCAACCTTACGTTGGAAGAAATTTATGGATAAAGAACATTACATTTTAATGAAACCTTACATTTTTCAAAGAGAAAAAGTATAGTTAAAGAACCCTACATAAGTATGGAACCCTACATTTGAGAAGCAAACATATGGATCATCAACCTTACTTTTGTGATCAACCTTAAATTGTCAACTTTACGTTAAAATAATGACCACTGTGTAGTTGAACCCTTCATTCTATGTTTTTTCGTTTTGTGAAGGAACCTTACGTTTGACTTTTCAACACTAGAGATTTGAATTTACGAATTTATTGGAGTTTTCTGTAACAGCCTTTTCAGAATATCAGGGTGTTTTAAAACTCGGTTTAGACTGATTAAAAGATTGTCTTAAATAATTTAAAGATCATTTTATAGATTATGTTTCCTATCCTATTCTTAAGGGAATTTATGATGACTCTAATCTATTATTTTTTAATTTAAACTCTCTTGTTTTATCAGGTGTCTTTTATGGATCTGAAATCTCGCTGCAATATATATCATTATATATATCTTTCTGCATCAAATTTTTTGGATCTATCTCTCAGTTTTGTTGATAATTTTTATTCTTTGAGTTTTCTTGTAAAAATTAATTTATAGTTCTATAGTGATTGAGCATATCAGAAATAAGGAATACATTTTGGAGATATGCATGTTCAATCCTGGAAGCGCGATGCTCTATTTTTGTTGTTGTTATTAAAATAGAAGATCTCTTGTGAAACTGGATCTCTTCAGACATATTTCAAAGATTATTATTCTTCTGAAGATGAAGATCTATCTTATATCAGTTGTGTGCTACTTCAACTTTGATGTTTAAATTGTTTTATTAAATCAATCTTTATTTATTCTTTTGAGTATCGGCTGCTCGATTTCAGTCATGGTGGAGTATCAGATTCTTGTGATAAGATATGGATATTTTGGTTTCCTATAAAAGAACCATAAGGCTCTATTTTTTCCTTATTTTTAAGGGTTATAACTTCCTGCACTCAATTGTGGATCAGTCTTATGAGAAGAGGACCTGACTAGTGAAATTCACCAAGACCATAGAGAGGGTGATTGGTGGAGTGGACTAGGAGATCTTTGTTCCCCGAACCACTATAAATTTTTGTTCTCTGTTTCTTGTTTTTCTATTGCACATAATATCATACAGAAACACCATCATCTCTATCTAATTTTGATGTAAATCAATAGAATTGTGAAAATTTTAAATGGACACAATTCACCCCACTCTTGGGTCTTCGTCATAAACTTTCTGACCTAACAGTAATAACTATGGAAAGAAACACTATGGGACTTGTTTAAAGGTAATGAGAGTTTGTTTCATGTATAGAGAAAAAGTACATCAATCTCTTGAATGTAAAGTCAAGTAATAATTTATTAATGTTCAATACTTTAATTGTAAGGATATGGGTCACTATATGAACTAATTCCCTAAATGTCAAGGGAATTTACCTTAGAAATTTACAAGGGAGAAAGTTTGAGATTATGTGATCAGTATAGATAAGGTCAAAGTCCCAAATGATGTAATAGCAGGTACATTGATCCTAAACTCAATGTTTGGAAATTATTTATTTGATTCTGGATCTACACACTCCTTTCTATCATGCTTGTTTATTGAAAAATAGAATCATCCCCTAATAATCTCAGAAAGTATTTGTTGGTAAAGAAACGTAGTGGGATTCTTATTAAAATGAAGGATTTCCAAGGAGTCTCTATTAACATGTATAGATATTTCCCAATGGTAATCTTTATTATTATTCCTATTATTTATTTTTATGTAATCCTTGGTATGTATTGGATCTCAATGTATAATGAAATAATTTATTACTGAGAGAAGGATATTAAGGGGCATAGAATCCCTTATTTTAAAGGGAGAGGCTTTACCTCCTTAGAATTTTCTAGACCCACCCTAGTAGCTCACCTTAATGATATTATGGGGGAATATAAAAAAAACACTATCCATTTATAATAAATACATCCAAAGGATAGAGGATATACCCATTGTACAAAAATAAATTTATGTATTTCTAAAGTAAATATTTGGTCATCCACATGAGTGTGAAGTTGAGTTCACCATTGAACTCATTCTTAATTCAAGATCCATATCTAAAACTCCCTATAGAATGTCACTAGTGGAGTTTTTGGAGTTGAAGACACGGTTTTAAAATTTTTTTGATAAGGGATTTATAATCCCTAGTGTTTCACCATGGGGAGCCCCTATTTTATTTTTGAAAAAGAAGGATGGTTTTATGAGTTTGTACATTGATTACAGGGATATCAATTCCATTAATATAAAGAATAAGTATCATTTACCACACATTGATGATTTATTTGATTAACTTAAAGGATACCAATATTTTTCAAAGATCAATCTTTACTATGGTTATCATCGGTTAAGGGTAAAGAAATAAGATATATCGAAGATGGAATTTCATGTGAGGTGTGGACATTATGAGTTTACAGTAATGCCATTCATATTGACTAATGAACCTTCTATTTTTATGGATCATATGAATAGATTATTCAAGGATTGTCTTGGTAAATTAATATTGGTATTCATTTAGTATATCATGAATAATCCAAAATCTATGAAGATCATGAGAACCATCTGTAAGTAATTCTTAAGACCCTCAGAGAAATGGAATTATATGGGAAATTCAGCAAGTGTGAATTTTATTTCCATTAATTTTTTTTCCTTATCCATATTGTCTCTATATATGGAATATTATTGATCCTTATAAGATAAATGTAGTCAAATAATGGAATACACCTATGAATATAACTTAAATGTGTTGTTTCCTTGGTTTAATGGGTTATTATTGGTGGTTTTTTAAAAAAATCTTGATAGACAACCTTTTAAACAAGTTGATGCATAAATGAGTTAAATTAGAATGGTATAGGGATTTAAAATAATTTTTTTTGGACCAAAATAGGATATTGATTAATGAACCAGTATTTAAATTACCATTAGTAAAGGAATGATTTTTAATATATAGTTATTCATCAAAAAAATTACTAGGTTATGTCCTTATGAAAATTTATAGAGTGGTTTCTTATGAATCAAGGTAATTGAAGATTCATGAATAGTTTTATTCAACTCATGACCTCAAGTTGGTAGTTGTAATCTTTTACTTAATGATATGGAGGCACTATCTATATGGATAAATATGTGACATATATACAGAAAAAAAAAACTTGAAGTATATTTTCCCTCATAAAGTGCTCAACATGAGGAAAATAAGATAATTATAACTACTCAAGGACTATTATTACTTGATACACTACCACCCTTGGAAGGAAGAAAATGCATTTGATGCATTGAGTAATAGAGAACATGGGATCTCTAACCATGATGAGTATTAATAAGGATTTTATATTCAAGGATCTATTAAAGATGGATATGTTAATTTTTAGGCAAGGGGAGCCACCATTTCTTTTACAAGAAATTTCTAAACCGCCTTTACTAGAAAATATAAATAAGTCCTAACATGACGATAAGAATTTAAAATGTAGGATTAAAGCAACAAATGATGGTAAATTTATAGACTTCATCTATAGAGATGGATTGTTGAAGTTTGGATAGAGGTTATATATTCCATTCATACCTAAACTGAATATGGATCTACTAAATGAAGCACATAGCTCAAATTTCTATATACACCCTAGTATCATAAAGATTTATATGGATTTAAAATAAAATCTCTAGTGGGATGGTATAAAGTGTGAAATTATGAACATGTGTCTAGATGCTTAGTGTTTGAGTAGGTAAAGTCTTAAAAAATATCCTAGGGGAGTCATACAACCTCTGCCTATAACTTTATGGAAATGGGATAATATTAAAATAGAATTTTTCACTAGACTACCAAAGACTCCAAGGAAGAATGATGTTATATGGGTCATCATTGATGGACTTACCAAGTCTGTACATTTCTTAGTAGTAAGGGAAGAACTACCCCTTGAGAACCTTACCCATATCTATATCAATTAAATTGTGAGACTTCACGAGGCACCTATATTAATTGTATTTGATCATTATCAACATTTCACATCAAAATTTTGGAAAATTATTCAAAATTCACTCGAAATTTAGGTACATTTAACTATATCCTATCATCCCCAAACTGATAGGTAGTCTAAAAGAACTATTTAGACACTAGAATACATGTTGACATCATGTTCTCTTGATTTCCAAGGAGCATGGGATCATTATATACCCCTGGTGAAGTTTTCATAAAATAATAGTTTCTATTCAAGAATCCATATTGAACTATATGAAGCATTATATGGGAATAGATTTCATATTATAACTTTTTGGGAAGAGGATGGAGAAAAAAAGCTAGTGGGATTGGAACTTATGGAACTGGGAGAGTACAGACTATTAAGAATCATATCAAAGTAACTCAAAGAAGAAAAAAGAGTTATGTATATAATTGAAAGAAATAATTGGAATTTGAAGTGGGATATAATGTATTATTAAATGTTTCCCCATGGAATGGAGTTATAAGATATAGTAAAAGGGGGAAGTTAATCCCTAGGTATATTGGGCCTTTTGAAATTATAGAGAGAATTGGAGATGTAGCTTACCTATTGAATATACCACCCATATTTTCTAAATTGTATGACATATTATATATTATATTATTGAGAAAATACAAGTAGGATACAATGAATATACTCATATTTGAAGGAATATATTTTAAACCTAAATTGTCTTTTAATGAAGAGTCTATCAATATTATTGACACTGGAGAGAATGAGTTATAGAATCGGACGACTCGATTGGTAAAATAATTCTAGAGAAATAAAAAAACTAAAGGAGGAAATATGGCTTCCTAAAGAAGATATGAGGAAAGAATACCCATAGTTTTTTATTATATTACATATCCCAATTTTTAGGTAAAAAATTAAGGGGGTATGTAATACCCGAGATGCTACTATAGATACTACATCTCAAAACTATTGCGCAATGCGCACTCTAAAAATCTTTTATTCGTGAATTTATTTAAAATTTAAATTTTATAATTGTAAATTAACTATATTAACTTCATTTTTTAATTATAAATATCAAAATTATCTTAGTATTGATTTTTTATATTTTTCTAAAAATGTTAGTTTTTAGTTGAAAAATACAGTTTTTACAAAACTTGTAATTCGTATGAATTTATCATTATATAAGAATAACTTATAATTTTACAAAACATTTTAAATGATCAAACATGAATTTAAGGGTAAAATTATTAATTTTAGAATATTATTTTAACTTAAAAAACCTATGCTAAAAAAATATAACTGATGTAAAATGTTACTTTAATACAAAATTGTTTTTTCTATTTTCATTAAATCAAGTATTTTTAAGGATAGTTTCAGATATATATTTTCTTAAAAGCCTAATACCCCTTATTTTTTTATAATAATTCAATTTATTTCATTAAAATAAGTATCCAATATAATTTTATCTTATATATAACTTTAAATATTAAAATGTTATATTTTTCTAAAAACTATTTTTACGCGATTGAGTGTGTTTATTTTAAAATTAACTTTTCAAATATTTAGAAATTTTATTTGAAAAAACTATTTTCAAATTTTCAATCAAAAAATAAAATTATTCATAAGGTTTAATCTTAATTTTGGTCATTAAAATTAATTACTAAGGTTAAAAATCAATTACTAAAGTGAATGTAAATTTGGGTAAAATTCTATAAGTAAAAAAAATCCTAAAATCAATCAAATATGTCTCCAAAGTGAGTTTATGTAAGGGTTATAGACATTAAATATTCCCAAAATCCCTAATTTTTCACTTTCTTTCCATTGACCCATGAATAGTGTCACTACATCATTAAAATGTAATGGGTATGTACAAAAGTACCCTTACCCTCACTTATAAAAGAATACCACTTACACCACTTCAAGAATCACCTTACCATTAAATTTATTGTTTTTAATCTGTACATTTCTCCTCCTATAAACCTCTCTCATTTTCAAAATCTTATGGTCACAATTAGATAGCATAATACCTTTATTCCTAAGGATAATTCCAAGGAAAATTCTAGTCTTAGACATGAGTATTATCAACTACTTAGTTTTTCTTCTAAATTATCTTCATTAAAATTTATTCTATACACACTAATAAAATGATATTATTATTATTTATATACTTAAATTTTATTATATTAAGGGATTATCATTGTATATTCATCTATATCATCTATTAACAAAAAAAATCATCAATCGTGCGTACGTACGGACAACTGCCACCACAAAGTGATGTTTTTAGTTTTTCATCACCAACTATTCATTGAGAAATAGGATCATTAATCATGTGTATGTGTGAACTACCACCAATAAGAACAATGAACTTAATTTTTCATCACCCCTCAGATTGGATGGTTTTGAGAATATATTAACTAATTATGAATGCTAATTATGACATTTTTAATCTTCTAAATATTTTATATTAACTTTATCTAAAAACATTACCTTCCTCATGAAAACATTATAAAATGTTATTGTCTAAGTCAATTTTATCACCTATGTGAACAATATCGTAATGTTTATTTAATAAGTGGTTATGGGATATCATGTAACTATAATAACATGAAATAATTATTTATTTATGATTTATTAATGGTTTTTTAAGTTTGATATTAAAATTTAAAACAATTATTAATATTTCACCTTTCGATCATTAAACACACCAAAACTAGATCATTGTAACCCCAATTTTCACAATCCATATTCATATATTTCACCTAATGAAAATGATACTTAAGGGATAATTAAAAAAAATGATTATTCTATATTAAATTATCTAGAAATTATTAACTTAAAATTTACTTATTGAGAATCAATCTCTTTACCATAATGTTCTTATGAAACAAACAATTGAATGTTCTAGCACCCGATGATGAAAGTAACTATAATTGAGTAATATATTTATAATAGATGATTATAAATGAAGTGTCTAAAGGATTAAAATTTTGAATAAGGATATGAATTAAGTTATTAAGTTAGTTATTTTCTTTATAAAATAATTTTTATCATGGTTGAGTTATCCGAAATTCAAGGTAAGTGACTTTTCATCCCAAATTCATTTTCTTGGTACATGTGTTGTATTGTGAAACTAATTTAAATTATATGGTTTATATACTGCCTATTTGGTTTTTTTATATCATGAATTTTCTTTTATTTGTAGTATTTTAAGTTCAATTATAAGATCTATATTTCAAAGGTTTTTATTTAAATATTACCTAAACCGTCATAATGTGAAAAAATACTAAATTTTGGAAAGTAAATTGTGTGTGGTTTTTCATGAAAATACATTCCTATCTAGATACTAGAAAGTGGGTGTTATTATTTCATAGATTAACCCATGGTTAATCAATCCAAAAAGGGTTGGTTTGGCATTAACTCAATCATCACTTTGATGCACGATGAGTTATACTATGAATGCACACCTAGCTAGACACTCTCAAGTGATATGCTTGGATAATTCACATGATCTTTACAAACCTTAATAAAGTATTTTTATACCAATGCTTTGGTATCTTACCATTGAAAACTACTGAACTAAATTTTCATCTTCTATTGATAATCCAGCACTTTGAAAGTACCCTCTCCACAACCTTTGAGAAGGGAAATTCCTATTACATTGAGAATACCTCATAGTTTCTATGTTGATTTTCAAGATATTATCCTAGAAAGATTCATTATTCCATTAAATGTGGAAGTATTTTTTAGGTATTTCCATCATTCAGATAGCCATTGTTTTATTTATCCATGATTATGTAATAGGTTCCTTAGGTAATGTTATTAATTGTCTTGTTAACTCGTATAATGAATACATTGGACTTAATTAGTGATGGGTGGGGCCAAGTATAGATAGTCCCTCAATGCATCATTGGGTCTCATGATACAAACTATATTGGGTATTAGCATATTCTTTGACTATTTATGTATGATTTCTTGACACATGACCTTTATGGTGTGTTTATAATGTCTATAATTATGCATTCCATCAGTATGTGATCAGTAATTATTATCCATGTTGTTATTTATTATCATGTATATAGATTTCCCTCAGTATAATTTGATTATGGGATTATTTTTATCATTTAATTTTTCCATACTATTTATTTCATATTTATGTTATGATAGATTTTTTTGTATGTTACTTCTTACCGAGCATCTGAGTTCACCCTTATTTTGTTTTCCTTTCCCCAGGAAACCTTGAGGAGCATTATATGTAACTTTCAATGGTATTCTAGAAGGGGTAATAATGTTATCATATATTTTTCATGTTTTATTTTATGTTTTCAAGTGTAATGTGAAAAATATGTATGTATCAAGTCTTATAAGACTATTAAGATATTGGATGTTTTGGGAACTCTTGTATTATGTACCAAATATGTTATAATACAACCATATCCAGGTTACTAGAGTGTGGGTTGTTACCCCAATGCCAAAAATCATTCCCTAAGTAACTACCAAAAGTATAATCTCCATCATTGTACCTACACGTTAGTCACATTTATATACCTAACAATTTATAACATATTCAAGTCATATCAATCATAGGCAACATGCACATAACATTTGAACCTGTGTGTCTATCCATGATGTATAAACCCACACAAAATCCCAAGAACCATAATAGCATAGTAATACCCATGGAATATCAAGAAACTATAGTAACACAACCAGAAAAAAGCAATCCCACTTCCTTGGTAACTTGGAGGTACACTACATTATCCTTGGCCATACAATAACATGGATCCCCTACCCAAGTTCTGGCCATCTTATCTCTTGTCCACCAAAACCCACATCATAACAAAAGAAAAAATAAAACCTACTTTGATACCACATTTTAACACCCCAACATGAATAAATAGGTCTAGGATGAGGTTCTATATAACCTCATGCACATCTCCTCGTATGCAAGAGGCTTCAAATTGGAGATGAGGTCTTGGGAGGCAACATGGGGATATTATGCCATCAGTAATAGACATATAACAACCACAAATATAGAAGAAGTGATAAATAACTAAATAAACATCCCACATAACAAATAGAGGTGATAAGGGGAGTAATATCCATGAAATAATGAGAAGGTATACATGGGTAAAATCAAGTCAAAAGGATCCCCATAAGTGGTGGATCAATGTTCCAAAATAAACCAAAATATTAAAAGATAAAATAGGCATGAAAACAAATGATCCTGATTTATTTCTTATCATCATCTTGGTCATCCCTACTCCTCTTTCTCGACTACCTAACATGGGGCCCTTTCCCTTCATTGGATCCTTGAGCATGAATTCTAAACGTGCATCGAGCTACTCATACAGGGTGTGAGTAATAAAACTCATTAGAACGCCACCAATGTGTCCTTAGCATAAGTGCAGTGTATATATATATATATATATATATATATATATAAATCTATATACAATGAGTGAAAATAAAACATAAATAATCATGCCACTGGTATGGTCATCATGCATTAACCAAGCCTCCAAGAACCCCAATCCTACCTACTTCGACACCATGTTAAAGTAAATTCATAGAAAATCATCACGTAGCCTACACACGATCACAAGGTTCATCCAAAGACTCAACCATCAATCAATGGATAGATATTATATTCATCTGATGACTTAACCATATAATAATGTATAACCACTATATTGATTTAATAACTCAACCATCAAACAATGGACAACAACTATATCACATCCAATATCAAGGTAGATCTGATCATATAAGAAATGTTCTCATGAGACCACACATGCACCCACATGCTAATCAAAACACATGAGATGGTTCTCACGGGGATACACATATACACACATGAAATTAAAGACATACATCTTCATATAAAATCCATAACATAGTAAGGAATTACAACCTCAAGCATATGGTAACCAATTTTCAAGGATAGCCTCCTGAAATAAGCATGACGCATCAAGTCTCTATGAATATCCCCAAATTCATCGGTTTAGGTTTATCGCAAGAAGAAATAATATTAAAGAGGCATCTATGGACAAAATCGGAAATAATTATCGAATGAGATATTCCATAATGAATGAAACTTAAAATAGATAATAATTGGGGAAGAGAGATCCAAAACCACCAAAGAGAGACCCCCCCCCCAGTCTATATTATTCAAATAAGGGTTGAGGAGAAGGAAGGATTGGTAAAATAGGGCTTTCCATTTAAATTACCAAACAATAATTAATGAAATTATCATCCATGAGTCCACTAACTAGCCGCTAGCCTCCCACCAGTGATTTGGTGGCACATCAACTAGCCAGTCTGGGTTCACGAGATGGTCGGTGGTCCCCCTTAGACTAGTCGATGGCCTCCTATAGCTTTTCAACTATAGGTTGTCCTTTTTCCATCTGTATATACTTCCAAGCTATTCTCAAGACCCCAAACCATTAATAAAGGATCAAAATTCATATGATTAAAGAAAAAAATAAATATTAATGAACCTGAACTTTGGGGGGCATTATAGTTCACATGTGTTGTAAAATAAATTTATTATATAATTATTCCTCAAATACACTAAACCTTCAGTTCTAGAGTTTTTGAAATAATTTTTGATATATAATGTTTAACTTATGGTAATTTTTTAAAATAAAGGTATGTTTAGATTGGGATTCTATAGTGACACATAGGATTACTCAATTTAGAATTTTATTTGTTTTTACCATGTCATTGTCAATGACTCTTCACATTCTCTACAAGATAAATCATTATTCTTGGCTTGAACTTTTGAAAACCTATGAGATTTTTTTCTCTCCCTAATTCAATCCATTATCGTATTAAACATAATCATTTTAACCAAACCCATATATCTTTACAATAATGAGGAATTCAAAAATTGATTAAGATATTTATTTTAGAATTTTTAAGAGAGAAAAGTTCTTTTTTGAATGGTTTTATGAATAAAATCTATTGATTTTGATTGGATAGATCGCACAAACATGCTCTTGAAAAAAAAATATAACTTATAAGGGTTGGATTTTATCTTTTATAATAAAAAGACTAAGTTATTATATGAAAAGTAAGTTCAATAATTCTATGGAAATTTCATGTTTATTTTTGATGATGCTGAAGATTTAGTGGTCTCGATGGTGAATGGTAAAAACTTTTCAATTTATTAGACCGAGTTAGCTGAAGTATTTCACTACCCACATGAATTATTCTCTAATCTCAATCCATATATGGTTAGTGTAGATTATATCCAACCTTTTATATTTTAAAATAATTTTTTAGAGACACATTTTTAGAGAAAAATCCTATAAAATAATTAAAATCTAAGATAAATGTCTTAGTGATACTTCTCAAGACTGGGATTTCCCAGAGGAATGGGGAGTTTGAAAAAGTGTTTTTTTACAACATCTACCTGATCTACCTACTAATAATAGATAAAAATATGAATCAACCAAGATATATTATGGGATATATATATATATCACAAAAACAACAGATCTTAGAGCTTCTATCCCTTTGGATAAATTATAACTCTCCTATTTGAAAGAGTAGAGGTGGAGTTAAGTGATTTAATGGTATCCAAGTGCCATGTTTTGAATACATTTGGAGATAGAATTCTAAATAAGATTGGTTATTTATGGAACTCTTAATTCAAAATGATAATTCCCATTATGGGTTAAGGTGAAGTTGAAGTGTGCCTTTCTCTTTCTAAGGGGATAATTTCTTAGGATCTATAGTAATTGGTGGAAGTGCTGGTGTTGGAACTTCTGGTGATCCTACTGAAGAAATATTAGAGGATGAAATTGATAATTAGACTCTAATTGTTAGAGGGAGATGTGGGAAATTAATATCCAGTGAGATAACTTCACTTGTTTTTAGAGATAAAATGGTTAAAGATGAACCTATCATTGAAGCTGGAGTCAGAGAGGTCTAGGTAGTAGCTCCAGTAGAATAAGTTGTTGTTGCTCAAGTTGGGAAATTTGTTGACCAAGATAGAATCCAAGTACCTTTTGGTGATTTTGTTTCACCTTAGAAACCTATAGTGGTGGTGCTTGTTGAGAATATTGATGAGGCTATAGAGCCTGAGAACGGAGCTTCTCCTACAACTCCTCCTAGATCTCCTAAGAGATTAGAATTATTTCCCAGAATCAGAAGATTAGTTATTGTGGATATTGGTGAGATAAGAACTATTACCTTTTTCAATAGTGTCTCTAATCATGTGTAAATTTATATAGTTAGAATATTATTTTATATAAACATAGTTCCTCTAAATAAATGTGATTAAAAGTTGAGAAAATATATTTTTTGAGTTCTGAAGTTGTTAGTTTATAAGATAAAAAGGATGAAGGAAAACATTTTTTGAGGAGAGTGGTTGTTATTGAACCATATTAAGAAGAATAAGAATAAGGATAGGAATAAGTATATATAATATTTAAAGTATCTAAAAATTCTAAATCAGATATTCAGGTTCAAACCTTTGTATCAGAGGTATTTTTTGAGTTTGATATGTTGAATGTAAAATTAGTTAGTGTGAAATTTGATCTTCAAGAATCTAGTGAGGAAGTTACATCCTTGAAGGTTATGATGGATAGCAATGAAGATATTTATTTCATTAAAAAATGATGATTTTTCAATTTTATTACATTAAGAAAATCCCAACTACTCAACTCAATTATGTGAAAACTATTCAAGTAGGTGCACCTAGACCTTCTTTTTTCCCAACATCGATGGAAGATAAGTTAATGGATGTCTCATCAACTCTTGATTCTTTAACTAAAAGGATAGAATCCATGAAATGTGAATTTTTTTTATTTGGATATTATTCTATAAGTATAAATGGTTATCACCTCTAAAATTAGGGAAGTTAAAGCTGAAATTTGAGGAGTTCATAAGATTTAAAAACCTCACTTTGATCTTAGTAATTTTTTCAAGTAAAACATTGTTTCTATGAAGGAGGCTATAGAAAAAAAGACTTTGATCATTCTTAGTTCATTCTAGGAAGAATTAAGAAAATTTATCCTCCTATTGTTACCAATTTCATGATCTTATCTGCTAAGTTGAATATACTATAATAGAATCTTGAGGAATCCATCACTTCTGACTCTGAGAAATTTTATGAGAAGATAACTGAGCCAAATGTTCAAGTTTAGGTAGATTCTTTCTAAGGAAAATAATTATCTCTTCCTAATGAATCACAACCTTACCTAAATCTTGTACACTCTCATGTGTCTTTAGATTCCCAAGTGGAAGTTTTGCAAACTATACTAAAAAGTTATGCCCATAAATAATAATTGTAAATTTTGGATAGGGTGATCAGTCAACAGATAGGAAAAGGTTATATAGTTATTCTATAATTTTTCAAACATGATATCATAAAGAATGTGGATATGTTTATAGATGATTTATTTTATTTAAAAGGATTAAAATCCTTAGGTCCTACCTTACCTAAAAAAAAATCTACCTCTAAGGAAAATATGCAATACATTTTTGATTTATCAACTTTCCATTAGTCAAAGAATCAAAAAGTTTCTACATGTACCAAACCTACATCTATACTGAATTAATCTACCAAGCTATCCTTTAATTCCTAAAAAAAATTATGATAAGGTAAAATATTAGGATAGTAATGTAGGTCTTAGATATGGTATCGTGAAGGCCTCTCTACAAGACTATGGTGGTATTGGAAGCAATTTCCATTATGTTGTATCTTCTGGTAACCTCTGTCTAGAAGATCAAGCTCCTCCTTTTCTACCTCATCCTTACCTCCAAATTATCCTCAAACCTTTAAAAATTCACCACCTAAGACCAAACCTACCGAATCTCAACCCAATCCTAATCCAAAGGAGTGAACTCTCATTATATACATTGTATTTAATTATCAATGAAATTTTATAGTTATCCATTTATATGTTATTTTATTACCTCATTTGTGTTGTCTACATAAATATTATTACTTACTAATTTCTTATTCAATTTCTACTTTTAATCTTTTTCCACCATGTCCATACCCGATCTCTATTCATTTCATTCATTTATATTCCATCAGTTTATTTCAACTATGTGTTATATTTAATGTGTTTTACCTTAATCCTTTATCTTCTTTTTGATATCACAAAAAGGGGGAGAATATTTGAGTAAACATAAAATTTTATCTAAATGGTATAAGATCTGTAACCTTTTTTGTTTACTTTGTTATGGGTTTTTTTGCATCAAAAAGGGGAAGATTGTTGGACACACTTATGTTATTCAAACATATCCCAATATTTCATATGTTTTGATGCTCACAGAATCTACATTTGTTTTACTTATGAAATTATCTTAAGTGATTTTATGTGAATAATTTATATTTTCTTATGTTTTATTTCATTTAAATGTTTTATTTCAATCTATGATCTTTAGAGTTTTGAAGATTTTTTTTATAAGGAAAATATCATACAGCCATATAAATATCATACGAGTCATCAAGATGGGTGATTTCTCTCACAAAGAAAATATCTTATGACCAATCAAAATATTATACACCCTGAAATTCTATTACAAGAAGATTCTAGATTTCATAAATATGGAAAAGTAAATATCTTATAAGAGTCTCGTGTAAATGAATTATCATATGGCAAAGAAAATATCATAAGAAAGGAAACTTCCTATGAGAATCATCCTATGAATACAAAAATACTTAAGTGTCGAATATGTGGTAAATTAGTTTATCCTATGAGAAAATAAAGTCATACACTCCATGTTTTTGAAAAAATAATTTATCTTGTGAATATCAAATATCATACATATGTTCAAAATATCCTATATCCAAAGAAAACATCTTATGGTACTACAGTTCCAACTTATCCTGTGAAGACTAAATATCTTATGACGTATAATATCAAACGAGACTAAGTATTTCTCTCAAATGAAAAATTATTACAAGACTTGAGATATCTTTCAAACATGGAATTATCATAAGAAGAATATTGAGTGTTTTTTTCTAAGTAAAATATCTTATAAATAAAAGTCTTATGAACAGAAGTAACATCATATGATTAAAATTCCTATAAATATAAAGATTTGTGATGATAAGTATTTTCTGATATATTGGGGAATTTATTACCATTGTAGTATTCTAAGAAAATATCACTCCTATCTTTGTGTTTTCAAAATTGATCATGCTAAATGAGGAAAATGATATTTAAGTATTGTTTCTATTTCCAAGAATATGTATAGTTACAAGAGTAACCAAAGCTATAATCTATATCTAACTATATATTTTCTATTTTCTGTAAAGGACACATGCAATTTATGAGATTATCTTTTAATACTATTTTATTCAATTTTGACTGTTGAAGAAGAAATTTTCGAATTCAAAAGAAGAATCGTATATATTCAATTAAGAAGAATAATAGATATATATGCATAACAAAAGATTTTATGCTCTATTTTTCATTATTCTTGTTGTGTGGTTGTAAAAGAAAAATTTGTTGTTGTTGTGTACTTATAAGATATATCTATAGAAAATAAAGTTCTTCAGAGATTATTTTCAAGTGTACTCAATCCCTATATAAGATTCATTATCTATTATCAGTTTCTTCTTGAAATTATGAACTAAATTTACAAAACATTTCTCCATATATTCATTTGTGTTGTAAGTGATCACTCCATGTACTGATTTTGTGAAGGTTGTGGATTGGTGTTGTGAATGGAGAGCCTAGTTGAAAGCTCTTGAACCTTGTATAGTAAAAGTTTCTTGAACTCAACTGGACAACCCTCATAAAAATGGTTTTTCTATTAAAAATCATCAAACTCATCGAGTAGAGTGCTGGTGGATTGGACTAAGGGATCTTTATGCACCGAAACACCATAAAACTCTTGTTTCGTGCTTCTTATATCTTTTTATTTCCATTGCATGTTTGATTTTGAAGAGTGGTATAGATTTGATTAAGATTTCAAGTGGTTTGGTTTTAAATTGGATAAAATTGTTATAACTCAATTCACCCCCACCCCTCTTGAGTCATTTTTCAACACCTATCGGGCCCAACACATAGACATTAGTGACCTTGTTCACTTATGTGGATGTTACACAACTGGAAATATATGTATTTGAAATGGTTCATTTGTGATGGTATCCTATCAAAAAATAGTCATTTACGAAGGGACCCCATCACAAATGACTCGTTGCAGA
Source organism: Viscum album (assembly GCA_963277665.1). Lineage (NCBI taxonomy): Eukaryota > Viridiplantae > Streptophyta > Magnoliopsida > Santalales > Viscaceae > Viscum > Viscum album. The sequence continues at coordinate 330,996,856 of OY728164.1, forward strand.
AAAATGGCGTCGCAAATAGTTTTTTTTGTGACGAGCCATCACAAATAGTTTTTATTGCAACAATCCATCACAAAAAAACTATTTGTGATGGGTAGAGTATCCCGTCGAAAATAAGTATTTGCGATGGGAGGATTGCACCCGTTACAAATAATTAAAAACAATAAAAAAAAATTAGAAAAATTAGAAAAATTAGAAAAATAATAAAATAATAAAAATAAACAATATTTTCAACAATATAAAAATACACTAAATAGAACTGTAAATATATTATTTAATAAAAATATTACAAAAAATATGTACATTCAAATTTTTATCAAAAAAATATATAAATCACTGAGGGGGAGAATCTAGAGGAGGGTGGTGGAGGGAACTTCACCCCTAAACCATGAGTCAGACATTGCATGTACTCCATAATCTGTTCGTGCTGCTACTCCTTTCATCTACGCATCTCCTCCTGTTACTGTTGATGCTTTTGATGGAGCTCTTCCTGCTCCTTATGCATGGTCCCTATAAGCTCACTCTAAGATAATAGCTACTCCTCATACTATGCAGCAGATGATGATAACTCTCCATGATCTACCCTTGAGATGGACGTTGACATCACAGTGGTGCCATAATAACTCTCAGGCATCAATTGAGAGCCGATACCAACAACTCGATATTTCTCGAAGGCATACAGAGTCATCTGCATCCATGTTGCATCATTAAATCCTGTTACACTGGTGTTCTAATCCTCAGTCTCAGTCTGACTCTCATCTTTTGTATGAGAAGTCGTGGCCTCATATGACTCCTTCAATTGCAATTTAAAATTAAAATAGTTAAAATATTATTTGTAGTTAGTTTTAAAACTCAAAAAAAATATACTAACCATAATATGATGTTGGCGACTACATGTAATCTCTCTAGTTATAGGATCATTGTACATCCTCTTATAAACGTCAAAATCTGTAATATTAGGATGTTTGACTGCCTATATAAGTATAAAATAAATAGTTCACATTTAAAGTTATATAAATTATTTAAAAAAGTACTTACCATATATCGTTGATGCGTACTGAATGTTCAACTACCATCTCGATGTGTCACCTCCTACCTCCCCCAGTTTTTTTGAACTAATGATTCTCTCCTCTAAAAACTAGCACTCATCCTGTATGAAGATAATTTATACCAAACTTGAGATGAGATGTAATTCGATCGGTGAACATAGCAAGACTGGTCAAAATTCATGACTCTCGCTTTCTGCATGATTGTCCTCCTTAGATTGTGTAAAAACTGATGGAAATTCTCACGCATACAGACCTCAAATGCCTCCCAGATAGAGGCTTGCATGCTATCATCGATGAGATATCATAAACCCTATAAATAATTAATAATATCATGTCATTATTTAATTAAATTTCAAAATAACTATTGTTTATTTACATATCATCCAATGATCAAACATGTGGTGTTGAGCATCAATGGGAATCTGATCTCATGTCATTCATACTCCAAAAATAATAATTTATCAATATAGCACTACCATGTACAATAGCTATATGAAAAAAGATGTGAAAAAATTATAAACAAATAACCAAACAATTAGTGTATAAATAAATTAATGAAAATTAATGAAAACTAACTAAAATACGCAACTAAATATACCTCTGTATGAATGGATAGAACTCAATACATGGATATCGCTCAGGGATATGGTCAAGAATCATTAATCATGCAAGGCTATGACCCCTCTGAGTCATCGCTAAACTGCCAGCAGTCTGAGGGTCAGATGATGTAGCATCAGGCTCGTCACTGGGTAGTGCAGCCTCATCCAACTCACAAAACATATCAGATAAATGGTCGTTGGCCATCTGAAACATGAAATGATTGTTGTTATCAAATAATTGAAAACAAGTATTATATATAGATATATATATTATATATGATTATAACCAGCATTTAATTGTTTTAATCTTCATATTTATCCTCATCTTCGTATATGGAAGTTTCGATATCTTCATATTCCTCCTCAGTATCATCAATTTTCATTAGAGTTTTAGCTTCATCATCACTTACTATTTCAAATTCATTTGTTACATCAATAACATCATCGTCACTATCGACTCATAATTGTGGGGTGTAGTCATCAATATTCGTGTCTCTTTGTGAAAAAAATGGATTTGGAGTAGTTTCTTGGAAATTTCCAATTATCTACACTGTAGCAGAACCACATTCACTTTGGACAAATTGATTTTCATGAGATTTATTTTTTATTATGCTCCACTAATCATTTAACTCTCTTGAAACATCACAATAATTTGCATAATAAATTTGATGTTTCTAATGATCCAATAAAAATGGTTCATTTACTGTAAGAAGACTTTTATATTTAATATCAATGGTTCCATGGCACGGAAAAACGCATAATCCTCTATCAGTATCAAACCAATGATATTTAAACATCATTACAAAATTTTGTACCAAATAACACAGTTCAATTATTTATTTCAGCATGCAATAAAATTCAACTTCACATTCTCTATGATGAGATCCTCTCAAGAAAACATTGTTATTATTATTTTTTGATTCTCCGTATGTACATGTATGAAATCAAAAAACATTCACTGCCTATGCATTATAAGATTTAACCATTTTGGATTGTGGGTTACTCAATACACACAATCAATTATCAATTTTATCAGCATGTTGAGATACCTGAAAATTTGAAGAAAAAAAATATCAATATAACAAGTAATAAATTGATTTTATATGTTAAACCATAAACAATTTACGTTACCAGTTTTTGAAACCGGTAAGAGAAATTATTTTGCCGACATTCTTCAAGAACAACTGCTATAATTTATAGAAACTATTTCTTGATATGATTATCATATAATCTAAAAATAATAATATTAATTTACTTTAAAAAATTATAGAATAAGTTATTGGAGGACTCACAATACAAATGGTACGATTTCTTCACAGTTGAGCGGAATATATGTATGAGTCATGTGATGTTCATCATCTAAAATTCATTATTCATGAACTCCACCAAATCCAAGTTTGGGTTGATTAAAAACTGATAATTGATTATTCAATTCATCATCAACATTTCCCTCATTACCACTAATTTTTAATAATTATTGTGATTTACTGCTATTTTTTACTATTTATCGCTAATTTTTACTAATTACTTCTAATTTTTACAAATTACCATTAATATCTACTAATGGTAGTGATTTAATGTTCTTTTTTAATAATCTTTACTAATTACAGCTAATTTTTCACTAAGTTTTTCTAATTAACACGAATTTTTAATAATTACAGTGATTTACCGTTAATTTTTACTAATTAATACTACTTTACGGTAATTTGTACTAATTATAGTGATTTATCATTAATTTTTACTAATTACTACTAATTTTCAGTAATTATAGTGATTAAACATTAATTTTTACTAATTTACCGGTAATTTTTACTAAATACCGCTAATTTTTAATAATTATAGTGATTTATCACTAATTTTTACTAATCACCACTGATTTTTACTAATTATCGATAATTTTTACTAATTACCATTATTTTTTTACTGATTATAGTGATTTAATGTTCTTTTTTACTAATCGTTACTAATAACCACTAATTTTTACTAATTTTTTTAATTACTGTTAATTTTTAATAATTATAGTGATTTCCCATTAATTTTTACTAATTAATGCTATTTTACAGTATTTTTTACAAATTATATTGATTTACCGTTATTTTTGACTAAATACTGCTAATTTTTACTAATTTTACCAGTCTACCGCTAATTTTTACTAATTTTTAGTCATTTACACTGATTTTTACTAAATTTTAGTAATCATCGCTAATTTTTACTAATAACGCTAATTTTTAAAAATTATAGTGATTTTTACTAATAACGCTAATTTTTTTTAAAAAAATATAGTTATTTATCGTTAATTTTTTACTATCAGCTTGTAATTTTTAGTTAATTATAGTGGTTCAACATTCATTTTTGCTAATTACTATTATTTATTAAAAAATACTATAAATTATGAGGGATGCATTAGGGCTACACTACTTTCGGCCTCCTTGAATGTTGGGGTTGTAAGTGTCTTTGGACTTGGCCTTTTACCACTTATAATAAAAAAACAATATTACTACTACTATTAATAACATCCACTTACTGATAATTAAAACAAATTATTGCAAATTAAAACTATTTACTTTCCATTAAAAACATTACTGTGAATTAAAACTTAATATTTCTAATTTACAATAACTATCGCATGTACTCCATCATATGCTTGTGTTGCTGCTTTTTGGCATCGGCACATCTCCTCCTCTTGCTACCATCGACGCGTCACATCTTGTCTGCCTCAATTTTGCTAACCTAATGAAAAATTTGGACATGATTGGCACAAATTGGTCCAAGATTTTACAATCTTCAAGTGATGAAACCAATTTATGTCAACCATTTCCAAAATTGTCATCGCTTATCACCTGAATATTGACAACCTATTTCATTTTCAGTTTTCCAGTAATTTATAATAATTTATATTATTTCATAGTAATTTATAATAAATTATTCTAATGTAAAAAAATTATTAATTGATACAAATTGTATATGTTTATTTTTTTATAAATTTATAAAAAATGTTATTAATTTATAATAATTTATATTAATTTATACTATTTTGTATTAATTTATTGTAAATTATATCAATTTACTAATTTTTTTTAGTTTATATCAATTTATTACTAAGTTTTACTAATTATTAATAAGTACCACTAACTTTTACTAATTATCGCTAATTATTACAATTAGCAATAATTACTGCTAATTACCGCTTATTATTATTAATTTTTATTAGTTTATAAAAAATTATTGCTAATTACCTCAAAATATTACTTAATTTTTATTAATTATTACAAAATATCACTAATTATTACTAAACACTACTCATTATAAGTAATTACTACTAAGTAGTTATGATTAAAAATAATTATTAATAATTAAAACTAAATACTTATAATTAAAAATAATTACTATTACTTAAAACTAAATAATGAAAAATAAAACTAACTAACTATAATTAAATCTAATTACTTGATTAATAATAATTAATACTAATAAAAAAATAAAAAAAATAAAATAAAAAATAAAAACATTAAATAAATACCTTAAAACTGAATCTTTTAAAAGATTTAAAGCCGGAAAGTTGCTCCCATATAAAATTTAAAGCTTTGAAAACTTTAAGCAAGAGAATATGAGAGCAGAGGAAGATTGAGAAGTTCATAGAAGAATGGAATGAAAAAAATCAAGGGGGTATATACAAGTTAGATAATTTACGACAAGACTATTTACAACGGAATTCCCGTTGATAATATAACTGCCAATATTAATTACGGTGACTGTAAAAAAAAGTGTATTTGTGACGGGGTCTGTCGCAAATACCCTCTGCTGACAGTTTATTTGCGACGAGTGATAAGCTCGTCGCAAATAACAGAAAAATGTCGGAAAAAATCTGCGACGGATCCCGTCACATATATTTTACTCTCAATAGTTTATTGCCGACGGGAGTTAAATCCCGTCGCAAATAACAAAAATAACGGAAGGGTATTTGCGACGGGGGGTATATTCTCGTTGCAAATAGTCTTCTCCATGTTTGGCACAAAGTACGCCCCAAAGGTATTTGTAATGGGAAAACATTCTCGTAGCAAATAATATTTTTTTAACAACTATTTGCAACGGGATTCATTTCCCATCGCAAATAATCTTCTCGCGGTTTGGCACACAGTGTGCGCCAAAAGTATTTGCAACGAGCGATATGCCCATCACAAAATGTTTTTTTCCCATAGTGTTATGGTACACAATTATGGTTTGATGCGATACTTGAAAAACTTTGGTGGCAAACACAATCTACACTTTTCATCTTGTTGTTCACTGTGTAAAATTGATTTAGAGTTACTTCATGGACCTCCTGAATACTTATGAAACCACATATTCAACATGAATTGTAATGTTGCAAAAAAAATCGTGAACACATACACAGTTATAGTTCAATGTTCTCTTTCACGTCTAGCGGTGGAAGGATTGACAAATCTTCCAACACCAGTGGTACTCTTCATATTTTCAAACTAAATAGTCAAAACCATTACATTAATTATTAAGTAGCGGTTATTTGTGATTTGGATTTGTTCAATACCGCCTTTATAATTGTTTTCGGTTTATGCATTTTTCTATGTATGCTTATTGCATGTCAATGCTTATGCCTATGCTTATGTTATCCCTTATACAATTAACGAAAGACATGCACAATTTGAAGTGAATAGTGCATATGTTTGTGCTTATGCATAAACATATACTGCAATACATACACATTATCAAATTAACACTGAAAATGCCTATGCTTATGCTTATAGTTATGCTAATACAAACATAATTTCAAACTGTAAAATACAAATAATGTACTATATATAGCCTAACAAATACATTTGCTTTAGCGTATGCTTGTACAAAAATTGTATTGCTCACATACATATGATTCTGCATATGGTTATTATTACACTAATAAATACACATTTTCAAGTTAGTGCATATGCTTATGCTTATCCATATGCTTATAGTTAATGTAATACATACACATTAATTCATTGTCTCGTCATATTTTATTATGTTTCATTACTTCATCTCATCAAATGAAAACTGTAAAGTATGACTTCAATAAATGAGCTGTAATTTAACAGCCAGGGCAAACACAATTATGGGAATATTAGATTGCTCATGCAACTTTTGCTGCTAAATACGGTAGTTGAATGGTAAATTCGACATGCAGTCCGGACTTTCCAGCTAACCTTTAACTATAAAATAAGGATTGCATATTTTTTATTTTAAGTTCATCTTATAAAGAATCATTTCATTACGTGTTATGGATAAATATGAATAAAAAATATTTTTTTGTTTTTATTTTTTAAATTTTAAATAGCTGCAGATTTTATGATTCAAAATATAAAATATATCGGTTACAGCTCAAAGAAATTGAACGAACCCAAAACTTATAAAAATCGTAAAATATATAAATAGTTAAAGAAATTTGATGCGTGTTTAGTTTCAACAAATATATACATTTCTTTTTTTACTTTCAATTTAATAAAGAATTATAAATATTTCAAAAAACGTGTTTAATTATACAAATGGAAACATTTTCCAGAAAATGAAAATGAAAATAATTACTTCTTAAAAAAGGGTTGTATTTGGTTCATTAAAATATTTTCTTTTAAATTTTTATACAATATTTTCAAAAATATTTTAGAGAAAATAATAAAGTGTGTGAATTACTTAGTCAAATGTCTTCGTTTTGTAAAAAAAATGATAATATATTTTTCAAAAAAATTATATTTATTGAAATAGTTCTATTAAATGAATACCAACAAGAATTAATATGACTATGATTCATTAAACGATAAATAAATATATCGAATTTAAAAATAATCAACTTACACGTGGCCCAATCCTTTTATTGTTGTATTAATTTGTATAATATATTAAAATAAAGATATTTATTAATAAAGAAACTCAATTCATATATAACGTATCTTAAAGACTCGAAATAAAATAATATTATTAAAGTTGTCTTTTGGGCAATTTTTTATAAATTAACCGCATAATAATATCTAAAAACAATATAATGAAATGTTTACAAATGTATTTCATGGTGATTTTTTTTATAAAAATTCTAAATCACTACCACAAAATCGGTGCATACATCTACGCTAAACATACAACCGCTAATCAAAGGAGCACTTTTATCATAGATAGCTAAAAGCGCTGATAAATAAAAAGACGATGATAAAGGATGATCTTTATCACCACTACTCTTAGGGATGATAAAACCTTTTAATAAAACAATATTATTAATATAGATGCAATTATTATAGTTATATTCAAAGAATAATATTTATTTACATATATTAATTAAAAAATGCATGTTTATAATTAAGAGGTGCTAAAGGTTGCAGCGAAAGGTGGGGCGACGGATGGTGACGTCGACGTTTGAGGGGCGCAAATACTAAGACGACACCGATCCTGGCAGTAGCAGCAGGCGGGCAAGGTGCTGGTCTGAAGGCGGCGACAACAACGTTGAGGGGGTGCACGACGACTGCTACAGAGGCAGCATCGTTCCTGGCAGTTGCATGGCGGCGGGGGGGGGGGGGGGGGGGGTGCTAGACTGATGGTAGCGATTGTCGAATGACGATGGCGTCGTTCGGTCCGACTGTCATGTGTGTCAATGCGGCATGACGTCTGGTGAGTCAATGACAGGTAGACTGTTCATTGTTGATATGCAGGTGGCATGTTCGGTGACAACACATCTCTCCGGCAGTGCGTTTCAGATTGACCATGGTGGTTTGTTGGTTTTTGAAACATGATTTGTAAGAGTCTTTGGGCCGATATATAGTATGGGGGGTCTATGTGCCTATATAATGGGTGAGTTATCCCTTGGGGGGCTATGACCTGCCCACTGACCTGTGTAAGATGTGTGTGTTTCGATGTAATTGTAACCCTAATCACACACACACACACACACACATATATATACATATACTTATATATTAATATATATATATATAATCATATAAATATATTTATTTATAATTATAATTATAAATAAAAAATATTTATATATTGATAAATAATTTTATATAAAAAAAATTATCAAAACTATATTTGTCAAAATGTTTAATAGTTTATTTATATACATTGATTACAAAAATGTGTGTATAATTAAAATAAATATAATATATTAATATTTTATTTAAACAATTATATAATATATAAATGAATATATTTATTTAGATATATATATATATATATGTACATGTATAAGTGCATGTATGTGTGTGTATGTGTGTGTATATGTGTGTAGATGGGTATGTGTACATATGTATATTTGTAATTAAAATAAATGTTATGAATTCACTTTTTAATATTTTTGTCATTTATTTAATTTAATTTATCCATTTATTATTATACATTCATTAATAATGCTAAAAATATATTTAATCATTTTGTAATGAGGTGTTAATAAAGAGATGGAGGAAGGGGAGAGGCCTCTCATGTCGAACCCTAGTGATCCGCTCACCCTAAACCACCTGCGAAGCCTGAACCTCTACTCGTATCTCCCGATTCAGCATGATGTTTGGAAAAAATCGCATCATACAAGGAGAAGCAAATAAATTTGCGCAGGAGATTCAATGGGCTTCTCTTCATCTGTTGGTTTCTCAAGAGGTTCATTCACCTCACTATCGGTCAGGGTCTCTGTCACGACCCGTCCCAGTGTGGCCCGCGCCGCGACTCCCCAAGCCCGCCTACAATAGGCCAGAGGCTGGTAACTAGCACCGAGTAGACATATTACTAACATGAGAGGCATTGCCTAAGTATCTGTACACACACACATCTCCAAGCCCAAAATGCTAAAATGAAAGAAAACACTAGGGAACAAAATGCATGCATGCAACTAAGCTCAACCAACAGAGCACTACGGGAAGTAAAGTTGTAAAGACCCGTAAATTTCAAGGAAATTTTTTTCTTAATTTTCTTTTCAATTTTACAAGAACGCAGCTTCTGACGACACCGAATTCCGAGGCCCGGTGTGTCCGGAATCATTTTCTGAAGTTTGGCTGGGGTACGTTCAGTGAACGAACGAGCGGGTTTTTCTAACTTTTGAACCGGTGGTCGGAATCGAATTCTGAGGGCACCGATGGAATCGCAGCGCCGGTATTTGCTTAGAAACGCCTCTTCCGGAGTTGCGTGTGTTCGGTTGTGGTTTTTAATTTTTGGGTTTTAAGTTAAGAAATAAAATAAAGTTGTGCGCCAATTTTATTTCTATTTCACTTAAAGCCGCTTAAAGACCACTTCAAGCTGTTTAAGCTGAGTTGATGCGAATATGGTGCTATCCAAAAATATCCTACCCTCTTGGTAGGATATTTGTGAGGTGGGGCCCGCACGAGCCCCACCGTTTCTTTTCCCCTAAGTAACGCACCCGCGAAAACCCGTTTTTATGAAAGTCAACTGACGCGTTTTCTTAAATTCTTAACGCACCATTTAATTGGGCGGTTTTATTCGTTGAATTAATTCTATGAATTAATGGGTCGTTACTTATCTCTTTTTCGTTTGTTGGCATGTTAATAAAATAAGACCAACGTTTTTTCTCTTTAAGTGTTGTTCGTTGAGTGGATTTGACAAACCTCAAGTTCTTCATCCTTCTTCGCGAAGAACGCGAAGAACGCGAAGAATGCCGGCTTCCGACGAAGGGCGACGAAGAACGCCGAGCCCTCGGAGATCGACGACGCGACGCCAAGTACCGCGACGCCGACGGTTCTTCTTCCGCGACGTTCTTCCGCGACAATCCAACCCCGCGACAACCTTCGATCGACAACGACAAGGTAGGGGGTTGCACTTATTTTAAATCTCTTTGTGGGTTATAACAACATCACATATTTAATTATTATTAATTAAATATGTTGTTTCTTGATCCTCGGAGATCGTCGAAGCGACGCCCTTCCGCGACGATGCGACGCCCTTCCGCGACGCGACACTCCACTTGTTCCGCGACGGTCAATTCCGCGAAGAACGCGCGTGCGACGACTTGACGAGGTAGGGGTTTTAGTTGGAATGATTTTACCCCTTTTATTCCGGGGGTGTTTCCGTTCAAAACAAAGAACCCGGTTTCATAAGAACAATTTTAATTTATTTAAAATTGTTTTCTTGTGTTGAATATTTCTCCCGACTGTTATTATCTAACGCGGAGGGTGCGGGCCAAACAAACACGGCCCGACAACCCTCCACAATTCTTCCTTGTTGTGCGGATTTGGCGGGCGACGACAAAATGTGCCGCAGAGGCGATTTAATGATCCCGCAGTGAAGAACGGAACCCGGGAGGAACAGCGGCGCAGACGGGAAGGAAATCGGACCACCGGAGCAACTCCGGTGGCCCGCGGAAGCTTCCGCCGGTGCCCATCGCGCCGTCGGGAAAACCTCGCCGCGGCTGAAGCCGCGGCGGCGAGGCGGTTCCGCGGCCGCGCGGAATCGCGGTTCAGGGACGCGGCGGCCCGACCGCGTCCGAGTGATCCAAGGCGGCCCCCCGCGGGGGCCGCGGTGTTGCCACGCGGGGGCATGCGCGCCCCCCGCGTTGCTCGGCCGCTCGGCCGAGCCGGGCCGCGCCCTGGGCGGGCCGGACCGGGTCCAGCCGGGTCGGACCGGGTCGGGTCGACCCGGTGCGGTCGACCCAGGGGGGGTCGGGCCGGGTTGGCCTGGGCCCAGACCCTTCGTTTTCGGTTTTTTTGCTCGTAACTTGAGCTACGGGCCTCCGAATGACGCGCCGTCAGCGGCAACACGATCCTTGGATCAAGACGGTCGTTTCGGTATACTGCACTCAAGGTTTAGGAATACTTTAGGTTCGGCCGGGATGGTTTGTACACGAAACCAACCGGGCCCTCGGAGCGGAAACGCTCATATCTTGAGTTTCGGAGGTCCGATTGACGTGCCGTTGACTTTGTTGAATTCCTCTAAGTGAGACGGATCTTTTGGCTCACTCTGCCCGAGGTTTGGACGCAGGTGGAGTACGGTCGAGTTGGTTTTGCCTTAAAAACCAACCGGGCCCCTGGGACGAAAAAGCCAATAACTCTCAGACCGGGCGTCCGATTGACGCGCCGTCTGCGACGTGAAGTTCCTGTTGACGATACAGAACTTTTGGATACATCAACTATGGACCTTGTGTCAGTTGATGTATCAGCCTCTCGGCTCGTGGAGCGGACCCTCCCGAATGAGCTTGCTGTGTGCGGGAACCCTAGTGCTGGCTGCGACTTCGACGACGACGACTGTGCAGAGATCCTCAGTGGACTGCGACAATGAAGAATGCTGGTCTTGTATCCTATGTGGGTCCCAGCTGTGCTGGTCTTGTATCCTATGTGGGTCCCAACTTAGATGATTCAGTGCTGGTCTTGTATCCTATGTGGGTCCCAGCATAGATGAATCAATGAAGAGTGCTGGTCTTGTATCCTATGTGGGTCCCAGCTGTGCTGGTCTTGTATCCTATGTGGGTCCCAACTTAGATGATTCGGTGCTGGTCTTGTATCCTATGTGGGTCCCAGCATAGATGAATCAATGAAGACAGCTGGACTTGTATCCTAAGTGGGTCCCAGCTTAGATGATTCAGTATCTATATCTGATCATCCCTTTCACCTTTTCGACGATGTATACTTGTGTGAGCTGAATCCTGTGTTACTCTCCTTTGTGGATTGTGTTGAACTATCCTGTGTGGATTTACTGTTTACTTTCCTTTGTGGATTGTGTTGAGCTATCCTATGTGGATTACTTTTGCTCTCCTTCGTGGATTGTGTTGTGCTATTATGTGTGAGTATACGTTTTGCTTTCCTGTGTGGATTGGGTTGTGCTTGGGCTCGGATGTTGGAGCCGAACGAGAATTGATGACTTAGGTATATGTATGGGCATATATCTAAGCAGTGTCGGTTGTAACTTCGTGATTGTATCTTTCCTTTGTGGTTTATCCTTTGTGGATTTCGGGAGACCTTTGGGGGTCTCGGGGTCCCTACTGAGTAGCTTATACTCACCCATGCACGGGCTATGCCCGCACTTCGTTGTGTTGGTTGCAGACGACGGACAGTGCTGATCGTGGTGGAGGCTTGCGGAGCAGGACGGTACCTGGAGGTGGACCACTGGGCGGGACGTACTCGGAGCGGACGGCTCGACGCTGCGGCTTTTCTTTTCAGTTGCTGTTTTCCCCTTTCAGTTGTACTTTACAGTTGAGCTTGTATTTCCGGCCCCTTTTACTTTCAGCACAGCTTGTTACAGTTTTTACTTAGTGTTTACTCTTTCCGCTTGCTTACTCTGTGATGATTGTTTACTTTACAAAGACAATGCCTTCCCTGTTATCGGGATTTACGCCTTGGTGCTAGTCGCCAGCCCCTGACCTTTAGAAGGTGGGCTTGGGGTAGTCACGACACGGGCCCTGAGGACGGGTCGTGACAAAAGTACTGGAAGTAAACTGGGCCAGAATACAAGCCCACAAAAAGGCTGAAAACTAAAAAGTCCAACCTGTAAACACAAAGAGGTACTGGGACTGCTGCTCGTAGCCGTAGGAACACCTCGGCCTGTGGGGAAACTCAGAAAGCTCGGTCCTGTCCTGGTCCGCCCTGGACTCTTTCAAAAGGCTACTCGTTTGCACAAGACACGACACGTGCAGACAAGGCCCGTGCATGGGTGAGTATAACAATACTCAGTAGAGGACCCCGAAAAACCACAAAGCAATACACAAAAGAAAGGTACAGTCAGCTCTACATAGTATATGTCTACTGAACATATAATAGGAGAACACAATTCAAATATTCTCAAAACTCAGACCCATAGTCTAGAGGCAAGTCACACAACCGCATACCCTCTCTAGGGATTCAGTTTGAAGGTTCCACAAAGCACTCGTCCAGGAGAACTCACTCCACGAGTCTGATAGCCTTGATGACGTCCGTCCGAGAAGCATTATTCGTCGGAAAAAGTCATGAGAGATAGATACATTCATTATGGGAGAACACACTCTTGAGTGGGGAAAGATCACGATACATAGATTCACTCATTACGGGAGAACACACTCCTGAGTGGGAAAAATCACGATACACAGATGAGGATCACTGCTAGGGCCATGGCGGATACCGCGACTCATCCAGATTCACCTGTTAGGTAGAAGATCAATGCTCGGTGGAGTTGGTCACGTCGATGCCTAACTCCACCTAGGGTCAAGAATGGATAGAGGATCTCGCTCCGAGCCTCTCGGAGGGATGCCTGACTCTATCACAGAAAGTCCTCCTGAAGGGATCATACTCCTGTATTAGGGAACAATGCCTGACCTTCAAGGGAACGAGAAGAAGGAGCACTAACCCAAACGAAACATGTCTAAGATACGGTGGACGGGAAGATCAAGCCATGTATAGAAAAGTACATGACATGTAGAAAGGTCACACGCCGTGTCCTCTGACCTCGAGTACTGCCCATGTACAACGGCCCGTGTCGCTAGGCTGGTCATGAAAAACGAAACTACACGACATGTAAAAAGATAACACACAGTGTCTAAGTATTTGAGGTCCGCCCCGTGTACGCTGTCCATGTGCCCGTACACAGTCTCAACCCATGTACGCCAACCCGTGTAACTGGTACACAGGGTAACCCGTGTTACTGGCCTTGCCTGGCCGGGTGGTGGAGTACACGACCATGTACCCCATCCATGTCCGTGTATCGCCCGAGATACACGCCGAGCTTCAGGGAAAGTTCAACACGCCCTGTAACTGGGGTCACACGCCGTGTGATACCTATCTGACCCCCGAAACCCTAGCCACCGCCGTCGGTACTACACGATGTGTTTTTCGGAAGTACACGTCGTGTATTCTAGAATTTTCCAGAATCGATGCTTCTCACCAGCACGCCTCCCATGACGCCTTGATCTTTGTTCTGATGGTCCGATCGTCACGAAACTCCAGATTCTAGGTCGCCCTGACATCCCGAAGTCGTCTCTGTTGTTTTTGGGCCTCCGATCATCCCCGAAAACACGTTTTGATCCACCTGCATGAATAATGGTCGAAGAACGGTCTTTCCCGACCCGGTCCGATTCATCATCCACTATCGTCATCGCACCTCCGCTAGGTCGTCATGATGTCGGATCTTCAATTTGGGATCATTGCGTCGCAAAACAAATCTGTAATGATCCGTTGTTCGTCGCCCTACGAAGAACGCGAAGAACGCACGAGGAAAAGGAATGGAGAATAAATCCAATAAACAAAATCAAGGAACGAACCTCCACCATCGTTCTTCACGACGTTGATCCGCTCCCGTTAGTAAAATCAAACATAGCATAAATCAAAAACAATTAAACTTGGATTTAATTCCCCGAGATCAATCCAATAAAACCCTCCCGGAAGAACGTACGAATCCACAGATCAACTTGTTCGTGGTTGATCCACGTTCATCATTTAAGTTCAGAAACGGGGAAAAGAGAATTGAAATAACAACCCCTACCTGGAGAAGGGATCGATCACTGACGAAGGGGTCATGCTGTCATCGTCTTCGAGATCCTTCAACTTTGTTGGCGCAGCGATTCACGACTTTGATTCGTCGTCGATCATTGCCGAGAGTTCTCTCCAAGGTTCCAAGATTCCACCAGAGTTTTCTCTTAACCTTTTCCAATGAGAAACATATAATTAACCCATTAAAAATGGGGAGCATGTTTCATCATTTCATCACGCTACGGCATTAATGAGTCAAGTTGTCATTTCTGGGTCATTATGACATGACATTAAATATTGAAACAGCTTCCCCATCGTTGCAGTGCAATGGATGTTTCCAAAAAGAAATAAAATAAACTTTGCGAACTTATTTTATTTTATTTTACTAAAAACGTCCGAAAATTAACTTTTTTCCTCGACCCGCACCGGTTGAGGTTAGACTCATTCTTAGGTAAAGTCGTCGTCTCGGATGCAACAATGCTCTCAGATTTTTAATTCGGGTATCTGTTTGGAAACTGCCACAACCGCGCACATATGCCGACTCACTTAACTTAAAGAAGTTCAAACCACTATTCCGAAATCACCGAGCCTCAGAATGATGTGCGGTCTCTGTTCCTAGTCTCATAATAATTCCATATAATATTTAAAAATAATACACGGAAAACTTGAGACATTACATTCTCCCCACTTTGGGGCTTTACGTCCCCGAAAATCCAAAACAATGTTACTCAAAAAGATGTGGGTACTGGGCACAGATCTGAGCCTCCTGCTCCCACGTGCTCTCCTGAAGATTCCCGTGCTGCCACCGAACGCACACCAATGGAATTGATTGCCCACAAAGGATCCTCTCCTGTCGATCCTTGATCTCCACCGGGTACTCAGTAAAGGTCACTCCATCCTCGATGTCCAGCTCGCCCCATCCGATGACGTGTGATGGGTCATGCACGTACCTCCTCAGCTATGACACGTGAAAGACATCATGTACCCGATGCAACTGCGGTGGCAGAGCAAGGCGGTATGCCACCTCCCCAACTCTGCGCAATATTTGAAAAGGTCCTATGAACCTCAGAGATAGCTTGCCTCCTTGGCCAAACCTCTGTAACCCTCATCGAGGTGATACCCAAAGAAAGACGTGGTCCCCCTCCTTAAACTCTAGGGGCATCCATCATCTATCAGCATATGACTTCTGCCGGCTCTGTGCAGTCTTCATCCACTCTCGGATGATCTTCACCTTCTCGGTGGTAGCTCACACCAACTCTGGACCCATGAGTGCTGACTCTTCGGGGTCGGTCCAACAAAGCAGTGACCGAAAGGGTCTCCCATACAAGGCCTCGAACGGAGCCATACCAATGGTGGAGTGGTATCTATTATTATACGCAAAATCCACCTTTGGTAGGTGGTCCTCCCAACTACAACCGAAGTCCAAGATACAAACCTGTAACATATCATCCAGAACCTGAATGGTCCTCTCCGTTTGACCATCGGTCTGGGGATGGAACACCATGCTCAAGCGTAGCTGAGTCTCAAAAGCCTCCTACAATACCTTCCACAACTGGGATGTGAAGCGGGAATCTCTATCTGAGACTATTGTCAAAGGGACACCATGAGGCCGAACTATCTCCTACACATAGAGGCATCCCAATATTTCTATGGAACTCTGCTCCCTAATAGCTAGGAAGTGGGCTGAATTGGTGAGTCGGTCAACAATAACCTAGATGGAATCATGCCCCTTGGATGTCTGTGGTAATCTTGTCATGAAGTCCTTAGATATTCCATCCCACTTCCACTCTAGAACTTCCAGGGGTGAGATAATCCCACTGGAACCTGGTGCTTAGCCTTCACCTGTTGGCATGTAAGGCATTGAGAAATGAACTCTGCTACTGCCTTCTTCATGCCTGACCACCAGAACTGTCATCGGAGATCCTGGTACATATTTTCCACTCCAAGATGTACCACCAAGGGGGATGTCTAGAACTCCCTTAGGACCTCTTCCTGCAACACTACTGGTACAACAGTGTGCCCTTTGAAACGAAGTACGTGCTCCCCACCTTGCGAATATCCATAAGGAGCATGTCCTATGGATAACTGAGCACGTAAAGATTCACATTTGACATCCCCAAGCTGTGACTCCCTAAATCACTGTAAGAGTGGAGGGGTGACAACCATCGACTGTAGGTAAGCTGTATCCTCTCCATCCATGAGGGATAACTGCAACGTGGCTAACTTCTCTGTCGCCTCACTCAACAACTATGAGCTCGACCTTCTACTAAGAGAATCCGCTACCTTGTTCCCATTCCCAGGAGTATAGATGATCTCGAAATCATAATCCTAGAGGAACTCTATCCAACGCCTCTACCTCAGATTCAGATCCTTCTATGAGAATATGTACTTGAGGCTCTTGTGGTTAGAGTAGACGATGAACCACTCACCCATAAGGTAGTGTCGCCACATCTTCAATGCGAAGACTACCGCTGGCAACTCGAGATCGTGGGCCGCATAGTTATGCTCATGTGGCCTAAGATGACACGAACCATAAGAAATCACTGATTGTCTCTGCATCAGGACAAAAACAAGCCCAGTCCCTGATGCGTCACAAAAAACTACGTACTCGACACCCTCCTCCGACAATCTCAAGATTGGGGCGCTCGTTAGACTCTGTCTCAACTGCTTGAAAGCCTGCTGTCACTTCTCCTTCCACATGAAGGGTTTCCCCTTCCCAGTAAAGTCTGTCATCAGTGCTAATATTCAAGAGAAATCAGGAATGAATCTCCGGTAATATCCTGCCAACCCAAGGAAGCTTTGCACCTCCGTCACGCTCCAAGGTGGCTCCCATGCTAACACTACCTCCACCTTGGATGGGTCCATATCTACTCCATATACTGAGATGACATGTCCCAGAAAGTGGACCTCCTGAATCCAGAACTGGCACTTTGAGAGATTCCCATAAAGCTGGTGCTCTCAAATTACATCTAAAACCATCCACAGGTGTCTCGCATGCTCCTCCTCTGACACCGAGCACACAAGGATGTCGTCGATGAAGACCACTATGAACTGGTCCAAGTACAGTTTGAAGATCCGGTTCATCAATCCCATGAACACCGTGGGGGCATTTGTCACGCCGAAAGGCATCACCAAGTACTCATAGTGACCGTAGCATCATCTGAAAGCCGTCTTCAGTATATCCTCATTCCGTACTCGTAACTGGTGATAACCTGATCGAATGTCAACCTTCGAGAATCACTATGCCCATCTTAGCTGATCTAATAGGTAGTCAATTCTCAGTAGTGTATACTTGTTATTCACCGTCACCTGATTCAGGAACTGATAATCCACGCACAACCTCAGACTTCCATCTTCCTTCTTGGAAAACAAGACTCGGGCCGCCCAGGGTGAAATGCTGGGTCTCACAAAACCCTTGCTTTGCAAATCCTCCAACTGCACCCTCAGTGCGCAGAGCTCTACAGAATCCATCCGATATGTTGATGAAGAAATCAGTGTCGTCTTGGGGTGTAAGCCGATGCAGAAGTCGATTTCCTAGCGGGGAGGTAGTCCTGGAACATCTTTGGGAAAGACATCCTCGTACTCCACCACTACTGTTGGGAACTTGGATCTCATCACATCCACTGCTCCAAGGGAAAGGCTGGCCAACTCATGAGTGACCGGCTACACCCTCCAATGCATGAGCCCATTTTGTGCTGCCTGGGTCTCCTTTTCTCTGATAAAGGAAAAACTCATTCAATCAATGTTGACACACCACACTCTTTGCCTAAAACATTCAATCTGGGCATGGACCGAAGATAACCAATCCATACCTAGAATGACGTCGTAAGGCCTCGACGCTAAAACCAAGAGGTTCCAACTGAAACTCTCACCTCCAAGGGTAATATCACACTGTCTTCAAAGGTGCGTGATCGTCAAGTCTCCTCCCATAGGTGTCTCCAAGCGTAAGGATCGAGTAAACGAATCTACCAGAATCTCAAGGTTTTGTACAAGACATGTGGCAATGAAGGAATGAATGAATCCTATGTCTATAAGTACAATGACTAAGGTAGAGAAGACAGAGATCGTACCTCAGATCATCCTTGGATCCCCTGGGTCGTACGCCTCGACCGCATGCAGTTGTCCCTGCCCCTATCCTCCAGCTCCCTGAGCCTGGTGTGGACCTCCTGGGGGTGGTAGTGGAAGTAAGTCAAAGCGTCTACCACCACCTGTAGCTCTCCCTGCTCCTTTGCCACATACGCTGCCTAGCGGGTTTGTCTACTCCACTCTCTGCCTCTACCTCAATGGTCCATCCACCACTTACCTGTCAGCATATTGATGGGTCGGACTATCTCTAGTGAGATGTCCCCTACTGTCGCACTCATAGAACCGCTACTCCCTAGGATGACCGGATCCAGCCTGAGAGCCCTGGACTGTCGAATTCCTATCCTGGGTCCTCCTATGATGTCTCCCATATCCAGATCCCTGTGTCTGACAACAGCTCCCCGCTGTTGAGGTCTCTGGACCTGTCTGCTTGCTGCTGACTGCCAGTGGATGTCTATGCTTTTCCAAGAAGCTCTTTATCACTAAGGCCCACTCGAGCATTCCAGTATAAGTCAAAATGCATAGAGGCACAACACTAGCTCAGATGTCTCATCGTAGACCTCACTCGAAGGTCCAAGATATGAAGTACTGATCCCTGACTATATCCATTGAGTACTTGACGAGGTTGGTGAACCTCGATGAATAGTCAGCTACCGTCAAACTACCCTACTGAAGCTGAAGAATCTCCTGGATGCATACTGCTATCAGCGTAACCGGAGAGAACTCCTCCCTGAAGAGTTACTCAAACTTCATTCACAAAAGAGTATCCTCATTATGAGTCTGTGTGGTCAGACTCCACCATCATCCCGTCGAACCCTGAAGAAGGCTTGCTCCTAGGATCACCATCTGGTCCGATGGTGTCCTCACTATACAGAAAAATCTAGTCACCACCTCAAGCCAGTCCTTAGCCACCTGAGAGTTGGGATCTCCTTGGAACCTGAGGGGTCTCTATCTCTAGAGCTCATGGAGCGCGCTTAGCCTACGCCCCTCGTCGGTTGGTACTTCAGGTACCACAGGCTGCTCTACTGGTGGTGGTATAGCAAGTGCACCACCTGGAGGCAACTCCTGGAGAACTGGTCCCTGTATTGAAGCCTCATCACTGAGGGGGTCATCCTCATGATCATGCTGCTGAATCCTAGCGGGTATACATCATGGAGGCATCCTGTAAGGAAACAAGATATACCATGGTTAATGAGTATATCTGGATAGATGACACAAAGGACATGGAAAACACAACCCATTACTATATGATGCATATACCATGATTTTATTTCCACGAAACTAGTGTTTTCATGTACCGAGTCGAAAAGCAGGTTATCAGAGTCCTGGTGTATGGATACATCAGCCGCCCGCACCAACACTGGAGTCTCTAGCCCGAAAGCTGAGCTTGAAACACTTAAAACTGTTGCCCCAAACCAATCTCACAGACTCTTGGTCCTAAGATAGAACCGACCACCTCTGATACCACTCTTTCACGACCCATCCTAGTGGGGACCACTTCGTGACTCCCCAAGCCCGCCTCCAATAGGCCAGGGGCTGGTGACTAGCACTGAGTAGGAATATTACTAACATGGGAGACATTGCCTAAGTACCTGTACACACACACACATATCCAAGCCCAAAATAATGAAATGAAAGAAAACACTAGGGAAAAAATGCATGCATACAACTAATCCCAACCAACAGAGTACTACGGGAAGTAAAGTACTAAAAGTAAACCGGGCCAGAATACAAGCCCACAAAAAAACAAGAGCCTGAAAACTACAAAGTCCAACCTGTAAACACAAAGAGGTACTGGGACTGATGCTCATAGACATAGGAACACCTCGGCCTCTGGGGAAACTCAGAAAGTTCGGTCCTCTCCTGGTCCACCCTGGACTCTATCAAAAGGCTGCTCATCTGCACAAGACACGACACATGTGGGCAAGGCCCGTGCAGGGGTGAGTATAACAATACTCACTATAGGACCCCAAAAAACCACAAAACAATACACAAAAGAAAGGCACATTAAGCTCTACATAGTATATGTCTATTGAACATATAATAGGATAACACAATCCAAATATACTCAAAACTCTGACCCATAGTCTAGAGACAAGTCACACAACCACATACCCCCGCTAGGGATTCAGTTCGTAGGTTCCACAAAGCACTTGTCCGGGAGAAATCACTCCATGAGTCTGATAGCTCTGATGACGTCCGTCTAAGAAGCAATGTTCATCGGGAAAAGTCACAAGAGATAAATACACTCATTACGGGAGAACACACTCCTGAGTGGGGAAATATCACGTTACATAGATTCACTCATTATGGGAGAACAGACTCCTGAGTGGGAAGGATCATGATACACAGATGAGGATCACTGCCAAGGCCATGGCGGATATCGCGACTCATCCAGATTCACCTAATAGGTAGAGGATCAACGCCCGATAGAGTTGGTCACATCGATGCCTGACTCTACCTAGAGTCAATAATAGATAGAGGATCTCACTCCGGGCCTCTCAGAGGGATTCTTGACTCTATCACAAAAAGTCCTGATGAAAGGATCATACTCCTGTAGCAGGGAATGATGCCTAACCTTCAGGGGAACGCGAAGAAGGGGAACTAAACCAAATGAAACATGTCCAAGATATGGTGGACAAGAAGATCAATCCATGTACAAAAATGTACATGGCATGTAGAAAGGTCACACGCCGTGTCCTCTGACCCTGGGTACTACCCGTGTACAACGACCCGTGTCACTAGGATGGTCATGAAAAATGAAACTACACAACGTGTAAAAAGATAACACGTCGTGTCAAAGTATCTGGGGTCCACCCCGTGTATGCTGTCCATGTGCCCGTATATGGTCTCAACCCATGTACACCAACCCGTGTAACTGGTACATGTGGTAACCCGTGTTACTGGCCTTTCCTGGCCAGGTGGTGGAGTACACGGCCGTGTACCCCATCCGTGTCCGTGTATCGCCTGAGATATACGCCGAGCTTCAGGGAAGGTCCAACACAACATGTAACCGGGGTCACACATCGTGTGATACCTATATGACCCCAAAAACCCTAGCCGCCACCGCTGGTACTACAGGACGTGTTCTTCAGAATTGCACGCCGTGTATTCTGGAATTTTCCAGAATTGATGCTTCTCGCCAGCGCGCCTCCTGTGATGCCTCGATCTTCATTCTGACGGTCCTATTGCCATGAAACTCTAGATTCTAGGTCACCCCGACGTCCCTAAGCCGTCTCCATTGTTTTCAGGCCTCCGATCAGCCCCAAAAACACGTTTTAATCCACCCCACATGAATAATGGTCTAAGAACAGTCTTTCCCGATCCAGTTCGATTCGTCGTCCACTATCATCATCGCACCTACGCTAGGTCATCATGATGTCAAATCTTCAATTTTGGATCGTTGCATCGCAAAACGAATCCGCAATAATCCATTGTTCTTCACCCGATGATGAACGCGAAGAACACACAAGGAAAAGGAATGGGGAAGAAATCCAATAAACAAACTCAAGGAATGAACCTATGTCATCATTCGTCACGGTGTTGATCCGCTCCGGTTAGTAGGATCAAACATAGCAGAAATCAAAAACAATTCAACATGGATTTAATTCCCTGAGATCAATCAAATAAAACCCTCCTGCAAGAACGTACGAATCTGCAGATCAACTTGTTCGTGGTTGATCTACATTCGTCGCTTAAGTTTAGAAACGGGGAAAAGAGAATCGAAATAACAACCCCTACCTGGAGAAGGGATCAATCGCTGATGAAGAGGTCATGCTGCCATCATTGTCGAGATCCTTCAACTTTGTTGGTGCAATGATTCACGACTTTGATTATTCACTGATCATTGCCGAGAGTTCTCTCCAAGGTTCCAAGATTCCACCAGAGTTTTCTCTCAACCTTTTCTAACGAGCAACATATGATCAACCCATTAAAAAGGGGAATCATGTTTCAGAATTCCATCACGCTACAACATTAATGAGTCAAGTTGTCATTTTCGAGTCATTATGACATGACATTAAATATTTAAACAGCTGCCCCGTTGTTGTACTGCAATAGATTTTTCCAAAAAAATAAATAAAATAAACTCTGCGAACTTATTTTATTTTATTTTACTAAAAACGTCCGAAAATTAACTTTTTCCCTCAACCCATGCCGATCAAGGTTAGACTCATTCTTAGTTAAAGTCATCGTCCTAGACACAACGATGCCCTCAAATTTTTAATCCAGACATCCATTTGAAAATTGCCACAACCATGCACATATGACGACTCACTTAACTTAAAGAAGTTCAAACCACCATTCTGGGATCACCAGGCCTCAGAATGATGTGCCGTCTCTGTACCTGGTCTCATAATAATTCCATATAATATTTAAAAATAATACATAGAAAACCTGAGACATTACAGTCTCACAACGAATCATCCAAAAGGGCTCCATTGCACATGTATTGGCTTCAGATCACTACTACATATAGTGCTTTTAAAAGCGATAGAAAACATTTTTAATAGCGCTAGAAAAACATTGTTAATATCATTGAAGATAAAGGGGGGATGGGGTCCCCTTTAACTATGCTGATAAATGATTTCCTTTATCCATGCTAAAAAAAGTGCTGATAAAGTGTAACATCCCGTTACCTTGGTCGGGTATGTTTTTCTTTTTTCTAAGTCCCCTTTTTAGTTAAAAAGTCCTTAAAAGTATTTAGAGGTTTTTTTATAGAATTACCGCAGTCTGAAGAATAGGTACATGCTGCGAACCTGAAGTACACGCTGTGTACTTGGAACTGGTTTCAGGTCGTGAATGGGGAGATCATGTCGTGTGTTGGTACAAGTCATGTACCTAAAGTACATGTTGTGAATGGTTTAAATATAACATCCCAGGTAAATAATGAGTAATACATTTTCATATTTATTATTATTTGTGAATTAAATATTAATTTTACTTTAAAGGGGATGCTATGTTTGATGGCTTACCCAATACGCAACAACAAGTTTCTTTGAAATCTTACGTTGCACACTAATAATATAATATTATTATTTTAAATGGTAGTTAACGCCTAGTCGTTGTATTGGTATAAATGAATATAAATAACTACAATATGATTATACATGTTTTTTAAATGTTTTTACATTTATCTAATAAAATTTAGAGTCTTAAAATGTGAATGAATCTAATTTTAAGCATAATTTACTTTAAAAGGTTGATTTATCGCTTTTTGATGGAGAACCCTCTTTAAATCTAGTTTTGATCACTTTTATATGTTATTTTTGATAAAATAAAATTCTTATTTAGAACCGGGAGATCAAAATTAACTTTGGGTAAAATTTTAGTATTTTTCTGATAAAATTCAGTTTTTTGATGAATAGTGAAAATACTGTATTTTTATTCAAAACTGCCTTTTAATATAATTTATTTATATAGTTAGATTATATTTTTAATTGGTTTTAAAGTGTAATTAGATTATATTTTTACCATTTAATCCAATGGTGGTAATTGTAATTAATTTTACTTTGAAATTGGACATAAACAAGTGTCAATCTTTTGATAGTTATTGTTTCTTAAAAACACGCTATTTGTTTTGACAACGAGAATTAATTTTAAATTAATTAATGTAACTTCTATGTTTTTAATTTGGTAAAATAGACATAATTTTTGAATTTGTAATATCAAATATAGCTTAGGCTGAATTTTTGGTATTTTTATGAAAAGCTTCAAATTTTGATGAATAGTGAAACCACTTAGTAGTAGTTAAAAAAACCGACTTTTTCATTTAAATGAAATTTTACCGCTTCTGTGAATTGAATTTTGAAAATCCTACATACATGGTTGTTATTAGTAAGTAAAATGTGGTTCAATAATATGAAAATAATTTTTGATGAATAGTAACTTTTGCCTTTTATTTACCGCGGTTAAAGGTAAATAGGGTAATTCAAGGTAAAAAGAATATGATAATAATACCAAATTACCTTAACACTTGTCCTAACCTTATTTTATTAGTCATGACCGACGATGGTAATCTTTGGGTATATTTTGGGACCCCATAGAGCCACTTAAGAGTGATAATGACACTTTAGATTAATTCATTTAATGTAAAGGAAAAAATGACAAAAAAAATATCTTTTAGTAAATTAATTGTTAAATGGGGTTATATAAGTTATATTTTTTAATATAAATATTAATTGGAAATATAAAAATATTTCCTAAATCATGGTATTTTTTTTATAATTTTTAGACAACTAATAAATTAAATTATTTATGACATAATAATGATGCAGTATATAACTCATTAATAAATGATTTAAATAAATAAGATTATAATGATTAAAATATTATCTAAAACCTGTCCAATTCCTATTGGATGATATTATTTCTACTATGAGTCATCTTATATTTTAATTTAATGATTTTTGGACCTTTAGAAACCGAATATCATTATATAATAAAATAATATTTTCACACTTTCCTAAA
The DNA here is from genome assembly GCA_963277665.1 of Viscum album. Taxonomy (NCBI): domain Eukaryota; kingdom Viridiplantae; phylum Streptophyta; class Magnoliopsida; order Santalales; family Viscaceae; genus Viscum; species Viscum album. The sequence continues at coordinate 331,022,458 of OY728164.1, forward strand.
GAGCCCCTCCTCCCCCTTATAAAATAAGACCATTTATAACCAATTAACCACAGCTCTCAATCCCCTTGGATCATAAAAACTATGCCCAAATAATCTCTCAAGATCACCCTATTCCTCCTAGAATCCTTACCTTAGGCAGAAGGCACTTCAAGAGGTCCTTTTGGTTCAAACCAAAGGAAGTTACCCAAATTAAAGGTAACAATTTCTCTTAAATTCTTTTGTTTTATTTTACTTCTCCAACCCCCTAAACTATTTTTATTCCTTTATTTAATAACAAAACCAGTATCATAAATATACTAGGATTTTTTTATAATAAGTATTCTAACTACACTTACACACACCTCCATCTAATGGGTGAAGAACATACTGTTTCTATGGATGACAAACTAACGCTTCACGAAACGATGATTGTTCGATTATCTCCTACCGCCTCTCATGGTAGCCATTAATATGGAAATATATTTATATATGATATATATTATGTTTATGTTTTCTTTATGATTCTGTATTTTTATTTTATAGCATACCTTTATGGTTTCCATTATGTGGAAACGCAATAATTTCATTTGAGCAAGTGCAGACTACCGCCCCCTCAAAGTGATATGTCTCATTAATTCCATATGTGGGGAGTATAAAGGATAGAGTTAATTATATTATATATGATACTATAATTATAATATACTTATGTATCATTATGTTTTAATTCCATTAAAATACAAAATAGAATTGAAAGTAGCGTTCATGCGTACGTACGGCTTACTGTCTCCATGAACGGTGCATTTCATTTATTAACTCCAAATGACATGGAATATTATAAATACATATACACTGGATATATATGATATATATGATATATAAAACATGTATGTAATTCTATAGATAATGGAATTTTGACCACATGGACAAATTGTAATTATAACAAGTTCATTTTTGACTCAAGTTCCGAACATCGATAAAATATCCAATATGAACTCAAATAATTAACTAGTTGTTATAGAAAGATAATAAGTAATATAGAATGAATAATAAAATTTAAAAATTTTCTTAATTAAGTAGAGATTAACTTAAGTTTATTATTCAAGAATAACACAGAACATACGAGTCAAGTAGGACACGAAGTAAAGGATTTTCTTATCTCACTTTTAATTCTGTGAGATTTCCATTGTTCTCCACTTATTCATTGCATGTGGTGTATTGTGTACTGAAATTTGATATATATTATAATGATTCTCATTATATTCATGGTATTTTGTGATTCATTTGGTGGTTATTAACTTTTGGTCATATGACTCAGTTGATTACAACGTGGTAAAGGGTTTTATCTCACTTTTTATTCCTGTGAGATTCATGCTATATTTGTCACTATTTCCTTTGATTGGTGTATGTAATGCCCATGATTCTACTCTTTGTGTAATATAATTTCATTTATGTGTATTTACATCTACATTTTATGGTCCTTATTTCATGTGGCATATGTTTTGTAAGTTACCAAATCGATAAGAGAACCTTTAACCCTCCTCTTTTTAAAAGACTTCTTGTTGTTATGTCTTTTAATTCACATATTATTATGTAGGAATATGTTCTTCTATATCCTTATTGATGTAAATTTTGTGTCTAAGTGATGATATATCCTTTTTATCTCATCAAATCATTTTCTGAATTTTAAAGTGACGCCATTAGGCTTTCAAATTTTTGCAAGATAACTTCTTAACCCAATTTCAATTCTTTGGGTTAAACTTGTACTTATTGAATATGTCATCATATGAATATGTGTGAATGACCTATAATTGTTTTAAACTTGATATCCACTTATATTGGGTGTATTTATATTTTTCACACATAATAATGTGATTGATTTATCCTTAATTTAAGGATACTATCTTTATAAGGTATTTCATCTCAATTTACATTTCCATTGAGTCTTCATTATTGTTATGCACAAATTCACTATTATATGGTGTATATACTATCCTTTTTCATATTATATCACAAATCCCTTTATTCTCATGATATTATAAAGTTCATATTAAATGTTATTCCTCAATTATTTGTATTAAAGAGTCTCTCATTTTGTTAAAAACTCTTTAACTAAAATATCATTTTAAATGTTTTAAAGATTTATTATTCTAAATAATTATCTTTAATGTCCATGTTTTAAAAAATGGTTTTGATTATTTATTTATATGGACATTAATTTTTTAAAATTATAATTCCTTTAAAATATTCAAAGTGCTACGGGACACTTTGATTCAAAAATCTATTTTTAAATGGTTTATGAAAATGGAATGATTATTTCAATATCTTGAAATTACCTCTTTTGATTTAAAATGAAATTTTATTAGTGAAATGTTTATATTTTCAATATTTTATGTGTTATGATGGTACTTGGACATTTTATGGGTGGTTACGTGATAAACCATATGACGGGTGGTGCCGTGATAAACCAGGACGAGTGGTTACGTTATAACCTCTAATGCATTGGGTATGGAAGTTGGCCATATGACTATTCCATTTAGTGATATGTGTGGAAGTCGACCGTATGATTATTCCATTTAAGTATGTTTATGTCCCAAGTTACCTTTATATGTTATGCGTTTTTATATGGGTTTTATGGTAATCTTTTGGTTACAAAAGGGTAAGTAGTGATATTTTATTCAGTTAATAGTATTTACTAATTCATAAAGGTGAAAAGTATTAATTATGTTAAAGTATTCATGGATTAATTATTGTTTTGAAAAACTAACAATTTTCCTTCTTTGTGTATCCCTTACTGAGATTTTTATGCTCATCCCAAGTTTTTGAAATGTTTTTCACAGGACATAAAGTGGAATAGGGTCATAGATGGGATCAAGGAAAATTCATGCTGTCTAAAACATGGAACTAGACATGTATCATTTATTCAAGAGTTTTTATTTTATGAAAAAAATGGAAACTGAGTAGAAGTTTCTACTTTTTAATTTTTGAGATGTAATGTAATTTTTATACCTAATTCTCTAAAACTCTAAACTTGAAAAGATCCTCAATGTGAATTATTCATTTAATTCAAGATTATGTAATTTTTAAGGCTGGGTCCTTATATTAAATATCAGATTTTAACCTGAGGTGATAGGTTTTTCGGCGTACATATCATGCGTGGCCTACATGCCGTGGCCAAGGGGTACATGTTGTGACCCGACTCGCACCCAAGTTTAAGTCGCGTGTTCGGATGTTTTGTTTCATTACTCTTATCGGATTTTTGTTGTTCTTAACCCTAGAATCTTCCTAGGTGTTTTCAAAGGTGTATCACCTTCCAGATCGATCCGATCGGCTCCGGTTCATCGTTGCTTCTATGGTGCGTCTCTCTAAGTAAGTTTTATTTCCCATTCTTCCTTGCGATTGATCGTGATATCACCCTAGCCTTGTGTTATTGGATCTTCTGATCCAGTTTGGATGCTTCTTGTTGTCCTCATCTAGATCCATTGTGAGATCTTGTCTCGAAGGCCGTTCCTTGGCTAGTTGTGGTGCAACAAACGTCCATTATTTAAGTATGTGGGATTTATTCTATCCGCAAACTTCTTATCTTATATTTTGAATCAACCCTTTGAGGATCGGGTTTGATTCTAGGGCATTTGCTGATGGTGTTGTTGGGTTTTGTTGCTTTTGGATTCCGTTGTGAGCGCGTGTGACCCGAAATTTGAGGTAGGTGGTTTTGTCTCTAGCCTATGACAATGAGCCTGATTAATGTTGCTTTATAAATTGATTTATGAAATTAGAATGATTGTTTGTGTGTGTTGAAAAAGGGTTTTGAAAGAAAAATGGGTTTTCCCTAGCTTTTAATAAATTGGTTGTGAAATGGTTTTGAATGGTTTTCATAACATTGAAATTGAATTGTGAAATTGAGCACATGAGTTACCTCGGGTACTTAGGTGGAAGGTTTAGCTTGAGGACATTGTCCATTGTTGTTATTATTAAGGAGTGTTGTCTTGGGAATTTCTTCTATTCCCTTGGACCATTGTTCTAGGAGACTGATATTGACATTTTGGGGGGGACTAATCTTGGGGTTTTCCTATACTTTCTAGGCTCGTTGTTCTAGGATCAACTTTGTGGACTTGATTCTTATGGTACGAGTAGTCTGATTTCTAAACCTATAGTATTCCTTGGTGCGTGATACCTATACTTCTGTTTGTATTTCTTGGATTTCTGAGTTATCCTTGATATTCATGTTTATGCTTGTGGAAAATGACATGGAAAATGTTCTTTGAAACTCATATACCTGCTTTTGTTTAGAACCGTGGAAAATGGAATGTTTACCATGTTTTCTATAAAATTGTTTTACTACTCGTCATGCCATGTTTTAAATTTTAAATAAGAATACAAGAATTTTTATACAGAGACTTTCTATGGAAAACCTAGGTGGGATCCTACTGAGCTTGTTAGCTCACACCCTGTGCACTACTTCGGTGGTGGGTAGACCTTTTTTTGTCTTCCAGTGCAGGTAAAGGAAAGGTTCCGTAGTGTGGAGGCAAGGTTCATGTCAGATGGGATGGGTGGCTAGTGGTGAGATGGTTAGAGTTTTTCCATGCCATTGTTGGAATATCTATTTGGTTTCGAGTCCCTTGTAGTCATACTTGTCATTTGAAGTTTTTATCTACTATTTCAGTTGTTTTGTTTCTACTATTTTTCTTACAGTTATGGAATATATATTTATTAGTCTTCCACTATTTCTTCTTCGCTCTATATATATGTTGTGTGGTCATTCAGTTTGGGCAAAATCGTTCCCTCAGTTATTTTGTTCGATGCTCGAGTGCTTGTCGCCAGCCTGTGGGGATTGGGAACGCCCTTCGGTTATGTGATAGATCAGGTTGGGTGCTAGGTTTTAGGGCAAACTGGGTCAGTTTGTTATAGGATTGTTGGGACTTGAGAGGTATGTTGTGATGAGTTCCTAGCCAACTTGTTTCCTAATGAGACTCAAGTTACCATGGGATGTTGGGATATGTGTCTCCAGTGTGGGTTTTTTCTTTTAAAAATCTCAGTTTTTGTTTATGGGTTTTCTAGTTTGAACTGAGATTTGTTCGGTGTCTAATCGTTCTTATGTTTTAGTGTGCAGCAGTATGACTTTAAGACTTCTTCCATAGGTTCCTCAGAAAGGTGGAGCTGATGATCCTCAGGGAAATCCACCTATGGATCAGAATCTAATCATTACTATCATACAGGCAGTCCGTGCTGTCGATCAGGATGCGCCACGAATTCAGAACGCAGTAGTTGAAGTACAACAAGGAGTTGGAGGAGAAAGATATCGATCGTGAGAGTTCTTGCGTGAGAATCCACTGTCCTTTAAAGGAACAAATGAACCTCAATATGAAGAGGATTAGCTGGATATGATCTATTAAATCTTCAACTTCTTGGAGACACCTGAGAATATTAGGGTGAAGTGTGCAGTGTTCAGACTCGAGGGTTACGTCAAGCGTTGGTGGGACTCTATGGTCCAGGAAGACAGACATGTGGGCTTGGATCAGAAGGATTTCAAAACCCCATTCTTTCAAAAAAAAAAAATACAGAGTCTCTGATGTTGGAAAAATCACTGGAGTTCCTATCATTGCAGTAGGGAGAGTGTTCGGTGTCATCCTACACCAACCAGTTTGCTGATCTTGTCCGTTTTTCTCTAGAAATGGCAAGGAATTACCAACTAAAGGCACATAATTACCTATAGGGTTTGTGATTGGATACTAGATCGCAGGTGTTCATGTTGAAGCTTTCTACCTATTGTGAGATAGCAGATAGGGCAATGATGGAAGAGATGGACATGGCAGGAAAAGTTGTCTTTACCAACACTTCTCTTCCAACTGGTGATAACTTTAGTGACATTCATGGGAAGAAGAAGAAGTGGCAGGATCGTCACAGGAGTGGGGGAGGTGGGTCTCACCAGCGATCCTTCTCCGCACCGTCCGTTGCAGTTGGAAGTGTACCTATGACTTTCTACCAGTGTGGCAAGGTGGGTCACACTAGACGTTCTTGTCATATGCCTGCAAAGATGTGCAATCGCTGTGGATGTGTTGGCTATCTACAATGTTTCTGTCAGGATATAAATACACCTCATTATGGTCAAGGTTCGTAGGCTCTAAAGGATACTGTGGCGTAGTCACAAGATTCAAATACCATAGGGATCTAACCACATTCCTTTTAAGTGAAGCATTTACACGCAGTAGATGAGTGTCCAATGGAAGTTGATGCAGGTCCGACAATAGTGAGAGGTACGCTCCTTATTGTAGCTTTAGTAGCTACTTCTTTTTTTTGATACTAGTGCCTCCCGCTCGTTTATATACGCACATTTTGTTGATATGATTAAACTTCCAATGGAAGTTATGACCTTTACAATGGAGTTAGTGATACCTCTTGGTAAGATGAAAGATTAGGGGTTCTGGTGTCCTTGTTCGTTCATGATAGCTGACACGTAGTTGGTCTGGTATTTTCTCATTCTTGATTTGGATCTGTTTGACATAATTATTAGTTTGGATTGGCTTGTCACTCATTGAGATGAGGTTTATTATTATCATAAGCGAATTTTTTTTCTTGCTATTAATGGGAGATCTCGTTTGTTTCAGGGAGAGTGGGAACCGAGGTCAGGTTATGCATGACCGTCCTGCCTAGATCTTAGGAGTTTGTTGGTTGCTGTTGCATTTGATCCTAATGATGTTTCTTCTATTGAGGGTCTTCCTGTTGTTGTCCAAGACTTTCCTGACATTTTCCCAGATGAATTCTCCAATATTCCTCTAGAGAGAGAGGCAGAGTTCACAATTGACCTAGTTCCAGGTACGTATCCAATATCAGCGCCTTCTTACCATATAGCACCAACAGAGTTGAAAGAACTCAAGATTAAGTTGGACTACATATTAGAGAAGGATTTTGTTCTCCATAGTGTTTTGTCTTGGTAATCCCTTGTGCTATTTTACAAGAAAGAAGATAGTTCACTTTGGTTATGTGTGAAATATCGGAAGTTAAACTGGGTAACAATTAAGAAAAAATATCCTTTGCCTTGTGTGGATGATTTGTTTGATCAGTTGAAGGGAGAAAAGTGGTTTTCAAAGATAGATATTCAATTAGGTTATCATCAGCTCAGATTCAGGGAGTCTGATATACCAAAGATGAACTTCAGGAGTAGGTATGGCCATTATGAATATCTCGTGATGCTGTTCAGTCTAACTAATGCTCCTATAGTTTTTATGGCCTTGATGAATCAGATACTCCACTAATATCTTGACACTTTTGTGGTAGTTTTCATGGATGATATTCTGGTTTATTCAAAGTCTGATCATGATCATGAGCACCATCTGATTTTAGTTCTGGAGATTCTGAGAAATCACCATATATATGGAAATCATTCAAAATTCAATTTCTAGATTTGAGAAGTGAAGTTCTTAGGGAACATAATTTCTGAGCATGGCTTGTTAGTTGATCCAAATAAGGTAAAATTTGTTTTTTCCTGGAAGTAACCACAAAATGTCTTTGAGATATGAAGCTTCCTTGGTCTTGTTGGATACTACCAATGGTTCATCAAGGATTTCTCTAATATGGCATCACCTTTGACTACTCTTACCAAGAAAAAAGTTAAATTCTCATGGGATGAAAAGTGTAAGTCTTCCTTTGAAGAAATGTGACCAAGGGGTACATGTTGTGACCTAAACCACACTCAAGTTTAATTCACGTGTTCAACTATTTTGTTTCATTCCTCTCATCAGATTTTTGTTTCTCTCGACACTAGACTCTTCCTAGGAATTTTTCATAGGCGTACCACCTTCCAGATCAATCTGACCAGCTCTGATCCATTGTTGCTTCTAAGGTACATCTCTCCAAGTAAGTGTTCTCTCTGATTCTTCCTTGTGATTGATCACAATATCGCCCCAGCCTTGCATTATTAGATCTTCTGATCCAATTTGGATGCTTCTTGTTGTCCTCATCTAGATCCGTTGTGATATCTTATCTCGAAGGTCGTTCCTTGGATAGTTGTGGTGCAAAAAACGTCCGTTCTTGAGGTACATGGGATTTATTCTATCTTACAACCCCTTGTATTCTATTTTTAATCAATACTTTAAGTAGAAGGTTTGATTCTAGGGTTTTCGATGATGGTGTTGTTGGGTTTTATTGATTTTGGATTCCATTGTGGGTGTGTATGAATTGAACTTTGAGGTAGGTGGTTCCGTCTCTAGCCTATGATAATGAGCCTGATTTATATTGCTTTATAAATTGATTTATGAAATTGGCATGATTGTTTGTGTGTTTTGAAAAAGGGTTTTGAAATAAAAATGGGTTTTCCCTAGATTTTTTTAAATTGATTGTGAAATGGTTTTGAATGGTTTTTAAAGCATTGAAATTGAATTTTGAAATTGAGAACATGTGTTACCTTGGGTACTTAGGTGGAAGGTTTAGCTTGAGTCCATAGTCCATTGTTGTTATTATCAAGGAGGTTTTTCTTGGGCTTTTCCTCTATTCCCTAGGTCTGTTGTTCTAGGAGACCGATATTGACATTTTGGGGGAACTACTCTTGGGGTTTTCTTCTCCTTCTTAGGCCCATTGTTCTAGGATCAGTTTTGTGCACTTGATTCTTATGGTACGAGTAGTATGCTTCCTAGACCTTTAGTATTACTTGGTGCGTGATACCTGTTATTATATTTGTATTACTTGGATTTCCGAGTTATCCTTGATATGCATGTTTATGCTTGTGGAAAATGATATGGAAAATTCTCTTTGAAACTGATATACCTACTTTTGTTTAGAACTATGGAAAAGGGAATGTTTATCATGTTTTCTATAAAACTATTTTACTGCTTATCATGCCAAATTTTAAATTTTAAATAAGCATACAATAATTGTTATACAAAGACTTGTTATGGGACACCTGAGTGGGATCCTATTGAGCCTATTATCTTACACCCTATGCACTGCTTCAGTGGTGCATAGACCTTTCTTTGTCTTCTAGTGTAGGGAAAGTAAAGGCACCATAGTGAGTCAATGAGGTTCATGTTAGCTGGGATGGGTAGCTAGTGGTGAGATGAATAGAGTTTGTTCATGCCATTGTTGGAGTAGCTGTTTCGTTTCAAGTCCCTTGTAGTCGGACTTGTTGTTTATAGTTTTTGGATAATGTTTCAGTTGTTCTATTTCCACTATTTTCCTTACAGTTATGAAATATATATTTTTTAGTCTTCCACCATTTATTATTAGCTCTCTATATATACTATGTGGTTGTTCAGGTTGGGAAAAATTGTTCCCTCAGTTTTTTCATTCGATTCCTGGGTGCTTGTCGCCAACCCGTGGGGATTGGGAATGCCCTTCGGGTATGTAACTGATCAGGTCGGGTTCTGGTTTTCAGGGAAACCGAGGTCAGTTTGTTACATGAATCCCCCCTTATTAGCACTTGAAATAGCACTGATAAAGATCTAGCTTCATGTGATGTGTTCTTTATATAACAACACACCCACCAGCACCAGCACCTGCACAACAAACACACACACCACCTGCACAGCGCACACAAGAACAAAGCAACACACACAAGGATTTAGAAAACAATGATATATACATTTCAAACAATTTTTTATATAATTCTATTTAAAATTATCCAAAAAACAGTTAAAAACATTAATGTTTCATCCTTTGACATCCGTGATCCCCTCTCCAAAATTTCCACCTATAGTATTAGTTGCTGAAAAAATCATCCCAACTAAAGCAAAAGGTTTCACCTATAAATAAAACAAATATTAAGTTAGTAATACTATAAAGAAATAAATGAAACATTAACATGAAAGAATACATTAATAAAATGTCAATTTTTAATAAAAAATACACATTTTAAGTTATATAGGTCACACCATGCATTGTATTAAGATGGGGTTGATTCCTACACATCAAAATTGAATTATGGATCATTGTCATAAAATATAAAAACAATATGAATGGGTTTTCTTGGTTTTGAGTATGTCCCTTTTTTTTACTAAAAATTAATATCAAATTTAAATGACATATTTGGATTTATACTGGTCACATCGTTTGTCAGATTGAGGTGTGGTTGATTCCTACACATCAAAAATTACTAATAGATCATTATTATAAAGTATCAAAACAATCCGAATGGATTTGATCGATTTTTAGTATGAAAATTGTGTTTTTTTACTAAAATATCATTTCAAACTGGAAAGACCCATTTTGAGTCATATCGGTCACATTATGTGTCGGTTTGAGGTGATAATGCTTCATACACATCAAAAAGAACTTAAGAATTGATCTCCTAAATTATGAAGACAATCAGAGGACATTTTCTTGGTTTTCAGTGAGTGAAATGTTTTGAGCTAAAATGTCAATTTTAAACTGATAACGGGCACTTTTAGTCATACTTGTCATACTGTGCATTGTATTGAGGTGAGGTTGATTACTACACATCAAAAATGAATCATGGATCATTTTATTAAAGTATAAAAACAATACAAATGCATTTTCTCAGTTTTCAGTATGTCACTTGTTCTTTTTACTTAAATTAATGTCAATTTTAAATAAAAACACATTTGGATTTATACTAGTCACATCATTTATTGAATTGAGGTGTGGTTAATTACTAAACATTACAAATGACTCATGTATCATTTTTCTAAGATATAAAAACAATCCAAATACGTTTTCTCAGTTTTCAGTATGTCAGTTGTGTTTTTTTTACTAAAATATCATTTCAAACTAGAAACACGCTTTTTGAGTAATAATGGTCACATCGTGCGTAGATTTGATGTGAGGATTCTTCATACACATCATAAAGGACTTAATAATCACTGTACTAAATTATTAATACAATCATAAAGCATTTTCTTGTTTTTTAGTGAGTGACCCGTTTTGAGCTAAAATGTAAATTTTAAACTGGTAACAGATACATTTAATCATACCGGTCACATTGTGCATCAGATTGAGGTACGATTGATTCCTATACATGAAAAATTTCTCATGTATCATTTTAATAAAGTATCAAAACAATCTGAATGTCTTTTCTCGGTTTTCAGTATGTCAATTGTTCTTTTTACATAAATTAATGTTAATTTTAAATAAAAAGACACATTTGGATTTATACTAGTCACATAATACATTGTATTGAGGTGGGGTTTATTCATAAACGTCACAAATGACTCATGGATTGTTTTCCTAAATTATCAAAACAATTCGAATGCATTTTCTCAGTTTTCAGTATGCCATTTTGTTTTTTTACTAAAATTAATGTCAATTTTAAATAAAAAGAGACACTTTGAGTCATACCGATCACACTGTGCACCATATTAATGTGCGGTTGATTCCTACACATCAAAAATGAATTATATATCATTTTACTAAAGTATAAAAACAATACGAATGCATTTGATCAATTTTTAGTATGTCAGTTGTGTTTTTTTACTAAAATATCATTTCAAAATGGAAACACACATTTTGAGTCATACCAGTCACATCGTGTGTCAGTTTGACATGATACTGCTTCATACACACCAAAAATAACATATGAATATTTTTCCTAAATTATGAAGATAATCAGAGCGAGTTTTCTTGGTTTTTAGTGAGTGCTACGTTTTTGAGCTAAAATGTCAATTTTAAATTGATAACGAACAATTTTAGTCATATCGGTCACACCGTTCATTGGATTGAAGTGTGTTTGGTTCCTACACATTAAAAATGATGGATGAATTGTTGTCCTAAAGTATCAAAATAATTCTAATGATTTTCTTGGTTTTTATTACATCACTTGTTCTTTTTGAAAAATTTATTGTTAATATAATAAAATAATACACACTTAAAGTCATAATAGTCACACCGTGCATCAGATTTAGGTGAGGTTGACTCCTACATTTCACAAATGACTTATGGATAATTTTTCTAAAGTATCAAATCAATCCTAATGTGTTTGTTTAGTTTTTAGCATGTCACTTTTTCTTTTTACTAAAAATACTGACAATTTTAAATAAAAATAGACAATTTGAGTCATATGAGTCACATATTCATGCTATTTGTGTACATTATTCCATTAGGTATGCTACCCATTAATTTATAAACAAATCCACATCATCTTGTGAATATGAGTCTTTTTGACAATCATGGTAGTGATAAAAAAATATAAATACACAAAGGATTAATAAATATTTTAAATGAAATAGTAATTATCTTCGAAAATACCTCTTCAGGGATACTGGTTTATTCATGGAATATGATCTCTTTCATAAATTTACAAACATAATAACCAAAATCTTTTCTGTTTGTTTGTTTCAGACACTGCAAAAACATTGAGAAAAATAAGTAATTTTTTTAGGTGTTTGGATAGTGAAATCTTATTATATATACCCTGATACTTATCCAGTCATAGTACTTATGATGTTCTTTTTTACTTTTCCCCTAGCCTCATTCCATGATGTAGACGATATTCAAACACCACCCTATCATAACAAAATCCTCATTAAAAGATAATATAAATTATATAACTAGATGTTTAGTTCTAAAATGTTGGATGTAGTGTATTAAAAATTGAAAAACGCAATCATGTGTGGTTAGTTTGTTAGATATCCATGCATTTAATCCAATAAATAAATCTTTGGAGTATCCAAATTGACCACAATGAGCATCCAATGATGCCTAAAAACACAAAAAGGAATAAGTAATGAAAGAAATTAAAATATATTTGATATGATTAAATTGTAGAGTTTTACCCCTAAATAATTGGTATTAAGAAGAGTATGCTATCTGTATTTTTACTGTTAAATGATTTGAGTAGGCCTACCACTATTTCACCCTCTTTCTCATATTCTATTTTTTTTCTGTAGAGGTGACGTGAGGACTGACAAGTCCAAATTTTTGTTCATGGGGAAATTCCTTCAATTGTTTTTCATATATACACCTATGAAAAATATGAAATGTATTTATTCATAATTATTAGAGTATATAATATTTTGGAAAATTAAATCATGAAAACATACCTCATGTATACATTTAAAACTGAGCTGCCTAGCCAATCATACTCCAGGATTTCACTTACATTGTCAAGACTAATGAAATATAAATCTTCACCTTTGTACATATTTTCATAAAAAAGAATTGTGTGAGTACCACCATCTTTAAACTTTGTATTCACATGAGCCTACAATGATAATAAACACAGATATATAATGAGCGGGATTAAGGTGATTTTGGTATATTATTTTGATCGGTTGGTTGATCCTTGAGATAGTTTTGAGCCGTTCTTTCTTTTCAACCCATTCCCTGTGTTTGTCTGTAATAACATTCATAGGTTCAAACCTTTTTTCATTAAATGTTAAAGGTTTATCTTGAAAAATAAATTGGAAATGAATACCTCCTTGTCAACATGTTTTTTTACAAGCTATGATGGCCATGTGATGAATGTTCTAAGAGTTTGTTCGACCTTATGAATATCTTCATCATCAATTGGAATAGGTAACTTAGAGATAAACTCATAGGCTATGTTAATCAACACTTTGACATGACCTGTTGGAAGTGGTCTGTTGTGTAGCATGGCATTCTGGATATTGAACACCGTATCCCTCACTACAAGGAGATTGGTGGGTGTTGATAGATATAAATCACAATCATTTTCACCCTGTACAATATCAGTACAGGAAATGTATCAGTGTTTATCTGATTAAAAATTCACAGAAATAATTATTAGAACATTGATTACCTCAGCTAAGATAGGTTTTTGAAGAGGAATGGCTCGCCTCAAAGCTAGTGGGGCGGGATCTTCACATGCTGGTTGTTCTTGAGTTGTTTCTTCTATTTGACCCCCACCATCAAATTTTTCATGAACTCTATCTAAAATTGCATATTTTTTTCAAGGATAACCCGTCTTTATCTCTCTATTTTGATTTCTTCAGTTTGATCCTCTTGAATTTTTTCTCAAAAAATGTTCGGGGTGTCACCCCAAAACCCGCACCTCTGACGTGGCCATACATTTCTACCCACTTCAAGGCCACCAAAAGTATATCTGTATCTGGTTTGGATGTTTCTAATTATTTGACTATGTTAGATATAAAATATAGTAAAATAAGTAATCATTGTTATGTAATATCTATTTAAATCAAAAAAAATATTTATTATGTCATACTTACACATGTTTCCCACACTTTTTTTGTGTTTTAATCTGTTAGTATCACATCTTTATTTAAACATCACTCCTTCCATAGAACATGGTGTGGGATGGAAGTTACTTTGGATTTGGATTCATCAATCTGCACATAAATAGAGGAACATAGTTATGGTGTTGTTTTATGTCACATAAAATTATTAGGGTAGATTCAAAATACGTACCATTTTTTTAAGTGAAGTATACCCCATTCTTGCTTTATGGTAGGGGTTCATAGGTTTTGCTGCTCATTCCTTATTTTCAGAACTTATTTTTTGTTTCATAAATAAAAAATTATCAATCAAAGTGATGAATACACGTATCATCAAACAAGGTATTACCAAACATAATGTACCTGAAAAGAATGCTCCACACGACAACTAGTAAACACATCCCACATTCCTTGGGTTATCAGGTGTCCATAAATAGGATGTGGGTGTAAGTTTATTTTCCCTTCAGCATATTTAAGATAACTTCTTGTTTAAATTGTGTGAAAGTCTCTATGAATCCTTCCAAAAACCCTTAATACATAGTCCTTATTCAATTCATCCACTATAAATGCACTCTACAAGGGACAATGAAGAGTAAGTCAATGTTTCATTATTTTATTTTTTAGTAAATTAAAGAAATGATATCATAATTTTACCATAATATCTCCCCACATCAGTGTCTTAATCCCGATGATAACATGGTGCCACGACTGTACATCAATTGGCACACGTTTCTGAGTGAAGATTCTAATGTAACTAATAAACATGGAATTATTGGGGTTAACATGCCGACCCCGCTTACTCTATCTGACCTTGTATTTGATGCCTGCCATTTTTTCTTTAAGGATTTTTTATAACACTGTAAAACTATAACGCTTATGATTTTTCTACGCCGCCAATGTTTCATTTCCTACCATTTCCTTGGTTTCAACATCATCAATATATTCCTTCAGAGTGCTAGCATCAACATGTGAATATGGTGTTTGTACCTCTGCACTAGGTGCAACAACAATAATAGTTTGAGAAACCCATTGGTCCTCTGCACTATGAGAAATAATAAGTTGAGAGACCTGTTGTTCCTCTGCACTACGAGCAGTAGCAGATTGAGAGACCTATTATACCTCGGGATTGTGAGTATCATCACATGTAGAAGTCATTATCAATATAAGTGGTTTAACATTTAATTTATATTACATAAAAGCAGTAATGAAAAGATAATAATATAAGTTAACATGATGTATATTACAAAAAATATAACCTGATTATTGAACTCTTTTTTTTGAATGTTGAAGGGATTTGACCCCTCTATTGAGTATCCAAATCCCTTAATTGTGGTCTCCTATGACATACAAAACACCATCTACATTGGGACCACTGTGAAATGAATGTGAAGTCCCAATGAAATGTTCATACTCTATTAAATTTTTATCTGACCCTTCAGTGGTTCTGGTTGGTAACAGAACAATTGAACACTTTCAGTTTGCAGGATATATAACATAAAATACTTGTACTACCTATGATTCCATTATAAATGGTTCATCTTTTTACCCTTTATTACTGAAATAAACTTTCATGAATCCCAACTTATCTATTTTAACAACACTCCTGTTATCAACCCACCTTCATTGAAAAAGTGGCACTTGGAATTTCATATAATCCAACTCTCATATTTTTTTGATTATTCCAAAATATGACATATTCGCATAAATCTTATTTCTGTCCTTAGCACTGGAAACATGCATTTCTTCAACCACAAGTGTAACTCTAATATTCTTCATGGTACTATCTTCATCATGTTCATTAGTATAGAATGTATAACCATTACTTACATAATCATTATAAGATAATACATACACACTTGGTCCTCCATATACCCATCAAAGTCATTTTGAAATTGAGTCTGGATTTTTATCTGACTCCTTAAATATATGGTCCCAAAACCATGTTATAAACTATTGATTATGTGTATTTGATATCCATTTTCATCCCTTGATGGATTCAAATTCATAATAATTTCTTTGCAGGTTTCGACATATAGGTTAACCTCCAAACTGTCATGCAAAACGTAAAGGTAGACCTAATCCCGATCTATAATATTGATTTTGACAACCTATCTTCCAGAAATTCCTTCACCTATAAGCCACCCAATGTGATGAGATTTCTGTAGATCAATGATTTCTACATCGAACATGTATTCAGTACATAATTCAACGGATTCCTCAATAATATATCGCTCAGTGATACACCCCTCTGGCCGACTTTTATTTTTTACATACCCTTTCAAAATCTTAACATACCATTCAATGAGGTTCATCCATCTATAGTGTATAGGACCACATATTTGAATATCTCTCACTAAGTGAACCATCAAATGAACCATCATATCAAAGAATGTTGGTGGGAAGAACATTTCTAATTCACATAATATGACGACAATTTCTATTTCCATACTCGGCAATTTCGTCATGTCTATAAATTTTATACATATAACTTTGAAGAATAATTAAATCTTTGTTAATGTATAATGGAAATTCTTGGGTAAAATACAACGTAAAGCTATATGAATTATATATTGCATCAAAACGTGGTAATCATGTGATTTCAGACCCTTTAACTTTAAATCGTTCATTGACATGATGTTTTTGATATTCAATGAATACCCCTCTGAAACCTTTACATCATTCAAGAAGTTTTAAAACTGATATATCTCCTTCCTGGAAAGAGTGTAAGTAGTTGGAGGAAGAAAAGTTCATTTTTCACCCTTCAATGGTGCCAACTCTTCTCATATTTCCACGTCAACCATGTCCAACCTAGCCTTAATTACATCCTTTGTTTTGGAGAATTAATTTAGCAACGTGTCAATGACCCTATCACATTTTTTTAAAATGTATAACATCAATAAAGTGTCTGATGTACAGACAATTACAGTATAATAATTCAAAAAAAAAAACTGATCTCTTCTTCCAACTGGGTTTTGTAAGGTTTTTCGAAAATGATTTATGAAAAGAAGTGTCTACATATTTTAATTTCTCAAACAATTGATCACCTGTTATTGGATATGGTGATATATGTTCTTCTAAACTTCCATCGAATGATGTCGTCCAAGATCAGTACTTATTTTGTCGGGGTAGAAATCTGCAATGTCCTAAAAACACAGTTTTCGATGAATGTTTCAACCTAATTGACTGTGTACCTTGTTCGCAAATGGGACACCCGTGACTTCCTTTAATTCTATATCCTAAAAAATTTTCATAAGCAAGAAATTCATTTATCATCCCATACAGCATGTCTCTCAATGTGAAATATTCATTTCTATAATAATCATACAATGTAACACTTAAATCCCACAATAATTTCAAATCCTCGATCAATAGATCCAAATAAACATCAATATCATTACTCGGATGTTCTGGTCCTGATATAAGAATAAATAACAAGATGTGTTTTCATTTCAGGCATAACCATAGTGGAAAGTTATAATTTTCCAACATAAATGGCCATGTTTAGTGAGTGCTTCTTTGAAAACCAAAAGGATTCACTCTATCTGTAGATAACACAAGATTAAGTTTTCTTGGATCATTTCCAAAATCAGGATACTCATGATCGATTCTCTTCTACTAAGGAGAGTCTGTTAGGTGACATAGTTTCCCATCATTATTTCTTCTGTCTGCATACCATGTCAATTGCCCTGCGGTCTTCTCACTTCCATATAGGAACCTAAACCTTGTAATTATTGGAAAGTACCATAAAACTTTCGTAAGACCAGATTCATCTTTCTTGTATCGAGAAGCACCACACTTTGGGAATTCTTTAAGTGATTTGTGGTCATTGTGAAACAGTATACAATGATTTGGGTAGACATGTATTCATTTATAGATCCTACCCATCAAATGTATCATTTGTTTGGCACCGTATGTTCGGATCGAGATCTCATTATCTTCTGGGAGTACGTTATTAAAGAGAGAAAGTAATTCTATAAAACTAGCATCACTCCATCCATTTCCTTCTTTCAAATTATACAGCTTCAGTACGACTGAAAAAACTATATATTTAGTGCAACCACTATACAAAGGTGTCTTTTCACAACTCTTTAACTACTCAAAATTTTTTGGGAAATCATGAAGTTCATATTCAACTATCCTTATCATTTCCTCAATATGATCTTCATCATAATTTACATCTGTAATCACATCCTCAATATGAACTTCTTCATTATGCACACTTGTAATCATATCAAATGATCCATAAAACACACTGTTATCCCAACCACTAGCTACATTCACTTTTCCCCATGTTTATTCCAACATTTATATCTTCGATCTATTCCATGACAGATCAATAATTCTTTAAAATCCTCTGTACTAACATGTCTTGAATAATAATAGCATAAACTTGGACAAAGGATTTGAGAAGGGTCATATGCATGATCTTTTTCCAACTTAATGAACTCTTTCACTCCATCTTCATACTCTCTTGTCAAACGATTGACATCCATCCATTATTTATTCATATACATCCTATTTGATTTAGTGATATTAGTATTTAACAAAATAAATACACAAAATATTGATATAATTTAATGGTTTTCATAATTCTATAAAAATCTAAACCTAAAATATTATGAAAAAACTACAATTCAAATGTCCTTTTAAAACTATTTAAAAAATCACACTTGAAATCCCATTAAAAAAACCAACCATTTACACAAATTCATATTTAAAATAATATTTCCTTTTTAAAATAAATAAATCAGTTCCAAAAACTCTTTCACAAAACCACAATCCCTTTTTTAAAGCATTCAAGACAACTTCATGACCCAACAATCTTAATCATTTAAAATGAGTTACATCCCTCTAAGAAACATTTCAAGACACTTGAATCATTTTAAAATATCCACTTAGGTATTTTCACAAATAAATAGATCCCAATAGAGACACATTATAAAAGATATATAGAAAACACCTCAATTCATCCCAAATCAATCAGTTTTTTATGGTTTCATCACATTATTCCAAAGGTAGGTGTAATAATAATAATTTCCATAATCATTTGATATTGCATTCCCCACCATTGTATATCCCTTATCCATGCTTCCATTATCCAGTTATATCAATTATCCTTCACCACAACACCAGAGTCTCAACAGATATGTTCCATAGTCAGTGACCACACTCACAACCATGAAACACTTGTGTTCCAGTTTACTACAAACACTAAATTATCCCAATTATCCTTGGATCACACCAAATCAATTGGTTATACACCCCAAGAACAATGTATATGTATCTCACATAAAGTACTATTGGTTCCTTCCTTTATAAATACACTTAAGAAAATCTATAATCATGAACGCATTACATAATCAAAAATTTCTCAAGTGTCATTCCATTCACACAAAGAATTTCCCTATGCCACTCATCACTAGAAGAAACTATGTTGCTTTACTGATCCTTTTAAGTACACCATGTCTTAAGTAAAAATAAGAAAAGAACCATGGTACTAAAATAATTTATGGTATGATTTTCCATAGTCTATTTTCTAAAATCTTCAAAAATACTTTATAAATGACATTACAAAGACTAGTCATTCTAAAATTCTTAACTGAACTCATATTAGTAATCTCTAGAATCAAAGTAATGAGAGTATCATTATAAGTCTCAAGAGAATTATTACCTATAAAAAAATTATTCACGAGTTTAACAACATCAAGTCCCAAAATAGTATAGAAACTTTTAAAGAAAATTTCATAAAGAAAATATAGGTTTGGTACCTTTGATAGATGAATCAACATAAATGTCATGACCACTTCATAACATTTAATATCAATAGTTAATAATTCATTCATATAATTTGTTAAAGTTTTAATAAAATAATAATTTATATATTTAGATATAAAATTATGCTAATAAAATAATATGATTCGATAATCACTTGAATTATATCATTTTTCCCTTTGAGGGGATTCACCATAAAGTGCTTACGGGTGGAAGGATTCATTACATGTGTTGTTATGGTTATTTGAATAGGGTGTCCATAAAGTGTCTCATGTATCTTTGGATAGGTAGGTCTAAAAAAATATATATTTCCCTTATAACTCAATTTATCGCTTAATAAAAATATCAATGTATTCCCCTATGAAGTAGGACTGTCATCCAAACAACATAAATTTCATGTGGTGTGATTATTCCATTTATGTCATGCATTTATCCTTTATTGCTCATTTTCCTATGGGGGAGGTATTTTCAAATCCCTGAGGTTACTAGAACTAGAAGGTAGAGATCTAATGTAGTGACATATATTTATCTTTACTTCTATGTTATGGTATATCAGGTTTGGGGATTTGTTTTAATTCAGATATGTTTTGGAATTTCTTCTGCTATCTGCAAGTTTCAGGGGTTTAATTTATGTTTTGGGGGTTTAACATTAGGATTTTGTATTTTTACCAAACCCAACTAGTGGTATCATCTCCTTTTCTTATTCTATTATCAGTTACCAAAAAGTGGTATTAAATATTGGTTACATAACATATAGTGATTATTTTATCAAGACTCGATAGAAAGTCTTGGTTTCAAGAGTACTAGGTTTCCTCTAGTGAAGTGGTTTTCTAAGATTTAGTGGAATTGCACTAGTAACAAAGTGGTGGTGACATTGAAGTGGGTAAGGTTTTTATTTATATTCAATGGTGTAGGATTCATAATTTGGGGTAAAATATCCTTCCTACTCTTGGAGAGTTCAAAAGTTACATTGATTTTGAATTAGTCTGAAGCGAGGTGTTCAGTAGAATGGGAAACCATGAGATGAAAGCATTATATTGTTTTAAAAGGCATGTACAAGAGAATCTAGATCCAAGAGGTAATAACTACATGCCTCAATGATGTTGAGCATTAAATGCAGATGTGTAGTATAGGGAGGGATCAAGGAGTATGATTGGTTGAGGTTTTGGTGCAACAGTGGTTCTCAGTGAGAATATATCAATGCCTAGATAGTGAAGCTTTTTGATCTAAATCTAGGGAGAGCATATTAATTTATAGTAAGTGTGGGGATGTAATCCCATACTAGGGATAGCATATAAATTTCTAGAAAGTACATGTCCTAGGTCCTTCCTAAGTAACTAGGGTTCTCATGATAAATGAAATGGAGGAGATCAAAATCAATCATGAAGTCAATCACATAAAATATGAATTACATAAAAAATCTATTCATCTCACCTCTAAACACTCTTCACTGAAACAACCCCCTTTTACCCATGTATAACACATTCCAAAAAAAAATCAACCCACTTTATATAACTATAAAAATCCAAATATAATATAGAAAAATGTTCCCAAATCAAGAATATGTGAATGCCTCTATGTGATGGGCTCTACGTGATATGAAATGGTGTATTAAAACATGAAGTATGTGGACTTTCTATATGAGAATCTCATATATTATAATTTTTTTTGAAGATACCCTTAAAAACATGGGTCTCATGCATTGAAATCATATACAAAGAAAAAATCAAACCATTTCCATCACAATCATTTTAAAGAATCCATTAAGAACTCTATCACAAAGGGTAAACCAAATTATCATTTCAAATAAAAATTTGAAATTTATAAAACAAACCCCTTTTAAAATAATTTTAAAATAAAAACCTCACTCTAAAAAAATTTCCACATCAAAACATTATTTTATTTCATTGAAAAACAAAAATAGATTATAATACAACACACACCATTTGAAAAATTTCAAAAATCCTCATGGTAATTTCACAAAATCATAATACATGAAAACATTCCATTTCAAACATGAAGAAATGAAATTTGAAAGAGAACCCATTTATTCTAAGTTCAAAACACAATAAAACAGTTTAAATCATCACATGAATATCAAATATATTCATAATTTTAGAAAAAAATGAATTTAGAAAGAATAAGAACACTTTTAAATACAAAATGAAACAATTTCATTGAAAAACCTACTTGGAAGAAGAATAAACCAAGATGAAACATGCCATCTTAAATGATGACCAACTAAATAAGAAATAAGACCTCCATTACAAGACCTAAAGTTCTAAAACTCTAGAATTGAAATATCCTAAATGATCCCATCATACATGAGGGATCAAAACAGAAACAAAACCCAAATGATCCATGAAATATATTTATTTTTGTGAAAATAAAGAATCGAGTTACATTGCACACCTGTGGAGGGATTTGCGATGGCAAGATTCAGTGGTAGAAGAGGAGGATGAGGGTTCATGGTGGCAAAGGAGGGCCTCGTGGTGGCAGCGGTGGAGGAGAAGGAGTCGGTAGCCGAGGAGGAAGAGGATGTGGTAGAGGCAGTAAAAGAGAGCTTCATGGCATCAGAGGAGGACTTCGCAACGGCGGCAGCGGCGGCGGAGGAGGAGGCGGTTGAGGAGGAGGAGGAGGAGGAGGCAGTGGCGGTAGGGTAAGGCTTTTGCGAGATATTGAGTGGTGCGAAGGAAGGAGAAGACTATTAGGGTTCATTTATAAAACTGGTAAAAGCATTTATAAGTGCTAGCTAAAAAGCGCTGATAAAGTAATGTTTTATCATCTCTAAATTAGAAAGCATTGCTAAAACATACTTTTATCAATGCTTTTTTAGCACCGACAAAATTATAATGATAATAAATTATTTATATTTTTATATATATTTACAAAATTACATGTATAATATATATATATATATTAATTTATAATAATAAGTATAAATAAATATATATTTCTTTATATTTATATATTTATTTATAATTATAAATTTATAATAAATATATTTATTAGATTTTTAATTACATATATTTATAATATTTATTATAAATATATATCTGTATTTATTTATAACTATAAATATAAGCATTTGTATTTATTTATCAATATTTTTATATATTTATAAATATATTTACTTAATTATATATGACATTATATATAAAAATAATAAATATATTTTTTATAAATTAATAATTATTTAACTAAATATATATTTATTTATATTTATAACTAATAAATAAATAAATATTTATTTATATTTATAACTAATAAATAAATAAATATTTATGTGTAATTAAAAATTATAATAAATAAATATTTATTTATAATTTTAATTATATATATACATATATATATTTAAATAATTATAAAATTATAACAAATATATTTATAATTTTATAAATATATATAATTAATATATTTATTATAATTTTTTAATTATTTAAATATATCTATATTTATTTAGATTATAATTATAACTAATTGTATTTATTTATAAATATTTGTATATAAATATATATAATTAATATATTTATTATAATTTTTTAATTATTTAAATATATCTATATATTTATTTATGAATTATAATTATAACTATTTGTATTTATTTATAAATATTTTTATATATTTATAAATATATTTATTTAATTATATATTTATAACTTTATAAGTAGTCTAATAAATATATTTATTATAATTTTATAATATATATATATATATATATTTATAGTTATAATTAACTATAAATAAATATTTTTATATAATTATAAATATATTTATATATATATATATTTAAAAAATTATAATATATGTATTTATTGTAATTTTATAATTATTTAAATATATATATAGTTATAATTATAATTACAAATACATATATTTAAAAAATATTTATATATAATTAAAATTTAATAATTATAAATATATTAAATATATTTATTATTTAAATATATTTAATATAATTTTGTAAGTATTTTTGAGAACATAATATTCATATGGGTAACATGAATTAATCATATACATACATAATAAAAACGAGCCATCACATATATGGACAACATGAATAATAAGAAGGGTGTAATGTATAAAGGAATATTCATGATGACACATAACATATATGCACACATGATCAATATATTTATTGACCAAATTCATTAGAAAAACATATATATTTGATAATTATAATCATAAATATATATATATATATATTTTAAAGTTGGGGGAAATCCCCTTTTTATTGAATCATAAAAAAGTGTGCATAGAACAACAAAGATTGAAGAGGAAGTTCGAACAGTAGATCAATACCTCCATCATGAGGTCCCAAGCTTTCTTCTAATTTTCTCGGCGATCCTTCGTTCTTTATCCCGCAAGGCTCCCCAATCCATTCCTTGGCCGCGATTGCATCCCTGGCCTCTGCAGTGAAGAGACTCCAAATTGTGCGCTTACTGAATCCGAGTTTCAATGTCTGTGTCTTTAGAGTCTGAGACATCCGAAGGGGCCTCATCTTTCCTTGCTGCTGGTTCAGCCCTTCCACATGCTCTTCTGCGACTTCTAACATGTAGTCCACGCTTCCAAGAGGTATCATGATGCCAAGAGTCATCCAAATCATCATCTTCAATAACAGGGTGTTGAGATTCCACCTTTGGAGTGCTCTATTCTGCCTATGGCTCATTAGGTTGCTGCATTAAAGAGGTGTTTTCTCCCTTGGGCACTACTGTGTGCAGCCTTGAGGTGCCTTCAAAACCCATTCCCTCTTGAGAATGTATAGCAGGTTTTCCCTGTTCTTTGATAGCTCCCAACACTGAGGGTGTGCTGTCTCTTGCTTCATCTTCCACTCTCGGTGTGGGTTCAACAGCAGGATGTCCTGCATGAGAGAGAACAGTCTCTACTTGCACATGACTAAACTGATTTTTAGGAGCAGGTGTATTAGAAATCATAGGAGATAATGGATCCAAAAGAAATCATATAGATCCTCTATCCACATCTTTGGAGGGACCAAGAACTTGCTTTCTTGCTGGGACAATAGAATATTTTGTGCAAGAATGGTCTTAAATAAAGGAGGGGGAACCAGCTTCCAAAACACATATACAAGAAGAGGATCCCACATCCTTAGAAGAAGAACCAACAATAAAAACACTGGAAATACCCTCAATGTCACTTGACATTGAGGGTTTTAGTGAACTAGGTAGTGGGGGAAGATTAGTTAGAACCCTCTCAACAATCTCAACCATTGATTTCTTGTGGCCCTGCTCAAGTTCAAGAGGTGTTGTAACATCCATCGATGGTTTTCCTATGCCAATGTTTTGTCTAGGCACAACAGGTTTCTCCTGAGTCTGTGAGTTCAAGGGAAAACTACTAGAGGAATCAGATTTCATGATCTTAGTCTTTTTAAAGAATGAACTACTGTCATGACCTCACAATGAGCAAAAATCACAAGTGATGGTTCTTCTATAGTTTTAAGCATCATGCCCAATTACCTTGAATTCTTGGAAGAACCGGGGAAGATTTTAAAATTCAATTCTCAGTTCTAATTCCTCCTCATTAGTTGAAAGATAAACCTTATCAATCAAAATGGAACATAAATCTACTTCTATAAGGAATCTAGCATAATGACCATATATAGAAACTTCAGTTTCCTTATCCATTTTAATCGGAACCCCAATTGATAAGGAAATGTCATGCAATATCCTAGGATTCCACAAAATCCAGTTTAAACCAAATACTTTAACCCATGTTTGGACTGAAGTGTTACCAATTTACCAAGGATTGAACTTTCAGTCCCATTCCTGTATATGTAGTACTCCAGGTTTCAAAGAGATAGAACCATTGCCCCATGCCCGCATTTTGAGTTCTTTAGATGGGAAGAGAATGTGGAAGAAACCCTTCCCAAATGAGACACATTTCTAGGAGGCGAAGCCCCATATATCTGAAAGTCTTTGAGTAAGGTGATCAGTATTCTATAGTGCATATCCTCTGGTTAGGATGAGCCGAGCAATGATTGAGTGTGCCCCAATTTCTAGCATCTCCAAGACTGTGACCGGATAGGCTTTGACATGTGCAAAAAAACTCTTCTTATGGATACCAACATTTGATCCCTTGAAAGAAGAGAAAGAGTGATTATGTGGACTGACCTCAATTAGGTTAGCATCATGGGAGCCTCCCTTTACATTTGTTGGGTCCTTCGAGCTAGATGCTACATGCTTGAATGCGTCTAAATGCCATTGAACCAAGAATTCACATACCATCCTTAAAAAATCAGAGAAGGTAGAGTAAGAACCCTAGTCGCCATTGCGGGGCGACGAGGGGAGCTCCCGACCACTCGCCATCCTCCTTTTCAAAATAGTATTTTTATATATTAATTATAAATAAAATAAATAAAATAAATATATTAAATATAACAAATATAACAAATATAATAAATATAATGACTCTAATAAATCTAATAAATCCAATAATTATAATAAATCTAATAAAAAATATAAAAAATATAAAAAATATAAAAAATATAAAAAATATAAATCTAATAAATCTACAATAAATATAATAAATATAATAAATATATTTATTATTTAATGAAATTTATTATAATATGATAATTATATATATATATATAATTATAATCTTATAAATACTTTTTTAAAACATTATATATATATATTTTTGAATTATTTAAAAAAATATTAATTATAAACATTAATTTTTTATTTAATGTATACGAATAATTTTTTTTTGAATATAAATATAATAATATTATTTATTAAAATATTTTATCAGCATTAAAAATAGTGCTGATAAATGACTTCTTTATCAGCACTAAGAAAAACACTGATAAAAGGTACACCTTTATCAACAATTTTCTTAGCACTGGTAAAGGGTACATTTATTAGCACTTTTAACTAGCACTGATAAAGGTCACCCCTTTATCAGTGCTTTATACTTGGATCTGATAAAATGAGGTGCTTCCCTTGCCCTATTTTATGGTAGTGGATGCCACCATCTCTAAAAGGATTGATTTATGCAAACACTCGATCATTTCTTAGATTTCGTTAATGAAAGGTATGAAACCATGGAAAATCCCTGATCTAGTTTATCACTTAGATTTAGTTTGGGGGTTTGCAGATTTCAAGTTTGTATCACTTGGGCATAACTTTTTTCATATCTTTTCCCCTCTGTAGAACTGAAAGGGCAGGATTGGAGCACAGGCGCAATCAACCTTCGGTCAGTATTGATATGAGTTCATGAATGAAAGATCTACTTTAATATATATTATTTCAAGGATACCTACGCATAGGTTTGGATCAATATTCTTGGCCTAAATTGGGTATTATGGAATCCTGAAATACTCTTTGATATTGCATCTACAGTTGGCATTCCAATCAGAATGGATAATTCCACTGAACATGTTAGTTTTGGTCATTATTCTAGAGTTTTAGTGGAATTTGACTTCAATACTACCTTGACTGATAGAGTAATTCTGTTTACTTCAAATGATGACATTAAATCTACAAATTGAGTTTGAGAAAACTTCACTCTTTTATGATTCCGGCTAGATTATTGGTCACTCAAAATCTATGTGAAGGCCTAATATTGTCTTCCCCAATTACCATATTAAGGGACATGATTTTCAACATTGTAGGAGTAAAGGAACTAGTGGGAATACTCAAGGTCGGGAAGATAATATTTGGATTAATATTGAAAATAATACTGGTCACAATTCAAAAACCAAGAGCTCAAAATATCCTAGAAAACAGATCTCTATTGATGAGGGGTCTTCTCATCTAACCCCAAATCCTATTCCTGAAGGCATTATGAAGGATGTATGTCTAGATCATCCTTAACTGGACCACAAAGATAAATCTAGAGCTCAAGTAAATGAAAAAACCCATCTTTCCTGGGCTAACATTACCGAAGACAATCACTTAATAGTGGATGGTTTCTTATTTAAAGATGAATTTCATCGAGGATTACCTGAGGAACAGGCCAGTGAAGAATCTGATGATAGTCAGGATGCTATAGAAGCTGATGCATAGGATCAAGTGGATGCCAACTTTTGGAAAGAGAAATGAATGATTTCTTCAAAGAACCAAAAAGGGAAAGCCAAGGCTGAAGCTACTTCCTCCTTCAAATCTAAGAGAAAAAATGCACCTTTGTACTTGTTTCGAGACATGCCATTCCATGTAAAATTTTAACCTCTAATAAAATGTCCTCCTCACTTCTTGTTGTAAGACACCATGCTGCAGTAAAGGATGGATCTTTGAACAGGCTGGATAGTGATTTCCAAAGCACTTAGAAGATTGTGACTCCTCTGGTTCGTGAAGCAGGGCCTCCAAAGGCTATTGTGATTGAACCTATCCAAACTACTGCTTAGGGAAGTGAAGCTGGATTTAACCCATAGGGAACTGAGAGTTCCAAAACTACATGTACTGTTACACCACATAATTATGTGGTTGATTTGAATGGCACTAATCACATACAACCTGCTACACAGGTAGGTGTCTCATATGTCAAACAGGGGCATCTCCCCCTTGTACATGCTAGTCCTAATGAAGCAATGGTGGTCCCAATTGCATCTGACAGTGTCAACTCTCACATGATGGGAAAAACAAAATCTACTAGTTCTACTGATAGTTTAGGCTATGAACAGCAGGTGAGGCCAAACATGTAGGTTTCTACTCACAATTATTTTGAGTTACTTGCTTCATGAAGAAGTGAGGATGACAAGAAAAATGACGAACGAGGTGGAGAAAATGAAGAAGCAGTTGTTTTTGACATTAATGTTGGACTTCCAGATGATGGAGGTGGACCCTAGTTGCAGGCCAAAGCATGGCGAAGAGGAAGGCATCCTCATGGACGAGGTGGATACACCTCAGACCATAGCATAAACACCCACTCTCGAGCTGCTTAGTTGTTGGTTTTGAAATATCTATCCTGCACCTTTATGTTTCTTTTTAACCTCCTTTGTATATGTTTTAAATTCAATAAAGGGGCCTTTGAGCCTCACATTTTAAAAAAAATCATTTTTAATGTTTATTTATACATATATTTATTTTATATACACTTTATATTTTCAATATGTTTGTAATTCATAAGAATAATATTTATTTGTTTTTATTTATTAAGTTTTAAAATTTAAAATATGTTTAAAATTTATATAATTAACCTATTTAAATTATTTTTTAAATTATTTTTTCAATTTAAATATTTAATTATACAATTATAAATATATATAATTAAAAAGAAGTATTTATGAAATTATAAATAAATAAATAAATAAATAAATAAATTTTTAAATAATTATAAAATTATAATAAATATATTTAAATAATATATTTTTTTATATTTATAATTATATATTAATAAATATATATATTTATATAAGTATATCTATAATTATATATAAATACTTTTTAAATATATTTATTTATAAATATAATTATAAAGAAAAACATACATATTTAAATGATTATAAAATTATAATAAATATATTTAAATAATAAATATATTTATTATATATATTATTATATATAAATACTTTTTAAATATATATATTTATAATTATAATTATAAATAAATAAATAAATATATTTAAATAATTAAAAAATTATAATAAATATATTTAAATAATAAATAGTCATTATATTTATAATTATATATATTTATATATTGATATAAATATATATAATTATATAAATATACCAAAGCAGTGCAGACCGTGAGGTATAATTATATAAATATATATAATTATATAAAAAATATTTATAATTATATAGAAATACTGTTAAATATATTTATTTATAATTATATTTATAAGTATATATATACATATAGACACACACACACAGTTGGGGGCTTACCCGAGTGGTAAAGGCTCCCTGTAATTCTGCATCCGACCCATGTTCAAATCTGGGTGGGCGTTGATACTTTTACACTACTATGAAGACAATGACTCAAGCATGACACAGACTTGGTGACGCAAGCAGGATGATGTCGGCATGACACTATACAGGGATTTTGGGTCATGTTATGAGTTTCATGCCCAGTGGGCCTACAGTCCATGTAATAAATAAATAATTCTTGATGGGTGAGCTATCCCCTGGGGGGCTATGGCCTGCCTCTTTAGTCTGTCTTTCCAGCCTGTGTGTATGGTGTGTGTGTGTGTTTGAATGTAATTGTACCACTAAATACCTAATACATACATATATATAAATAATTATAAAATTACAATAAATATATTTATTAAAATTTTATAAATAAATAAATAAATAAATAAATAAATAAATAAATAAATAAATAAATAAATATATTTATATTTTTTTAAGAAATAACTTATCCCAAAAAGAACAATCCACATAAAATAAAAAAATGAGGTTACAAGTGTCTAAAGGAAGAGATTTTATAACAATATCTTTGAAAAAGAGGTAATAAATCATCAGACATCACATTAGATGACATAAAGTCCTCGATACTCACCCATTTATTCCCAATACTATCTGTCAGATAATTTGCCTCCCAAAAAACATGTGTAATGCAATAATTTATATTAGAGAGAGTATCTAGGCAGTTTATCTATTAAGCTATTATCTTCCAAGATAAATTATAATTACTAGATATAATATCTTGAACAATATTAGTGGAGTCACACTCAAACCATAAGTTATTTATATTATATAATTATATAAATATATAAATATATTTATAATTATATACTAATATTTATAAATATATTTATTTATATTTATAATTATAAATAAAAATATATAAATAATTATAAAATTATAAAAAATATATTTAAGTAATAAATATATTTATTATATTTATAATTTTATAAATATATATAATTATATGAATATATTTATAAATAAATAAATAAATAAATATAATATATAATTTTATGAATATATTGTTAATATTAGATCTTTATCAGTGCTTTTTTACCATTGATAAAGATACACCTTTATCAACACTAAAAAAGTGATGATAAAACTAATCTTTATCAGCGTTAGAATTTTAGCATTAATAAAGAAGTGTTTTATCAGCGTTGATAAAAGAGCATCTTTATGAGTGGTGAAAAAACTCTGATAAAGATTAGTTTTATCAGCATTTTCTATTTTAGCGCTGATTAAACTACTCTTTATTAGTACTTTTTGAAATCATTGATAAAAGCCTTATGAGTTTTTATAAAAGGAACTCTAACAATTTTTTTCCGCCGCTCACGCCTTTAAGCTTTCTCAGAACCAGAGTGCCGCTGTTGTTGTCACCGCTGTCGCCGGAGCCTACTGCTGCCCCCATTTGACTCTCTCAATGAATCAATCTCTCTAAATCTAAGGTATGTGCTGATTTATATTATTAGAACCTCCGACCACACTCATTTCTTCAGTCGCACCTTGCGAAACCCGACTGCTGTACGTCTTCACTTCTTCTCAACGAACCAAACAAATAGCCCTAAAAATGACAATCTCTGTTGTACAAGATCAATATATTAGCCACCACCATCCTTTTTTGTGGCTTCATCTCCTTCACAACAACCAAACACCCTCACACACACACACAACTAATACCTAAAAACACATACCTCTAAACACTATCCACATATCCCTTTTCTTCAGGGATCATGATTGAAGTTCTCATGTTTTCAGTAGATATTGTGTATGGTATTAGTCTGTGGTTTGTGTGTGCAATGATTTGAGGGAGCTATTTGTTACATTATTTGCATAGTAGTTCTAGTTTCATAGCGAGGTGTGTGTAGTTCATGAGTGTCAATGATTCATGTATTGTTTTCTTTTGTTATTTGGTGATGTCACGACCCGTCCTCGGGGCCCGTGCCGTGACTACCCCAAGCCCGCCTTCCATAGGCCAGGGGCTGGCGACTAGCACCAAAGGCGTAAAATCCCGATAACTGGGAAGGCATTGCCTTTATAAAGAAAACAAGCACCACAGAGTACAAGCGGAAGTAAATCACTAAGTACAAAAAGAAGAGCTGAAAAGTAAAAAGGGGCCGGAAATACAAGCCCAAATGTAAAGTACAACTCGAAAGGGAAAACAACGACTGAAAAGTAAAGCTGCTACGCTGAGATGTCCACTGGAAATCCCACCTGAAGGGTGGGTACAGTTAGCTCCTCTGCTCCTCGGGTCCCGCCATCCGCTCCGAGTATGTCCCGCCCAGTGGTCTGCCTCTGGGAACCGCCTCGTCGTATAGTCCACCTCCAGGTACCGTCCAGTCCTCGAACACTCGGCCTCTGTCAGTACTGGTCGTCGTCTGCAACCAACACAATGAGGTGCGGGCATAGCCCGTGCAGGGGTGAGTATAACGATACTCAGTAGGGACCCCGAGACCCTCAAGGTCTCACTAAAACCAAAAAGGATAACCACAAGAAGATCACAACAGATAAACTCTACTTAGGTATATGCCCATACATATACCTAAGTTATCAAGTAACCCATCTCAGTCATGAGGAAACACAAGGATCATGAGATCAATGGATAACCTCTACCCAGGTATATGCCCATACATATACCTAAGTTATCAAGTAACCCATCTCAGTCATGAGGAAACACAAAGGTCAAAAGTCTCAGCTCAAACCAGGATTTTCATTATCGAAACCGTAACTACTGAAGAGCTCCGTCTCTAGAGTGTACAGTGGTCCTGTCATGACTCCGAGGTACTGCTCACTAACCTAAGACTGCTGAAGTACTCCTCCTGTCGAGTACTGCGGGCCAGCCACCCAAACACAGTAGTGCTTCCCGCCGAGGTATGTCACCCAAACACCGTAGTGCACACCCCCTAGTAGCTTGCTGAGGTACTCTCCGGACGAGTACCGCGGGTCTGCACTGTCACACAGGTAGTGCTCCGTCCGCCATGGGTCTGCACCTCAGAAAGTAGTGCTCCGTCCACTGGGCTAGTTGACTCACTCCAAGTCGAGTCGGTCAAGCAGTCGTCAGGTCTCAGCCAGCTACACGGTCTCCGTACTTCGCACGCTCGTCACTGGGAGGGTCCACTCCACGACCTACAGGTCGATACTCCAAGTATCTCAAAGTCCCATGAAGAAGTATCTCAATAGTCCGTCTCGTCACAGGGGTCTCAACGCAACAGACGGCGCGTCAATCGGACACCCGGTCTGTGAGTTATTAGCCTTTTCGTCCCAGGGGCCCGGTTGGTTTCGAGAGCGAAACCAATCCCGGCCGTATCTCAACTGTACCCCGAACTCCCATAGGGTAAACTCAAAGGGACCGTTACTCAACGTAACCACCAACGCCGCTGACGGTTCGTCAAACGGACGTCCTGTCTGAAAGATATCAGCTTTCCCGTTCCAGGGGCCCAGTTGGATTTCGGGTACAATCCGACCCGGCCATACTCCGACTGCATCCAAAACTCGGGCGGAGTATGTCAAAAGTTCCGTCTCATCAAGAGGAAGTCAACGAAACAGACGGCGCGTCGATCGGACGCCCGGTCTGTGAGTTATTGGTATTTTCGTCTCCGGGGCCCGGTTGGTTTTTAAGGCAAAACCAACCCGACCGTACTCCACCTGCGTCCAAACCTCGGGCGGAGTATGCCAAAAGATCTGACTCACTAAAAGGAACACAACGCGACTGACGGTGCGTCAATCGGACGTTCGTAGCTCAAGATATGAGCGTTTCCGCTCCGAAGGCCCGGTTGGTTTCGTGAACGAACCAACCCGGCCGAACTCAAAGTAATCCGAAACCTTGAGTGCGATATACCGAAACGACCGTCTCGATCCAAGGATCGCGTTGCCGCTGACGGTTCGTCGATCGGAGGTCCGAGGCTCAAGTTATGGGCCAAAAACCAAATCTGGTTCGAAACGGGGGGGTCCGGGTCCGGGCCGACCCGGCCCGACCCCCCCCCCCCTGGCGGCAGCGGCGGCCGGCGGCGGTGGACGGCGGCGGCGGGCGGCGGCGGCGGGCGGCGGCGGCGGGCGGCGCGGCGGCGGGCTGCGGCGGCGGCGGGCCGCGGCGAGGCTGCGCACGCGGGGGCTAAGCCCCGCGGTTTTCATCAGGCGGCGCGGCTATGC
Source organism: Viscum album (assembly GCA_963277665.1). NCBI lineage: Eukaryota > Viridiplantae > Streptophyta > Magnoliopsida > Santalales > Viscaceae > Viscum > Viscum album. The sequence continues at coordinate 331,056,368 of OY728164.1, forward strand.
CGCGCCGTTTTTTCTTAAGAAACGCCCCCCCCCACGTGGGGGGCCTGCTGTGCGGAACCGGGGGGCCGGCTGCGCCCCCCTCCCTTCTATGAACCGCCCCCCCCCCTCATTAAGAGGGGGGTTTTGAAGAGCCGGCCGGGGGATTAATTCCCCCGGTTTTCCGCTATCCGGCCGGCCAGCTGGCCGACCGGTTTTCTCCAACGAGACCGGAAATTCCGGTCCCCACTTCGGCTTCCGACGCCGGCGGCCCGGCCGCCGGTCTTCTCTTCCGCCGCGGCCCGGAACCGGCCGCGGTCTCCTCGTTCCGCCGCGGCCCGGAACCGGCCGCGGCGTTCGTCGTCCGGCGCGGTGCGACGGCACCGCGCCCCTCCGCCGCACTTTAATTTCTTTCAACGCGGCGCGACAGCGTCGCGTTCTTGATGTTTCTTCCATGGTGTGCGCGCGACGGCGTTGCGTAAAATAAAAGCACGATCAACCGCGGGGTGCGACGGCACCACGCCACTTGTTTCCACCCGCAAGAACAAACAAGATCGTTGGAGGGGGTTCGGTCGTGTTTGTACGGTCCGGCCCCCTCACGTTAAATTAATAACGCAACTTTAAATAAACAACATCCTCACGTTAGTCATACGAACCACGAGCAAGAATGAGATAATTAAATATTAAATCAACATCCCCTACCTCGGGTTTAAGATTCGAAGATTCGTCTACGTTCCGCGGAAGACGGCGTCGCGGAGGTCGGGCGTCGCGGTCGTCGTTCGTCAAATCCGTTGACGAAGAGATATGCCCGAAGAGATACGTCGTTGGCGAATCCTTGTACGCCGACGAAGGTTGTCCGAGGAAGGTGCGGTGTTCCCTCTCGTTGACACCGAAGACGAAGAAGAGCGGAGCGGCGTTCTTCGTCGGAAACTTGAGCGTTCTACGTCAAGTCTTGAGGAAAGTCAAATAAAAAGGAAACAACGAACTCAAGAACCCTTACCTCGATAGTCGCACGTTGACGGTGTCGTGGAATATGGGTGTCGATTCCTTTGACGTCGGAGGAAGAGTCGTTGTCGAAGGCGTTCGTCGCGGAAAACCGTCGCGGAAGAGATGACGCGGAAGAAGTACGTCGCGTCGCGGACACGGCGTCGCGGATGGATCGTGTTCTTCGGCGGAGAAGTTCTTCGTTGAAGAACGACGTTCTTCGCGTTCTTCGTTGAGTTTGAAGAAGAAGAAGAGGCTCTCCAAAAGCTCTCAAGGAGACAAAACAACCCAAAATAAAATAAGACAACTTCTTATTTTATTATTACAATACACAATAGAATTTCAAAAGTTTGAAATTCAAAAAGGGTTAAACTCCCATAATTAATTAAGTAACTCAAGTTGACAACATTTAATGAAATGAGTTAAAGGGGAGGTTTTGAGAGAATTTGAGGAGTTGGGGTTCGTGTGGACCCCACCTCACTTAATCCTCCCAATGGAGGTTAAGTGGATGTGGGTCCCACTCCCAACTCCCTTTGGTAGGACTTAACTAGATAAAAATAAAATTTATTCCTCACAAATTTTATTTAACTTAAACTAAAAACCCAAAAACTAACTTTCAACCCGCAACAAACGCAACTTCCGAAAAGGTCTCATTAAGCGAATACCGGCGCTGCGAGTTCATCGGTGCCCTCGGATTTCAATTCCGAGCACCGGATCAAAAGTTAGGAATTCCCGCTCGTTCGTTCACTGAACGTACCCGAGCCAAACTTCGGAAATTAATTCCGGGCACTCCGGGCCTCGGAATCAGGTGCCGTCTGAAACCGCGCTCTTGTAAAATTCTAAAGAAAATTAAGAAAAAATTTCCCTTGAATTTTACGAGTCTTTACAGGTGATGTTCCATATATGATTATCAATACGTTTAATTATTTTCAAATGCATTTTTTTCTAAAATTGGGTGTTATTTAAGATATTAATTAGGGTTTTCATTTAGTATTATTAACATCAATTATTACTTTTATAAATTTATAAATAATAATCAAAATAAATTTATAATTTTTTATAAGTATAATTTAAGAAATTCATAATTTTTTATAAGTATAATTTGTTATATTTATACTTCTAGATATAATTTTTTATATTTATATATACATCTATAAATTATGCAGTATATCTTATTATATTTATATACAAAATTTTGTTAAAAATTTATAATTTTATAGTACTATACATTTTTAAATTTATATACTTTTATAAATTTTATAGTATATTATATTATACCAATATAATTTAACAATACTTTTTTATTAAATATTTATTCATTTATAGTTTTATGCATCTATAAATTTATATACTTTTATAAATTTTATAGTATATCATATTATACATATATAGTTTAAATATAAAATTTTATGAATTATTTATACATTTAAAGTTTTCTAGATTTATAAATTAATATATATTTATAGTTTTATTCATTAAAAATTATTATGATTTTATAATTTCATAAATTTTACTTTTATATATTATAATTTCATACTTTTATAAATTTGAAAAACCATACACTTCTATAAATTATGCATACTTTTATAACATATATGAACTTTTATATAGTTTTATCAATTTATATACATTTATAAATTATATATATTTCTTTAAAATATATATTCTTTTATAAATTAAATATAATTTTATACTTCTATTTACGTTTATAATTTTATATACTAATATAAATATATATACATTTATAATTTATACTTTTATATATGTATATTTTTTTTTCTATTTATAAGTAGTTTAATACTTTTATACTTTCGTAAATTTTATTTCTATATATTATCCTTTTATATTTTTTATAATCTTGTAATAAGATTATTATTTTTTCAACAAATTCATTTGGCTAATTAAGATTTATTTTATTATATGAAATATTTTATGTTTTAAATCATAATGGATTGAAGTTCGATGTATGCTTTTAATTGAGTGTTGAATGAGTTTAAAAATTAGATTTTTTTGGATTTCTTGTTCAACAATGTATATAAGGGAGAGCTTGTTTGATTTCTGATCACACCACGATTCACTGTTTTATTTCACCCTTACACCATTGTATTAAACTAATTTTGTATTGTAAATTAAAAATATAATAACAAATTTCACTTCATGTTTTATTCCATAATTTAATATTTATCACTATTAAAATGGGGAATTGTACTTGTTTTTATATTTTCATTGTAGGCTGAGGTGATTTGGAGGCCCCATAGATGATCTAGAAGGAAAATGGGCCAAACTGCATGAAATCCCAAGGTCACTTGTACAATGTTCTAAATATTTCATGAAATACGTGGCTTCAAATGGGTTGAAATTTTGTGTGAAGATCCAAAAATCCATGGGATGCAACTCATCTCAAGAAACCCAATCCCAATTCATCCATTAAAGGGCCCATCCAAACCAATATGTTCAAGGGATAGAATCTGACCGAATTCCAAAGTTAGGTTTGGTATTTTGATAATATCTCCTAATAAATGAGTCCAATGGCCTCCAAATTTTACAGGGGTATATTTAATAGGCCTATAAACAAATATCCTCTTTTATACAAGTCGTGATATATCCGTTTACCAACCCAAGACCGATACACAATTAGTATAACCAAAACTGGGTGCCCAAAACCACTTCTCATTTTGGCTATAAAAGGGAACTATGGGAATATCATTTGTAAGTTCGAACCAGAAGCATAGATCCACCATTTTGGAGTCCTAGATTAGTATCATCATCATAATAGAAGTTTTGGAGGCCCCTATCCTCATGGGTGGATCAAGAATGAAGAAGGAGTTCCACCCGAGCTTCCTCCTCCTCTCGATGGCGGGCTAAACAGTGAGTGATCATTATATGGTAGCTACACACTTGAAGAGGGAGTTCTGACACATAATTATCTACTATTTTAGTGTATATTTTGTTTTATAATTGTTCTTTTTATATTTATCTTATTTTTTTGATGCATTTAATTGAAACACTTTTTTATTTCATAATCGATCGGTGTGAAATTTTAAGTGTGTGACTTGTGTTGTTCATCTTAGACAACATAAGACTCACCTTCTTTCAAAAATAATTGAGATTTCAGTAATACTTGAAAAACCTTAATTCATGCTAAGGGGATGTAATTTGACTATATGATTGTTATTTCAAGGTTTATTCCTATTTTCATCATTTTAGGGGTTGTGGGTACCCAAGATCTTGGTTAACCCTTAATCAAGTATTACACCAAAACCTAATAATCATTTCAAAAAAAGGAACTTTTCAAGTGGTGTATGAACTTAGAAATGATCACATAATCATAATTTATTCTTAAAAATACACTTTTTTTTATACTTTTAAACTCATTATATTAATCCATTTTATTTTAAAATTGTTTTCAAAACCACCCCCCTCTTTTAGTAAATTTTATTAAAAATTCACACTAAAAACCACAAATGATCATTGAGAGATGAAATAGGGTCTTCCCTATGATATAAATCATACTTAAAAACATAATAAATTTGACATGTCATGACAACGTGTTCAAATTTTGGTGTCGTTACCAGGGAACACTTTTATTTTTAGTGTGCATTTTTTATAAAAGTATTGTGTATTTTGTAATTATTTGTTCGTTTATTTTCTTCCTTCATTTTTTAAAGATTATTTCTAAAATAATACTTTTGTAGACCTTGTTCATGATGTGATCTTCATCATAGGAACTAAATCCATTTGAACATGAACTAGATAGGATATTACATCATCGACACCAAGAAGCACTAAATAATTTATTGAAGGAGTACACACAAAACATCAACACACTTATTGATCATTCCTCTTCTTCTTCTGGAACCAACATAAAAATTGAAACAAACTAGTATAAAATGTATGAAAATAACCATAAATTAAAAGAACTAACCTCTCTTGATGTTGATATCCAACCCACTTACATTCAAATATAAGGCGAGGCACCCAATTTTGAACTAAAATCCAGTTTAATTCACTTATTACCAATATTCCACAGACTGGATGGAGAAGAATAACATAAGCATTTAAAATAATTTCATACAACATTTTCAACATTAAAACCTTCAAATGTTTATGATGAATAAGTAAATCTCAGGGCATTCCCTTTTTCATCAGAAGATACTGAAAAATATTGGATATATTATGTTAATTCCCCAATTAAAGGCTGGGTGGACATGAAACACATTTTTTATTGAAAAATACTTACCAACCTCTAGAACCAAAAAAATACAGAAATAAATGTGCGGAACAAGGAAATCACAAGGGAAAACACTTCATGAGTACTGAGAAATATTTAAAAGGCTTTGTTCAAGTTTCCCGTACCATCAAATAAGTGGTCAAATTTTAATTCAATATTTTTATGAAGGTTTAATTACTATTGATAAAAATATGATTGATGCTACTAAAACTGGTGTACTAGTTGATAAGACGCAAAATTTTTACAAGAACCCTAATTGAGAACATGACACAGAACACTCAACAATTCAGTTCAAGATCCAATGTACCCGTTCAAGGTGTCCATGAGGTACAAAGCATTGAATTTGAGAAGAATGTGGACATGAAATTTGAAGAGGTAAGTACCCTTCTTAGACAAATTGATCTTTACTAAGATAAATTCCAATATACTCCTCCCATCCACTATGGTATATGTTCTTCTGACACCCATTATTCTGACCAATTCCCCCAATTGAGAGAAACTTCTAAGAGGTGTGTGGAGATATTTCCAGGATGCCCCTATAACCAACCCTTTAGGAAATAACCTTAATATCCACCCAACATTTAGTTGAAAGAAAAAAAATCTTATAGAAAAGGGGGGTATTCAAAACAAACTCAACAATAATGGAACCAACCGGGGTAGATTATTCATCCACCACCACCACCTAGAAATACCCAACCACCACAAAGGCCTTTCTAACCACACCATACAAAACCCAAGCCTAGCCTAGAAGATATGATGCAACAAATGGATTCCAACAATCACCAATTCCAACAAACCAACCAAGTAGCTATACAAGACCTAAAAACCCAATTAGGCCAACTCGATAACCCTGTGGGGGAAATTCAAAGTCATGGGTTGGGTAAACTACCCTCTCAAACAGTAGTTAAAACTAGGGATAATGGAAATTTTAGTACCATCACCCTTAGGAGTGGAAATCTACTTAAAATCCAAATGAAACCTCCAATAGAGTCATCCCCTCCTAAGGAAACCACCATCCCAACCACTGTAAATGGTCTTAATGAGGTAAAACCTTGTCATGAGAGAAGCCCTACCAAATTAAAGAGTGTATCTGTTTATGAGGAGCCTATACCAACCATTCCTCTTACATTTCACCAAAGGGAAACCCAACCTAGGAAACAAAAGCAAACTTAAATTGATAAGGAAATATTGGAAAATTTCAAAAAAGTATAGGTTAACATTCCTTTGATTGGTGCCGTGAAGAAAATTCCAAGATAAAAAAAGTTTCTAAAAGAGGTGTGTACACACTAAAGGTGACTTTGAGGTGATGAGAAGGTGAAATTGGGGAGGAATGTCTCAACATTAATAGATTCATCACTTCCCACAAAATTAAATGATCTTAGAACATTCTAAATTCCATGCACTATAGAGGAGTATTAATTTTATAATGCTATGATTGATTTGGGTGATTTGATAAATGTGATGACTAACTCTATTTACTCTTAATTTCAGGTTGGGGAATTGAAGCCCATAGGAATTTTTTTTCAACTGGAAAACCAAAGTACTCTACACCCCTCTAGTGTGTTAGATGATGTTCTTATGAGAGTGAAAAATTTAATTTTTTCTACTGATTTTTATGTGAGAAAAATTGAATATGATAGGATGAATAGACATGCCTTGATTATATTAGAGAGACCTTTCCCAAAAACTACCAAAAACATAATTAATTTACACAATGGAAAATTATCTATGGAGTTTGGTTGTGACATTTTCCACTTCAAAATCTTTGATGCCATGAAGAACCCCTCAAAAGAACATTCCTCTCTCTCTGTTAACTCTGTAGATGTACTTACTTCCCCTATAAAAACTTATTTTCATTTACCTAAATCCCTTTATCAGTTTTCTTCATTGATTGAAATTCTAGGAAATGAATCATGCATAAAATTTTGTAACGATCTAGAAAAATGTCATGCATGTTTGTTAATTGATAATTTCTTGACCATTAAGGATCCCATGACCATCGATGATACTACTAAGATTATAAAAGATCGTTCCACATTTGAGGATGTTAACATTGAGTAGTTAGATGTGACCGTAGACCTACCATAATCACATCCACTCCCATTAATCCAAAATCCACCTGAATTGGAACTAAAAAAATAGTCTCAAGAATTAAAATATTCCTATATTGAGAATGTAAACAAGATTCCCGTCATCATTTCTAGTTCACTCCCTCCAGATCATGAATTGTGGCTGCTTGAACTTTTTAGAGAGTATAAACAAACTTTGGGTTGGACACTATCTAACATTCCTGCTATTAGCCCATCAATTTTCACACATCATATATTGTTAAATGATAAGGCTAAACTAGTGAGGCAGTCACAACGTCGACTGAACCCAAACCTCCTAGATGTTGTTAAAAAATAGGTAACAAAATTATTGGCTTCTAGAATCATTTACCCTATATCTGATAGCCAATGGTTCAGTCCAGTACAAGTGGTTCCTAAAAAAACTGGTCTAACAATAATTAAAAATGAAAACAATGAATTGGTTTTTAACTTTCATGTAAAATTGTTAGTTTTTCTGTATAGACTATTATTGACTAAACCAACACACTAGGAATGAGAATTTCCTATTACTGTTCATTGACTAAATGCTATAGAGGCTAGTGGGGAAGTCCCATTACTATTTTCTTAATGAGTACTATGGATACTTTTAGATCCATATTTCCCCCTAAGATCAGGAAAAGAAAACCTTAACTTGAACCTTTGGAGCATTTTCATATAAAAGGATGCCATTTGGTTTGTGAAATGCTCCGGGTACTTTCCAATAATTCATGGTTAGTATATTTTTAGATTACCTGGATAATAGAATGGAAGTATTCATGGATGATTTCATTGTATATAGATCCTATTTTAATGAATGTTTGAGTAGTATTAGTTCAGTCCTACATAACTGTATTGAAAATAATCTCATATTAAATTATGAGAAATTCCATTTCATTATGTGACAAGGTATAGTACTAGGGAATGTAATTTTTGGGGATGATATCCAAATTGATAAATCAAAATTAGTTGTCATTTCTTCTATAACATTACCCAAAAAATTTGTGGGATGTGAGGTCTTTCTTAGGTAATGTTGGATTTTACCATAATTTCATTCATGAATTTAGTAATATTGCAATCCCCCTCTCCCGATTACTCTAAAAAGAAAAATAATTTGTTTTTGATAAAGAATTCAATAAATATTTTAATAAATTGAAATGGAGTCTCAAATCAACCCCGGTAATCCAAACACCTTGGTGGATTTAACCATTTAAGCTCATGTGTGACACCACTAACTATGTAGTTGGGGTTTTCTTATCACAATGGGTTGATTGAGATCCACATGTAATTGCTTATGCCTCACGTACTTTGGACCTTTCCCAAGAAAACCACACCACAACTAAAAATAATTCCTTTCCATTGTGTTTTCCTTGGATAAATTTTCGTCATACCTTTTAAGGTCCAAAGTCATTGTGTTCTCAGACTATACAACCCTCCGGTATCTCCTTATGAAACAAGAATCCAAACCATGTTTCATTCACTGGATGGTCCTCCTTCAAGAATTCAATCTAGAAATTAGAGATAAAAAAGGAGCAGAGAATGTGGCGACTGACCATACCAATATGATCCTCCCATCCTTATACATTGATTCATCCCCCTGTATTCCTATAAATGACAAGTTTTATGATGAAAAATTATACTAAGTACAAGATGATATTACTTGGTATGCTGAAATTATAAATTATTTTGTAGCATCTTGTATTCCTTCTGATTTCAATAAAAACCAAGCTGACCATCTAAAACATGAGTCCCGTTGGTACATTTGGGATGACCCATACTTTTGGCACACATAAAATGATCAAGTCCTCAGGCGTTGTGTTCCCTTTATTGAGTTTTAGTCTATCCTAAGGTTCTTCCACACTCTTTCTTATGGGTGACACTTTGTTCCTCAATGGACTTCTCACAAGGTCCTTGATTTTGGTCTCTTTTGGACAACACTAATTCAGGATTCCCATGATTTCCATAAATATTTTCCACTTTTTCATAGAATGGGGAATGTCTCTAAAAGAAATGAAATGACATGACAACCTTTGATCTTTCATGAAATTTTTTATGTCAGGGGTATTGACTTTATGGGTCAATTTCCCAATTCCTTTGGAAACTTTTACATTCTTCTAGAAGTGGATTATGTGTCAAAATGGGTAGAATCACGAGACACAAGGACTGATGATTTGAATATTGTTGTGGAATTTTTGGGAACCCAAATTTTTTGTAGGTTTGGATTACCTAGGTTTATCATTAGCGAGTAGGGTTATAATTTCTACAACCACACAATGAAATCACTTTTGTGTCGATATGGGGTCAGGCATCAAGTGTATACTACTTATCACCCATAGACCAATGGTCAGGACAATGCGTTGAATAGAAAGGTAAAAAAGATAGTTGAAAAAACGGTTCAACCCAACATACAAGATTGGAGTCTTAGACTCAATGATTTATTATGGGATTACTGTACTGATTTCAAAACTCCCATTGTCATCTCACCATATCAGCTAGTGATTGTAAAGAGTTTTGACCTACCTATTGAGATATATCACTAGGATTACTGAGCCATCAATCAATTCAATTATAATCTTTCTAGTGTAGGTACTCAAAGGAAATTACAGATTTAGGAGTTGGAGGAAATGAGAAGAGATTCTTATGAGAACTCCCAGATTTATAATGAGAAAACCAAGACTGTTTATGAACGTATCATTATTCATTATCAATTCCACATTGGGAAGAAGGTCCTATTTTATAATGAAAGGTTGAAGTTTCATCCAGGTAAGTTTTATTCCTACTAGTTTGGACCATACACCATTACTAATGTTTATCCATTTGGTGTTGTTCAGGTTCAAAATGAATAAATGCAGCAAACCTTCACTGTCAATGGGCAGCGGATGAAGCACTTTCAGGAAGACATTATGGAGTCCCCGATAGAGGAACTACATGTTCAAGAAGAAATCTATGAATGACACTCACCAGGTTTTATCCTTCATTCCAAAATTATTTTTTATTACATAGAGGACATTTTACACTTAAGGTGTGTGGGGGATGGGTATATTTCTGGGTTTGTTAGGAATTTTCATCATATTTATTTCAATATTTTTCACTTGATGTATATTATATTCACTTTCTCCCCTCATTTACCCTCACTTTTTTTATAAAATGTTAATTTTTTATGCCCACATTATCATGAAAAATGATTCTCACTTAATCATGGAAGTTATTGAAAATTCATGAGGAATTTACCTATTTCATGTTGTTTTAACATTCAATTTTTTTGATAAAATGTGAATTTTAGCATGAATTTAATGTTGCAGTGTGACCTTTTATTGATTTTTTTGTTTGTATATGATATAAATGGTTGTATCATTTTTAAACCTTTGAGAATAATGGCACCCTTTGTGTGAATAGTTTATGGGAAAATTGCGTCACTTAATTTCTCCACACATATTTCCACCCAACCTTGAAGTGTGAAAATTTATTACTTAATATAAGGTAAATATAGGTTAGGTTTTTTTTTCTATAATTTTAAAAATTATTTTTTCCATACATTCATTACTTATCCGATCCATTTTATTACTGTACCTGATTGACTTATGAATGTGTACCTATTATCCAACTGTTGTACACCCTAAAAACCAAAAAAAAATTAAAAAAAAAACTAAAAAAAACCTTTTGGGGAGTGATGAAATATAAAAAATATGGGGATATCTAGGCCGAGATCTTATGGTTTTACTTTTTGGAATGCGTAAGTGAGTGGGTATTGAAATTTTATTGTAAAGGATGTAAGGCAGGTTCGGTGGAAAGGATCATATAAGCAGAAAATTTTTAAAATGACTTATATTTACTCAATAGAAAGTGTAAAGAATAGCATGAAATGGTTATCACACATACATGTAGAGAATTAGTGACATTATTAACTTTATAATTATTTTCTCTGATTGGTATCATGCATCTCTTGGAATTTTGTTCTGATATAATTTTTGAGACGTCTTTTTCCATGATCATTGAGAATAACTCCTTGGTGTGATTTTTGCTTTGATCACATTTCTATCATTGATTAAATTTTATTTCAGTGTTACATTTTTATTTAGTTAGAAATATATCCATGCTTACATTTTGGAAATTTAACTTTTCCCAGGAGTGAAAATGTTTAGGTGTGGGGGTGTGATCGCACTACAATTCACTATTTTATTTCACCCTTACACCATTATATTAAACTGATTTTGTATTATAAATTAAAAATATAATATCTAATTAAACTTCATGTTTTATTCCTTTATTTAATATTTACCACTATTAAAAGGAGAAATTATACTTTTTTTTGATATTTTCATTGTAGGTGGAGGTGATTTGGAGGCCCCAGAGATGATCCCGAATGAAAATGGGCCAAACTGCATGGAAGATTAAGGAAACCCGTCCAATATTTTGCACATTTCATGAAATAAGTTACTTAAAATGGGATGAAATATTATGGTAAGATCCAAAAATCCATGGGATACAACTCATCCCAAGAAACCAAATCCCAATTCTTCCATTAAGGGGCCCATCAGAACCAATCTATCTAAGAGACAAAATCTGCACAAATTAAAAAGTTAGGTTCTGTATTTTGACAATATCTCCCAATAAAGGTGCAAAATGGATGAAAAATTTTACAGGGATACATTCAAGAGGCTGGTAAACAACTCTCTTCTTTTATCCAAGTCGTTATATGGCTTTTTACCAACTCAAAACTGAGACACAAGTGGTATAACCAAAATTGGGTTCCCAAAAACACATCCCATTTTGGATATAAAATGGAACCATGGAAACCTCATTTGTAAGTTCAAACCAATAGTAAATATCTACCATTTTAGAGTCCTATAGTGATCTCATCATCATCATATAAGTTCTGAATGCCCCTATCCTCATATGGGGATCAATAATGAAAAAGTAGTTCCACCTAAGCTTTCTCATCTCGATGGTGGGATAAACAGTGGGTGATCATTGTGAGGGAGATACACAATTAAATAGGGAGTTCTGACACATGGTTCTATAATGTTTGGTTCATATTGTGGTTTTTAATTGTTATTTTATATGTATCTTAACTTTTTTTATGAGTTTAATTGAAACAGTTTTTTATTTCATAACCGATCGATGTGCAATTTTAGGTGTGCAACTTGTGTGTGTTTCAATTGGACAACTTAAGACTCCTATTATTTCCCAAAAATTTGTGATTTCATTATTCCTTGAAAAACCTTAATTCATAATAAGGTTATGTAACTTTACTATATGATTTTTATGTCAAGGTTTATTCCCATTTGCATTGTTTTAGGGGTTGTGGGTACCCAAGATCCTCAGTCAAATAATTACACCAAAACCTAATAATCAATTAAGAATAAGGAACTTTTCAAGTAGCATAATAAATTCGAAATTATCACATAATCATCATTTATTATTCAAAATCCACTTGTTATTTTACTTTTAAACTCATTAAATCATGTCATTTTATTTTAAAAATGTTTTCAAAACCAACTCATTTTTTAGTAATTTTTATTAAAAATTCACACTAAAACCACCAATTCTTTTTGAGAGATTAACTAGGGTCTGTCCTATACTATAAATAATATTTAAAAACATAATAAATTTTATGTGTAATGACAACACGTTCAATTCCCTTTCATAATTGAATTGGAAAACCATGGTTTACTCATAAAGAAGTAAGTTATCATTTCACTAGAGTTGGATTTCAAACCAACTATGAGTTATGAAACCATAATAGATAAATATTTAACAAATAGAAAATGTTGATAGACCTAATAGGTGTGATGTTAAATATATTATATTTTGATTAGTTTTATTTTCTTTCACAATCTGAGTATGAACTTAATGATTGGAAATTCAATGTCAGTGTTGAAAATATTTTAAGAAATATAATAATTTCTTTTTTTATCTATGAAACCATTATTATATTCAATAGTTTTATTTTCTATTATAAAAATGGTTTTCATATGATATAGATTTTTTATTACCATTATTACATTCAATATATGTATTTTCATTAGGTTTTTATAATGTAAATGCGATTTTAAGGGGAAATTATTGGTTTTAAAGTTATTAAATTGGACTTCTATGATGTTTAGTAATGAGGATGATATTTTTTATTCCAATGATGATCTAAAAAATGATATTTTAAATTTCACATTGAATTTAAAATGCAATTTTGTGATTTTAAATTAGAGTGAATATATTATTTGTTTTTTATAATGTAGTACACTCTATCAATGAGATGAGTGATATCTATATTTATAAATGCAAACATGTGTAAGGAAAAAGGGTGATAGATATATTTATATGATCATATTAAATTTAAGATACCTCTTAGATACAAAAAATCTCCATCTTATTTAATATAGATTGATAATAACACTATGGAAAGGGAATGTCACTAAATCAATCCAACCCATAGGATATCCATCATGACCTCACTCCCAGAAAAGGTGAATTAATGTTTAACCCCATTGAAGCAACTTAACCTACTTTTCATCCAACATTACTTGAATGGTTTAAGTTAGGGGAGTCCGATAAAACTAGATCTTCTCTCTGATTTGGTGTTAGATTCTAAGGGGATGAGTCTCAAGAAACAATATGCAATAATAACTATCATCCTCATTAGTTTCATCTCCCAAACAATTATTATTTCATTTTGTTTCTTGAGACTCATCCCCCATCTCTTCTGGACAAGAACCTAATACCAGTAGTTTAATTTATAAGATAAAACCTACTATTAGTGGAGTAATTATTTTATTAAATTCAATTACCCATTTCCTTCAAAGTATGATGAAATTATTTTAAACATTCAAATGTTGAGTTTCCCTTATTTGAATGTCCCATTTTTTTGTATTTATTTATTTTGTTAAATATTAATATTACCGAATCAAATAGGATGGTTATGAATAGAAAATGGATGGATGACAATCATATGAAAAAAGAGTATGAAGATGGGGTGAAAGAGTTCATCAAGTTTTCAAAAGATCATGCATATAAACCTTCTTAAATCTTTTTCCCATGTTTACGCTATTGTTATTCAAGATAAATTACACTTTGGAGTTGTAAGAACACTTGATCTGTCAGATAATAGCTCAAAGTTATAAATTTTGGAATAAACACAGGGGAAAAGAGAATGTAGCTAGTGTTTGGGATAACAATGCATTTTATGGATCATCTGATATGATTACAACTATGGATAATGAAGAAGACCATATCAAGAATATTATTACAGGTTTGAATGATGGTGAATATTATATTGAAGAAATGACAATGATAGTTGAATATAAACTTCTTGTTTGTCCAAAATTGTTTGAGAAGTTTAAGAGTTGTTCAAAGATGACATTATAGACTGGTTTCACTAAATATATAACACTATCATCCATACTGAAGCTGTATAATTTATAAGATGAAAATAGATGGAGTGACACCATTTTTACCAAACTAATTTCTCTCTTGAATAATATGATCCTAGAAGTTAATGAGCTTCCTAGACAAACATATAATGCTAAATTAATACTATGTTCAATGACTACGATCTATGAAAGAATGCATTCCTATACAAATGGATGTATACTGTTTCACACGGACTAAAAATCACTTAAATAATGGCCAAAGTGTGGCGATTCTCAATACAATAAATATGAATCGGGACCTACAAAATTTGTATGGTACTTTCCAAATATTATAAGGTTTAGGAGATTATATGGAAGTGGGGATATTATAAGGAAATTGAAATGAAACCCAAATACAAGAAATAAATATGGGAAACTTTTTCACCCAAAATACTCTCCTCAGTGGAAGAGAATTGATCACGAGTATCCTAAATTTGTAAATGATCCAAGAAACCTTCATCTTGCGCTATCTACAAATGGAGTGAATCATTTTGGTTTTCAAAGTATCACTCATAGTACATGGTTTATTATGATGGTAAATTATAACTTTCCACTGTGGTTATGCATAAAAAAAAATACATTATGTTATTTATTCTTATATGAGGACCAAAAAAACGGGTAATGATATTGATGTTAATTTGGATCCATTGATATAATATTTGAAATTATTGTGGGATTTAGGTGTTACATTATAGTATGCTTATAGAAATGTAGATTTCATGTTGAGAGACATTTTGTACAGGATGATAAATAACTTTCCTACTCATTGAAATTCTTTAGGATATAGAATTAAAGGAACTCAAGGGTGTGCCATTTTTGAATAAGGTACATAGTCAATTAGGTTGAAACATTCATCAAAGAATATATTTCTAGGACATCACAGATTTATACCTCATCTACATAAGCACCAATATTGGATGACATCATTATTTTAGAGATTAAAAGAATGCACAAAACCATCTCCTCTAACAGATGATCGACTATTTGAGAAAGTAAAATATATGGACACTGTCTTTGGTAAATTTTTTTTGATAAACCTTACGAAAACCATTTGAAAAAAGAGATTAGTTTTTTTGAATTACCATAATATAATTTTCTGTATGTAATAAATTTTCTTGATTTTATGCATGTTTAAAAAAATGTATGTGATAGCATCATTGGAATGCTACTAAATTCACTTGAAAAAAAAATGAAATTAAGGCTAGGTTGGAGATTATTGACATGAGAATACAAGAAGCATCAGTGTCAGTGAAGGGTGAAAAATAGACCTTTCTTCCTCCAGCAGCTTACACTCTTTACATATAGAAAAAATATCAGTGTTTTAACTTCTTTAATGATATAAATGTTCTAGAGTGGTATTCATCGAATAATAATAATGTCACGACCCGTCCCCCAGGGCCTGTGCTGTGACTACCCCAAGCCCACCTTACACAGTCCAGGGTTTGGATAATAGCACCATAAAGACATATCCTTGAAAGTGGGAAGGCATTTCCTTTAAACCTAAAAAAACACAGACCAAGAACATGACAAGATGCAAACCACGTAGTAAAACTATAGTAGTAAAAGTGTGCACTAAAAGTAAAGGGGCCAAAATACAAGCCCAACTAAAAAGATACAACTACAATAACAAATAGCTCCTGATATCATCCACCAAAGATCCTACCTTAATGGTAGGTATAACTCATCTCCATAGCTCTCCACGTCAACTAGTCACCTCCGTGTACCACCTGGACTTGGCTCCCTAAAGTCTCAGCCAAGCTGCTCATCATTTTCACAAGACACAATAAGGTATGGGTGAAGCTCGTATAGGGGTGAGTATAAAAATACCCAGTAGGGACCTCTAAACACCCAAATATCTCTCAAAATCCCACAAAGGAAAAACCACAAAGTAAGATCTCAGTCACAATGCACAAGAAAAGACTTAGCTCAAACCAGGTATACAACTCAGAGTTCCGGAATAAAGATGATTAGTCTTAAGATATATCATTTTATTCCATTAAGAAGTTTCCACAACTAATCCATGAAGGAGTTGTTCCATTGTCGATCCACATAGGGTCATATGTCGCTGATCCATGACGGGCTTCTCTAAGGCTGGTCCTTGCCGGGTCGCGCACTGCTGATCCACATAGGGTCTCTAGAATGCTGATCCACACAGGGTTGCTATGATGCTGATCCACATAGGGTCTCTATGATGCTGATCCACACATGGTCTCTATGATGTTGATCCACATAGGGTCACTGTGATGTTGATCTACATAGGGTCGCTATGTTGTTGATCCACACAGGTTCGCTCTTCAATTGACAGGTTTCCACAAGATTCCCCACACTCGATGCACTTGAGTTCTGTAGGATATTCTCCACAAGATATAGGTTGTGCCTCAACTTCCACAAAGTTCCCAAAAGGAATAACCAAAAGGACCTCCATGTCGTAAGGGTCCCAACGCGATAGACGACGCTTCAATCGAACACCCGGTCTGTGAGTTATAAGTGTTTTAGTACCGAGGGCTCGGTTGGATTCAGGTTCGATCCAACCCGGCTATACTCCAACTTTATTCAAAACTCAGGTGGAGTAACTCAAAGGACCGTATCGTTCTAAGGATTCCAGTGCTGTAGACAGTTCATCAAATGGACATCTGGTTTTTGAGATATGACCCTTTAAGCGTATCTTTTCCGAAAAGGGGTTTGGGTCCGGTCTGACCCAGTCAGACCAACCCAACCCGCCCCAACCCTTCTCGGGTTGACCTGACCTTGTTTGGGTCAGACCCGGCCCGGACCGAACCGACTGGGCCAGCCCGAGTGGGCTGGTCTGCGGACTAGCCCGACCAGCCTTGGCTGGGCATAGCTTGCCGGGCGGCCCGACCCACTGGCTGGTGTGACCCCCAGCTAGGTTGCCTGCGCAGGGGTCACTCCCCATTTCTGAATAGTTGAAAGAAATTTGGTTTTGCAACGGCGGTGCCACGTGACGCCGCCTCCCTATCAGTGGGACCCATGGGGCCTGGGTCCCCTCCGCCGTGGCTCGATGCTGTGGCTCCCTTTCGATGCGCATGACGGCACGCCGCCCTACTGCCACCTTGTCCAGCCCATGTCGGCCACCCCGTCCGTCCACCGCAGTGCCTTTGGGAACCACCTCTCCTCCGTGACCAGCAATAGTCGGTCGTCGCCGTCGCCCACCGGTGCCAGTCACCAGTTCTGCCACACTGGTGCCGTGCTGACGAAACTTCCTCTGGCCACCAGGTGAGCTTCGGTGGTCCGTTTTCCCTTCTGAACATGCCTACGGGCCTCCCAGGTTGTTTCTGTCACTACGTGGCTCCTGGATCCAGAATTACATTGAGTTGAAAATCCATCCCCGAAGAATGAGACAAAAACTAAAATGATGGAGGGTCTGGGCCTTATTCATTTGGCCTGTTCCCTTCACATTAACATCATATCAAGTGGGTGTTAAATAAAAACATCACATAGATAATGATTAAACCCTGTTCAAATCTCCCGCAACAACCACCCGAAATTTCATACGAATCTCGGATCAACTCATTTTAGTTGATCCACGTTCGTCATGATTTTCAATAATGAGGAAATGAATTGAGAATTTACTTGAATTTAATAACAACCCATACCTCGTATTTGGAGGATATTTCACGGTTGTGGAAGAAGAATTCCACGTTTTATGAAGCTGTCAACATTCGTCGTTTCTGAATCGATTCATCCAATAACATCATTCAAGCTTCTGTTCTAAGTTGGTGGAAAATTCCATGGAACTTCATCAGTGGTTCCTCTCTTCCATGTCAAAAACCCAAGCTCGAGCTTCATTTAAATAGAGGGGTAGGGAGATTAACACATCGTAAGAATTAATGAGGTTTATTAATGTGTTTTTAATTAATGAACGTCTTAAATCTCAACGGTGTGGTTACACAACATAAGATTCACGCCATTAAATGGCTTGACAACCCATCGGTCCTACCACCATCACTCAATAGTTGGTAGAAATACTAAAATAACATTTTAAAGTTATTTTATTATTCTCCAAAAAGTCCACAAAACTAACTTTTTCTCTCGACTTACTGCGGTTGAGGTTAAGCCTCCCTTAAGTGAAACCCGGTGCTGTGAATTCAACGATTCCCTTAGATTTCAATTCCGAGCACTGGTTCAAAAGATAGAAATTCCCACTCGCACATTTACTGAACATACCTTAAAAAAAGTTCAAAATTCCGTTTCGGGCACACCGGGTTAGAATCAAGTTTCGTCAGTTTTCGCAGACTCGTAATAATCCCTAATAATTAAAAAAAATTTATATATAAATTTTCAGGTCTTTAATTTCTCCCCAACTTAGGGATTTTCTTCCCCGAAAGCTACAAAAAACTAGGGGAACAAATGGGGATACTGAGTACGTATCTAAGCCTCTTACTCCCATGTTCTCTCTTGGAGATTCCCATGCTTCCAATGAACTCGTACCAGAGGAATCAACCACCCACAAAGGATCCGCTCCTATCGATTCTCTATCTCCATCGGGAACTCCGCAAACTTTGCCCCATCGTCGATGTCCAGCTCACCCCAGTCGATAACATGCACTGGATCATTCACATACCACATCAGATGCGACACGTGGAAAAAATTATGTACTCGGTGCATCTGTGGGGGAAGAGTTAGATAGTATGCCACCTCGCCTACTCTGCTAAGGATCTGGAAAGGTCCGATAAACCTCAGAGATAACTTTCCACCCCAACCAAACCTCTGTAATCTTCATCGTGGTGAGACCCTTAAGAAGACATGGTCCCTCTCCTCAAACTATAAGGGTCTCCATCTCCTGTTGACATAAGACTTCTGCTGGCTCTGTGTAGTCTTCATCCTCTCTTGGATGATCTGTACCTTATCTATGGTAGCTTTTACTAACTCTGGACCCATATGTGCTAACTCCCCTAGGTCTGTCTAGCATAGTGGTGATCTGAAAGGTCACTCATACAGGGCCTCAAATAGAACCATGCCGATGGTGGAGTGATAACTACTGTTGTAAGTGAAATCCAGTAGTGGAAGGTGGTCCTCCCAACTATAGCCAAAATCAAGGACACAAGCACAAAGCACGTCCTCAAGTGTCTGTATGGTTCACTCTATCTGACCACCTGTCTGAGGATGGAAGGCGGTGCTCAAACATAGTTGAGTCCTGAACACCTCCTATAATCCCTTCCACAAGCGGGATGTAAAACGAGCATCGCGATCTGAGATGATCGTCGATGACACCCCATGAAGCCGTACAGTCTTCTATACGTAGAGACATCCCAAGCTCTCTACTGATCCCTGCTCTCATATGGGTAGGAAGTGGGATGACTTGGTGAGTCGGTCAATGATCACCTAGATGGAACCATGGCCCCTGTATGTATGTAGTATCCCTGTCATGAAGTCCATGGATATACCATCCCACTTCCATTCTGGAACCTCAAGTGGTTGAGCTAATTCCGATGGTACTTGATGCTCATCCTTCACTTGCTGAAAAGTGAGGCAATGTGAAATGAACTCTACCACCACTTTCTTCATCCCTGGACACCAGTACAGAAGCTAGAGGTCCTGGTACATCTTTGCCACTCCAGGATGTACCTCCAAATGGGATGTGTGGAACTCTCTCAACACCTCCTATCATAGCGTCACTGGTACCATGGTGCATTCTTTGAAGAGGATGACGTGCTCCCCATATTTATAAAATCCACCAGGAACCTATATTGAGGATACCTGAGCATGTCGGGCCTCATAGTCTACATTCCAAAGCTGTGCCTCCCTGACTCACTAAAGGAGTGGGGGT
Source organism: Viscum album (assembly GCA_963277665.1). Classification (NCBI taxonomy): domain Eukaryota; kingdom Viridiplantae; phylum Streptophyta; class Magnoliopsida; order Santalales; family Viscaceae; genus Viscum; species Viscum album. Next base: position 331,076,837 of record OY728164.1, read on the forward strand.
GTAACTTTCATAAACTGGAGGTAAGATACTCCATCACTATCCATGAAAGATATCTACAACTTGGCTAGCTGCTTTGTCGCCTCACTCAGCAACTGTAGACCAGACCTTTTACTGAGTGCATCTGCCACCACGTTCCCCTTCATAGGAGTATAGAATATCTCAAATTCATAATCCTGGAGGAACTCTATCCATCGTCGCTGTCTCAGTTTCAGGTCCTTCCGTGAGAAGATAAACCTGATACTCTTGTGATCAGAGTAGATTGTAAAATGTTCTCGCATCAGGTAGTGCCACCAAATATTCAAGGAAAAGACCATTATTGCTAACTATAGGTCATAGTTAATGTAGTTCTGCTCATGCTATCTCATATGACATGATCCATAGGTGATCACCGCTCGCTCCTACATTAGAACACATCCTATTACAGTCCCTGATGCGTCACAATATACTACATACCCAACGCCCTCGTCCAGTAGTCTCAAGATAGGGGCACTCATCAGTCTCTGCATCAGCTCTTGAAAACTATGATGTAATATATCCGTCTACATAAAGGATTGTACCTTATTTTTCAAACATGACAAGGGTGTCTCAACTCTGGAAAATTTGGGTACAGATATCTGGTAGTACCCAGCCAATCCCAGGAAACTCTGCACCTCGGTCACACTCCTGGGTGGTTCCCAAGCAAGCACTGCATCTATCTTTGCCGGATCCACTACAAATCTAGCCTTTGAGATAACATGTCCTAGGAAGTGGACTTCCTATATCTAGAACTATCACTTTGAGATATTTCCATAAAGCTGGTGCTATCAAAGTGTATCCAGAACTATCTGTAGGTGTGTGGCATGCTCCTCCTCCAACACCGAGTATATCAAGATGTGGTCAATGAATACTACCAAGAAGTGATTGAGGTAAGGATGGAAGATCTTGTTCATGAGCCCCATGAACACTATCGAAGCATTGGTTATGCCGAAGGCCATCACCAAGAACTCATAGTGGCCATACCGACATCTGAAGGCTATCTTCAGTATGTCCTCATCTTGTACCCTGAGCTGATGATAGCCTAATCTGAGGTCTATCTTCAAAAAACATCGTGCTCCCATTAGCTGGTCGAAGAGATAATAGATCCTCAGTAGAGGATACTTGTTCTTCATGGTCACTTGGTTCAGGCGCCGATAGTCCACAAAAATCCTCAAACTTCCGTCTGCCTTTTTAGAGAACAAAATCAGGGCTGTCCATAGAGAAACAATGGGCCTTATGAACCCCTTTCTCTGCAATTCCTCCAACTATAATTGAAACTCACGAAGCTCCATAGGAGCCATATGATATGCTAGTGTAGATATCGATTCCATCCTGGGGTATAGGTCAATGTATAATTCTACCTCTCTATGGGGAGGTAGTCTCAGAACATTATCAGGAAAGACACCAGTATACCGGTCCACCACTATAAGATAACTCAGAATCCTCACATCAAATGATCCAAGAGTAAGGCTATCCAACTGATGAGTGATTGGCTGCACCCTCCTCCAGGAAAGTCCATCTTGTGATGAAAATGTTCCCTTCTCACTGGTGAAGGAAAACATAGTCTCATCATCACAGACACACCGCACTTTGCGCCTAAGACAATCAATCTGAGCATGGACCATGGATAACTAGTCCATACCCAAGATGACATCGTAAGGCCTCGACATTGCTACTAGGAGATCCCAACCAAAGATCTTGTCTCCTAGAGTAAGCTCACATTACTGATACCTATGTGTAATCATCGAATCCTCTCCAATAAGAGTCTCTAATCGTAATAATCAAGCCAATTTCTCTATCGGAATCTCTGAGTTCTGAACAAGATCCATGGAAATGAAAGAGTGACTGGAACCAATGTCTATAAGTACTACATATAGGGTATAGTAGAAACATATCGTACCTTGAATCATCTCTGGAGCACCGTGGTCGTAGGACTCATCTCCCTGAAGCTGTGCTCATCCCTGTCTGCCTGCTTCCTAAGGTCGGGGTGGACCAACTAGAGGTGGTAGTGATAGAACCTCAAATATCCGCCCACCGCCTACTGCACAACCTACTCCTCTGCCATGTTATCTGCCTTACGGACCTCCTTGATCAAATATTTTCCTCTACCTTGGTGGTCCCTCGACCGTATTCTGATCATCGGTATGGTGGGTTGGGTAGTCGCGATCCATGTGGCCCTGCCCGTCGCACATGAAGCACAATCTACTCCTCTGCAGGCTTGCTATCCCTTATGAGCTCCACACCTATGAACATATGTCTTGGGGTCATCTTCTGGAAGGTCTGGTCTACTTGGACCTATGCGTCATCTGCCTACTGCCTGCTGCAGATGACTCGGCTACCTGTCGTTCGGTTGTGGATCTCACCATCGGTGCTTGCTCAGATAAAAAGATCTTCATCAATAATGCTCGCTCGAGCACTCCAGCCTATGTTAGAATATTGAGTGATATCATCAATGATCTAACATCCCATTGGAGACCCTGATAAAAGTCCTGGGCTCTAGAGAATGGGTCTTGTACCATGTCGTTGTATTAGTGAGAGAGGTTAGTGAATCTCGCCGAGTACTGGGCTACTGTCAGGCTGCCCTGCTCGAAGTGCAGGAGCTCCTGAATATGCATAGAGCGTAGTGTCACTGGAAAAAACTCTACCCTGAAGAGGCTCTCGAAGTCTATCCAGGTGAGGGTATCCTCATCGCGTAACTAGAGCATTAAGCTTCACCATCTCCCCATCGTGCCCTGGAAAATACTAGCATTTAGGATCACCATATGCTCTATTGGTGTCCCAACTAGGAAGAAAACTCTATCCACAGCCTCCATCCAGTCCTTTGATACCTGGGGATATATCTTTCCTTGAAAACTCCAAGGAATATACCACTGGAACTCGTGAAATGCGCTCAGTCAGCGTGCACCGTCCGCTAGTGGGGTTGGTGGAAACAACTACCCAATGGGTAGTGGTGCTATTGGTACACCACCCAAAGGTGCTGTCACTGTAAGAGGGACCTACACTGATGCCTCATCACTTAGTGGGCCATCATCATGAACTCTCTCTGGATTCCTGGCTAGTTATCCACGTGGATGTGTCCTGAAAAGAAACAGGTGCGCCACGGTCAATAAGTTATACCTGGTGAGCTGACTCAAAAGAGATCAAAAGTAAAAAATTTCCAATACACACATAATTAGTGTTTTTGTGCACCGTGTCAAAAATCAGAATTCAGGGTCCTGGTGTATAGATACATTAGCCGCCACACCAACACTGGACTCCCTGAATTGAAAACCACACTCAAAACAGTTAACACTATTTTTCCATTGGAAAGATTAGAGTCTTATTTATTCAGTAGAACCTACTCATCTGATACCACTTTGTCACAACCCGTCCCTTGGGGCCCGTGCCATGACCAACCCAATCCCCCCTTCTATAGGACAGGGTTTGGAGACTAGCACCAGAAATGCATATACCTGAAAGTGAGAAGGAATTTACTTTAAATGTAAAAACACACACACCAAGAACATGACAATATGAAAACCACATAGTAAAACTGCAGTAGTAAAAGTGTGTACTGAAAGAAAATGGTCTGGAATACAAGACCAACATAAAATATACAACTAAAATAGAAAATATCTCCTAAGATCATCCACCAAGGATCCTACCAGAAGGGTAGGTACATATCGTCTCCACATCTCTCCACATCAACGAGTCACCTCTATGTACCACCTGGTCTTAGCTCCCTAAAGTCTTAGCCAAGATGCTCATCGTATGCAAAGACACAACAAGGTGCGGGCGAATCCCATACATGGGTGAGTATAACAATACCCAGTAGGGACCCTGAGACCCCCAAAGGTTTCTTAGAATTCTACAAAGGAATAACCACAAAGTATGACCTTAATCACAAAGTACAAGAAAATACTCAGCTCAAACTAGGTATACAACTCAGAATTTATGAATAAAGATGATTAGTCTTAAGCTATATCATTTTATTATGTTAGGAAGTTTCCAAAACTGATTAAAAAAGCATTTGTTCCATTTTCGATCCACATAGGGTCATATGTCTCTAATCCACGATAGGCCACTCTATAGCTGGTCCTTGTCGGGTCGCACATTGCTGATCCACATAAGGTCTCTAGAATAATGATCCACATAAGGTCTCTATGATGTTGATCCACATAAGGTTGCTATGATGCTGATCCACACAGGGTCACTATGATGTAGATCCACACAGGGTCTCTATAATGCAGATCCACACAGGGTCACTATGATGCTGATCCACACAGGGCCATTCTTCAATTGACATCTAGCCACAAGATTCCCCACACTCAGTGCACTTGAGTTCCTTAGGATCTTCTCCTCAAGATATTGCTCGTGCCTCAACTAATACTAAGTTCAAAAAATGAATAACTCAAAGGACCTTCATGTCATAAGGATACCAACGCGATAAAAGGAATGCCAATCAGATGCCCGGTCTGTGAGTTATAAGTGTTTTAGTACTGAGGGCTCAGTTGGATTCGGGTTCGATCCAACCCTGATGTACTCCAAATTTCTCCAAAACTCATGTGGAGTATCTCAAAAGGACTATCTCATTCCAAATATTCCAGCGCACATACGGTTTGTTAAACGAACATCTGGTTTGTGAGATATGACCTTTTAAGTGTATTTGGGCCGAAAAGGGGTCCGGTCTGACCCGGCCTGAACCTGCTGGGCTGGCCTGAGTGGGTTGGTCTGCGGCAGGCTCGACCCACTAGGCCGCAGACTAGCCCGACCCTCCTTGTCTGTGCGCAGCCCACTGGCCAGTGCAGCCCCTAGCTAGGTGGCCTACGTGGGGGTCTCTCTCCCTTCCTGAATGGATGAAATCCATTCAGTTTTGCAACGGCGACGTCACATGGCGCCGCCTCCCTATTCGTGGGACCTACAGGGCACAAGTCCCCTCCTCCATGGCTCGATGCTGCGACTCCCTTCCGCAGCACGCGACGGGGTGCTGCCCTGCTACCACCACAGCTTGCCCACACCGACCGCCCCGTCCGTCCGCTGTGGGGCCTATGGGTACCGCCTCTCCTCCGTGGCCAGTGACAGCCAGCTACCACCTTTTCCCACCGACACTGGTCTCTGGTGCCGCTGCGCTGGTGCCGCACCGGCAGAACTTCCGCAGGCCACCGGGTGAGCTATGGTGGTCCATTTTCCCTTCCGAACATGTCACGACCCACCTTCACCAAGATGAGAGAAGGGACATCAGGTTTCCATACACTTCCTTCTTCAAGTTTAAGTAGAGATAATGACTTCCGATACCCGCCTTTAATAGGTCCCGAAGTGGCGACTAGCACCAAGGGTATAGAATCATACACAAGATGGAAGGCATTACCCTTTTTATTTTAATAGGATTGAGAGATAAGATAGTAATTCCCAACAACGCCGAAAGTGGAAGTACAAGTAAATCCAAAACAAACCATTCCCATATGAATGTCCCAAAATAAAATGATACAAAAGTAAAAAAAAAATCCCAAAAGAAAGTACCAAAGAAAAGAAAAACAACAACAATAACTATCCCAATGTTCGAACTAGTACGATCCTGCACGATCCCTAAATTTCTCGTGGAAACCTGAAAGCATTTTTATATATGTAGGGTTAGAATACAAGTATACTTAGTAGGGAAAACCAAAGACTCTCGTGCACAAGTGGGGAGGCACACTAATTCCCCATAAGAAAAGAGATAACCAAAACACCCAGTAAGGAGAACTATCCACCCAAATCTCACCAAGGAACACTCCCCAAATAATGCAAGTCAAGTAATGTAATAGTAACAACACATCGATGTTTGGGTACCCCACGCCACTTCCCCACTGGTTATTGAAGACATCCTACGCATTAGACCTCTCCCGCCATTCTCACCGCAGTCCCACTACCACCCCCCGCCTGAACACACCTGGGTTATAACCACACATCCCACCTAAAAACACCTGGGCCACAACAACCACGCGTAACCATGTCCACAACACCTGGGCCAGAACAACTACTGCCATGACTGAAGACACCTAGTCCTCATCCCAAATACACTTGGGAAACAACTTGCCCGCACACACATGGGCCAACCACCACAACTACCCTGCCCAAATAATATTGGTCTATAATGGACCTCAGGCCATCACAGCCTGCCCAAAGGGTCTTGGACCACTTGGAAAAGGGTTCAGAAAAGGAGCTAATAACTAGTCACTTGTAAAAGTGTTGAAAAAAACCCTCCCCCATGAAATGGGGGGAGTTCAGCATAAAGTTCTCAACTTGGGTGGGGCGTGAATAAAAAACATAAGAACTACAATTATATATATAGGTAACAAGCACTCATCCCAACCTAAGGGGGTTCCAAACCAGCCCAACAAAACACCCTTGTTACTATTCATTCACAAGAATCATCGAACCCACAACCATGTCACCACTCATTCCCAAAAAAAAATTCCCCATTGAACCCATTCTTGTTTTCATGTTCAAGTGATTCCATTTAAGTAAATTCTGCACTAATGGGAAATGGTAAGGCATAAACACAAGCTAAGGAAAGGAAAACAGCCAAATAACACTTTTAAGCATTCACACCCAGTTCTCTTGTAAAGTTACAACAACAAAGGGATCCTTGAGATCCCTCAAAGTACTGGAACCAAACCAAGCCTCCAGATACAACCCCACACAACCTCAGGTCCCCCAACAACCGCAACAACAGAGGATCCCATCCCCATCCATATCACCCCATAATAATCAAGCAGAACAATCACACATACCACCAAGACAGAGCAAGGGAGTTTCTAGATTCAAGCACATCATTCATTAAGTTCCCCCATTCTGTTTGGTTAACCAGGGTGATCACACATGGGTTTTTGTTCACTTTATATCCATTTAATCGGCCAAGTTTACGTGATTAACCAAATTACCATGTTACAACCATTCAATTATCACAGAAGACAAGGGTTCATTAGTGAACAAAGAAAGACCACCAACAGTCATGATTTTCAGTGGGAATATGCCCATATAATTCAAAACACAAAAATCAAGGATAAAAAGGTACATCAGAAACATTGTTAACACCCCCTTAATTATTTAAAATTCTATTTATTATCTTTGTTAAAGTTTTGTTTCATCTATCCCCGCAGAAACAATATCATACCCACCCCACATGATACACAGTAAAGAGAGACGAAGGAAAACCCTACCCGGATGATCAATGATCGAAGTTTCTCCCCCCTGATCCAAGAGTTGGGGATGCACGACTTGTAGGGGAAGAGATCCAAGGAATCCAAGAATGAGTAGAAGGGACTCTAACATGGGTTCACAACTCGTCTCAGGAAGGGTAGACTTCAACGCACCAAGGAGAGGAAAAGAGACCAGCCAAGAAGAAGAAGAAAAAAAGGAATTCCCGTGTGATAAAAGGTGAGATCCTAGAGTTACGGGATATGGAATTTTGAATGGATTTAAATACATATCGTGGTTTCACCATGCAGTTGGGTGGTTATGCACGATGGAATTAATTATCATTTAACAATTCTCATCGGAGAGGTGGCCATAACAGTTTTGCATTTAAACAGTTTCCTTTAAATCATGCAATAGGGGCAGAACTGGAAAGTATGGGGAAAGGGTGTGACACTGAGGAAAAGCCACGTGTTTTGGTAAGTTAAGGGTTGACCGACTCTTGGGGGATTTTAGATATTATTTATGGGCTTTAAATGACTTTTAAAAGGGGGTTTAAATCATTTTTACGTTAAAAGTTACGTCACGGGAGCGGAAAAAGTCAGAAGCTGAAAAAAAAAGATGAAGAACACTTTGTGAGGAAGAGATGACACCGTCATGGTGCCACCTTCATGGTGCCACCGTCATGGTTTCCCCCTCACGGTGCCATCGTAAGTGGTTCCACCATAATCGGTGCCACCATAAGCAGTGCCACCGTAAGCGGTGCCACCATTTCTTGGGGAGACTGTGACCAGTGCCACTGTTTTGGTGGAAACGTTTGATGAAATCGGGTTTTTTGGAAAAGTAATGGACTAGGAGGGTCCGGGATGTTACATCAGATACCTCTCAAACTATTCTCACCCTCAAGAATCAAAACTAGACTAGAAGAAAGGACAGGGGTCCGAACAACCACCCCGAAAGATACCTCTCACGAGTAAACCTCATCCATCTTTCGAACGACTATGGATGCACTACCGATCCTCTCCCCCTAAGTAAGCACACCAATATTCAAGGGTCATACCATCCATACATAGGTATTAGGGAGTTCCTTCCTCCATGTCAAGATACTATCCGCTTTGGGCAACACTGACTCGCCCTCACGAGTTTAATCGTATCCACCTTAATGTGTCTTGATTAGGGATTAAGTACTCCCCTCCCCATAGCCAGGACTCTTCACACACACATATAGAGAACAAGGGAAATAGTCCATTCCATAGTTAACAAGGTAAAATGCTTCATCACAAACAAGTACAATCAAAACAGAATAGAACTCAAAACGACTCTGGGTACTGGGCGCACATCTGTGCCTCGATTGTAACGCCCCGACCCTAGTTACCCAGAGTCGGTGCATTATTTCGTAACATTGGCATGATCACAAAAGATCAAGTCTCGAAATACCGATTAGTTTAGTAGCCTTGGAAACACTAGATACATTCATAAATGCTACATTACATCATAAAGTGAAAAACTATAATAACATAGTCTCCATTTTCCACACTCATATCCCCTTGAGACTATCCTTGCATGTCATTCCTAAAATACTTCTTCACATCCTGGAAAAATTAAAACATTGAAAGGGGTGAGCTCAGATGCTCAGTAAGGATAAAAATATTGCGGAAGCTTTCATAAATAATCATTAACATTTAAGGCAATGTATAAATAAAACAAAAGCCTTTTTAAACTTGAACTTCATCATAATATGGAAAAAATAAAATTAAATAATTCCATTTACTTACTCAGATGGATATTCTACTAGTAGAATAATCACATGCAATATCAATAACCACTTTCATAATGATGGAATGCATAATACCAGACTATCATAACCACGTAGCCAAGGCCTCGTGCCAAGACTACAAACATGATTTTGTCAAGACCTCGTGCCAAGACACTAGTTTGTCTCATGAGACCTACTGATGCATCGAGGAGCTATAGAGGGATCCACCCATCAATTATTAAGTCCAATGCATTCCTCATATGAACATGTTTAAACATATCATAAACCATAACATAATCGTATAACATAAAACATGCATAAAGGAAACATAATATTTCCACATTTGAATCACAAGATATAAATACAACACATTGATATAATAAAAAACACTTTCAAAACCATTTTCAATACCAAAATAAAAGAAAATTAAATCTTGGTATTTATTTTTCATTTAAAAAAAAGTTATGGCTTATAAAGGAAGCCAAAACTCAAATAATAGTCACGGCGGTGGAGAAGTCGTTGTCGCCGCATACGTAATAAAAAAACATTCCTTTTGTATTTTAGTAAAAACGCTTCGTATAAAAAGATTCCTTTTGAATAAAAGTAAAAGTAAAAGGGGTTTATACACCGTATAAAGGAATGTTGTGTATAAAACCAAATATGCCTCAATGGAAGGAGATTGAGACGATGTCCCTTACAAAGATCATTTTTTAAATAAAATAGATCTATTATGTGTATTCACTATAAGTACACATAAGGAAAGTACAAATACAAGATAGGACATAATAATATCATTACATAATTTGAAAGTAGGAGATTAACCCAAAGAATGGAAATTGGGTTAAGAAGTTCCCTTACCTCGTGTCCGACTTGACTCAACCGCTCTTTAACCTCCTGAATAATAAAATAGAGTTAATTTATATTTTCTTAAGAACCTTTTTCATGTTCATTATTCCTTTTATATCACTTATTACCATGTTATGAACATTATGTAATTATTTAAGTTAATAACGGTCATTTTGTCGATCTTTGGTACTTGAGTCAAAAATAAACTTCTTATAATTACAAGTTGTTTATGTGGTAGAATATCCATTATCTCCAGAATTATATTCATTATTTAGATATCATATATATCATATATATCCAGTATATACATTCATTTATAATATTACATAACATTTAGAGGTAAGAAATGAAATGCACCGTTCATGGAGACGGTAAGCCGTACGTACGCATGAACGCTACTTTCATTTATATTTCATATTTAATGGAATGGAATTATAATTATATAAAGTTATAATATAATTCCAGTATAATATAATGTATAATACCATTTAATCCACCCTTTATACATCCCACATATTGCATTAACGATTCAAATCACTTTGAGGGGGCGGTAGTCCGCACTTCCTAAAATGAAATTATCACGTTTACCCACAATGGAAATCATAAAGGTATGCCATAAATGAAAAATACAGAATCATAAGGAAAAGAAAAACATAATATATATCATATATAAAAATAGTTTCATCATAATGGCCACCATGAGAGGTGTTAAAAGAATATTGAACAATCATCGTTTCGTGAGGCAGAAATTCGCGAACTAGAGAAACAGTATGTTCTTTAACCATTAGACGAAGGTGTGTGCAAGTGTAAATCAAATAATTCTCATAACAACATCCTAGTATATTTAATATACTGGTGTTTTTACAAAATAAAGAAATAAAAATAGTTTAAGGGGTTGGAGAAGCAAAATAAAATAAAATAATATAAGAGAAGACATTACCTTAAAATCGGGTAACTCTTTTTGATTTGATACAAAGGCTTCCTTGGGAATAATTATGCCCAAAGTGAGGCTTCTAGGAGTAATAGAGGGAAGTTTAGAGAGTATTTGGGCAGAGTTTGTCTGAGCCAAACGGATTTTAAGGTGTGAATAAGGTGGTAGTGGTGGGGGCCTTTTATAAGAGGAGAGAAGGGGCACTCTTGGAAAGTAATGAAATGTTACTTTATTATATAATGAGTTTCGGATTTTAAAGGTCCCAAACTTATATATTTCGAGTATAAGGTGATAAGGGTTTGAAATCTACTCATACAATAGGCTTTTGACAAGTGTAATTCTTAGATTTTACATTATCCTTCCATTTTATTAAAATCGTTAATTAATGAGGTAATCGCTGCATCATCATGGTGTCAAGAATAATTTAATTTATTTAATGACTAAAAATTATAAAAAAATATCATGATGTGGGAAATAGTTTTATCTTTCTAATGAATATTTATAGTCCAAAATATGACTTGTCTAGCCCCATTTAAAAATTGTTTTAGTAAACCAACTTATGTTTGTGACATTTCTATTTTAACTTTAAATAAAAAGTTATTTATGTCATTTTCCTACCAAAGTGGATCCATGGGGTCCCCAAGTTGACCCATGGATTGTCTTGGTCGGCCATGACACATACAATAGGGTTAGGACTAGTGTAAAGGTATTTTAATATTTTTATAATATTATTTTTACCTTAAATTTCACTAATTACCTTTAATCACGATTAATTAATCTTAAAAATTACTATTCACCAAAAAATTATTTTAATCCCATTGAACCACATTTTACTTCCTAATTACAACCATGTATGTCGGATTTTTGAAAATAAAATCACAGAAGTGGTAATGTTTCATTTAAAGAAGAAATCAGTTTTTTAACTACCACTTAGTGGTTTCACTATTCATCAAAAATTGAAGTTTTTCAGAACAATGCCAAAATTTCACCCTAAGCTATAATTGATATTCCAAATTAAAAAATGATGTCTATTTTACAAAATTCCAAACATATAAGTTTCATTAATTAATTTTATAATTAATTCCCACTGTCACAACAAATAGCGTGTTTTTAGGAAACAATATATATCAAAAGATTGACAATTGTTTATGCCCAATTTCAATGTTAAATTAATTATAATAACCACCATTGGATAAAATGGTAAAAATATATTCTAATTATAATTTAAAACCACTCAATAGTATAATTTATCATTATAAATTATTTTGATTAAAAAAGTTGTTTTAAGTATTTTTCACTATTCATAAAAAAATTGGAAGTTCTCAAAAAATTACAAAAAATTCAACTTAGGATAATTTTGATATTAAAAATACAAAAATGAAGTCCATTTTGAAATATAAAATTCCTATAATTTTAAAAAGTAGGTATTACTATTCATAACAGCTACTTTTATTAGTCGCGGTGTGTTAGAACTCAAACTTGCGTACAATGCAAGCTATTGCATTATTGAAAGAGAAGCGTATCGTGGAAGCTCGGGGTGTTACATTAGCCTCTCCTTCAATAAATTGCGTCCTCGCAATTTGAAATTTTTCCTTTGAAAATAAAAGGTTGAAAATAGAAAATACCTTTGTGGAAAACCCACATCGGAAATAAGGTTAATAAAATTTAGCCTTAATAAGAGGGAAAGGGAAATGAAAAAGTCACCACCAAATTATGATCTCGATAAGGAAAACATTGGTGGAAATTAGAGACATATAATTGGAGGAAAAACGTAAATATTTGTAGGGAGTGATTGAGGTCATCAATCACAAATAAGTGTAAAATTGAGGGCCTCAAAGCCTTCAATCTATGTTGATTTAAAATATTATCAGTTCAAAAAGACATAAGGTATTAGGATAACACATTTTTTTGTTTTAATATCCCTTTACTAAAGTTTAAGAATTAATTTATTCATAGAATAAGAGATAGGTATATATATATTTATGCTTGACAAGTAGAGTTTCAACCTTCAACTAATTTCTACCACAAACTCATCTTTTACTCAAAAAGATAATAGAACTCAAAAATATTATATTTATCCTAATCGTACAAGGTTCAAAATATTGACACATACCATTTAGATTAGGAAAACTATTTTGTAATAACCAGGGACTTCCTGTAGGATAGTGGTAGGTAATAAAGGCCTGTCGCACTATGGTTGTGGGTTCGATTCCTGCAGCTTTGTCCGACGCGACGGGTTATCCCCCAACCTGCAGGTTGTCCTTTTCCTAAAACTATAATATTATAATATTCCAAAAATAATATTCAGAAATGTTTTAACCTTAAACAATACTATCCAAGGTTCAACTTAATCCATTCCAACCTATATAGTTATCCAAAATACCTCTGTCCAGACTTTCTCTAAAAGGTCTCTAAATTCCAAAAATCAATTGTAACATCAGATTCCCCAAACAAAGTAAAGTTTCTCTTATTGTAAAATACTAAAAATATGATTACCTTCATCATATTAAAACCTTAATGAAAAAAACAAGTACTGTAGTACAATCCTTATATATATATCACATTATTATTATAACCAGAATATAATCCTTGAGTCCAAAAGCACCAATACATTAATTATTCCACTTCAACTGGAGTAACAACATAAGATATTCCTTGATCCCTTGGCCTTTTCTAAGGTAAGGTTCCCTGACGCTTAGGACATTCATTTGCATAATTCCCCATTTCCCTACAATTGTAGCATTCAACATTGATAGCCTCTTTCTTTCCCTTGCAATCATGAGCCTGTTGACCTTTTTCTCCACATTTATAACAAACTCCCATTCCTTTTAGGAAAGCACCGGGGTGATTCTTCCCACAATTATCACATAATGGAAAATACTTCTTTCCCCTTTTACCTTTATCTGTCTCTTGTTCCACCGTTCTCTTCTTCTCTTACTTTACTTTATTGTCATAAGATTTAGAGAATTCCTTTTCTGTCTTGATAGCACATGAGACAATGTCTTCGTACGATGAGAAGGTTTGTGAGACTAATGCTCGACTAAGAAATGGTTTTAACCCATCAAAGAAACGATCAATTTTACTTCTTGGGTTACGTATATAATCTGCAGCATGCCTTTCTAACCTTGTAAAGTTGGCCTCATACTTTGCGACATTCTTATCCTCCTTTTGTCTCAGACTCAGAAATTGTCTTTCCATATCTGCTCGATGGTCACGAGGATAATATTTTTCTAGGAAAAGATATTTTAACTCCCTCCATTCCATATTTGATACTTCATAATCTTCCTTTGTGTTTTGAATCAATGACCACCATTAATCAGCATCTTCAGTGAGGCGGTAAACTGCCATGAAAACCTTCTCCCTTTCACTACTCCCCAAGGCATGGAATATTTTCTATAAGGATTTTATCCATTGCTCAGCTACTAATGGATTTGTACCCACATTAAATGTTGGTGGTTGTTTCCTCATGAAGCGGTCTAACATTGATCCTCCACGTTGCGGATCAGGGTGCTCCATACGATTAAGGTTATTATTCATAACCTGAGTGAGTTGTCCCAGTATGGTAATAAGTTGATCAGCACCAGTTGTATCTCTAGATACACAATAATTATATTGAGCAGGAGGGAAATCCCTACACAGAGTGCATGCATTGATATGGTTTCCATTCCTTCCACTAGGCTCCATTTCTAAACAATGGCATAAACTAGATTAGTTTATGAATCAAAATACATAATTCCATACTTGTAAAATACTTAACATAAATTGAACTATTTATGGATATAATACATAATCATAAAAATGTTTTCTTTGAGGAAGTATATACTCATAAACCCTTCATAATGGTTGGTAAAGAAAATGAGAATTATCCTAAGCGTATCCCCCGGGAGTGTCGTAACCAAGAGTGTAGCAAGGCCCGTTGTCGTGCACCAGTTCCCATTCGAGTCTAGCTCAAAGCAGTGTTTTCGGGTTTTACCCCTAGGTACATCTGTTCCAGAGCCACCTCTACCTGCTCGTATCCAGACAGGGATGTATTGCTCAGAAAACTCACAAAATCTATATAATACCAAAATTATAGGAAGTTCTTCTATACTAATCCTCAAAGTATATCTTCGGGCTATGTGATCTAATCAGAGTTTATCTAAATCTAGCTTCCAAGGTTAGTACTAAACTGCCTCTGATACCAAATGTAATACCCCGACCCCAGTTACCCAGAGTCGGTGCATTATTGCGTAACATTGGCATGATCACAAAAGATCAAGTCTCGAAAGACCGATTAGTTTAGTAGCCTTGGAAACACTAGATACATTCATAAATGCTACATTACATCATAAAGTGAAAAACTTCAATAACATAGTCTCCATTTTCCACACTCATATCCCCTTCAGACTATCCCTGCATGTCATTCCTAAAATACTTCTTCACATCCTGGAAAAATTAAAACATTGAAAGGGGTGAGCTCAGATGCTCAGTAAGGATAACAATATTGCGGAAGCTTTCATAAATAATCATTAACATTTAAGGCAATGTATAAATAAAACAAAAGCCTTTTTAAACTTGAACTTAGTCATAATATGGCAAAAATAAAATTAAATAATGCCATTTACTTACTCACATGGATATTCTACTAGTCGAATAATCACATGAAATATCAATAACCACTTTCATAATGATGGAATGCATAATGCCATACTATCATAACCACGTAGCCAAGGCCTCGTTCCAAGACTAAAAATACGATTTTGTCAAGGCCTCGTGCCAAGACACTAGTTTGTCTCATGAGACCTATCGATGCATCGAGGAGCTATAGCGGGCTCTACCCGTCACTTATTAAGTCCAATGCATTCTTCATATGAACAGGTTTAAACATATCATAAACCATAACATAATCGTATAAAATAAAACATTCATAAAGGAAACATAACATTTCCACATTTCAATCACAAGATATCAATACAACACATTGGTATAATAAAAAACACTTTCAAAACCATTTTCAATACAAAAATAAAAGAAAATTAAATCTTGGTATTTATTTTTCATTTAAAAAAAAGTTATGGAATATAGAGGAAGCCGGAACTCAAATAATAGTCACGGCGGCGGAGAAATCGTTGTCGCCGAATACGTAATAAAAAAACATTCCTTTTGTCTTTTAGTAAAAATGCTTCGTATAAAAAGATTCCTTTTGAATAAAAGTAAAATTCAAATGGGTTTATACACCGTATAAAGGAATGTTGTGTATAAAACCAAATATGCCTCAATGAAAGGAGATTGAGACGATGTCCCTTACAAAGATCATTTTTTTAAATAAAATAGATCTATTATGTTTATTCACTATAAGTACACATAAGGAAAGTACAAATACAAGATAGGACATAATAATATCATTACATAATTTGAAAGTAGGAGATTAACCCAAAGAATGGAAATTGGGTTAAGAAGTTCCCTTACCTCGTGTCCGAATTGACTCGACCGCTCTTTAACCTCCTGAATAATAAACTAGAGTTAATTTATATTTGCTTAAGAACCTTTTTCATGTTCATTATTCCTTTTATATCACTTATTACCATGTTATTAACATTATGTAATTATTTAAGTTAATAACGGTCATTTTGTCGATCTTTGGTACTTGAGTCAAAAATAAACTTCTTATAATTACAATTTGTTTATGTGGTAGAATATCCATTATATTCAGAATTATATTAATGATTTAGATATCATATATATCATATATATCCAGTATATACATTCATTTATAATATTACATAACATTTAGAGGTAATAAATGAAATGCACCGTTCATGGAGGCGGTAAGCCGTACGTACGCATGAACGCTACTTTCATTTCTATTTCATATTTAATGGAATGAAATTATAATTATATAAAGGTATAATATAATTCCAGTATAATATAATGTATAATACCATTTACTTCACCCTTTATACATCCCACATATGGCATTAATGATTCAAATCACTTTGAGGGGGCGGTAGTCCGCACTTCCTAAAATGAAATTATCGCGTTTACCCACAATGGAAATCATAAAGGTATGCCATAAATGAAAAATACAGAATCATAAAGAAAAGAAAAACATAATATATATCATATATAAAAATATTTTCATCATAATTTCCACCATGAGAGGTGTTAAAAGAATATTGAACAATCATCGTTTCGTGAGGCAGAAATTCGCCAACCACAGAAACAGTATGTTCTTTAACCATTAGACGAAGGTGTGTGCAAGAGTAAATCAAATCCTTATCATAACAACATACTAGTATATTTAATATACTGGTTTTGTTACAAAATAAAGAAATAAAAAGAGTTTAAGGGGTTGGAGAAGCAAAATAAAACAAAATAACATAAGAGAAGACATTACCTTAAAATCGGGTAACTCTTTTTGATTTGAGCCAAAGGCTTACTTGAGAATAATTATGACCAAAGTGAGGCTTCTAGGAGTAAGAGAAGGAAGTTTAGAGAGTATTTGGGCAGAGGTTGGCCGAGACAAAAGGCTTTGAAGGTGTGAATAAGGTGGTAGTGGTGGGGGCCTTTTATAAGAGGAGAGGAGGGGCACTCTTGGAAAGTAATGAAATGTTACTTTATTATATAATGAGTTTCTTATTTTAAAGGTTCCACACTTATATATTTCGAGGATAAGGTAATAAGGGTTAGAAATTTACTCATACAATAGGATTTGGACCAGTTTAATTCTTATATTTTACATTATCCTTCCATTTTATTAAAATCGTTAATTAATGAGGTAATCGCTGCATCATCATGGTGTCATAAATAATTTAATTTATTTAATGTCTAAAAATTATAAAAAAAATATCATGGTGTGGTAAATATTTTTAGATTTCTAATTAATATTTATAGTAAAAAATATGACTTGTATAAACCCATTTAAAAATTGTTTTAGTAAACCAACTTATGTTTGTGACATTTTTATTTTAACTTTAAATAAAAAGTTATTTATGTCATTTTCCTACCAAAGTGGCTCCATGGGGTCCCCAAGTTGACCCATGGATTGTATTGGTCTCCCATGACACATCAAATAGGGGTAGTACAAGTGTAAATGTATTTTCATATTTTTATAATATCATTTTTACCTTAAATTTCACTAATTACCTTTAATCACGATTAATTAAACTTAAAAGTTACTATTCACCAAAAAATTATTTTAATCCCATTTAACCACATTTTACTTCTTAATTACAAACATATATGTCAGATTTTTGAAAATAAAATCACAAAAGTTGTAATGTTTCATTTAAACAAGAAATCAGTTTTTTAACTACCACTTAGTGGTTTCACTATTCATTAAAAATTGAAGTTTTTCAGAACATTGCCAAAATTTCACCCTAAGATATAATTGATATTCCGAATTCAAAAATTATGTCTATTTTACAAAATTCCAAACATATAAGTTTCATTAATTAATTTTATAATTAATTCTCACTGTCGCAACAAATAGCGTGTTTTTAAGAAACAATATATATCAAAAGATTGACAATTGTTTATATCCAATTTCAATGTTAAATTAATTATAATGACCACCATTGGATAAAATGGTAAAAATATATTCTAATTATACTTTAAAACCACTCAATATTATAATTTATCACTATAAATTATTTTGATTAAAAAGTTGTTTTAAGTATTTTTCACTATTCATAAAAAATTGGAAGTTCTCAGAAAATTAAAAAAAATTCAACTTAGGATAATTTTGATATTAAGAATACAAAAATGAAGTCCATTTTGAAATATAAAATTCCTATAATTTTAAAAAGTGGGTATTACTATTCATAACAGCTACTTTGATTAGTCTCAGTGTGTTAGAACTCAAACTTGCGTACAATGCAAGCTATTGCATTATTGAAAGAGAAGCGTATCATGGAAGCTCGGGGTGTTACATTGATCCTCACCGGTCTTTATACAAATGTCACATCGACTTCTATATCCAGCTTTCCCCAGTCAAGGATGTGTGAATCGTTATGTAGATACCATCGGATCTGAGACACATGGAAGACGTCGTGCATTCTCAGTAGCGGGGGTGGGAGCGCCAGTTTATAAGCTACTTCACCGACCCGCCGCAACACTTCAAATGGTCCGACGAACTTTGGAGAAAGCTTACTCCCCCTGCCAAACCTCCATTTCCCACACCGAGGGGAGACCTTCAAGAAAACGTGGTCCTCGACCTTGAACTCCAAGGGTCTCCTCCTATTATCGGCATATGACTTTTTCCGGTCCTGGGCTGCCTTCATCCTCTATCATATAAGATAAACCTTCTCTGTCGTGCTCTGTACCACTTCCGGGCTAAGAACACTTGTTTACCCGATCTCTGTCCAGCACACGGGTGAGCGACACAACCTCCCATACAAAGCTCCGAATGGAGCCATGCCAATGGTAGAGTGATAGCTATTATTGTAATAAAACTCTACCAAAGTAAAGTGTCATACCCATGATACCCCAAAGTACAAAACACATGCTCGTAGCATATCCTCCATCGTATAGATGGTGTGATCTGTCTACCCATATTTCTGGGGGTGGAAAGTAGTGATGAGGCATAGTTGGGTACCAAAAACATGTTTCAGTCCTTTTTAGACCCGTGAGGTAAACCGGGTATCCCGATCGGAGACTATGGACCTCGGAACCCCATGAAACTGTACCACCTCATCCACGTACCTCTATGCTAGGGCATCCACCATACCTGACTCCTTGATTTCCAAGAAGTGAGCTGATTTCGTCAGTCGGTCCACCACTACCCAGATAGCATCGCAAACCCCTTGAACTCTGGGTAGTCCCATGAAGAAATCCATCGAGATGTCATCCCAATTTTTCTCAGGGACATCTAAAGGTTGTAACAGACCTCCTGGGATGCGGTGTTCAACCTTCACCTGTTGAAACATGAGGCACTTTGCTATGAACTCTTCCACTACCCGCTTCACCCCGGGCCACCAAAACTAACTCTTCAAACCCTGGTACATCTTGGAAACTCCTGGGTGCACCGTTAGGGGTAAGTTGTGGAACTCACCAAGAACCCTCTCATGCATCATCTCTGGGAAACACATCCTACCTTAGAAAAGAATTCGATTCTGACCATCCTTAGACCATCCTTATAGGGCATTGCCCTGGATAATGCGGTCGCGCATTACTTCAGTCTCTGAGTCTCCCCACTGAGACTCCTCTACCTTCCGCAACAGAGAGGACTGAACTGTCATCTGAAATAGGAAACCTCTACCACCATCCATCCTTACATCCAGGTGTAGGGCAGCCAACTCTTCCATCACCTTCCAAGAGTCTGCTGATTCTCTAACAACATCCTTCTATGACTTTCTTCTCAAGGCATCAGCCACCACGTTCCCCTTTCCCGAGGTGTAGGAGATTTTGAAGTCATAGTCCTAAAGGAACTCCATACACCTTTGCTTCCACAAGTTCAGGTCCCACTGGGAGAAGATATAATTCAAGCTCTTGTGATCTGTGAAGACTACAAAGCGCTCCCCGATGAGGTAATGCCGCCACAAATTTAGTGCGAACACAACTTACACAAGATCCAGATCGTGGGTGCCATAGTTACGCTCATGGGGATGTAACTGCCTAGATCCATAAGAGATCACCCCTTGCTATTGCATCATCACACACCCCAGACCTTGTCCTGAAGCATCACATAACACCTCATACGCCACCCCTTCTTCTGGAAACCTCAGCACTGGGGCACTAACCAACTTCCCCTTCAGATAACTGAAGGCTACCACACACTGCTCATTCCACACAAAATCCTGGTCCTTCTTGTTCAAGGATGACAAAGGTGATGCAAATCGGGAGAAGTTGGGCATGAACCTCCGATAGTAGCTTGCTAGACCTAGGAAACTACGAACCTCTTCCATGTTCTTGGGAATTTCCCAAGAAATAACTGCCTTGACCTTTGATGGGTCCACCGCTATTCCCCACTCAGACACCATGTTTCTAAGGAAGTGCACTTCTCGCTTCTGGAACATGCACTTGGATAATCTCCCATAGAGTTGGTGTCATCGGAGGACCTCTAAGAATATTTTCAGATGCTCAATGTGATCCTCCTCCGACCTTGAGTAGATCAGGATGTCGTCAATAAACACGACTATGAACAGGTTCATATATTCCCGGAAGATGGAGTTCATGAGCCCCATGAACACAGCTGGTGCATTTGTGACACCGAACGACATGACTACAAACTCAAAGTGCCCATATCTGCACCTGAAGGCAGTCTTTAAGATGTCACCCTCCTTCTCCCTCAACTGGTGATATCTTGATTACAGTTCGATCTTGGAGAACCATCTTGCCCCTTTTAACTAGTCGAAAAGGCCGTCTATCCCCGGGAGAGGGTAACCGTTCTTGAATGTTACCTGGTTTAGTCTCTGGTAGTCTATGCACATCCTGAGACCACCATCTTCCTTCTTTACGAACAAGACTATAGCACCCCATGGTGATGCACTTGGTCGAACAAAACCCTTCTTCATCAGATTGTAAATCTGAATCTGCAACTCTCGCAACTCAGAAGGTGCCATCCGGTAGGGAGCCATCAAATTCGGATGAGCACCAGGTTGCAAGTCTATTCTGAAATCAACATCACATCGAGGGGGTAGAGTCACCACCTCTTCGGGGAAGACATCCATGAAATCACTGACGATCCCCGAGACTTCTGTTATCTCTGTATCCTCCAAATCCACTAACAGCTCAGCTAACAAGGAAAGGAGGGGCTCCACTCGCCAACTACCCTCCTGGAAACCCCGCTTGCCGATGAAAGTTACACATCGGCTGCCAAAATCCGAAAAAACAATACTTCTTCAGAAGCATTAAATAATGACACATATAGAGAACAACCAGTCAATGCCTAGGATGACATCATATGGATGTATCTAAAATAGTAGAAGATCCTTGCTAGACTGGTGTGGCCCTATCATCAGTCTACACCCTCAGTAAACATAAGACAAGTCAGTCTGACCTCTTCCTAGCGTACTCAACACCAGGGGTACTGGAAGTCTCTCATCTTCTAAACCCAGACAATGAGCTAGAATGGGTGAAACAAAGGAGTGAGAAGCTCCTGTATCGAACAAGGCATAGAAAAGAGTGATAAACAAGCTGATTGTACCTTGAATGAATTCCGGCCCTGCCGTAATTGCTGCCTCTGCGGCGTGTAACTGCCCACGCCCAGCTCCCCTAACCATCGGATGTTGGCCACCTCCCCGACCGCGCCCTGGTTGAGGTCCATGAGGAGCGCCCTGAGGTCATCCTCCTCCTGTAATGTTTTCCCTTGGAGGAGTGGGAGCTCACTGTCCCTGATGCTGCTGCTGAAAGGGCCTGGCCGGAAACTGCTGCGGTAGAGGCGGGTGCTGCACCGGCCCACCCCCACTGTACTGTACTCGGTTTGGGAACTGATTCCGAAGGTGCCCAAGGCTGCCAAAGATGAAGAATCTCGGTCCTGGGCATGAAAGGAAAGGGCGAGGACTGGGAGATCGGAACTGGAACTGCTGAGGCCTGCTCCCTACTAGTCGAAACCTAGAGGGACCTGATACTGGAGGCCTGCTGCTGATGACCTTCCCCTTCGATGAGCCCAACTGGATTCCCTCTCGTGATACACCTCCCAGCGTGTGCATCCTTTCCACCACTTCAGCCTTCTTTTGGACCTCAAAGTACGTCGATATGGTGAAGGGGGTAACCGCATACTGAAGATAAGGTTGGAGTGCCTCCTCTAAATGTCTCGCCCGAGACTCCTCATCCGGAAAAAGGTCCAGAGCAAATAAAAGGAGATATTTGACCTTGATCCCCAACTCTCTCACTAACATATCCCCCTGCTGGAGGGAGAGTAGTTCTTGCCTCTTCTCAGCCTTCATCGTGGAAGAGAGGAATTCCACCCAGAACTCCCTCTCGAAGTCAGTCCACGTCACCTCAACCTACCTATTCTGCCCAAGATAAAGAGTCCACCACTGACATGCTGCTCCCCGCATATTTCTTAAAGACATAGGAACCCAGTACTCCATCAGTGACTAGATCAAGTGGAAATCTATCACCAGCTCCTCTAGCCAGCTCTCTGTCTCCACGTTTGAGATGCTGCCTTCGTACTTCCTGAGGGTCTTCTGCTGAAAGGCACGAAGCACCCTCTTCCACTGATCTTCCTCCTCCTTTAGGTCAGCCCTATGTCGATCAACCAAATCAACCTCCTAGTCCTTGATCACCCACACTACCCTTGGTTGCCGTCCGGGTGCCATAGCTGCAAGGTAAACAAGAAATGCCTAAGCCCGAGTAGTGTAGAAGATTGCTTTTAAATTTTCTTATACTTATTATTAATTTTAAATCTCCAAACAATATCCAAGAAAAACAATAACACAAGTCATTATGATGCATATACCTTTCCTAGGGTCTCTACCCTGTAATCAGTGTAGCCTCACTTGGTCGTTTGGTAGGCCCAGAGTCCTTGCATCGGATCACAGGGGGCCATAAAATCCCGTGTCCTAGCCGGTCTTCCCTGGCCTATTTCACACACCAAGATTGTACAACACTGTTTCCCTACCATCCCATGCAATCCTCATTATGCCTAACCTCAGACTCCATTCTATCCCCCAACCTCCGCCTCTGATACCATTCTGTCACGACCCGCCTTCACCAAGATGAGAGAAGGGACAACAGGTTTCCAGACCCTTCCTTCTTCAAGTTGAAGGAGAGATAATGACCCCCAAGACCTTCCTTCAATAGGTCCCTGAGTGGAGACTAGCACCAAGTTTATAGAATCACACACAAGATGAAAGGAATTACCCTTTTTATTTTAATAGGATTGGGAGATAAGATAGTAATTCACAACAACGCCGAAAGTGGATGTACAAGTAAAGCCAAAACAAACCATTCCCATATGCATGTACCAAAAGAAAATGCTACAAAAGTACAAGAAAACCCCAAAAGAAAGTACCCAAAAAGAAAAAGAAAAACTACAACAAAAACTGTCCCAATGTCCGAAATAGTATGATCCTGAATGATCCCCGAAGTCCTCCTGGAAACTTGAAAGAAGTTTTATATATGTAGGGTGAGCATAAAAGTATACTCAGTAGGGAAAACCAAAGACTCTCGTGCACAAGTGGGGAGGCACACTAATGCCCCGTGAGAAAAGAGATAACTAAAACACCCAGCAAGGAAAACTATCCACCCAAACCTCACCAAGGAAAACTACCCAAATAACGCAAGTCAAGTAATGTAATAGTAACAACACATCGATGTTTGGGTACCCCACTCCACTTCCCCACTGGTTATTGAAGACATCCTATCCATCAGACCTCTCCCGCCATTATCACCGCAGTCCCACTGCCACCCACCGCCCACACACACCTGGGCTATAACCACACATCCCACCCACAAACACCTGGGCCACAACAACCACGTGTAACCATGACCACAACACCTAGTCCAGAACAACTGCTGACATGCCCGAAGACACATGGGCCTCATCCCAAAGACACTTGGGAAACAACCTGCCTGCACACACCTGGGCCAACCACCAAAACCACCCTGCCCGAAGAATCTTGGGCTATAATGGACCTCAGGTTGTCACAGCCTGCCCGAAGGGTCTTGGGACACTTAGAAAAGGGAGCATAAAAGGAGCTAATAACCAATCACTTGTAAAAGTGTTGGAAAAAACACCCTCCCCCATGAAATGGGGGGTGTTCAGCACAACGTGCTCAACTTGGGTGGGACACGAATAAGAAACATAAGAACTAAAATTATATATATATAGGTAACAAGGACTCATCCCAACCTAGGGGTTCCAAAACATCCCAACAAAACACCCTCATTACTATTCATTCGCAAGAAGCACCGAACCCACAACCATGTCACCACTCATTCCTAGAAAACAATTCCCCATTGAACCCATTCTTGTTTTCATGTTCAAGTGATTCCATTTAAGTAAATTCTGCACTACCGGGTAATGATCAGGCATAACCACAAGCTAAGGAAAGGAAAACAACCAAACAACACTTTTAAGCATTCACACCTAATTCTCTTGTAAAGTCACAACAACAAATGGATCCTTAAGATCCCTAAAAGTAATGGAACCAAACCAAGACTCAAGATATAGCCCCACACGGCCTCAGGTCCACCAATAACCACCACAACAGAGGATCCCATCCCCATTCATATCACCCTATAAGCATCAAGAAGAATAATCACACATACTACCAAGATAGAGCAAGGGAGTTTCCAGATTCAAGAACATAATTAATTAAGTTCCCCCATTCTGTTTGGTTAACTAGGCTGATCACACATGGGCTTTTTTCACTAGACATCCATTTAATCGGCCAAGTTTACGTGATTAACCAAATTTTTATGTTACAGCCATTCAATCATCACAGAAGACAGGGGTTCATTAGTGCATAAAGAAAGACCACCAACGGTCATGATTTTCAGTGGGTATAAGCCCATACAATTCAAAACACAAAAATCAAGGATAAAAAGGTACGTCAGAAACATAGATCACACCCCCTTCATTATTTAAAAGTCCGTTTATTATCTTAATTAAAGTTTGGTTTCATCCATCCCCACAGAAACAATAGCATACCCACCCCGCATGATACACAGTAAAGAGAGACGAAGGAAAAACCTACCTAGATGATCAATGATCGAAGTTTCTCCTCCCTGTGCCAAGAGCTGGGGATGCGTGACTTGTAGGGGAATAGACCCAAGAACTCCAAGAATGAGTAGGAGGGACTCCATCAGGGGTGAACAACTTGTCTCGGGAAGGGGGGACTTCAACGCACCAAGGGGAGGAAAAGAGACCAGCCAAGAAGAAGAAAAAAAAGGAACTCCCGTGTGATAAAATGTGAGATCCTGGAGTTACGGGATATAGAATTTCGAATGGATTTAAAGACGGATCATGGTTTCACCATGCAGTTGGGCAGTTATGCACGATAGAATTAATTTTCATTTAACAATTCTCATTAGAGAGGTGTCCATAACAGCTGTGCATTTAAACGATTTCCTTTAAATCACGCAACAGGGGAAGAACTGGGAAGTATGGGGAAAGGGTGTGACACCGAGAAAAAGCCACACGTTTTGGTAAGTTAATGGTTGATAAGATATTGGGGGATTTTAGATATTATTTATTTGCTTTAAACAACTTTGAAAGGGGGTATTAAATCATTTTTACATCAAAAGTTACGTCACGGGAGCAGAAAAAGTCGGAAGCTGAAAAAAAAGATGAAGACTGCTTAGTGAGGACATAGTGCCTCCGTCACGGTGCCACCCTCATAGTGCCACCATCATTATGTCACCCTCATGGTGCCACTATCACGATGTCACCCTCATGGTGCCACCGTCACAGTGTCACCCTCACGGTTCCACCATCATGGTGCCACCGTAAGCGGTGCCACCGTTTCTTGGGGAGACTATGACCGGTGCCACCGTTTTGGTAAGTTAAGGGTTTCCAGGATCTTGGGGGATTTTAGATATTATTTATGCACTTTAAAAAGCTTTTAAAGGGGGTATTAAATCATTTTTACGTCAAAAGTTACGTCACAGGAGCGGAAAAAGACTGAATCTTGAAAAAAAAAGACGAAGACTACTTGGTGAGGACATGGTGCCACCATCACGGTGCCACCCTCACGGTGTCGCCGTCATGGTGCCACCCTCACGGTGCCACCGTCACGGTGCCACACTCACGGTTCCACCCTCACGGTGCCACCCTCACGGTGC
The DNA here is from genome assembly GCA_963277665.1 of Viscum album. Taxonomy (NCBI): domain Eukaryota; kingdom Viridiplantae; phylum Streptophyta; class Magnoliopsida; order Santalales; family Viscaceae; genus Viscum; species Viscum album. Next base: position 331,103,251 of record OY728164.1, read on the forward strand.
CACCGTCACGGTGACACCCTCACGGTGCCACCCTCACGGTGCCACCCTCAAGGTGCCACCCTCACGGTGCCACCCTCACGGTGCCACCCTCACGGTGCCACCCTCACGGTGCCACCCTCACGGTGCCACCCTCACGGTGCCACCGTCACGGTGCCACCCTCATGGTGCCACCGTCACGGTGCCACCCTCACGGTGCCACCGTCACCGTGCCACCGTAAGCGGTGCCAGTATTTCTTGGGGAGACTGTGACCGGTGCCACCGTTTTGGTGGAACCGTTTGATGAAATCGAGTTTTTTTTGGCAAAGTACTAGACTAGGAGGGTCCAGGCCATTACAGAACGTGCCTACGGGCCTCTCGGGTTGCTTCCGTCCCTGCGTGGCTCCCGGATCCAGGATTCTGTTGAATTGAAAATCTGTCCCCAAAGAATGAGACAAAAACCAAAACGGTGGAGGGTCTGGACCTTATTCATTTGGCCTGAACCCTCCATGTTAGAATCATATCAAGTGGGTATTAAATAAAAACATAACATAGATAATGATTAAACCCTATTCAAATTTCCCACAACAACCACCCTAAATTTCATATGAATCATAGATCAACTCATTTTGGTTGATCCACATTCATCATGATTTTCAAGAATGAGGAAATGAATCAATAATTTACTTTAATTTAATAATAACCCCTTCTTTTTATTCAGAGGAGATATAGTGATTGTTGAAGAATAATTCCATGTTCGATGAAGCTGTCGGCGTTCATCGTTTCCGAATCGATTCCTCCAACAAAGTTGTTCAAGCCTCCATTCTAGGTTAATGGAATATGCCATGAAACTTTGTCATAGTTTCCTCTCTACCATGTAAAAAACCCAATCCTAAGCTCCATTTAAATAGAGGGGTAGGGAGATTAACACATTATAAGAATTAATGAGGTTCATTAATGAGTTTTAATTAATGAACCTATTAAATCTCAATGGTGTGGTTACAAAATTGAAGAGTCATGCCATTAAATGGCTTGAAAACCCAGTGGTCCCTCCACCGTCGCTCAAAAATTGGTATAAAAAATAAAATAACATTTTTATGTTATTTTATTATTCTCCAAAAAGTCTGAAAAACTAAATTTTTCTCTCGACCTACTACGATCGAGGTTAAGACTCCCTTCAGAGAAACCCAGTGTTGCGAATTCAACAGTGACCTCAGATTTCAATTCTGAGCACTGGTTCAAAAGATAGAAATTCCAACTCGCACGTTTACTAAACGTGTACCTTCAAAAAATCTCAAAATTCCATTTCAAGCACACTGGGCCTTATAATCAAGCGCCGTCAATTTTTGCAAACTCTTAATAATCCCAAATAATTAAAAAAAATTATATGGAATTTTCCAAGTCTTTAAAAATAATATCATGTTATTAATTGATGTAATGTCAAAGGGTCTGAAATCACATGACTATAATGTTTTGATTCAAGATATAATACCTATATATTTATGTTTCATTTTCCCAAGAATATCCATCATACATAACAAGATCTGTTTCATTTTCAAAGATATATGTAGAAAAGTTATAGGCCTGATAAAATTTCAAACTATGAAAAAGGAAATTTCCATCATATTATTTGAATTGGAAATGTTCTTAATACCGACATTATTTGATATGATGATTAAATTTATGGTTTACTTGCTGGTAGAGATTCGACTATGTGGTCATATATATTATAGATGGATGCACCCCATTGAACGATATATGAATATTTTGAAAGGTTATGTAAAAAATTGAAGTTGGACAGAGGGTTGTTGTTGGGGTGATATTTTGTTAAGTAATCCATTGAATTCTATAAATAATAACTTTCTGGTGTGTAAATAATTGGTCTATCAAAATATCATCACATTGGGCAGCTTATGGGTGAAGGAATTTATGGAATAGATTTTTACCATTAAATATTATAGATCAAGAGAAATAATACCTTTATATTTTGTATAAGAGTTTATAGGTTGACCCATATGTTGAAACCATCAAAGAAATTATGAGGAATTTGAATCCATCAAGGTATGAAAGCTGGATATCAAATACACATAATTAATAGTTTATAGGATGGTCTCAATACCATATTTTTAAGGTGTTAGATGAAAATATGGATTCAATTTCAGAAAAAATTCGATGGATAGCTAGAGGAACAAGTCTTTATGTATTATCTTATAATGGTTATGTAATTATGGTTATATGTTCTATACAAATGAACATTATGAAGGTAGTACCATGAAAAATAGTGCAGTTACACTTGTTGGTGAAGCAATGCATGCATCTGGTACTAAGGAAAAAATTCATATTTATGTGAATATGTCATACTTTGGAATCATAAAATAAATATGGGAGTTGGATTATAGAATATTAAAAGTGACCATTTTTTAAATGCAAGCAGGTTGATAACAAGAGTGCTATTAAAATAGATGAATTAGGATTCATGAAAGTGAATTTCAGTAAGGAAGGGTACAAATTTGAATCATTTATAATGGAATAATAGGTAGTACAATTATTTTATGTTCCATATCCCATAAACCAAAAGTGGTCAATTATTCTGTTATCAACCAAAACCACTAAAGGGTCAGATGAAAATTCAAATGAGGTTGATCCTTTCATCAGGATGTCACAATAATTTCACAATAGTCTCAATACATACTAGGTCTTGTATATCATAGGATACCATAATGAAGGGATTTTGATACTCGATAAAGGGGTCAAATCCCTTCAACCTTTAAAAAAAGAGATTTCAATAATCAAGTTATATATTTTTTGTAATATACATTGAGTTATCTCATGTTATTATCTATTCATCACTAAATTTATGAAATCTAAATTAATTATTGAACCACTTTTGCAGATAATGACTTCTTTATGTGTTGATGCTCCCAATCTTTAGGAACAATAAGTTTCTTAACCGGCTACTACTCCTATTGTAGAGGAATAAAGAAATTATACACATGCTGACACTACTAATACATTGGAACAAAATATTGATGATGTTGAACCTAAGGAAATGGTAGAAGGTGAAGAACCAATGTACTATAAAAAATAGGAGCTTCGTAGCATGAAAATGTTAATAAAAATTATCAAGACGAAAAGAAAAGGCATCAAATTCGAGGTCAGATAAAATGTGCACAGATATCCTGTTAACCCCAATAAGGCCATATTCAGTAGTTTCATTGGGCTTATTACTTAGCAGCATATTCTGATTGATGTTGATTCGTGGCACCATGTTGTGACCACACTTAAGGCACTGATTTGGGAAGATATTGGGATAAAATTATGGTATCCTTTCTTTATTCTACTAAAAAATAAAATAATGAAACATTGACCTAATCTCCATTATCCCTTACAGATTTAATTTATAGTAGATGAATCCCACACGAAATTTAGATTAATTATTACTAGAAAGACTCACAGAGGCTTTCACACACTTCTAATGAAATTTTATCACAAAGATGTTGAAGGGAAAATAAACCTGCACTCAACACATATGTATACACACCTTATGATCCAAGAAGCATGGGATGCATTTACTGGCCATTGTGAGGAGATATCTTTTCAGGTACATTGTGAATGGTAATACATTGTTTGAAAATACATGTATTAATCACTTTGATTAAGATTTTTTAATTTATGAAACAACAACTAAGTGATGAAAATAAACAACGAGCATCAAAACCAATGTACCCCTACCGACCGTAAATCAATGATAGGGTATGCTTCAATTGAAAAAAAATTGGTATGTATTTTAAATATACCATAATAATTTTATGTTACATGAAACAACAACATAATTATATTCATTTGTTTATATGAAGATTGATGAATACAAATCCAAATCCACTTCCATCCCACATCGCGTGTTATGGAAGGAGGCACATGTAAATAAATATAGGATACTAATAGATGAAAACACAAAAAAATATGGGAATCATGTGTAAGTATGACATAATAAAAATTTGTTTTTCTTTAAATATCTATTATATAACAAATATTACTTATTTTTCCTATATTTATATCCGAATTAGACACATGAACCATCAAAAACTATACTATATGAACACCTATTATTAGTGGCCTTGAAGTGGATAGAATAATATGGATGTATAGAGGTGAAAATTTTGGGGTGACACCTCAAACATATTTTGAGAAAATAAAAGAACATGGGGATAAATATAAACAAATTAAAGAGATTCAGACATGATTATATTCCCTAGAAGAAAAATTTAATTAGCAGTATGAGTTACTATAAAATGTTATGGGGGGAAGAAAAGGAAGGAAAAAGCTCAAGAATAACCATTGTATAAAGATCCACCCCACCCCCACCAGCTTTTAGATGATCCATTCTCCTCAAAGAGCTGTATTATATGAGGTAATAAATATTATCATAACTGTTTCTATGGAATGTGAATCAGGAAGACACTGATACTGTACCGAACCAAACTTTTATCAATTGAAAATTCCCTTCTTATATATGTCACATACTATAAACCACACAAAATCACTTTTTGAACATAATAAAAGCTTTATAAATGATGAATTAATGAAATAATAAGTATTCCTAGAAGTTAAGGAACCTATACCGATGAAATAGTAACTTGAACTTTGGAATAGTAATGTTACCCTTATGAATAGTAAACTGACCAACTGAATAGTAACCTCACCTATGAAATTATAAATAAAATTTAAGCATATTATAAATGGCAATATGATATAATTATATCATAGTATAAGTAAATAAGTGTTTTAAAAATTATTAATTATGAGTTGGTATTTTTATAGGTCATAAATATTTAATTACAATTTTTTAATTAATTTAATAATTTAAAATAAAATGTATTTTTATAAAATGTATTCATAAATTAATATTTTGTATTCTTATTATTTTAAGATAATTTTATTAGACCTTAGTTAATTTTTCAAAGTGTTATAAAATTAGTTATAATTTTTAAATCTATATTTTTCAAGTAAATTATGATTTTATTAAAAAAAAATTCTCATATTAATAAAATTATTTTCATAAAATGGAGTTTGTTTTTTAATTCTACATGTCAAAAAAATAGTTAGGGTGAATTTTTGGGATTTTTCTAAAATACTTGAATTTCTGGTGAATAGTAAAATATGGTAATTTACGATAAATGCTAAATACATGAATTATGGAGTCATAGATGATTTTGGCTGATGTAAGCCCAAAATATCGAAACATCCTTAATTATTTTATTATATTTGATGATAATTCTCAAACTATTCACAGTCTTGAGCCAAAATAATAAACTAATGATTAAAATTATGAGAAAACACCCCTCTCCCTCCACTATAACTACCACCTTCACCACCTATTCTCCTCACACCTCTAAAGACTTGATACTTTTACAAATTCTACTCAATAATCTTTAAAAACCTCTAACCTATTTTTATGAGCTTTTGGTCTTAATAAAATACCAAAACCAATCCCAAAAAAAGGTTCTCAAGAAGAATGAATCAAGAGGTAAAACCCTCTTCCTTTTCTTTTAATTTCTTTTCAAGTTCCTTTATTTTCTTTTTCTATCCTCACCTCCCCATATAAAAATGGTATGATAAATCCATTACCTTAAATATACTGTAATTTAATATGCTTATATAATAATTCATCATCATATCTATTTCCCCCTCCTTTTATACTAAAAATGAATCATCTGTGATGTGTTAATTTATCGCATTCAAGGATAACAAAGTTTTAAATTTCCATTAACATCTTCAAATATGGTCATGAAACCATTTTTATGGTTGAAAAAAGTTATAATATATGTATTATATCTTATTTAATGTTATGGAATTATTTTTTACACATGATACTAATTTATAAAACAAAATTAGTTTGTTGTAAAAAAAATCGCCAAAAGAAACCCAAATGATTATCATTAACTATTTATATAATGATTCATCCTCACCCAAAATAACCAAATTAATTATATGATAATTTAATATTATTTATGTTCATTAATAACTTATAACTTCAATTCTGGAAATCCATTCTCATCTTACATGATTATTCGTACATGTATATAAGTAAACCAATAATGAAAACTAAGAAAATAAGCACTCCCGAACAATGAAATTGAACATTATAACTCATAAAAAATATATAAATGAACTTAATAAAATTATAATAAATAAAATAAATTTATAAAATTTACTTAATTAATTAATTAATGGATTTAATTTGAGTATTAAATACATAAAGATCAAGTGAAAAATCGTTTCAGACATAAGGTAAGGGATTCTACCCAAACCTCCTTTATTCCTTCGGGTTACTCTTTATCTCTTTTTACCCAAATAAAATTCTATTTTATTTTTACGTATATATTAAAAATTATATTTATATTTTTAAAACTAATTTATCAATATCCATTCATCCTTATTTTTTGGGGATATACATGTTTTTAAAAGGTTCCCTACTCGATTCTTCCCGATAAGCAAGCCTGATTTAAGGGAACTTTCTGAATTCTTACCCATTTTCAAGGGTTATCCATAATAATTTTTAATCCACCATTATCTTTCTAAAATAAATCATTTTATCATGAAAAATTTTCTTAGTTAAATTATAGTTTTATACAAACAATTATTCCTTTTCCATTTTAAATAATCTTGAAAGTTTTACCTTAAACCGTACTAAAATGTTTTATTCCTAAAGCTTCTTAAACACTATTTTCACTTCAGTTTGACATAAATTATCATGATATATTACAATATTCCCTTATAAATGTTGATTTATTATTTAAATCCATCCTTTCATAGACACCACTATGATATTCTCGTTTTGATATGCCTTTTGACAAAATTATGATACCCAATTATTTCCATTGGTAACCCTTATGTTTATGTTTGATTTCTTATGTATGATTATTTATGTGGAAAAAATATTCATGAAAATGTTATGATGTGTTCAACTAGATATATCTCTAATGAATTGGGTAATGTTTAGTCTCATGAGATGTTATGTTCAACAGTCTTAGTGGTTATCCTTAACTCGTGCTCCACATGCAATGGTCTTGTTGGTTAGCCTTGACTCGTGCTCCTCTATGTGCAATGAGCCTTGACTAGTGCTAAAGTCATGTTTTATGTTGCTTCCAAATTACTATTAATCCATGATTATATTATCCTATGTTATTATAATCATATTCCATTCCTTTTATATCATCATGTTATGCCTTCTAACCCTTGTTCTAAGCTTTATTCTTATGTTTACTGCCTTACTGGGATTTTAGCTCTTCCATTTGTTTATTTTTTCCCTAGGTTATCCTATGTATATGTAAGGGATAAAATGAAGTTATGAGATCATAATGGATGATAAATAAATAAATGTTTTATTTAGTCCCATGTTTTTAGTTTTATGTACCTAGTCTTCCAATACACTAGACTTTACGATCCTTGGATTGTAATTTGATGTTTAATTATGCTTAAAATAATGTAATGATATGTGTAAAATCTAGGGTATCTATAGTTGGTATCAAAGGATGGTCTAGTTATTTTTGGAGATTGGGACTAGAGAACTTTAGTAAGAACCCTAGGGATAAGACTAAGTATGATAAAACATCCCTAAATTTTGGAAAGTATAGAGTAAGTGGTTTATCAAGAAAATACATCCCTGTATGGATACTATAATTGGAAGTGGTTCTGGAAAAAATGTACCTAGGAGTAACAACTTCAAAAAGGTGGTCCAGGCTTGACCCTCGGTAACCTATTACATGACAATGAGACTTACTATGCACCTGGTTTGACACTCTTGGGGGATATATTTTGGTAAATTCATAAGCTCATTATGAACCATTATTAAGGGAACAAAAAAATCCAATAGGAATATATGTTAGGAAAAAGATCAGGGATAAACTAGTTTTAAACCTAAGGTATCAAAATTTAGGATATAATTTTCCATTATGATTTTATCCTTTTATGTTTAAAGTTTCCTTTTTATTCTTATTAGCTAAGTATTCAAGAACCCTAATTTCACTTTATTTTTCTTAGTTAATGGCGGGAAATATAAGAACATGTACCAACAATAAATGTGATAGGAAACGTGAGGATTGCCCTAATGATATGCCAAATATGATGGGAATGGGTGCTCAAAAATTTATGGCAGTAATTTCACAACTAGCTCAAGTTGTGAATAATAAATTAAATCATGTGGAACACACTCCTTCTACAAGAAAAGAGAAATTTTCCATTGAATCCTTCATGTGGAAAAGGCCTCCCATGTTTAGTGGATCTTCTGATCCCCACCTTAGGAAAAAATGGATTAACTCTATTGAAATGATATTCTCTATTTTACAATGCTCAGAAAAAGAGAAAGTTGTGCTGGAAGTCTATTGTTTTTATGGGGAAGATGATTAGTGGTAGAAACTGATCAAAAATATAATGTCTAAGGATGAAATTGATTCTATGGATTGAGAGGAATTCAAGAAAATGTTTTTCAATAAATACTTTCTCGAAACCCTTCATCTCAATATGGAAAGAGAGTTCCCCTGAATTAAGAAGAAAAAAGACGAGTCTATCAGGGTGTATGAATCAAAATTTACAAGTCTTTCAATATATAACTCCATATTTTTAATGAACACTGAAAGCATGGTGGGTCACTTCTTTATTGGACTAAAGATGAGTCTACAAAAAGTATTGGTGATTCAAGATTTTGATAGCTACAAAGAGATTGTCTTCTATTCCCTTAAGGTTGAAATGGATATTGGATACTCTCAATAGTCTCATGGGACTGATGAAAAAAAGAAGAAAATAGATTCTAATATGGGTGGATCTGCAAATAAATACCATAATGGAAAGAAGACCAAATATCCCACATGTCAAAATTATGGGAAGAAGCATCATGGGAACTGCCTAAAGGGAACCAGGAAATGCTTTAAATATGGAATAATGGTGCATCTGGATAAGAATTGCTGAAGATATATGAATAATCCCACTAACATAGAAGAATAAAGGAAGTTTCATATCAATGCTTATCTAGTAGTGTAGTGTTTCAACTACAAGGAACACAATCATTTTTGAGAACCAATTCCCTAAGCCTAGGGTTATTGGAGGAAATCAACAACAACCTCCAAGATAACAAGGAAGGGGATATGCTATCACTACTACTAAGGTGGATTCAGAAAATGACATGGTGATAGGTATGGTGGTCATTCATTCAAGAATAGTGAATGTATTATTTAACCTTGGTTCTATGAATTCTGTAATATATTTAAAGTTTAGTATAACTATTCAAACACCACCTCCAAATTTAGAGGTTGAGTTATCTATGAGAAAAAAAATGGGTCAATTATTTCATCCAAAGTTTATAACTCCTCCTCAGTTAATATTTGTGGAATGAACCTCCCAGTAAATCTTGTCATACCCCCTTTGGTAGATTTTGATACTATTTTGGGAATGGATTGTCTATCTTTATACAAAGACAACATCAATTGTCTAAGAAATTGAGATCACTCTTCACATCCTGAAGTATCCTATAATTCTTTATAATTTTAAGGAGGAATATGAATCTCCTTCAGAATCATAATCTAAAGTGTGGATATTACCACCTTATGAGAAATCATATCTCACTTAAATTATCATGACAAAGGAGATGATCATGCTCAAAGACATGCCCATCGTGAGGGATTACACTGATGCATTCCCTGAATAATTTCCTGGTCTTCTACATGATCTAGAGGTTGTACTATCAATTGTACTTATTCTTAGATATATGACTATATCAAAGACACTATATAGAATGGACACCATTGATCTATTAGAACTGTAGAAGTAGTTATAAAATAATCTGGATAAGGGTTTTATATGCCTGAGTGCTTCACTGTGGGGTGAACCAGTCCTATTTGTCAAGAATAAGGATGGATCAATATTACTTTTCATTGATTATATTGTGATCAATAAAATCATGATAAAGAACAAGTATCCCCTTCCTCAGATAGATGACTTGTTCAATCAGCTACATGGGTCCAAATATTTCTATAAGGCGGACCTTCAGTCGGGATATCACCAATTAAAGGTGAGGAATGAATGTATTCCGAATACTTCCTTTTGAATGGGGTATGGACACTATGAGTTCATTTTGATTAATTTTGGGATCAATAATACCCCAGTAATATTCATGGACTTAATGAATAGAGTCTTTAGAGATTAACTCGATAAAATTTTGGTTGTCTTTATTGATGATATTCTGATATACTTCAAGAGCAAGGAGAAACATGAGAAGCATTTGAATACTGTGCTAAAGACTTTATGAAGGGAGAAAATATATGAAGATTATAGTAAATGTGAGTTATATATGGGGGAAGTATCATTATTGGGAATGTTATTACCAATAAAGGGATATTTGTGAACCCTTTCAAGACAAAGGTAATTGAAGAGTGGTCCAGGTCAACTTTTGTAATAGAGATCCATAATTTCCTTGGCATAGATGGGTATTTTTGATGATTTATGAAGAAATTATCATGATTTTCAAACCCAATAAACAAGATGAAATAGAAGGAAGTGAAGTTTTTATGGAATCAAGAATATGAGGAAATATTTAAGGAGCTCAAAAAGAGGCTTATCACTATGCCATTACCCGCACTCCCGATAAGTGGAGAACTATTTTTGGTGTAAAAAGATGATTAAAAAAAGGGATTAGGATGTGTACTGATGAAGAATGATAAAGTGATAGCCTATGACTCAAGTCAGTTGAAAATACATGAGAAAAACTATCATACGCATGATCTGGAGTTAGCAGTTGTGATCTTTCCATTGAAAAATTGGCGACATTATCTCTATGGGTAGAAGTGTGAAATATATAATGATCACAAGAGTCTCAAATGTATATTCACATAGAAGTAGATTAATATGAACCTGTAAATATGGTTAGAGCTCATCAATGATTATGACTGCTTAATCCACTACCATCCTAGTAAGGAAAATAAGGTGGCATATACTCTAAGTAGAAAGGATCCTGCATCTTTATCAATGATGGGGATTGAGAAGGATCCAATCTACATAGACTTAAAAAGGATGGACATGGGAATAATTAAGGAAGGAACATCATAAATCCTTTCTCAAATGATTGCTCAACCATCCCTTATGGAGAAAATAAAGGATAATCAAATAAATTATGTGAAAATTCAAAAAAGGGTGGAATCTATCTAAAATGGGAAATCATACGAGTTCAAGATCGATGAGGATGGAGATGTAAGATTTGTGTCACGATTATGTGTACCATCCATTACTAAGATAAATAAGTAGATTTTGAGTGATGCACATAGCTCAACCTTATCTATTCACTTAGGGATCAATAAGATGTATCAAGATCTCCAAGAGAACTATTGGTGGGATAATATGAATAAGGGGATTGCTGAATATACATCAAAGTGCTTGGAATGTTAACAAGTGAAGGCTAAAAGACAAAAGTATAAAGGGTTGATGCAAGAATTATCCACACCAATATGGAAGTGGGAGAATATCACTATGGATTTTGTCACTGGACTTCCAAATACATCTATAGGGAACAATACTATATGGGTGGTTGTGTATCATCTTACAAAGACATCTCACTTTATCGCAATTCAAGAGAAATTATCATTAGATCAACTTAAACGAATATATATCAAATAATTGGTAAGGATGAATGGAGTACCACCATCGATTTTATCCGATTGAGATCCAAAATTTACCTTAAAGTTCTAGAAAAGTATCTAACATTCTCTAAGCACTAAGATGAACTTTAGTATGACCTATCATCCTCAAACTGATGGCCAATATGAGCAAACTATTCAGTCATGTTGAGAGCATGTTCAATGGAATTCAAAGGAGGATTGAAACAACATATGACTCTAGTTGAGTTCTTTTACAACAATAGTTTCCACTCTATATGAATCCCTTTATTGAAAAAGGTGAAGAACAAAAACATGTTGGGATGAAGTTGATGAACTTAAGCAGCTAGGACCTGAAATGTTTGAATAAATGGTAAAGAAAGTGAAAACCATTCAAAAGCACATCAAGGTAGTCCAAAGTCAAGAAAAGAGCTATGCAGAAAATCATCAATGAGACCTTGATTTTAAGGTTTTATACTTGGTATTACACTACATATCTCCATGGAAGAGGATCATGATATTTGGGAAGAAAAGAAAGCTAAGTCCCAGGTATATCAGCTCCTTTGAGATTCTTGATCGTGTCAGAGATGTGACCTATTGACTAGGACATCCAATTACCATGTATAAAGTATACGATGTATTCCACACATCCATCTTAAGGAAGTATATACCAGATCCTTCACATGTACCAACTTCAGAGGTGGTACAATTGGAGAATGATCTTTCTTACAACGAGAAGCTAGTGAAGGTCTTGGATCATAGAGATAAATTTACATGCAACAAGACTACTCACCTGGTCAAAGTACTATAGCAGAACCATAAGTATGAAGATCCAACATGGGAATCAAAGGAAGCGATGCAGGAAAATTACCCAAACCTATTTCAACTTAGAATGTGAAACAGAATTTCGAGGGTGAAATTTCATAAGGGAGGAAGAATGTAATGACCCAAACTTTTATCAATTGAAAATTACCTTCTTATATATGTTACATACTATATACCACATAAAATCACTTTGAGAACACAATAAAAGCTTTATAAACAATGAATTAATGAAATAAGAATTATTTTTAGAAGTTAAGGAACCTATAATGATGAAACAATAGCTTGACCTTTAGAATAGTAATGTGACCCTTATGAACAGTAAACCATCCAATTGAATAGTAACCTCACCTATGAAAGTATAAATAAAATTTAAGCATATTATAAATAGTAATATGATATAATTATATCATAATATAAGTAAATAAGTGTTTTAAAAAATTATTAATTAAGTGTTGCTATTTCTATAGGTAATAAATATCTAAATAAAATTTTGTGATTAATTTAATAATTTAAAATAAAATTTATTTTCATAAAATGTATTCATAAATTAATTTTTTTGTATTATGATTTTAGGATAATTTTATGAGACCTTAATTAATTTTTTAAAGTGTTATAAAATCAGTTACAATGTTAAAATCTTTATTTTTCAAGTAAATTATGATTTTAATAAAAAATTAAATTTATCATATTTAGAAAATTATTTTCATAAAATTGAATTTATTTTTTTAATTATACACATTGAAAAATGGTTAGGGTTAATTTTTGAGATTTTTCTAAAATACTTGAATTTTTTTGATGAATAGTAAAATATGGTAATTTACAATAAATGCTAAATACATGAATTATGGAGTCATAGATGATGTATGGATGATGTAAGCCCAAAATATAGAACAATAATTCATTATTTTATTATATTGGATAAAAATTATCAAACTATTCATAGTCTTGAGCCAAAATAATAAACTAATGATTAAAATAATGAAAAAACACCCCTCTCCTGCACTATAAATACTACTCCTCACCACCTCTTCTCCTCACACCTCTGAAGCCTTGAGACTCATAAATATTATGCCCAATACTCTTCCCAAAACTCTACCACACATATATGAGCTTTTTGTTTTAATAAAATACTAAAACCAATCCCCTAAGGAGGTTCTCAAGAAGAAGGAATCAAGAGGTAAAACCCTCTTCCTTTTCTTTTAATTCCTTTTTAAGTGCCTTTTTTGATTTTTCTATCCTCACCTACCCTTATCCAAATGGTATGATAAATAAAGTACCTTAAATATACTATAATTTTTTTATTATAATTTAATAATTCATCATAATCTATCTTTCCCCCTTCTTTTATACTAAAAATGAAAACATCATCTGTGATGTGTTAATTTATAGCATTTAAGGATGACAAGGTTTTAAATTTCTATTACCCAATTAAAAGTTCGTCATAAAACCATTTTTATGGTTTAAACAGGTTATAATATATGTATTATGTCTTATGTAATATTTTGGAATCATTTTTTACACATGATATTAATTTATAAAACAAAATTAGTTTGTTGTGACAAAAAACCACCAAAATAAACCCAAAAGATTATCATTAACTATTTATCTAATGATTCATCCTCACCCAAAATAACCAAATAAATTATATGATAATTTAATATTCCATATGTTCATTAATAACTTATAACTTCAATTCTAGACAACTATTCTCATCTTACATGATTATCCATACATGTATATAAGTAAACCGATTATGAAAACTAAGAAAACAAGCACTCCCGAACGATGAAATTGAACATTATAACTCATAAAAAAGTCCATAATTAATAAAATTATAATAAATCAAATAAAAGTATAAAATTTTCATAATTAATTAATTAATTTATTTAATTGTATTATTTAGGAAATTAAGATCAAGTGCAAAATCGTTTCAGACATAAGGTAAGGGATTCTACTCAAACCTCTTTTATTCCTTTGGGTTACTATTTATCTCTTTTTAACCAAATGAAATGAAATTTTTATTTTTATTTAAATATTATAAATGATGTTTATATTTTCCAAAATCATGTATCAAGATCCATTAATCCTTATTTTTTGGGTATATACATGTTTTTAAAAGGTTCCCTACTTGATTATTCCCGATAAGCAAGCCCGATTTAAGAGAACTTCTCGAATTCTTACCCATTTTAAAGTGTGATCCATAATATGTTTTAATACACCATTATTTTTATAAAATCACTCATTTTATCATGAAAAAATAACTTGGTACAATTCTTGTTTTATACAAACAATTATTTCTTTTCCAGTTTAAGGAAACTTGAAAGTTTTCCCATAAACCATACTAAAATATTTTATTTCTAAAGTTTATTAAAAACTATTTTCACTATAGTTTGACATAACTTATCATAAAATATGCCAATATTACCTTATTAATTTACATTTATGATTTAAATCCATCCTTTCATGGACACCACTATGATATTACCATTTTATATTCCTTTTGATATAATTATGTACCCAATTCTTTCTATGGGTAACCCTTATGTTTATGTTTGATTTCTTATATATGATTAATTATGTGGAAAAAATATTCATGAAAATGTTATGATGGGTGAAACCAGATAACACCCCAATGCATTGGGTAATTTTTAGTCTCATGAGATGTTATATGTAACAGTCTTAGTGGTTAACCTTGACTCGTGCCCCATGTGCAATAGTATTGGTGGTTAGCCCTGAATCGTGCTCCTCTATGTGAAACAATCCTTGAATCATGCTAAAGTTATGTTTTATTTTGCTTCCACATTACTATGAATACACGATTTTATGATCCCATGTTATTATAATCATTTTCCATGCCTTTTGTATCATTATGTTATGCCTTCTAAACCATGTGATAAGCTTTATTATTATGTTTTTTCCTTACTGGTATTTTAGCTCATCCCTTTATTTATGTTATCCCCAAGTTATCCTATATAGATGTAAATTCTCAAAGTAAGTTATGAGATCATAATGGATGATAAATAAATATTTTTTTTTTATTTATTACCATATTTTTAGTTTTATGTACATAGTATTCCAAGACACTAGACTTTACAATCCTTGGTTTGTAATTTGATGTTTAATTATGCTTAAAATCATGTAATGAGTTGTGTAAAAGATAGGGTCTCTATAGATAACTTTCCTATACTAATATTTTATAGGGTGAAAATGAATGTGATTTATATGTATCAGCACCCACCTGTTTCCATGTTTTGAGGGATACCGAGTTCAATATCCAAGAAGACAGTCTACAAAGCAGAAAACTTCCAACAAGTCATGTGAGAGTGGGGATTATCATAGATCTTGAGCCAAGCACTGAGATACCTATTCCACTTGATGACATAAATATTTATATGATGAGAAAGATATTGGAACAGTCATATCATGATGGTTGGATATTGTAAAAAAACATGTCGACAAGGAGGTATTCATTTTTAATTTATTTTTCATGATAAACCTTTAAAAATTAATGAAAAAAGGTCTGAACTGATGAATTTTATTATAGAAGAAAAAATTAAGGGGTGAAATTAAAGTTCAAATAAAAAATATTTAAAAGATAAACCAACTAATCAAAAAGATATTCACAAAGCACCTTTACCCCACCTATTCAATATCCACATTTACTAACATTGAAGTTTCATGAAGATACAAGTTTACAAAGTGATAGTAATCACATCGTTGATTTTGAAGAACAAATGTATGAAGAGGACATTAAATACTTCAGTTCTCTTGAGAATGTAAATGAAATAATCAAGTATTAATGGCTAGGAGTCTCAGCTATAAATGTATGCATTAGATGTGTTTTCATGATTTCTTTTTTCCAATAGCTGATCTACTATGTTAATTATGACTAAATGCAATTCATATTTTTAAGTGGAATATATATGAATACCAATTGAAGGGATTACGCCATGAACATAAATATAGACTCATTAGTCCTCACATCACTTCTACAAACCAAACTGAAATAGAATAATTTTTTTTGACGAAACAGTGGAAAAACTGGCCACATCATTTGAAAGCAGGCTTACAGATGAAAAAATCTTCTTAATAACCACAATACATGGGTAAAAATATAAAATTTAATAATATAAAATATGTTTTCATTACTTTAATTAATTATTAATTTTTAGGCAACATTTGGTACCCATTACGATCAATTTGGATACTCTAAAGATTTATTTCCTAGATTCACTACTTAGATACCCAACAAACCAACCACACATTATGATGTTTGTAAAATTGTAATACACTACATCCAACATTTTAGAACTAAAATTCAAGTTATATATTTTATATTATGTTTTAATGAGAATTATGTTACGATAGAGTGGTGTTTAAATATAATCAAAATCATGGAATGAGGATAGTCTATATGCAAAAGGAGCCTATCGACTTCTACAAGTGGATAAGTATGAGGGTATATATAATAATATTTCACTATCAAAACACATATAAAAACAAATTACTTATTTTTCTCAATTTTTATTCAGTGACCAAAATAAAAAAATGGAAAATATTGTGGTTATTAGGTTTGTAAATTTATGAGAGATATCATATACCATCAATAAAATAGCATCCCCAAAGAGGTATTTTCAAAGATAATTACAAATTCATTTAAAATATTTATTAATATTTTTTGTATTTATATTTTTCTAATACTTCCATGATTTTCAAAAGTCCTCATATTCACAAGATGAAATATATTTGTTTAGAAATGAATGAGCAACATACCTGGTGTCAGAATGTACACATATATCATGAATATATGACTTCATATTTCTTATTTAGTTGATTTTATCATCATTTTATCTACTTTTTTAGTTAATTTACTCATTATTTATATCTGATAATTAATTTGTTAATTTTTATAGATATCATAAAGAAACAACTTCATCAACAAAGATGATTTAGTCATATACTATGATCATGCACTCAATTCGATACATGATGTACCTAATATGAATCAAATAGTATGGTTTCAGTTTAAAATTGACATTTTATTAATGTATTATTTCATATTTATGTTTAATTAATTTATTTATAGTATCACTAACATAATAATTATTTTATTATATAGGTGGATTCTTTTTCTTAGTTTGGGGTGGTTTATTCAAAGATTCTCATGCTCATGAAATATTGGACTTCAAGGTTGAAATTGAGATAATGAAAACAAGGAAATGGTTCAAGAATGTATACAACCATCATGAAATGGTGAATTCATACCACTTATTTAATTGTTTTTTCATCATTTTATCTACTATTTTTAAGTTAATTTCCTTGTCATTTTTATTTAATACTTATTTAGTTTTTTTCATAGATATTTTGGAGATTCATATTTTTATTTCAACTATCTAAATAAAGTTAGAAAATAAAGAACATGTTCCTTTATGATGGAAGAGGAAACCTCATGATACTTGAAACATGAAGTGTTTGAGGAAATATAGGGATTAATCTTCCATAAAAATGGATCATGTTATCTCTTTTTTAGATTTTTGAATATATTTTAAAGTAAAAAAAATATCGCATACTCAATCAGCTACACCTCAATCCGATACACAATGTTCTTAGTATGAATTGAACTATAAGTTTTTAGTTTATAATTTACATTTTAGTTCAAACCACACATCACATAATAAAAATTGAGAAAAAACATTAATATTGTTTTGATACTTTATGAAAACAATCCATAAGTCATTTGTGACATGTAATAATTAGCATCACCTCAATCTGAATCACAATGTGGTTGGTATGACTTCAAGTGTGTATTTTTATTTAAAATTGACATTAATTTTATAAAAAAGAACAAGTTTCATAATTAAAACTAAGTAAAAACATTTTTATTGTTTTTATACTTTAGGAAAACTATCTATAATCCATTTTTAATTTGTAGGAATCAACCTCACCTCAATACGACACACAATGTGACCAATATGACTTCAAGTGTGTCTTTTTTATTTAAAATTGACCTTAATTTTAGTAAAAAGAATAAGTG
The DNA here is from genome assembly GCA_963277665.1 of Viscum album. Classification (NCBI taxonomy): domain Eukaryota; kingdom Viridiplantae; phylum Streptophyta; class Magnoliopsida; order Santalales; family Viscaceae; genus Viscum; species Viscum album. Next base: position 331,121,728 of record OY728164.1, read on the forward strand.
ACATATTGGAAACCAATAAAATGGATTTAGATTATTTTGATACTTTAGGAAAACAATTCATAAGTCATATTTTATGTAAAGGAATCAACCAAACCTCAATCCGAAACATTGTGTGACCGCTATGACTCTAAGTGTGTCTTTTATATTTAATACTGACATTAATTTTAGTAAAAAAGGACAAGTGGCATATTCAAGAGTGATAAAAATCATTCTTATTATTTTTATAATTTATTAAAATGATCTATAGGTCATTTTTAATGTGTAGGAATCATATTCACCTCAATCTAATACACTGTGTTACCGGTATGACTTAAATTTCCTATTATCAGTTTAAAATTGACATTTTAGTTCATAACATGTGTCAATCACTGAAAACCAAGAAAAATACTTTTATTTTATTAATAATTTAGGAAAATTATTCATAATTCATTTGTGATGTTTAAAATTCTCATGTCAAACTGACACACGATGTGACCAATATGACTCAAAGTGCATCTTTCTAGTTTGAAATGAAATTTTAGTAAAAAACACAAGTGACATACTCGAAACCAATAAAACACATTAGGATTGTTTTTATACTTTGTAAAAATGATCCATAAGTCATTTTTGATGTGTAGGAATAATCCTCATCTCAATTCGATACACGGTGTGACTGAGATGACTCAAAGTGTATCTTTTTATTTAAAATTGACATTAATTTTAGTAAAAAGAACAAGTTACATACTCAAAACCAATAAAATGCCTTCATATTGTTTTGATACTTTAAGAAAACGATCCATAAGTCATTTTTGATGTGTGGGAATCAACTACACCTCTCTCTGACGCACAATGTGACTGGTATAACTCTAAGTGTTTCTTTTTATTTAAAATTGACATTAATTTTAGTAAAAATGACAAGTGAAATAAAGAAAACCAAGAAAAAAATTCATATTATTTTGATACTTTATTAAAATGATCCTTAAGTCATTTTGGATGTGTAGGAATCAACCAAAACTCAATCCAATGTACGACGTGACCAATATAACTCCACGTGAGTCTTCTTATTTAAAATTGGCATTAATTTTAGTAAAAAGAACAAGTGAGATAATGAAAATAGATAAAACACTTTTATATTGTTTTTATACTTTAGGAAAATGATCCATAAGTAATTTTTTACATATAGGAATCAACCAAACTTCAATAAAAAACACAGTGTGACTAGTATGACTCTAAGTGTGTCTTTTTATTTAAAATTAAAATTAATTTTAGTAAAAATGACAAGTGAGATAATCAATACTAATCAAATACATTTATATTATTTTTATACTTTATTAAAATTATCCATAAGTCATTTTTGAAATGTAAGAATTGGCCATAACTCAATCTAATACAACATGTTCCCAGTATGACTCAAAGTGTCTGTTATTATTTTAAAATTGAAATTTTAGTTCAAAACATGCATCACTGATTGAAAAATAATAAAAATAACTCTGATTGTCTTTATAATTTAGGAAAATGATTCATAATTGATTTTTGACATGTAGGAATTTGTCTCACATCAAACTGACATATGATGTGACAAGTATTATCGAAAGTGTGTGTTTTCAGTTTAAAATGAAATTTTAGAAAACAAACAAGTGACATACTCAAAAATAAGAAAAAAAATTCATATTATTTTGATACTTTAGGAAAAAAATTCAAAAGTCATCTTTGATGTGTAAGAATCACCCGCACCTCAATCTGTCAAACGGTGTGACCGGTATGAATCCAAATGTGTATTTTTTTTAAATTTACATTTTAGAAAAAAACAAGTTGCATACTCAAAAATAATAAAAAACATTTTTATTGTTTTGATACTTTAATAAAATGATCCATAAGTCATTTTTGATGCGTAGGAATCAAATCCACCTCAATCTTATACATGGTGTTCCTGGTATAAATCAAAGTGTCCGTTATCATTCTAAAAATGAAATTTTAGTTCAAAACATGTGGTACTCACTGAAAACCAAGAAAATTCACTCATATTGTCTTGATACTTTAGAGAAATTATTAATAAGTAATTTATGATGTGTAAGAATCATCCTCACATCAAACTGATACACGATGTGACCAGTATGAATCAAAGTGCATGTTTGTAGTTTCAAATGACATTTTAGTAAAAAAGAAAAGCGACATTCTCAAAACTGAGAAAACGTATTAGGATTATTTTGATAATTTATGAAAATGCTTCCCAAGTAATTTTTGATGTGTATAAATCCTACCCACCTCAATCTGATGCATGGTGTGACTAGTATGAGTCTAAGTATATCCTTTTATTTAAAGTTGACATTTCTTTAATGTATTCTTTCATATTTATGTTTAATTTATTTCTTTATAGTATTTCTAACATAATATTTATTTTATTATATAGTTTGATTTTTTTCTTGGGTTGGGGTGGTTGCTCAACAACTGATACTATGGTTGGTCTTTTTTGAGAGGGGGTCCCGTGCACCAAAGACGATGAAGCATTAAGGTTTTAAAATGTTTGTGGATAGTAATTGTAAATGTAATTATACAAAAAATTGTTTGAAATGTATATAGTAGTGTTTTTTTTGTATTTTTGATGTAAAATTTATTTATATTAAATTATGTATTTGCATATAGGTGTATTTTTATAGAGGTTATAGGCGTATTTGCTGCAGTGTGTTGTTATTCACACAACACACTCTAGTAGGTGGGCCTTTATCAGTGCTAAACTAGTGCTGATAAAGGGGGAACTTTACCAGTGTTTTTTAGTTATAATAAAGTCCCCCTTTATTAGTTATTTTTTAGCACTGAAAAATGGGCCTACTTTAACAACAGTGAGGAAAATAATGCTTTTTTAGCATTTTTAAAGACCTTTTTGCATGTTATTAAAGGGCCAAACTGTGGCAGTGAATGGAAATTTTTGAATATAATTTTTTTTACTTTATTTGGAGAGAGTTAAGGAAAAAACGAAACAAAATTATATAGTATTACCCAGAACAAGGCCCCAACCTGCCTCATCAATCCTAGAGCTTACTGTCATCCCAATATTTCTATGATTTACATCATCTTTGTTACACATTCATCTAATATATTGTATAGGGAGGTTTTACATTGCTAATAATGACAAAAATGTTATAACATATCATGATACTTTTATTTTTAATATAATATTCTACAATTTCTCATTTTTGTCTATGTAAATCTTTGAAATACATCTAGTATTATTTTTGGAGTTAGGATCTAAGACAACATGAGATTCTGAGGACCGATGATCTTGAAATTGATATTTAAAAAATATTAAATATATTAATATCACATGGACATTGTTTTCCTAAAAAAGTGTAATATATCCCAAACAAAGTCTCAAATAAAAAATCTGAGGCCATTAGTGAGTTCAGAATGTGAGTTTCACCCTAAGTGTGACATAACCTTTATTGGTGTCAGGAATTTGTGAAAAAGTTATCACATTGGATATAAATAAATAAATAAATATTTTTATTTAATTTCTTTGAAACAATGAACTAGGTCCCTCCATTATAAATACCCCATTATGGGTAAATCTCAGGGTTAACCACATAACCTTGGAGACCTAGAGAGGAGCCTTTGGAGATACATTGGCGGATGACATCAAATCAAAGGATCTAATCGATACTGCATATATTGTCTACATCAATAGATTTTATAGATCTCATCAACAACAAAAAAAAAACAAAATAATTATTCTTTAGTGGTTGACCCAAACTCCAAGTAAGAAATTTGTTTTTTGTATATTCATTATATTTATTTATTTCATGTCGAACGTGGATTAATTACACAAACAAGAATTGACTCATGCATCAATGGTTGATTTATTTGTTTATTGTTGATTATTCATCTTCGTTCATATATTCTATGAAAATATATTGAAACCAAAAGAAACAAAAGCTTAGGTTCGTTCATCATATTTATGGTTTATGATTTTATCCCCCCATTTCTTCGCATGTTCATCGCAAGAAATTTCTTTGTCTTACGGTTCAATGAATATCAGGTATTTGATCATTGCACGACCATTATTTGGCGTAACATATCAATACCATGGGAACAATTCATGATTTAGGGTGAGATCGATCTACGATGATAGAGGAATATTGGAGGATGATTGAGATCGGACTGAAGGATTCCATTTTCCTGATGGATATAAGATGATGGCTTCAATGGACTGATTTCTGAGCAAATCGAGGCCCGATTTTTGATGAGTGGTGATAGAGAGGGTCATCCAACCTTAGATATGAGCTTCTTAGTGATATTGAATATGAAAACAATAGATCTGAATAATTCATGAAGGAACCCCAAAATCGAGAAAATTTCATGGTATAGAGAATGTAATTTGAAGATACACACCATGTGGGACCCCCAACTATGATGTGTTTCCATGGAAGAGATAAGGAATACACACCTTGTGGCCCTTAATACATGTTGTATGACCTAGTTGACAACTTTTCATGTATCCTGGAGGATACACTGGCATGAGTTGAGTACATGAGCTAATCCATGTTCTCAGACATGACCAGGGTACACAGGCTGAGTCATGTACACAAAAATGGCTAGGTGTACATGGGAACAATATGAGGTACATGAGCAAAAATAGAGGAACACAATCACATACCTAGGAAGGTATGTATTTAGTGGTACACATCGTGTACACTAAGTTGACACCATGTATTTCCTCAGAGATGGCTTGGAGCCTTTCATCACTTCAATTGAGACCTTGTTAGTTGAGTGTGATACCTTGGTACTTTCCCATGAGGGTACAATACGACATGAAATTCTTGGAATAGGATTATATTCCTCTCTATGAGTGCATTATTGGATAGAGTTCAGAGAAACCCTTTATGGGACCAGGGTGGGATCCTTTATCATCCCTAGGTGGGGTTCATAGTATCTGCATGGATACGATGCATAGGGTGTCAATCCACTACCTAGAAGGAAAATCCATTAAGGTTAGTGGTGTTTCCCAATGTCCCTGGGTGTGATTCCCTACCTGGATGATGATATATTCTAATATCCATTGAGTACTTCTTGGGTGGGGACCAATGATCATGACCTATTGGATGATCATAAATAGTGATATCATGGCTCATTGAGTGAGTACTCCCAAAACAAGTGTTACCTTGAAACCTTGAGAAGTATCCTCTAGCTGGAAGTATTGGTTGTGACCACTTGAGATTAGTTGTCTGTTATGAGTATATTTGGGTTTTTTATTACCGTATTATTGTTATGAGCTAAATAATCTTGATGATTTATGCTTAATGATTTCGGGATGTCCTACTGTGTATTGTTATACTTACCCCTACATGGGTTCTAACTGCACATGTCTTGTCTTATAAAGACGATGAACCTTTTTATGGTGTCGTAGGAGGATAGGGTGTAGGTGTAGCATGGTTGGTCTAGAAAAATAGAGATGTTTTTTGGGTGGTTTCATTTGACATTGGTCCCCTCCTTCTGATAAGGTTTGAATCTATGTAGTTTTTGGTTGAGCTTTTATTTGGTTCCTTTATCTCTTATAATAAATTTTCCATACTCTAATGTGGGATAGATGTTGCACATGCATTTATGGTATCAACTGCTTTTACTTTCTCAATATTATATGGGTTTGGAGATGTGTGCACGTGTACAAGGACATTAGGATAATAAATCCCATGTATGGGTTATCCCCACTCGATGCTAGTATTTAACCCATGGCCTATTAGAGGTAGGCTTGGGGTATTCACACTCAGTTAATCACCAATCAGGAGGGCCCTGGTGGGTCAAGTTATGACAGAGTGGTATCAGAGGTGGGGGTTATACCTTAGGACCAGAGTATATATTTTTTCTAGTTGTGAGATTGGTTTTCAATTTATGGAAATAGTTATAAAGTGTTTTGAGTTTGGATTTCAGGTTAGGGACTCCAGTGTTGGTGTGGAAGATAATGTATCAATTCACTCGGACTTTGATAACCTACTTTATGACTTGGTACATATAGACATTGGTTTCTAGGAAAAACATTGGTAGGTAAATCATATAATAATTGGTTGTGGTTTCCATGTCATTATTGAGTCAGCTACCTAGATATACTATTTAAACATGGTATATCTTGTTTATTTTAGGATGCCTCTAGGAAGCCAACTAGTCAGGATTTTACTTCATGATCATGAGGATGATCTATCAAGTGACAAGAATTCAGTGTAATTTTTTAGTAATTCCACCACTTTTTGAGTGATATTTAGTACCAATAATACTAAATGAGGATTCACACATGCTAAGTGATTTTACTGAGTTTTATAGGAAATGAACTCTCAATTTTTGGGGTGATCCAGACCCTCAGGTGGCTAAGAACTGGCTAGAGGCATTCACCCATGTTTTCCTCCTCATGTGGACATCTATAAATTAGATGATATTCCTCACAAAGAGTCAAATTTATGGATATACATGGTGATAGTGGAGTCTAGTGACTTAGTTACATGACAAGACAAATCTCTCCTGGTTATACTTTGAGCATCTCTTCTAGGAGGAGTTTTAGCTAGACACATTGCGATTAGTGCATATCCAAGAGATTCTGCATCTATAATAGGATGATATGACCATGTTAGAGTATTATGTGAGGTTTACTGATATCTCTTGATACTCTTTGGATATGGTGTGAGATACTTTCTTTAGTATATGGACCTTTGAGTAGGTCTTACACTGAGATATCAGGGATTTAGTGATATTTCTTTTCATTACCACCTATATTGGAGTGATCAAGTGGGATTTGATTATAGAGAGATTATTGGTTGAGAAAATGATGATAGTGGGTACTGGTAGTGGGAACCCAGAAGTAGAGACCTCAGAAGATGGTATCCAATGATAGTCTCAAGGATCTGGGCATGTTAGATGCTTCAGGAGGAGATCCCAAGACAGAAGATTAGTGATTTAGGGTTATCAGGATGTCTCAAGGGATATGTGGTGCTTCTTATGTAATGGTCTGGGAAATATTTCATGATATTGTCTGAACCACCATAAAACTAATAGAGTGATAGTAAAGGTACTTCCCAAAAAGATACAAAGGCAGAATAAAGGATGTTTTCAGGGTGGAATACATGGTAGAGGGGTAGGTAGAGCAGTAGGAGGTGGTAGGGGGTTTTACCTATTACCACCACCACCTCTAGGTGGTCTACTCCAGTCTCATCGATATGATGGATATGGTCTTGGATAACTATAGGTAGTTTATACCTATGACCCTAATCCTCCTAGCATGATTATAGGTACAATCTATTTCTACTCTAATTTAGCTGCAGTATTGATAAACATGGGTGCAAGCCACTCATTTCTTTTTAATTCTCTAGTTAGTGACTTAGAGATTTCAATTGAGGAATTAGCTCAAACCTTGTGCTTGGAGACTCTAACATTAGCTGACTTAGTGATCAAACAGTTCTACCAATAGTGTAACCCAACATTTATAAGTGATATATTTGTATGAGATCTCTTTGTGTTAGTGATGAGGCCTTACAATGTCATCATATGTATGGAATGGCTATCCACATCTCATGCATAGATAGAATATTTTAGGAGGAGGATTTGGTGTATCTATGGTTATGGATGAATGTTTTCCTTTATGGGAAATAAGGAAACCGAAGTAGAGTATTATTAGATCATATGTAGTAGAGTGCAACCAATTACTCACTAGTCAGCTAGCACGACTCATGGAGTAGTGGATACTTTGGGCTACTAGTTTCCTGCGGTGGTGGAGGAGTATGAGGACATATTTTATGAGGATGTTCCAGGCTTACCTCCCCACCAAGAGACAGACTTTTTCATTTACTTACACCATAGGATGACCCTGATATCTGCACTAGCATATTGGATGGATCCAGTAGAGCTTTGAGATCTAAGGGTGACGTTGGAGGACTTACAAAGGAAGGGATTCATGAGACCCAATGTTTCTGTTGAAGATAGTGTCCTTGGACCAACTATTTTTAATTTGATTACATGTATATTCTATATATTTAATATTAATAAAACATATTATTACATATTTTTCATTATTCTTCTCGACTCTGATGTAATAATTTCCTAGAGTATACGTCACATTGATAAGGGCATTGGAGTTCCCTACTACGATGAGAAACTTGAAGTGATATGATGATATTATTAAATAATGTTCCCCGATTGGATAAAATACTATGATAAGACACATAATACATATATTTTTAGGTGTGAGTACTTATAAGAGGATGGAGATTCTTATCACAAAGTTCGTATTTTGTAATCTCCAAGATGAGAGATTATCAGAACAGACCCACTAGTAGGAATTATACATATTTTGGTGTCATAAAATATTACTATCTATGAGCATATTTAATGGTTATTAGACTCTAATATTATCATTAATTAATTTCATGAATTTTAGAATTATATTTTTGGATAAAAACCACGACGACATATGTTTGCGGTGAGGTAGGGTGCGTTGGGTGCATCATAATTAACATGCCATTAATGGATAAGTTGAGGAAGGATTTTCCTATCCATCATTATGGAAGCTGATATCCCATCCCTTTGATTGGAATAGAACCATCACATTAAATTTCATGGACATGGTGTAACAATGTATTTATTTCAGATATTAAAATAAATACATATCAAGCATATCAGTTGGTGACATAGACAAGAAACATGCTTGATAATATATTATGAAAAATGGATTATATTACATAGTGAGAATTTATATGTGGTCATCATCATTAAAAAATTAAGTTCTTTATCTTGGGTGCCTTGACCCATTACTAGACAATAATCATGGACTTTAGGCAAGATATCCTAATGAAAATGAGAAATAATCCTAGAGGGTCACACATTAAGTGTTTTCAATGATCTCAATTAAATTCTATATGAATTTAATTAATTTAAAAAATATTATTCTCAAGACTAAGGGATAATTTTATTCACATTTTTTTGATCAAAAATATTGATTGATGAATGAAATATTTAAATTAAATATTTATTCGAGTGCTCAATAAATGTTAGATGATTTCGAACTAACCAAGACCATGTCTAGTGAAAAATATTAATTAAAAAATCAGTTAAAAAATATTTTTTGTTACGCAAGTTAGAACACACCAAAAAATAATAAAAAAAATAATAAAAATATTATTATATGTCACAGGGTTTATTAAAGGTTATAATCTTATTTAAGGTCCAACGTTCAATTAAATAATTATTTTAACCCAAACCCTAGCTTTATAAATTGATGGTTATGTCTACTGTGTTGGGTGTACAATAAAAAATATAGAATTGTTGCAAACAATAGATTATATCTTGATTACTTCTTTTCTCTTCCTCTTAATAATGAGAAACAAAAGAGATATTCCTTCAATATTGAAGGATGAGCGATCAACATGAATAACATAAGACAATCGCTTCACCGTGGTAACACTTGGAGATCGATTGACATTAATCGAAGATCAAAGGAGCATGTGTAGATCATCACCAGAGGGATTTTATCTCTGGATCCTTATAGTGTAATGAAGGTAAATTGAAATATTCTTTTCAAATGATTAACATTTACATTGAATAAATAATCCTCATATTAGGTATTCATTTAATCTGATCTAAATAAATTAAATATAAATTTGATGTGAAAGATACTCACTCTGGGTTTTGGAAAAATCAATATTACAAGAAAATTTCATATATCTCCCACCACCACATACTTATGATCTTCCCAAAACTAACAAGAGGTATTAGAAGGGTCACTTTTAAATTTATAATTATTTATTTTATTGTTTATCCAAACGTTATCATGGTTTAATTTTCATTTCATATTATTTGTTCCTCAATTAGATTTGAATTAACAAGTTATCAAAATATTAATAAAGTTTGTTCAGTGTTTCATTTTATTAAAGGTATAATAATAAATTAATAATGTCTAGATATTCCATCAATAACATCCAATTTTTGGCTGGTAAGATAGGGTTACACATCGTGTAGTCGAAGTACATGCCGGGTACCCCAGTACACTGCACCTGTCCATGCTACAGGATACTGATGTATCCAGAATATGATATTAAATCCTTAAGAAGAATAAAATTATAAATTTGTATGTTCACAAACCAAAATAACTACAAAGGTATGGTAAAGTTAAAGTATAATTATGATCCCATAGAGAGCAGGGAATGCATTGATGACTTTCAACCAAAGGTTAGATCGTCCCAATTTAAGTTTTATTTTATTAAACTAATGATACAAATTAAATAATTAAAATATAGGAAAAATGAAAGAAAAGGTGGAATAGAGAGGGAGAAGGGTCAATTTCAGGGTATAGGCAAAGGATAATCCTAAATATAACTTGTGATAGACCTATGGAATAGGTTGTAAAGCGGTGAAAAAGTCACCGATTTATTTTGGTCCAATAAATTAGATCAACCTATGCTAAAAAAGACTTATTTGTATAGATTAATTAACAACCTAATCACAGGAAGTTTGGATTCTAAGTAAAATTAATTATAAGCTATTGTTCTTAGCATGATCTTCCCCAACTAGGTCATGATCATTAAATTTACACCTATGATGTCCAGGGATAATGAAAAATAATGAGATTAAAGATTGTTTTAAACCTAGTTACTATCAATAAGGTTACCTAGTTTATATTTTAGATATTCATTAGGTTCAAACCACATATACTCTTGACCCCTATGGATTTAGCCGATCATCGTTGGGTGATTTCTAATAATGAATAAACAATAACCCATAGTGGAGAGATAATAGGAGAAATAATGATAAATAAAGAAAATAAAAAAACCAAAATTAAAATAATGAGAAATAAAATGTAACATCAAAGATGGAAAAATAAATTAAAAGTAGAAAAAAATCATATCTACCAAGAACTTCAGATTGGAATCTTGTGGTGGCCTCCTGACAGTCGAGTATCTCCACACCTAGAATGGAATTCCAAATCTCTTGGATGAGCCCCATATTTATAAGAAAGGATTCTATCCTCAGGTTTCCTTTAGTAAAAAATTACCTTTAATGGACACTCCTAGTCAAATGATAAAACTCCCATCGAGATATATGCTGAAAATATCTATTTTTTTAGTTTGTATGATGCTTTCATGTCATTTAAATTTTACACAATATGTAATGTTAGGGCCTCAATAGTTTCACATAATACTAGTTTCTTCTTATTTATAGCCTTTAAATGGTTCACGACTTGAAAATTCATGTTGTGTAATGATTTTACATGATGTGAAAAGTTTGTTTTTAGCACTAACATCTACTTTTTGCTCCAGTTCTTCAGTTTCGAACATTCAAAACCCCTATGTGATCATAAAAAATCACGGGAAACCTTAATTAAATGGATTTATTAGCCTATTTGGGTTCAATAATCAATCCTAGATTCAATTGTCAATTTTCATTTTCAAGGACCGACATGAAGTGCCTTTATATTCCATAATTTCCATGTTTTCCTAGGTATTGCTCCAAATGTCGGTCCTACCTAAGAATACAAAAAATATTAATATCTGGAGTGGATCTCATATTCAATCAATTAATATTTAGTGAATTAATATATAAAAACTCATCAAAATATAGATTCAAAATAGAGATATCTGATACATGACATGCCACACAGTTATTACACATGGTGTACTCTGCGTGTTAACCGACCAACCTAGAACACAGTTTTTAGATTACACGGAAAGTGGATACACAACTTTTAGCTGGAATGTACATGTTGTGTAGTCTGGTCAAGTCGACACACTAAATCCCTAGACATGTAACCCAGATACACAACAATAGAGGCACATGGTGTGTAGCAAGATAGAATAGGACGTGTAGTCTCCCATTTATTAGAAGAGTTAAATTACCTTAAATTGACAATTGTAGCATTAAAAGTTTATTTTTTTTGAAACTTTTATCATTTGAAAATTTAACAAGTTTTTTAAATAATTTTAAATGCTCAATTTATTTATTGCAATAAATATGCAAATTTTGGTTCTGCTGTTTATTTTCCATTAATTCCTTGGTTATCTCCAAGAGGATTTATGTAGTCATTAAGATGAAAATGAATGAATGAATGAATGAATTAATACAATTTTATTTATCTTAATAAATAAATACTGAATAATAAATAAATATTATCCATTTAATTTTTCATATACATTACATGTATGACCATTCATATCCTTAATCAAGACCTGTGTATGTGTTGGATGTTTTAATTTAATTTATTGCATGTGTTTTCAAATATTTATTATTAAATTAAATATTATGGCCAATGAATCATCTCTCCCTCCATTATTATTTTGGATCTATGTGTCCAAGGATATTTATGTAGTCCCACTTTAACTAATTCTTTGGTTCCCCTCAACTATGTGTGAGTTATGAATACTTGTAATTAATGGAGTTATCCAAGGTGAGTGAAGGCAGTTTAAGACATGACTATAATGATTCCAACTCGGGTGTTACAAAAGTGGACAGGTGGAATGCTATAAATAATGCCAAGACCCACAATAGGAGTTATTTCCCCTAAGTCATAGGCTGATTTAATGTCCACTCATTAAATCAACCATTAGATAAATATCATGAATGAGTCATTTAGTTAATTATTTATTTCTATCTAGGAAATCATTTTTTTTATACAAGACCGTGTTCACATAAATAAATGAATTAATGTGCAAATAAAGAAATTTAAATAAATAGATTATGTGTAAATGTTTTATCCAACATGGTTAATTAATTAATTAACATATACTTAATGTTAACAAGACATATAAAAGATAAAACAAGATAAAATATATGAATAATAAATTAAAATCCAACAATTAAATATTAATACAGACTTGTCTTTCTATTAATTTATTTAGAATTAAATATTTGAAACTAAGTGTTTAAACAACCCTTGTTTGGACACTTACTTTTAACATGGAGTTATTATGAATTTTATAGGTTAACTTAACCATCTTACATTAAGATAAGTATCCCTCACTAGACTTGATGTAACTTGGATGCATGTTTTGAGGAAATCCAAGTTAGGATTTTAGGATATGGGAGTCCACTCAATGGATCAAGGAGCTGAAATCCCACAGTTGGAAAATACCTTCCTATATAAATACCTTCATGTAGCTTGACCAACCCTCATTGGGGTTATATGAAGAGGCATATGGATCCTTACCACTAGAATTTCCTATAAACTTTACATTCCAAGTTCAATGGTGGGGGATACTGGGATTTGATAAAATATTGAGAGATTTAATAAAAATAAATAAATTTATAATTTCTAACATAATTTTTAATCAAGAAAAATTAGTAATAATCCGCACTTTAATTGTAAAATAAAATGGAAATCCCTTTATCCACACTATCTCTATGGTAAATATTGGATAAAGATAACCTCCTTACCCACAATGACTTCTAGGAGTGGTTTATATGCCTTTGAGTTATGCTATACCATGAATTGAAATATTACATTCTATAATCCTCAATTATTTATCCATATTTCAAGGAGGTGAGTGATGAAGAGTTCCTTGTATGCAAAAAACATTTGAGCAATGAGGTAAATGTTCAATGTTTAATGATTTCATCTATATCTAGCGAACTCATGAAGCCTCACAAAAATATGGATGCGTATAGAATGCTTAAGAACCTCCATGGTCTTTACCAGGAGAGAGATAGATAGAAACAATTAGAGATTTTTAAGGTGCCAATTCAGAGTAATATTAGAGAGGGTTCCCCATCCAGGCCTCATGTAGTCAATATCATTGGTTAAATTGAGTACCTAGAGGTTTTAAGGTTTAAACTCCCTGAATAACTGGGCATCGATCTCATTATTACATCAATCCCTAAAATATTCTCCATCTTTCTTTTATGTTTTAATATGAACAACATTGAGAAGTATCTTCCGAATCTTCTTACTCTCCTTTACCAATTATATAAGGATATGAAGTGTGAAGAGCCTTATGTACTTTTGGTTAAAATAATGAAATTTCAAGTGAAGATATCTAAGTCTAAATTTTCTTCACTCCCTTTAAAGAAGAGGAAGATCAAGGGGAAAGAAAGGGAATAAGATGTTGTCTATTTCAAATGTGGAAAGAAGAGATACTTGAAGGAAAAATGCACCCAGATAAAGAAACAAGTAGAGGCTTCATTTATATCTATTATCAAGTTCAATTTATCTATTTCTAAAAATTGGGTATTAGATATTGATTTTGGTACTCACATATGTATGAAAATATAAAAACCTAGTAGATTCAGAAAAATTTTCTGAAAGGAGGAAGATCTATGAGAAACCAATATATCTAAACTTGCTGTTGTAGCTATCAAGGACTACCACCTCATGTTTCCGACCAGAATGATCTTGGTTTTGAAGGTTTGTTATTATGTGACATCCGTTTCCAAAAATAGTATTTCTATATCTAGACTTAATATATATGGGTTTATTTTCAAATTTGTGAATAAATATTTTTTTATAAAAATAATTTTTTTTGTGGTAAGACACATTTAAATAACGTTATTTTTGTGTTTTATTATATAAACTAAGTAATAGAAGTTGATAATGAAGTTACTTCACATGAATCATAACACACCCAACTATAACATCACCGGCTAGGTTATGTAAAATAAAAGTGCTTGAATAAATTATACCAAGATGGATATTTAGATTCTTTTGAACTAAATCCAATTGGTATATGCCACACATGTTTCCAAGGTAAAATAAACAAAATCATGATTTAGTGGAAAAGGTTCAAGGTCCAAAGAGCATATTGAATTAGTTCATACAAATGCATGTGAACCATTTCCTATTGAGACAAGGGGTAGGTACTCATACTTCATAACTTTTACTGATTATTTTAATATATATGGATATGTATACTTAATGAGCTAAAATTCATATTATTTTAATAAAGTCAAGGAATACAAGAATGGATTTGATAACCAACTCAATAAGAATATTAATAAATTCCGCTAATACCATGGTGTAGAGTATCTTAATCAAGAATTTATTGATTACTTATGGGATTTTGGGATATTATCTCAAGTCACTTCTCCTTATACACCTTATTGGTACAATTTATATGAAAGGAGGAACCACTTCTTGTTGGATATGGTGAGATCAATGATTAGTCATGTGACTCTTCAATTTTCCTTTTGGGGATACATGTTACAAATAGTAGCATGAATACTAAACTAAGTTCCAACTAAAGCAACAGATGGTATACCATAACATTTATGGAATGGAAAGAAACCCATGCTTTTATAATTGTATGTGTAGTTTTTTAAAGAATTTTTTAAGGCCTCATTAGGTAACAAACTTGAAGCCCAAGGAAAAATGTTTACCTTTATAGGATACCCCAAAGAAAAAAGAGATATTACCTATATGACCCCTTAGACAAAATGATAATTGTGGAAAGATACACCATATTCCTTGAGAGGGAGAACATATCTATAATGTAAAGTGGGACCAAGATAGAATTTGATGAATTTTTGGCTCAAGGTACATAAGAGATAGAATTGGAATGGATTCCACAAAGCCTTATTGAAGAAAAAATGATTCCACAGACACAAGTACTACATAGGAGTACAATAGAGGTTAGAGAACTAAAATGGTATGGTTTTCTAGTCACTGAGGATAGTGACTCATTATTAGTTGATAATAATTATCCTCTAACCTAAAAGGAATCAGTAAGTGGCACAAATGTTTCCAAGTGTCAAGAAGACATGAATTCTGATATGGGTTCCATGTACCAAAGCCAAGTATGAATTTTGGTAGATACTCTATTGGATGTAAATACCATTGGTTTTAAATGGATATTTAAGAAGAAACTAGACATGGAAGGATAATTCAGTACATATAGAGCATGACTATTTGGAAAAATGTTTAAAATACATCAAGGAATTGACTATGAAGACACCTTTTCACCATTTACAATGATGAAATCCATCATAATTATACTTTTCATTTTGGATTACTATGACTATGAGATTTGGAAAATGGATTTCAAAACAACATTCCTTAATGAGAACCTTTAGGAAGATGTCAATATGACACAAAATGAAGGGTTTTTTACTTCAAAGGAATCTAATAAGATATACAAATTAAAAAAAAAACATTTATAGGTTAAAGAAATCATATAGGAAATGTAACATTCATTTTCATAAAGGAATAATAGAATTTGGTTTCATAAAGAATGAGTGTGAGACTTGTGTCTCAAAAAGGTTTAGTGGGAGTTCATTCATCTTCTTAATAGTATATGTTGATGAACTTTTACTCAATGGGAAAAAAATTTGAGTCTTACAGTCTGTTATGGCATAGTTGAATAATTTATTCTCTATGAAGGAGTTTGGAAAGGAAATATATATTCATGGGATTAAGATCCATCATGATAAATCCAAGAGGTTACTCAAACTATGTCAAAGTACATACATTGAAAAGATACTGAAGAGATTCCGTATGTAATAATCTAAGAGGGGATTTTTTCAAGCATCAAATGGCATTCACATTTCCAGGAAAATGTGTCCTCAGACACATGAGGAAAGAAATAGAATGTAAATTATTACATATGAATCAGTGATTTGGTCATTAATGTATGCTATGCTATATACTAGGCTAGATGTCTCCTTGGCATTTTGTGTGGTAGGAAGCTATCAAACTGACCCGGGTGACCACCATTGGATGGCAGTCAAGAATATCCTTAAGTATTTGAGGTGTACTAAGGATATGTTCCTGTTTTATGAAGGATATGACGACCTATTCATCAAAGGATATGAATATTATAGTTTCCAAACTAATTAAGATGATATAAATCCAAAAATGGGATACATATTCACTTTCAATGGAGGTTTTTTGAGCTGAAAGAGCATAAAGAAGGTTATGGTCATAGATTATATAGAAGAGTCTAAGTATATTGCAGATTATGAGGTAGCTAAAGAAGTAGTATGGATTAAAAACTTCATCCAAGATATTGATGTGATACCTAGAAGTAAATATCCTATTACACTTTACTGTGATAATACTACAATGGTGGATCTTGCAAAAGATCCAAGGTCACATCAAAAGATAAAGAACATACTTTGGAAGTATTACCTCTTGAGGTACTTTTCTCAGAGAGGTGTGGTTGTAGTGAAAATTATTTCTATAGAAGACAACATGGTGGAACCCTTGACTAAATCCTTGACTCAATAGAAAAATGATTATCATGTGAGGTTTAGTGGGATGAAATTCGTTGGTAGTTCGCTATAGTCCAAGTGGAAGTTTGTTGGAGTTAGTGTCCTAATACCAATTATTTCTACTTTTATTACATGTATATTAGATATATTTAATTTTAATAAAACATATTATTACATATTATTCATTGTTTTTAATGAATCTAATGTAATAATTTTATAGAGTATACATCACATTTGTAACACCCCAAGCTTCCACGATACGTTTCCCTTTGAATAATGCAATAGCTTGCATTGTACGCAACTTCAAGATTCTAACACATCACCACCAATCAAACTAGCCATTATGAATAGTAATAACAATTTTTTGAAATTTTATAAAATTTTATTTTTCAAAATGGACTTCATTTTTTAATTCAGAATATAGAAATTATCTTAGGGTGAATTTTTAGTACTTTTCTGAAAACTTTCAATTTTTGATGAATAGTACTAAATTTTAATTAAAAACAACTTTTTTAATAGAAATAATTTATAGTGTTAAATTATACATTTGAGTGGTTTTAAATTATTATTATATTATATTTTTATCATTTAATATAATTTATGTCATTTTGTGTAATTTCACAGTTAAACCGAACATAAACAAGTGTCGATCTTTTTATAGTTATTATTTCTTAAAAACATGCTTTTTGTTTTGACAACATGAATTAATTTTAAATTAATTTCTCCCACTTCTATGTTTTGAATTTAGAAAAATGGATTCCATATTTGGAATCAGTAGGTCCAAATTTTTTAAATAGGTAAATTTTATTTTTAAACATTAGGAATAATTACTTCGGTAAATATTTTATTTACCATGGTTAAAGAGTAAATCTGGTAATTAAGGGTAAAAATAATATTATAATAATATTAAATTACCCAAAAATGTGTTATATTCCTATTGGTTGATACATTTCCGACCATGGTCATCCTTGGGTCGATTTTGGGACACCATGGAGCCACTTGGGAGTGATAATGACATTTTACATTAATTAATCTAAAGTAAAGACAAAAATAACAAAAGCATGTATCTTTTAGTAAAACATTTTTATATGGGGTTATATAATTGATCTATTAGACTATAAATATTTATTATAAATATAAAAATATTTCCTACATAATTTAATTTTATTTATAATTTTTAGACATTAAATAATTTAATTTATTTATGACATAATGATGATACAGTAATTACCTTAATAATGAAATATTAAAATAATTGATATTATAAATATCCAAATAAATGTAAATTGCGACTTATGATAAATTAAAATAGTTTTATAGGTTAATATGACATTTTATGTTTGGTTAAATAAATTTTATTCGAAGTAATAAAGTTTTTGTGTCTTTCAAAAAAATCAAATACTAAATAGTGTCAAAATTGACATAATTGAGTTTTAAAAAAAATACTATATTATTAATTGATATAATATTCCTAAAAATGTAAGGCTAGGTCAAAGGACTTATATAAGGTTATATATATTAATAATTAACCACATGAGGTTCTCTTGTCTTGTTATAGTAAGTTTATTAACCATATAATATAAAAATACAAAGTGACATGGTAAATGTCAAACTATTTAACTAAGAGTTAAATATGAAAGATAAGGTTAATATGATGAACTTAACCTGTATAAAACCTATTGGTTGAGAGGTTTTAGACCCATACCCAACTAAGTCTCTAAATAATTAATTTTGGATCCATTAGAGACCTAAAATGATTTTATTATAAAATAATATTTCAAGCTTTTCCTAAAGTGACCCTCACCACTCTTATAAAAGGGAACTTCCCCTTACCTAAATTTCAAACCTCCAAAGCCTTTTTACTCAACCAAAACCTACCCAAATATCCTACCAAATTTCCCCCTTCATACTATAGGCCTTACTTGGGTCATAAAGTCAATCTAAGGATCCCTTTTGAACAAATCAATAGAAAGAACCCCAAGAAGAGGTAAATATTTTACCACCTCTTTCAAGTTATTTTCTTCTTCCACTTCCTCTTTCTTTATTTTTTACATTATAAAATAATAAATCCAGTATCTTATATATAATTTAATGTTATTATAAAAATGATACAACCATATTCATTATTGTACCCATCCTATAAATGGAAAAGTCACCATACGTGCGTACGTATGGCTTGCTGTTTCCACGTCGTGGTGTAGTTTGTTATTCAAACACTTAATTATTTGAATGGGTATAATAATGAGTATAACTGATGTAAATAATAAATATAATATTTTAATGATTCTTTATATATGATATAAAATCCAATTACATACTATTTCTCCATCAATGATATTTTCGCTCGTGCGTACGTACAGATTACCGTCTCCACGAACGCGATGAGATTCATTTCCCCATTGTAACCATTCCAGAATAATTTTCATTTGATGATTAAAAATAATTTTTAAGAACTTAATATCATTCTGGATATGAATCAAATACATCATATCCATAACAAACATGTCTTACGTAACCAAGCATATAAAGGAAAATAGGTCAGTTAACACCTAAAACGATGATACTATTAAAATATTATTAACAAAGCAATATTAGAAGATCATATATGATATCATATTTATGTATATAGTTATTTTATAATTTAATAATTTTTTTTAACTATTATACATAAGGTTAACATACTATAAACTATGGAAAAGTACAAGGTAAGGGTTAATTTCACAATCTCTTTATTATACGAGGTTGTTTTTACGTAAGTATCTACTGTGACCTCTTTATCATCCACATCCATGTTTTATTAAAAATTGTATTTCAAAACATTTTTACTATTTAATAGACAATGGGTTAAAGTAATTTATACCATTATTTGACCTTATATGTTTTGAAAGGAATCTTTTCATCGTTTTCCAAACAAGGTACTTTATTACCTTTTCGACAAAATTAAGGTAAGAATGTTTTTTAACTTATAAGGCGAGTGTGGATATTTTCTGCCACTATAACATCATCAAAGCTTCCCTTACAATCTTATAAGAATATTTTCAAAATAAATGTTTTCTTTTATAATTATTTTAATTTTAAATGATTTCAAAATAGAAAGAGATATTTCTCTCATATATTTTTGATTTCATCTATGTCAACACCCTTTGATAAATTTTATACTTGTTTGAAGTTGATTTATTATGATAAAAATATTCCATATTGTAT
Source organism: Viscum album (assembly GCA_963277665.1). Classification (NCBI taxonomy): domain Eukaryota; kingdom Viridiplantae; phylum Streptophyta; class Magnoliopsida; order Santalales; family Viscaceae; genus Viscum; species Viscum album. The sequence goes on from OY728164.1 coordinate 331,142,074, forward strand.
TTAAGGTTTTGTGATATGTCTGACTATGGATGAGTTATTTTGTATCATTCATGGTTTATGGTTAAAGTATTGACATTTCGTATGCTAGTTTTAATACGAATGTTTGTGTTATGTTTCAACCTTTTCATATGAGGAATATATTGGAATTAGTATATGATGGGTGGAGCTCACTATATCTACTCGATGCATCGATAGGTCTCATGATACAATTAGACGTGGAATTGGATAAGGCCTTTCCCAATTTGATATATGGTTTTGGGCGAGGCCTAAATCATTTTTAGATGTCTTGCCCGAGGCCTTGACAAGATGTTTCATAATTTCTGGCATTATACATTCCCTCATTATGAAAATAATATTGATGGTTCATGTGGTTATTAGATTAGTAGAATACCCATGCCTATGTTTTATTATGGCATTATTTACTCAGCTCATATTACTACCATAAAGTGTTCATGTTTATTATTTGTAAAGGCATGTGTTTTTAATTATTCTTCATGCCTAATGTTTATGTTATATTCCGCTGTATTTATTACCCTTAATGAGTGTTTGACCTCACCCCTTTCATATTTTTTATTTTCCCAGGATATGAAGAAGTTAGTTATGAGTGACTTTCAGGCATAATTTAGGAGACTTAGACGTTTATAATGGAACAAATTAGTGTTGTATTTATTTTGAAGTTGTAATGTTGAACTTATGTATGTATCTTGTTTACAATAGTAATAAACTGATCAGTCTTTCGGGACATGATTCCTTGTATCATGGAAATTTTATGTAATAATTCATCGACTCTGGGTAACTGGGGTCGAGGCATTACAACATTGACTAGGTCATAACAGTTCCCTACCATGATGAGAACCTTGAAGTGCTATGATGATATGCTTAAATAATATTCTATGGTAAGATAACATACTATGATGGGACACATAGTACATATAATCTCAAGCATGAATACTCATAAGTGGATGAGTAATTTTATCATGAAGTTTACACTTGGTAACCTCCAAGATGGGATATTATGAGAACAAACCTGCTAGTAGGAATTCCACATATTTTGGGGTCATCAGATATTTCTATCTGAGAGCATGTGTAATGGTCCTTAGACTTTAAGATTATTATTAATGAATTTAATGACTCATGCACTTTTATTTTCTAAAAAAAACCTTGAAAACATATGATCATGGTAAGGTAGGGTACATTAGGTGTATCACAATTAGCATTTGATTAATGTACAAGTCAAGGAAGGATTTGTACGTTCCATATTTATGAAAGATAATATCTCATCACATTGATTGGAATAAAAACATTGCATTAAATTCCATGGACATGGTGTAACAATATGTTTATTTTAGATAGATAAATAAATACATATCAATCTTATAAGTTGGTGACACAGATGTACAACCTTCTTGATGAGATATTGTAAAAAAGGGATTATATTACACAATGAGTTTTCATATTTGGTTTTCATCATTGTGACATTAAGTTATTTCTATTTGGAATCTTGACCCACTACAAGAAAGTAATATTGGACTTTAGACATGTCTTCTTAATGCGAACAAAAAATAATCCTAGAGGATCACACACTAAGTGTTTTTGATGACCTCAATTAAATTCTATTTTAATTTAATTAATTGAATAAATATTATTCTCATGACCTAGGGATAATTTTATTCACATTTTATCAATTGAAAATATTTATTAATGAATGAAATATTTAAATGAAATATTTATTCAGGTATTTGAAAAATGCTATAGGATTTTGAATAGACGAAGACCGTGTCCAATGAAAAACATTAATTAAAAAACTGGTTAAATAATATTTTTTATTATGCAAGTTGGTGCATACAAAATAATAATAATAATAATAATATTATTATGTGTCATGAGGTTTATTAAAGGTTATAATATCATTTAAGGGTCAGTATGAAATGAAATAATTATTCTAACCTAACCCTAGCTCTATAAATAGATGGTTATGTTTATTGTGTAGGGTTTGAAATAAAAAATAGAGAATTGTTATGCATAATGAATTCTCTCTTGAATCTTCCTTTTATATCCCTCTCAAGAATAATAAACACAAGAGATATTCCTTAAAAATTGAAGGATGAGTGATCAACATGAATAATGAAAGATGATTGCTTCACCGTGCTAGCACATGGAGATCGATTGGTGTTACTCAGAGATCAAAGGATCACGTGTGTATCACTACCAGGGAGATTCTATCCTTGGATACTTACAGTGAATAGAAGGAAAACCAAAAGGGTATTTTCATATGATTAATGTCTACATTGAATAAAGATTCCTCAGAATAGGTACTCATTTCTTCCAATCTAAATAAATTAATTATAAATTTGACATGCAAGATCCTTACTCGGGGTTTTGGAAAACTCAATATTAAAATAAATCTTAATATATCACCCACCACCACAAGATTCCTCTATGAATGAAACTCATATTTTTCCCCATAGACATCCTTTATTTTTTTCACCAAGAATGAAGATGGGAGCTTGAGGTTGTGTGTGGATTATCAGTGCCTGAACTAGGTGAAAATGAAGAATAATTATATGATAACAAGGATCAATGACCTATTCAATCAGTTGAAAGGGGCATGATTGTTATCAAATATTGAACTTATATTATGCAATCACTAGTTGTGAGTATGGGATGAGGATATATCAAAGATGACATTTAGATGGCACTATAGTCACTATGAGTACTTAGTGACACCTTTCAGTGTGACGAATGACCCATCAATGTTCATGGGACTCATGAACCAAATATTTAAGACTTTATTAAACTAGTTTTTGATGTTTTTTATAGACTATATCCTAGTTTACTTGATGTCTGAGGTGGAGCATGGAAGGGAATTTATAATGGTTCTAGGTACACTCTGATATCACCAGCTTTATGGGAATCTCTGCAAGTTTCAGTTCTGGATTCAGGAGGTTCACTTTCTAGGACATGTCATCTTGGATGATGGTGTATCATTGGACCCTACCAAGGTCAATATAGTGTTATATTGGGATCCACACAAGTGCGTGATGGAAATTCATATATTCATGGGGTTGGTAGGATATTATAAGAGATTTATGCCTGATTTCTCTAGGATATCGATACCTTTGACTGATTTGACTCAGAAGGGGAATCCTTTCATTTGGATGGAAATGTGAAAGAAGTATTTTTAGGATTTGAGGTACAGGTTTATGAACACACCCATATTGAGATTGTCAGAGGTGGGTGTTGAGTACGTAGTGTTTCACGATGCCTCAGGGACCAAACTTAGTTGTGTGCTGATGCAAAGGCAGGCTGTGATTGCCTATGGGTCTCTAAAGTTGATAATGCATGAGAAGAATTACATGACCCATGATCTTGAGTTGGAAGTAGTAGTCTTCTCCCTAAATATGTGGAAACACTACCTTATGGGTGAGTGAATTATAATCTACTATAACTACAAGAGTCTCAAGTATATCTTCTTTCAGAAGGATCTTAGCTTGAGATATATGTGATGGATAGAGTTCCTATAGGTTTATAAATTTGATATATTATATATTGATGGGAAGGGAAACATGGTGTCAGATGCTCTCAACATGAGATATTTTACTCAATTGTTGGATGAGGTGTCAAATTAGTTATCCTTGTTACAATTTTTCTTAGTGGACAAGGATGGTTCTTCATATCTATAGTTGATGGTTTTTACCCCACTACTTTTATAGTGTGTTAGGGAAGCTCAAAATGGATATACCAACTATGAGGCCTTATGTACTCAGATATCCAATAGACATGATCCTAATATATTTTTTGAATGTGGGTTTCATTTTTTCATTTTTAGATGATGGATGATGGTACCATTGACATTGCGGGAGGTGGTGATGAGGGAATTTCATACATTACCCTTGTAGGTACATCCAAGTGTGGAGAAGATATACTAAGAACTCTGGAATCTATTACGGTGTCTAGAAATAAAGAAGTTAGTAGCAGAGTTTGTCTCTCAATGCCTCACTTGTCAGTAGGTGAAGGCTGAGCACTAGGTTACAGTGGGTTTAGCTCAACCCCTTGATGTTCCAGAGAAGAAGAAGGATGATATATATATAGAAATCATGATGAGGTTACCACGTATATACATAGGAAATGATTCTATTTGGGTGATCGTAGACGAACTCACCAAGTTGGCCTACTTCCTAGCTATTCGAGAGTAGAGTTCAGTAGAGAGATTGAGATGCCTTTATGTGCAGAAGATTGTCTAGATCCATAGAGTTCTTTTGATGATCATTTCAAACCATGATGATCTCTTCATGTCATGATTATGTATAGGATTGTAGGAGGCCTTTGATACTATGTTTCATTTGAGCCCAAAGTCTCACCCCCATATCGAAGGCTATACTAAAGAAAAATTCAGGTTCCGGAGGACATACTTTGGGCTTCATGTTGGACTTTGGCCATAGTTGGTAGTATCACCCACCCTTGGTGAATTTTTCATATAATAACATCTACCATTCCACAATCGACATGACACCATTTGAGGCCTTCTATAGGAGAACATATAGGTCAATACTTTTTTGGATTGATCTAGGTGAGTCAGAACTCATGGGCCCAGAGTTGGTATGAACTATAACAAAGAAGGTACAGATCATCCAGAAGCAGATAATGACTGCACAGGGCTATCAGAAGTCCTATGTGGACTGATTATAAAGTAATTTGGAGTTTTAAGAGGGGTACCATGATTTCTTTAAAGTCTCACCTCAATATGGATTGTAGATATTTGTATGGGGTTGAATTCTATCTATGAGATTCATTGGCACTTTCCATATATTATGTAGAGTTAGTGAGGTGGAGTATTGCTTGGATCTACCACTATTGCTGGATCGGGTACATGATTTCTTCCCCATGTCATATCTGAGTAGGTATGTGCATGACTCGTCACATGTTATCAATTGGGGAAATCTAGACATTGAGGATGGAGATACCTTTGTAGAGTAATCAGTATAGATTGAGGATCAGAAGGATACGATCCTTTGTGGGTGAGCTATCCATTTGGTGTGTGTTTGATGGTAGCATTAGAATCTACAGGAGATCACCTAGGAGTGGGAGACCTAGATACAAGCTTATTAACCACACCTTTTTGAGTAGTCCTTTTCACTTTTTGGGACAAAAAGACCTAAGGTGGTGTAGAATTTAATGACTTTATTTTTTCTATATAAATATTTGAAATATATTTAGTATTATTTTCAAGGATAGGCACTGAGACAGTGCATGATTATGAGGCCCAATGGGCCTAAAATTGATATTTGAAAAATATTAAATATATTAATATCACACATGTATAGTTTTCATAGAAAGTCAAATAACTCCCAAAAAGAGTCTCAGATCATAAATATGAGACCACCATTGAGTTAATAATGTGGACTAGGTGCGACATAAACTTTTTCGGTGTCAAACGTTTGTGAAAAATTCACCGAGAACACTAAAAATAAATAAATAATTTTATTTTATTTCATTTATGCAATGACCTAGGGCCCTCCTCTATAAATACCTTGACATGGGTAAATTCCAGGGTTAGCCACATAACCCTGGAGACATAGAGAGGATACTTTGGAGAGATATTAGTTGAAAACATCAGATCAGAGGATCAAATTAGTACTGCATAGATCTTCAACGTAAAATGATTTCATAGAAAATGTATAATCATTATTAATCAATGATTGATCTAAAATACAAGTAAAGAATTTATTTTATATGGATTCATCCCATGTCAAACATGGGTCAATTCCACAAATGAGAATTGATTTACGCATCAACTAGTGATTTATTTTAGGGTTGATTTATTTATTCATTATTGATTATTCCTTTTCATTCATCTATTATATGAAAAAAGATCAAGGATAAAATGAGAAAAGGATGAGTTTCGTTCCTCATGTTTTTATTTTGTGGTTTTCTCCCTCATTTCTTTGTACGTTCATCACAGAAAATTTCTTTAGCCTGTGGTTCAATGAATACATGGTATTTGATCATTGCACGACCATTATTCAGTACAATGGATAAATAGCATGGCTGCGGTTCATGATTGAGGGTGTGATTGAGGCATGATGATGGAGGATGACCAGAGGTAGATCATGATCTGACTAATGAATTCCATTTTACTAGTGTATACACAATAACCAATTGGTGTAGTGATGGTTCGGCTTGATGGACCAATTTCCAAGAAAATCGAGTCCCAGATTCCAAAGACCGATGATGGAGAGGGTCAAACGACATCATATCCGAGTTTCCTAGTGAGAGAAATGATGGAAGAGATAGATCTAGACAATGTGTGAAGGAACAAAAGAATCTAGAAAATTCTATTATAAAGGATGTGTAATCCTAAAATACACTACAATTTTAGGGTTTCTTCAAAAGAGATAATGATCACACACTATGTGGTCCCTAGCACATGCCATGTGACCCATGGTTGATGAATTTCCCTATATCCTAAAGGATACATGGGCACGAGTTGAGTACATGTGCTAAGTTATGTACTTAGACACGACCAGGATACAAGGGCTAAGTTGTGTACTCGAGCATGACTAGGTGTACAAAGGAACAAACCAAGGTATATGGGAATGAGAATAGTAATGTGGTCATGGACACATGAAGATATGAATTTAGCGGTATATGTCTTGTACCCTAAATAAACACCGTATACTACCTCAAAGATGGCTTGGATCCTTTTGTATCTTTAGTATAGACCATGTTCGGTTGAGTGAGATACCTTGGTCCTTTACCATGAGGGTACAATGTGGAATTACATCCTAAGAATAATATTATGATCCCATCTATAGGTGAAGTATTTGATAGAGTTTGGTGTATTCCCTTTTGGGGCTGGGGTGGTATCCTCTATCATTCCTATGTGAGGTTCATGGTATCAGCATGACCACCATGCATAGGTAATTGTTCCGCTATCCAATAGGCAGATCTAATAGGGTTAGTGGTGTCCCAAAGTGGGCCTAGGTGTGATCCCCTACCTGGATGATGAGATCTTCTGAGATCCAATGAGTACTTCTTAGATGAGAACAATAACCATGACCTCTTGGGTGAGCTTCACTAGAGATATCATGGATCATGGAGTGAGTTCTCATGGAACATGCATTACCTTGAATCCTTGAACAATATCCTATGGCTGGTGGTATTGGTTGAGACCACTTGAGTCTGGTTGTCTGTTATGAGTATATTTGGGTTTTGTTTATTACTATATTACTATTATGAGCTGACTAATATTGATGCTTTATGATTTTTGATTTTGGGGTGGCCTACTATGTATTGTTATACTCACCTATTCATGGGATCTTTCCACACATGTCATGTATTATGCAGATGATGACCCTTTTAATGGTATCCTAAGAGGACAGGGAGCTGGCAGAGTATAGTTGGGTGAAATATACCAAGGTGTTTTCTAGGTGGTTTCATTTGACAGTGGTAACCTCTTTATGAGAAGGTTAGATTATTTAAAGTTTTTGGTTGGTCTTGTACTTATCCTCTTTACCACTTTCAGTACTATTTTCATACTCTAATGTGGGATATATATTTTTCATTCGTTTATGGTATCAATTTATTTTACTTTCTCAGCATTGTATGGTCTTGAAGACATGTGTTCATGTACATGGACATTAGGCTAATGCCTCCCAAGTATGGGTTATTACTACTCGACACTAGTCACTAGACCCTGGCCTATAGGAGGTGGTATTGGGATAGTCACAGTCATCTTATCGCTGGCTAGGTGGGCCTCAGTGGGTTGGGTCATGACATCTTCCATAATTGACCACACTATTATTGTGTGCCCTATACTAAATTAGATGATTTTGACTTATAGAAATGGTTTATATCATATCACTGCTATAGAATCAGGATTATTCATTTCTAATCTTTACCAGTACTAAAAAAATCACTAATAAATATGGTTCTTTTATCAATGCTAAAAAAGTGATGATAGAAGCACTCCCTTAATCAATGCTTTTTCTTAACACTGATAATGTGTGGCATTTATCAGGGATTTTCTTCACACTGATAAAAGGAGACCTTCATAAAAATAATTATACAATATTAAAAATCATATTTTTATACAAATATATATTTATGTTAATATATATATATATTTATAATATTTTCTTAATTATGATTTATATAATAGTAAATGTGTATTTACACTTAATATATATTATATTTTGAGAAAAATGGTTTATAAAATAATAAAATAATTATATCAATTAATAATTTTCTAATTAGTTCATAATAAAAAAGTAATAAATTAATTAATATATTATGATAAGTTGAAAACATGTCTTGAACATCAAATGACCATCAATTTTGATTCAGGTGTCTGTTTGTGCTCTATGAGATATAAAATCAAAACCTGTGAAAATATCTATTCCATTTAAACATGGGGGATTTATTCTTGTTTTTTTAAGGTAAAAAAGGTCCAGAAGGCCTTAAAAACTAAATTTTTAGTTAGGATACCCAATTTTTGTAATATTTGATGAAATTTCATTTTTGTTTAAGAGAGTATTTTTCTCATTTTTTTAGTGGAGACTATATTTCTTATTAGGCATTACTTTTATATAAATATTATGGTGTTAAAATTTTATCATTTTTTATATTGAAGTGTTATTTATAATTAAACACACACACACATATTTGTATATATTTACTTATAAAAATTTAATTTCATAAATAAATATTTAAACATAGTTACATATAAAATATATTTTTAAATATATAAACCATATGGAAATAATTATTATCCATTTTATTTAAAAATAGATCAAACATTTTATTTACCTTATAAATATGTATAGATATTTATATACCTATACAAATGTATATATGATGTTTATATATAAATGTGTGTGTTTGTGTATTAATAAAAAAATATATATTTATGTATATATTTTAATAATATATGTAAATAAATATTAATATATTAATATAAATATGTATATTTAAATATGTATATTTTAAAAAATATATATACATATATATAAATATGTCAATATATAACAAGTAAAATCCTCTAGGCTACTGATAAGCGTAATTGATGTGTGTATATATATATGCACGTATATATTTTTTAAATTTTGGGATAAAGCCACTTTTTATTATCAAATAAAAGACATCTTTCTATATGGGTAGAGGGTGACCCATTACATAGCCCTTAGGCCCATGGAAAAGTTTCCTGCATCACGCCTGTGTCACCGCCTGCCCATGTCATTCTTGCATCACCGCCCCCAATGTCCACACTTGCATCAGTGCCTGCACCATAAATCCTCTTAGGGTCTTGCTAGGATTTGAAACTCAGTATTTTGGATGCAAGATTATGGGGTTTACCATTCATGCACCACCCCGACTATAAAAAATAATATCGGGTAACACAGTTATGTTGGGTGCTACACCACACCTTTCCTGATCCCAACCCAACACAATGTTCCATACTTTCCTAGCTAAATTCGAGTATAGATATACTTGAACCTGAGCTAGTTCCATTTACAGGGAGTTTCCACCTTACACGGTACCACTCAAGCAACCCTCAGTCGGCAAAAACATGTGTATGGGTTATGGTTGACTACCAACAGGGGGGACCAATCCCAGAGCGGGCCACACATTGCCCAGCTAAGAAATGGCTTTGAATCACCCATTGCATAATACGTACAGTGTCTAAGTCTGGATGGACTCGAGCCCACACTAGTTCCCATTGAGAGTGAGGGGAACAACTAGTAGGCACCACTCGACTAACACCATGGAAAAAACATGTGTATGTGTAATGATCGACTCCCAATGAGGGGCCCCAACCAAGCCTAGAGCATGCCACACATTCCATAGCTAGAAACTGGTTTTGAATTTCCCTGTGCATAATACATACTATGTCCAATTCTAGTGGGACTTGAGCCTATACTAATTTCCATAGAAAGTGAGGGGTAAGGCCAGTAGGTACCACTCGATTAACACCCCATGGGATATCTTTATACATTACAAAAAATATATATTTAAATATATATGAATTCATATATAAACACACAAACACACACATACACACCTACACGAAGACACACATACACAAAAATAAACACACACACACAAACATATATATATTTAGAGAGAGTGTTCCACTACTACAAATTACATGATATTTGGCATTGGCTTTTATCAGCGCCAGATAAAAAGCACCAATAAAGTGGGTACTTTTATCAGTGCTTGAAAAAATCATTGATAAATTCAACTTTTATCAGTTCTTGAAAAAATCACAGATAAAGTTAAATTTTATCAGTGCTAGAAAAATCACTGATAAAATGACACAATTTTCAGCACTTTTTCTAGTGCTGATAAAAGTAACCCCTTTATCAACATTATTAAAATTCATACCTTTTGGATAAAAATTAATGTTCTTAATTGGGACTTATGGAATCCTAAAATTCAATATGACATCACATATGAAATTGGAATTCCAATTAGGATAGATAATGCCACTGAAATGAAAATTTTTGGTCATTATGCATGAATTTTGGTGGAAGTGGACTTAAGTTATATCTTGATTTATAGGGTGGTTCTTTCCACTCCGCATGATCAAATCCATCTTAAAATTGAATTTTAGAAAATACCTCCATTTTTTGAATCTTATAGAATTATTGGTCATTCAAAGTCTATGTGTAGAGGTGAAATGGTTTTCTATAATTTTCAAATTACAGGTCATGACATGCATCATTTTCAGAAGAATGGAAATTACGAGACTTACTAGATCATCAATGATCAAAATCAAAATCAGTTGAAAGATAATACTAGGCTTGTTACAATTTTTAGGCCTCTTAATTACCTAAGTTAACAATCCCATGTTAATGAAGGGACTTATCTGGTTACCAAAAATCCTAATCCTATAGGTTCTCTGAAATATGGATGCACTGATTTTCTTACTCTTGGATCTTCTTCTCCTCCTAAAGATGTTTATGAAGTTGTTTCTCCTATTCAGGAGAATGATAAGATCAATTTATCTTAAAATGATATTGTAGATGAGTCCCACTTATCTATTGATGTAATTTATTTCAAATATTATTTATCTAGGGGAATTATTGAAGAAAATGTTGTAGAAGAATCTTATGATAGTCAGGATACCATTGAAATTAGTGCATAGGATAATATAGATTTTATTTTTTTAACAGGATAAAATAATGATTTATTCAAAAAATTGAAAAGGGAAAAAAATTATATGTTTCTAATTAATTGAAATCCAATACTAAAAGACTTTAATTTTTAATTCCCAAGTTTAATGCTTCTCCGCCCTTGTTATGGAGAAGGTTTCTTCAGGTAAAAAAACAAATTCCAATGTGTCTTTGTAATATTCTTTACATGAATTTGGCTACAAAAGGGATGTATCAATGGATATACCTTCATCATTAAATGTGATGGATTAAATAAATAAGGTAGGATGTGAAACATAGCCTATTGTAGATATTGTAATTAGTGAACCAAGGGTTCAAATAGGTCCTATGTTGACTTTAAATTATGTTCAAGGCAGTGATCCTTAAATTTTTTAATTATACACTCATTGTAAAGAATTACTAATTGTAAAAATCCTATAGGTAGTGAGGTGAAGTATATCTGTAGTGATTTAGAACTTTTTTATGGCATAGAGACATAAAAATCAGTTGAAGTTAATTATTTCACCTTTAGGAGTGATGAAGGGACTAGTACATCCAAAACCCCTATTGGTGGTATGCTCTCTGCATCCCAGATATGTGTTTCAGCTTCTTTTCAAGATCTTGGTCTACACTTAAATCCAGATCAGGGTAGACAACATAAGGCTTCCACTCCCTTAAACTATGTCCTGGACAATGAAAAAGGGGTTGGGAATGATGTGACCTTGATTTGCAAACAAAATGATGATATTTATTTTGTTCCTGATAGAGATGATCATGGGGTTTCAAATTTGGATACTCCCCTGATGGACAAAGCAAAGACTACTTCTTCTACTACAGGCTGAGACCTAGTTTATCATGTGAAGGGTAAATCAAATTTGAAGGTTAGAAATCATAATTACTTTTAGTTTATTGTATCTGGAAGTAGTGAGGAGGGAGACTAAAAAAACATTTGGGTTTCTGAAACATAAGAAATGGTAGACATTGTTGATGTTGGACTTATAAATAATGGAGGTGGCCCATGGATACATGTCAAAACATAGATAAGAGGATGCCATCATCATGGTTAGGGTGGGAGTTCCTCTCACCATATCATAAGCACTCGATCACAAGTTTTTTAATTGATTATTCTTGACCTTTTTATGTTTTTCAATTTTCCTATATTGTGCATGCTTTTAAATTTTAATAAAGGGGCCGTTGTGCCTCACCTTTTCAAAAAAATTACTAAGTATTATGTATAATGTGCTTTTAATTATATGAATAGTATTTACTCAATTTTATTTAATGAAGTCATAATATTTTTAATTTTTTTGAAATTTATATAATTAAGTTATATAAATTCAGTTTTCTAACATTTTCTTCATTTCTGTACATGTTTATAATCCACAAAGTTAATATTATGATTTCATTTTTTATAGTTCTGTCTATTAAATTTTATTTATTCATTTTTAATATTCTTTCACTTAATATTATTTATTCATTTGTAATTTTTATTGATTTTTTATATTTGTTGTAATTTAATAATTTTCTAATATTTATATACATATATTTATTTACAATGTAATATTTTCAATATGTTTTTAATTTATATGAATTATATTTTTTTTATTATGTTTTAACATTTAAAATATGTTTGAAATTTATAGAATTAATCTAGTTAAATGATTTTTTAATAAATTTTTAATTTAAATAGTTAATATTTTTTTACAATTTTATTTATTCATTTTTAATAATATTTTATTTAATATTTTTTTTTTCATTTTTGATATTTATTAATTTTTAGTATTTTAGGAATTTAAAAATTTTATAAAATTTATACATATTTATGTAATAATTTTTAATATTTTCAATATGTTTTTAATTTATATGATTAATATTTATTCATTTTTATTTATTAAGTTTTAATATTTTTGTATGTTTGAAATTTATATAATTGATTCCTATAAATGAGTTTAAATTTCAATATTTTTATAGTAAATATAATATTTATTTTTAATATTTTTTTATTTATATAATTAATAATAACTATTTATTCATTTTTATGTGTTTCTAATTAATGTAGTTTATGTCGTGAATTCATTTTTTAAATATTTTTTGTAATTTATTCAATTTTATTTTTTCATTTTCAAAATTATTTCATTCAATATTATTTATTCATTCAAAATAATTATTAGTTTCTAATATTTTTGGGATTTATTCATTTTGTAATATTTATTTATACATAATTATTTAATAGGTATTAATATTCTCAATATGTTTTTAACTTATATGGTTAATATTTCTTCAAATATATTTATTAAGTTGTAATATTTTTAAAATGGTTGAAATTTATATAATTAATTTATTTAAATGCATTTTTTAGTATTTTATTCTTTTTTGTACGTGTGTAAAATGAATGTAGTTAATCTTAAGAACTATACATCATTATTTACTAAGATTTAATACTCTTATCATGTTTTTTAATTTATATGATTTATATTTATTCAATTTTATTTGTTAAGTTATAATATTTTTAAGTTGTTTGAAATCTTTATAAATAATCCATTTAAATGCATTTCTTATATTTTCATTAATATTTTAAAATATTGTTTTCTTTTTTTATAATTTATACATATTTAATATATATTAATTTAATATTTTTTAATTTTATTTATAAAAAAAAACAAAATTTATATGCGCTATAATTATAACACTAATAAAATTCATCATTATCAGTGATTTTTGGAAAGAACTGATAAATCCCTCCCTGATCTTATATATTAAACCCTAAATAAACTTTCTTCTTTGCACTGTTCAAGATCTCGTAGAATTCCACCTCTGCCACCGCTCCCCCTCGAACTTCTAGGACAAATAGATCCTGTCAAATCATAACGTATGTGGTTATTTCTACTCCTCTTTAATCTATCTAAAATTAATTGATTTGCATGCTCATCACCTTTTAACCATTCAAGATCATCTTTAGTTGATCCTTGAACTTTCTCTGTATGTATCACCTTTGAAATGGATTTATTTTCTTAGCTGGGTTGAGAACATCATGGTACGATCCAAACTCCATGAGAAATTTGTGGCCATTACCATGACAACTTGTTTGGAAGCGGGGATTTGGGGAGAAAGGAAACAAAATGGAGAGATTTGAACTCATTTCTCCTTTTTGAAGAGTCTGTAATACAGAGAGAAATACTTTGGGGAGAAACCTGGAGAAATCATTTTATCCATGATTGAAGATTTCAAATCACCCCAAAATTGGGGTGATTTGGAAGGAAAAAAATGAAGTAATGCTACTTTTTTAAAATTTCATATATTACCCCTATTTATATTTTGATCATTTTTTCAGTTGACTTTATTAGTTCATTCTATAGAGACCCAAACTTTTATTCATAAAATCCAAAATTAAATTTAATATTTTCTTTAAGTTTTGGGTCCTCCAGACCATGTGATTGGGCCCCATCAATATTTTCACCATCTAACAAAAGGCCAACTTCATCTCTTACACATCCATTCACTGAAAGACCACCTGGCCCACCATATACCAAGTGAATAAATAAATAAACATAAACCCCTCCCTCTTATTGATTTCAATCTCTCACTATTTTTTCTAGATCTTTTCGGTCTATTTAATCATATGAGATATCATCAAATTAATCATTCGAGTGATCTTATTTTGAAAATTTATCACTCTGATTACATGGAGATCCTAGATGAATGAGGATATGGATGAAAGGACCATATGTGCATTGTAAAAACTCTTCCCACTTATCATGTAAGGTGGTAATTCTTCTCATTTTATTCCATTTAAAGGTATAATAAACCCAATAATTTTTATATTTTCAATACTATGAACATATATGACAAGATTCCATTACCAGGTAGAATAATCCCGATCAACTCCTCTCACTTATTATACTCCCACCTAGAAAAGTTATAGAAACTATCCTTGATCTCTGTGTTTTTCAATAGATGAAAATTTAATTATATTATTTGTAAATTTATAGATATCACAAATTCTTTTCCTTCAATGATTTCCACCACTACTAAACAACCTCAATATGAACTATTCAGCTCTTATTATCTTATAATAATGGATTCATGTAGCTTAAATGATTATTTAAGATTGACCATTTATGGGTTCTAAGCTTTAATTTTCATGTATTTATTTATTTTGTTGAAAATTAATATTATTGAATCAAATAGGATGGATATGAATTGAAAACAGATGGAATCCAATTGTATAAAAAAAGAGTATGAGGATGGAGTGAAAGAGTTCATAAAGTTTGAAAAAGATAATGCATATAAACCTTCTCAAATCCTTTTTATTTGTTTATGATTTTGTTATTCAAGACTAATTAGTCCAAGAAATTTGGAAGACCACTTGATCTCTCAAAGAATACATCAAAGCTATAAATATTAGATTAATCATGGGGAAAAGTGAATGTAGCTAATGAATAGGATAACAATGTGTTTTATAGGTCATCTAATATGATTAAAAGTGTGAACAATGAAGAAGACTACATCAAGGATATGATTACAAGTGTGAATGATGATGAATATCGCATTGAGGAAATTATAATGATAGTTTAATATGAACTTTGTGATTATAAAAAATCATTTGAGAAGTTAAAGAGTTGTGTAAAGATTCCATTGTATGATGGTTGTACTAAATATATAGAATTGTCAACCATACTGAAGCTATATAATATAAAATCTAGAAACAGATGAAGTGATACTAGTTTTACTGAACTACTTTCTCTCTTAAATGACATGCTCTTAGAAGATAATGAGCTTCCTTACTGAACATATGATGCTAAATAATTTCCAAATTTAATGGTTATGATCTATGAAAGAATACATGCCTATCAAAATTAATGTATACAATTTATAAAGGACCACGAATCACTTAAAAAATTCCTGAAGTGTGGTGTGTCTCAATACAAGAAAGATGAATCATGCCCTATGAAAGTTTTATGACACTTTCCAATCATTCCAAGGTTTAGGTGCCTATATGGAAGTGAGGAGACTACAAGGAAATTTACATGGAACACATATATAAGAAAAAAAAGAAAAATTCATCACTTGGATGAATCGCCTCATTGGACTAAAATATTTCATGAGTGTCCTAAATTTGGAAACAATCCAAGAAACATTCATCTTGTACTATCTATAGATAGAGTGAATCCTTTCGGTTTTCAAAGAAACACTCATAGTACATGACCAATTATGTTTGTAAATTATAAATTGGCACCATGTTTATGCATTAAACAAAATTGCATTATGTTATCTATACTTATATCTGGACAAAAAAAACTACGTAATGATAATTATATTTATTTGGATCCATTTATTAAATATTTGAAATTATTATGGGATTTATCTGTTACATTGTATGATTATTACAGAAATAAATATTTCACTTTAAGAGCCATTTTATACAAAATGATAAATGATTTTCCTACTTATGAAAAGATTTTAGGATATAACATTAAAGGAACTCAAGGTTTTCCCATTTGTGAATAAGGTATATAGTCAATTAGGTCGAAACATTTACTAAAGACAATGTTTCTAGGACATCACAGATTTCTACCCCAGTGACATAAATACTGATCTTAGATGAATTCATTTGATCAGAGTTCAGAAGAAGGTACAAAACCATCTCCACTAATAGGTGATCAATGATTTAAGAAATTAAAATATATGTAAACTACTTTTGGTAAAACTTTTTCAAAAAACCTTACAAAAACCATTTTGATAAAGATATTAGTTTTTTTTAATTACAATAATGAATTGTTTATACTTCATGAATTTTCTTTATGTTATGCATATAAAAAAATGTATGTTAAAGTGTCATTGTCATGTTACTAAATGCACCTAAAAAGGATGGAATTAAGGCTTGGTTGGACATGATTGACCTGGGGCTACAGGAAGATTTAGAACCAGTGAAGAGTGAAAAATGGACTTTTCTTCCTCCACTTTCTTATACTATTTATAGGAAAGAGATATATTAGTTGTTTAAATTATTTAATGATTTAAAGGTTCCATAGATATATTCATCAAATATTAAGAATATTATTTCAATGAATGATTTAAAGTTAAAGGGTCGGAAATCACATGGATTTCATGTTTTAAGGCACGATCTAATGAATGTAGCTATATAATCCATTTCCCCAAGAATGTTCATCATACATTAACCAAGATCTGTTTATTTTTTCAAATCTATATGCAATAATGTTATAGACCTGAGGAAATTTACAACTATATAAATTATATTGATTTCATATTATGTGAATTGGATATGTTCAAACCAATTAAATTATTTTATATGATCGTTCACTTGATGGTTCACTTGGTTAGATATATTCAACTATGTCTTCCTATACATTATAGATGGATTTCCCCATTAAAAGATATATAAATATTTTTAAAGGGTATATTAAAATTAAAAGTTGTACAGAAGGTTTTATTGTGGAGAAATATTTTATTGAGGAAGCCGTTTAATTTTGTATAGACTACCTATGTGGAAATCTTTGGTTTACTGAAATCTTTTCACATTGGGTGGCTTGTGGGTGAAGGAATTTCTATAATAGATGTTGTTAAATTTACTATTATAGAGAATGATCAGGATTACCTTTACATTTAACATAATAGTTTATAGGTTGCGCCATATGTTGAAATGAAAAAATTAATTCTTAGGCATTTGAATCCATGAATGGATGAAAGTTGGATATCAATTACACATAATCAATAGTTTATAGGATGGTTTAAAGACCATATTTTTAATGATACAACTAAAAATCCAGATTTAATTTCAGAATGACTTCAATGGCTAGCTAGAGGATCAAGTGTGCATATATTTTCTTATAATGGTTATGTAATTAATGGTTATATATTCTATAAATATGAACATGATGAATAAAATACCATGAAAAATAGTGGAGTTACACTTATGGATAAATAAATGCATGTATTTTAACACCCCAATATTTTATGGTATGTCTTTTTTAAATTTGACATCTTAAATATCTTAGGTTTCGTGCAACACCAAGTTTAAAACCATGATATACTATTAAATATTAACATGACCATTAGAATAGCAATGTGACCATTAGGAATTGTAATCTGGACAATATAATAATAACCTCACCTATGAAAGTATAAATAAAATTTAGGTATATCATAAATGAAAATATGATATATTTATACCATGGAATAAGTAAATAAATGTTTTAAAAATGATTAAGTGATGGTTTTTTTATAAAATGTAAATTTTTATTTACAAATCTATAATGAATACAATAATTTAAAAGAAAATTTACTTTCATAAAATAGATTCATAAATTAATATTTTTTTCTTATTATTTCATAAATTAATATTTTTATTTCTCATGATTATGAGATAATTTTATGATACCTTAATTAATTTCTCAAAGTGTCATAAAATCAATTATAATTTTAAAATCAGTATTTTCAAAATAAATAACAATTTTAATTAAAAAATAAATTTATAATATTTAGATAATTATTTTGAAAAAATGTTTTTCATTTTTTTAATCTACATATCTGAAAATGGTTAGGGTAAATTTTTGGTATTTTTCTAAAGCAGTTGATTTTTTGGTGAATAGTGCAATACACTAATTTACAGCAACAACTAAATACATAAATTATCGAGTCATGGATGATGTATGGGTGATGTAAACACCATTAGTTATAAATCACATACACTAGTTACTATTTTTATTCACAATAATCTATACTATTTATATACTAGAGCCAAAATGACAACCTATTAAATAAAATAATTAAAAAATACTCCTCTCCTCCACAATAAAAACCTCCCCTCACCACCCATTCTCATCACACATTATAAGCCTTGAATATTGATTATATTATACCCAATTTCTCTTCCAAAACTTTTACCCACATCTTGGTATTTCTAGTCTCACCAAAATACCAATCTTGAGTTCCTTAAGGAGGTTCTCAAGGAGACACTATGCAAGAGGTAAAAATACTCCTTCATTTTCTTTTAATTTAAATTATTTTATTATACTGTCCTTAAATACTCTATAAAAACATTCATGATAAATATAGTATATTATATATATTGTAATTTTATTATTTTAATAGAATATAAATAATCAGATCCCTTCTCTCTCTTTTATTCTAAAAATGAAAACATTGTCTGTGATGTGTCGATTTACCACCATCGTGAACGATGTGTTTTCATTTTCCATTACTGCCTTCAAGGATGATCATAAAACAATTATTATGGTTTAATCATATATTATTATACATATTATAAGTTATATAATATTCTGTAACCAATATATAAACATGATACTAAAAAAATGATATAAGTTCACAATGGTTGTAAAAACCATCAAAATAAATTAAATCATTTTCATTAACATTTTATCTAATGAATAATTATCATGTAATATAACCAAATGATATATAATATCATTTTTTTAATTTCATTAATAACATATAATTTTAATTATGTTGAACTATTCTCATTTTACATGAACTTCCATGCATGTATACAAGTGAATCGATCATGTAAAACCAAGAAAATGAACACTTATGAAACAATGAAATTGAACTCTATAACTCATCAAAACGACCATAAAAGAACTTAATAAAATTATTATAAATAAAATAAATGTATAATAGATTATATATTTAGTAATTAATTAATATAATTTTATTATTGAGGATTTTAATTTCAAGTGCAGAGCACTTTCAGACATAAGGTAAGAGTTTTCTTATATCACTTTTATTTCTGTGAGATATTCATAATTCAAAACTATTTCTTATGTGTGGTGTATTTATACTACCCTTTTATGTATAATATCATGAATATATTTATCTTCATTTTTTTAATGTTTCATTTTATGATCATTAATTTGATGGGTTATACGGTTCGACTGTTTGCAAAGTGGTAAGAGAATTCTTAACCCAATTTCTATTCATTGGGTTAAAATTGTACTTCCTTGATTATGTCATACTAATATTTTTCATGTAATTACTTTTTAATATATTGTGTTTTATTTACACTTGTTTTATGTGGATTTACAATGGATATACATATTTTATTCATTTGATTAATGCTCAATTCAATATATGCAAGGGACTTTATTTTAAAAAGTATCTTTTTAAATTTTTTCTTAAAACTCTCTTTTTCTTCCTTGTCCATGTTCCCTAAAACTTTTTCCAAAAATATTTTTAATATTATCTTTTGATTTTTTGAGTCATTTTTAATCTTTTTTTTTAATTTTTACAAGTTCATATTAAAATAAAATGTTTTCTTTTGTAATTGAGTGGCTTTTTAAATGAATGTTTTTAAAGAAAAAAGGGTATTTATCTCAAGAAATTTTCAATGATTTTGTTAGAATATTTTCTTATATATAAAGAAACTCTATTTAATATTATTATTAATTGAGTTTGATATTTTTTTATACCATCTACCATATTTTATTGAATGGTTTATGATCATTTTGACTGGGGATGTACTATCTTGATACCATTCATCATATTACTCTGGATAATTTATGATTATGTTTACTAATTGGGTAAATTATATGAATTTAATATTCTAGTTTCAATATAAATGTATAAGTTGATTTTGTTTTACCAATTTCATATGAGAAATACATTGGACTTAGTAAGTGCCTAGTGGGTCCCGCTATAGCCCCTCGATACATCGGTAGGTCTCATGAGACAAACTAGAACGAGTTTTGGCTGAGGGCTTACCCACTTATGTAGAATTCTTGTCTGTCGACTTGATAGTATGTTTATGATGTACTGAATTATAAATTTACTCATTATGATATTAGTTATTGATATTCCATGTGATTATTCAACTAGAAGAATATCCATGGTTAAGTTTCATCCTCATGTAATTATTTATATGGCATTATTTGATCATCATTTATTCCTGCCATATTATGCTAAAGTTATTTATGTTATAGCTTGTGTTTTAGTTATTCATATTACTATTTTTTATGCCTATTTATTGATGATATAATCCAATATATATATACTGATACTGAGAATATGAGCTCATCCTTATGTTTTATTTTTCCCTAAGATAAGAGGAAGTATTTTATGGTTGTTATGTAGGGATAATCTAGAAGAATAAAGGTGTTTCAAATGGAGTTACTATATTATATTTCATTTCAAGTTATAATGTAATAATTATGTTTATATCTGATTTTCCAAAGTTACTAAACTATTCAGTCCATTAGGATGTGATCACTTGTTCATAGTACCAATGTAATAATTTAAGGCACTAGCTCCAAGCTACTGGGGTTAGGGACTTTATAGTTGGTATCATAGAAATTTTATTAGAAACCTAGAGAACTATATTTAGGAGAAAATAGATTATAGAATGAAACCTTATGAAAACATTTTGAAATATTTCCAAAGAAACCAAGTATATTATTTAGAAATTAGTTATAACTATATTTACAATTTAGGATTATGTGATACTACTTTTTAAATTATACATTTTGTTTCATAAGGTTATGTTATATTATAGTGCATTCCATTGTTTAGAAATGTTTCTTAGTATAAGGAATGAAAACTATATCAACATACATATTCCATGTAGGGATTTACATTTTATGAAAGATAATGATGTTGGATTTGGAGATGGAATTAGAGATGAATGAATTATAATTATACTAGGAAAACTAACTCAAGTTATGAGTAATAACCTTACTCACATGGAGTATCCTGATACACAACGTGGTGTGAAAATGTTAGACCGCTTCATGAAACAAAAACCTTCATCATTAAATGGGACTACAAATCCATTTGTTGATGATAAACAGATAAGTTCATTAGAATAGATATTTCTTACTTTGGTAAATAATGAAAGGGAGAATGTTGTTATGACATTTTATCATCTCTATGGAGATTCAGATTAATGGTGTTCATTGATTCAAAACACTAAGGATGATGAGGAAATAGGAAACATAGAATGGAAGGATTTTAAGGGAAATTTTCATGTAAAAATATTTCCCTCATGAAGTACAAGTAGATATAGAGAGAAAATTCTTGACTTTGAGACAAAAGGAGGAAGATAATGTTTTTAAATATGAACACAACATTACAAGATTAGAAAGGCATGTTTTGGACTACATACATAACCCAAAGTGTAAGATGGACCATTTATTCAATGGGCTTAAGCCAATTATTCGAAGGGAACTAGCCTTCCAAAATTTGTCATCATATAAGGATATCATATCATTTTCTATAAAAATAGAGAAATAATTCTTCATAAATTATGAATTTGAAAGGATGCAAGAGAATAAGAGGACATTAGAGAAAAATATGGATACAAGGAATAAGGGAAAGAAATATTTTCCCACATGTGATAATTATGGAAGGAAACACCCCGGTACTTTCTTAAAGGGAATGAGAGTATACCAAAAGTGTGGAGATAAAGGAAAACAAGCTCATGATTGTAAAGAAAAGAAATAATTTGTCTAATTCTTCAACTTTAAGGAGATGGGGCACTACCCAAGTGAATGTCCCAAGTGGTAAGGGAATATAGCTTAGAAGAAGCAAAGGGATCAAGGTCAAGATTATGTTGTTACTACAGTCTAAGTGGAATAATTAACTTATTTGTGTTTTTTGATTGAAGAATTATGTTATGATATTCTGGTTATAATAATCATGAGATATATAAGGATTGTATTATAGTACTTCTTCTTTACAGATTTGGAAGCATTCATGTTTTCATTAAGATTTTAAGGTGACCAGGGTTTTAATATATTTGGTATGTGAAATTAAGAGTTACATTATGTTTTATAGGGAATATAGTGCTAAGTTTTTTTTGAATTTTTGCGACCTTACTTCTATTTTTTTGGGCATTTAATTTAGACAGACATATTTTGGACGAGTATTAAGATTAACTACTTATGTAATGGATTAAGTTAAACTTCAGAAATTATTTTTTATTGATAACATGTGCTATCCTTTTTGGTTTTAGTAAACATTTAAATGTTAAAGTAATGACTTGTTGATCTTATGATTCATAAAAGTGATTCAGGCATAAATTTATTTCTTGAATATCCATCTCTATATTTAAGAAATAAAGTTTAGATAGATCGAATCACAATTAAAGGATGATATTATGACATGGAAAGGAATCAAGAAATTTTATTTTCTCAAGTTCCCATATGTATAGTAAAATAATCCCTCAACTCTAGGAAAAGAATTTTGGAACAAAAATGTTATCCATTTACTTTTCTTTCTAAGAAAGCAATGAGTTTTTAACCAATAAAAAATTTACTATTTTATGATGGTATAATTTTGAAATACCATGTTCTCTATCACTCTCCATCCAAACTTGAAAGTTAGATTTCTTTTCCATGCCCATGTTTTCAATTCCCACTAATGTTCTCCAATTCTAAATCTTTTTTTTGTGGTGACCTTCTCATTTTAATTTCCCTCCTTTTAAGAAGAAGTTTTATTAATCCTTTTATAATTTGGGATTTCTACAAGGGTATTTTAAAATGAAAACTCCATGATTACCAATAAAAATTTTAAATTGGGAGGACAAAATTTATTGAAGGTGTGGAGAATGTAACACCCCAATATTTTATGATATGTCTCTTTTAAATTTAACATCTTTAATAGCTTAAGTTTCATGAAACATTGAGTTTAAAACCATTATATACTATTAAATGTTAACACAACCATTGAAATAGTAATGAGACCATTAGGAATAATAATCTGGCTAATAGATTAATAAAATCATCTATAAAATTATAAATAAAATTTAGGTTTATCATAAATGGAAATATGATATATTTATACCACAGAATAAGTAAATAAATATTTTAAAAATGATAAATTAAGTGTTGGTATTTTTGTCAAAATTAAATGTTTATTTATAAATTTATAATTAATATAATAATTTAAAAGAAACTTTATTTTCATAAAATATATTCATAAATTAATATTTTTTTATCTTATGATTATGAGATAATTTTATGATACCTGAATTAATTTTTCAAAGTGTCATAAAATTAATTATAATTTTAAAATTGGTATTTTTCAAATAAATATTGGTTTTAATTAAAAATTAAATCTATCATATTTTAAAAAATATTTTGTAATAATTGATATCATTTTTTAAATATAAAATTTTAAAAATGGTTCGGGTTAATTTTTAGTATTTTTCTAAAATAGTTGAATTTTTGGCGAATAATGAAATATGGTAATTTACGGTATTGGCAAAATAAATGAATTATTGAGTCATGGATGATGTATGAATGATGTAAGAACCATTATTTAGAACTCACATGAACTAATTACTATTTTTAGTCACAATAATCAATACTATTAATATACTTGATCCAAAATAATAAACTAATGAATAAAATAATAAAAAAATCCACCCCTCTTCCACTATAAAAACCACCCTCACCACCACTTATCCTCACACATTTTAAGACTTTGATCTTGATTATATTATACCCAATTAATCTCCCAAAACTATTCCCCATGTCCTGGTCTTTTTGGTCTAACCAAAAACCAATCTTGATGTCCTTAAGGAGGTTCTCAAGGAGATGCTGTACAAGTGTTAAAATCCTCTTTTGTTTTCTTTTAATTTCTTTTAATTTATTTTCATTTATTATCCTCTTCCTACCTCATATAAAAAAAATAATGATAACTATTTTATCTTATATAAACTTTAATTTTATTATGTTAATGTAATTTCCATCACCAAACACCTTCTCCTCTTTCTTTTATTATAAAAATGAAAACATCATCTGTGATGTGTCGATTTACTACCATTGTGGACGATGCATTTTCATTTTACATTAGAGCCCTCAAGGATGGTCATAAAATAATTATTATGGTTAGATAATATTTTATTATACATATTATAATTTATATAATATTCTGGAACCAATATATAAACATGATATTAAATAAAATAATATAAGTTTGTGATGGTCGTAAAAACTGCCAAAATAAAATAAATAATTTTCATCAATGTTTTATCTAATGAATAATTCTGACACTATATAAACAAATGATATATAATATAATTTAAAATTATATAATTTCATTAATAACATATAATTTTGTTTCTAGAAAACTATTCTCATTTTACATGAACTTCTATACATGTATATAGGTGAACTGATCATGTAAAACAAAGAAAATGAACACTTCCAAAATGATGAAACTGAACTCTATAACTCATCAAAATTACCATAAATTAACTTAATAAAATTATAATAAATCAAATACATGTATAATAGATTCTATATTTAGTAATTAATGAATTTAGTTTGATTATACATGATGTTAATTAAATGTGAAGAATGCTTTCAGACATAAGGTAAGAGTTTTCTCATATCACTTTTATTTCTGTGAGATACGACTTATTCACAAATATTTTTTTTGTGTGGTGTATTTATAATAACCATTGATGTATCATATAATTAATATCTTTATATTAATGGTATTAAATGTTTCATTTTATGATCATTAATTTTTTGGAGCATATGGTTTAACTTTTTTGCAAAATGGTAAGGTAATTCTTAATCCAATTTCTATTCTTTGGGTTAAACTCCTACTTCCTTGATTATGTCATAAAAATATTGTTTGTGAAATGAATTTATAATATATCATGTTTTATTTCCACTTGTTTCATGTGGATT
The DNA here is from genome assembly GCA_963277665.1 of Viscum album. Taxonomy (NCBI): domain Eukaryota; kingdom Viridiplantae; phylum Streptophyta; class Magnoliopsida; order Santalales; family Viscaceae; genus Viscum; species Viscum album. The sequence goes on from OY728164.1 coordinate 331,167,902, forward strand.
TATATTGGATACACATATTCGCTTCGTTTGATTAATTATCACTTCAATATTTGTATGTGACTTTATTTTAAAAATCATCTTTTTAAAATTTCCCTTAAAAATATCCTTTTCTTCTTTATCCATGTTCTCTAGAATTGTTTCCAAAAATATTTTAACTATTCTATTATGATTATTTAAAGTCATTTTTATTTTTATTATTTTTACAAGGTCATCTTAAAGAAAATGTTTTCTTTTGTAATTGTGTGGCTTTTTAAATAAATTATTTTAAATAAAAAAGGGTATTTATCTAAAGAATTTTTACATGATTTTATTATAATATTTTCATCTATGTCAACACCCTTTATTGAATATTTTTCTTAATTTATGTTTACCTCTTGTGATACCCTATAATCTATTTTATTTAATTGTTTATGATCATTTTGACCGTGGATGTACAATCTTGATGTCATTCACTATATTACTATGGATAGTTTATGATTATGTTTAATGATTGGGGAAATTATATAAATTTCATATACTAGATTCAATATGAATATATATGTTGATTATGTTTTACCATTTTCATACGAGGAATGCATTGGAATTAGTAAGTTATGGGTGGGGCCCACTATAGCCCCTTGATGCATTGATATGTATCATGAGAAAAAATAGAATAGGTTTTGGCCAAGGCATTACCCACTTATATATAATTCTTGGTCGAGAACTTGATGGTATGTTTATGATATCCTGGATTATGCATTCCCTCATTACGAGATTATTTATTAATATTCTATATGATTATTCGACTAGTAGAATATCCATGGTTAAGTTTCAACCTTATGTAATTATTTACATGGAATTATTTGATCATCCTTTATTCCTTCCATATTATGATCAAGTTGTTTATTATATGGCATGTGTTTCAGTTATTCATATTACCATATTGTTTATGCCTATTTATTGATGATAGCTTCCGCTGTATGGATACCCTTACTGATCATCTGAGTTCATCCCGTTCATATGTTTTATTTTTCCCCATGATATGAGGAAGTATTTTGTGGTTGTTATGTAGAGATAATATAGAATAATAGGGGTGTTTTTAATGGATTTACTATGTTTGTTTCATATAAAGTTTTAATACAATACTTATGTTAGTATTTAGTTTTCCAAAGCTACTAAAATATTTATTCTATTGGGATGTGATAAATTATTCATAGTACCAATGTAATAAGGTAAGGAATCAGTTCCGAGCTACTAGGTTCAGGGTATTTACATGTATTTTGGAACAAATAAAAAAATTTAAATTTATGAAAATATGTCATACTTTGGAATCATCAAAATAATATGGGAGTTGGATTATAAAAAATTCTAAGTGCTGTTTTTTACTGCAAGTGGGTTGATAACAAGAGTTCAGTTAAAATAGATAAATTGGGATTCATGAATGTGGATTTCAATAAGGTAGGGTACAAATATGAACCATATATAATGGAATCACAGGTAGTACAAGTATTTTATGTTCTAGATCATACCAACCAAAAGTGTCCAATTTTTCTATTATCGTTTAAAACCACTGTAGGGTAAAATGTTAATTCAACCAAGGATAACCCTTTAATTGGAATTTCGTAATAAATTTTTAGTGGTAACAATTTAGATGGGGTCTTTTATGTCATAATATACCATAATTAGGGGATTTTTATACTTGATAGAGGGGTAAAATACCTTCAACCTTAAAAAAATAGAGTTAAATAATTAGGTCATATTTTTTTTAACATACATTGCATTACTTTATATTATTATCTATTCACTAATGAATTTACATAACATAAATTAAATTTTCAAACACTTCTATAGATAATGACTTCCACACATATTGATCCTCACAATAATGAGGAACAATAGGTTTCTCAACATTCTTATAATCCCAATGTAGAGGAACAATAAGATTCTGCACATGATGATGCTACTAATACAGAGGAACAATATATTGAAAATTTCAAAGTTGAGTAAATGATATATGATGATCAATCTGTGTCTTAGAAAAATATAGACGTTCCATAACATGATGGTGTTAACAAAAATTATTAAGGTGAGAGACAAAGGCATCAAATTTGAGGTTGGGTGGAATGCACACGCCTAGCCTTTTAAACCCCATAAGGCTATGTTTAGTTGTTACAGTGGTCTCAACACTCAAATCCATGTTCTAGTTGATGTAGATTCTTGAAAAAATGTTGTGCCTACACTTAAGGCATTAATTTGGGAAGATATTAGGGTAACATTTTGATATAATTTATTTATTTTATTAATAAATAATAACGAAACATTGATTTACTATTCATTATCCCTTGCAGAGTGCATTTATAGTATATGACTAATAAATAAAATTTTCATTAATTCTCTCTATAAAGGATATTAGAGGATTTTATAAAATTATGATGAAGTATTACCTCAAATATGATGAAGAGAAAATAAACCCAAACCCACCACAAATGTATGCACACCTGATAAACCAACAAACATAGAATGCATTTATTAGTCGTTGTGATTAGAAAACTTTTTAGGTATATTATGATTGGTAATAAATTTCTTCATAAAATGTGTATTAATTACTTTGATTAAGAAATGTAAATTTAAGAAATAGTAACCGAGTTCTGAAAATAAGTAACGTGCAACAAAACTAAGGCACCCCTACCGTAAAGCAAGGATGGGGTACGTTTCACTTAAAAAAGGTATGTATTTTAAATATATAGTAATAATTTAATGTGACATGAAACAAATACATAATTATGTTCATTTTTATATGAAAATTGGTGAATCGAAATCCAAAACCACTTCCATCCCATGTTATGTACTATGTAAGGATGCTCCTATAAATAAATTTGGGATACTAATAGATTAAAACACAAAAAAAGTATGAAAAAAATGTGTATATATGATGTAATAAAAATTTCCTTTTATTTAAATCAATTTCATTTAATAATAGTTACTTATTTTCCTATATTTTTTATCTGACTTACATAAGAATCATCATCAGCTGTACCTGATGAAAAACTACTATCAATATACTTGAATCGACCTAAACAGTATAATAACATTAGAGGTGCAGGTTTTGGGGTTTCACCCAAACATATTTTGAGAAAATAAATGAACAAGGGGATAAAGATAAAAAATAGAAGAGATGTAGGCATTATTACCTACTCTAGAAGAAAAACTTAATTGGTATTCTGAGTTATTAGAAAATTTTATGGGAAGTAATCAAATGGAAGAAACAACATAAAAACAACCACTACGTGAAGATCCCCCCACATTCACCATCTTTTATAGGAGATATTCCCTTTAAAGGGCTGTCTTAGAATTCATAATCAATTTTTTCAAAATTATTTTTGTGAAATGTGAATCAAGTAGACACTAATACCTTTCAGGTATTGATATTATATAGGGTGAAAATGATTGTGATTTATATCTATCAACATCCACTCATCACCTTATTATGATGGGTACAATATACAATTATAATTTTTTTAAAGGTTGGGGCCGAAGCCTCATTTATTATTAAAACAAATAAAAGACCTCTTTCACCGGGTAGAGGGAGGCCCATTACATAGCCTGAAGGCTCAGTGGGCATTTATCCCATTACATGGCCCATAGGCCCATTTTTCCCCCAAAACCCATTCTGTGAATAGTACTGCTACAGTACCACCTGCTACAGTACCACACAGTACTCGCCGCTGCTACAGTGCCCTGCCGCCACTACAGTGACCTACCGCCTCTACAGTGCCCGCCGTTTCTACAGTGCCACCACTGTTATAGTAGCTACAGTCTGCTACATCCCCTACGCCCAATGGGTTTTGAACCCCCATTTTTCATGTAGTATTACATGGTTCTTACCACTAAGACAAACCCCAACTACAAATATCCAAAGATATATTTTACACAATAAACAAATTCCAATAATACATGTGCCACAACCCGCCTTCACCAAGATGAGGGAAGGGACAACAGATTTCCAAACCCTTCCTTCCTCAAGTTGAAGGAGAGATAATGACCCCCGACACCCACCTTCAATAAGCCCCAGAGTGAAAACTAGCACCAAGGGTATTGAATCACACATAATATGGAAGACATTACCCTTTTTATTTAGTAGGATCGGGAGATAAGATATTAAATCACAAACAACACCAAAACACGAAGTAAAAGTAAATCCAAAACAATCCATTCCCATATGCATGTTCCAATAATAAGTGCTTCAAAAACACACATAGAAAAATTCAAGGTAAGTACCAAAATAAAATAAAAGCAACGTCAGTAGTCCCAACGTCTGAGCTAATAGGGATGGGCACGATCCTTAAAGTCCTTTTGGAAACCTAAAAGTAGTTTTATATATGTAGGGTGAGTACACAGGTATGATCCGTAGGGAAAACCAAAATATCTCATGCACAAGTGGGGAGGAATTCTAATGCCCCGTAAGAAAATGAGATAACCAAAGTTCCTAATAAGGAAACTATCCACCCAAACCTCACCAAGGCACACTCTCCAAATAACGAAAGTCAAGTAAAGTAATAGTAATAACACATCGATGTTTGGATACCTCATGCCACTTTACCATTAGTTATTAAAGACATCCTATGCGTCAGATATCCCCTTCCATTCTCACCGTAGTTCCACTACTATACCCCGCCCGCACACACTTGGAACACCGCAACAACACATCCCGCCCAAAAACATCTGGGCCACAACAACCACACATAACCATGCTCATAGACACCTAGGATAGAATAACTACTTCCATGCCTGAAGACACCTAGCCCTCATCTCGAAGACACCTGGAAAACAACCTGCCCACACACACCTGGGAAAACAACCAAAACTACCATGCCTGAAGAATATTTTTCTATAATGGACCTGAGACCATCAAAACCTACCCGAAGAATCTTGGGGTACTCGGGAAATGGAGAAGTAAAGGAGCTAGTAACCAACCACTCATATGAGTGTTGGAAAAAACACCCTCCCCCATGAAATAGGGGTGTTTGGCACAATGTGCTCAACTTGGGTGGGGTGAGAATAAGAAACATAAGAATTAAATTATACATATAGGTAAACAAGCACTCATCCCAACCTAGGGGTTCCAAAACCATCCCATACACAAACACCCTCATTACCATTCATTCATAAAAAGTACAACAGCCACAACCCATTCATGCTCATTCCTAGAAAAAAATTCCCCATTGAACCCATTATTGTTATCACATTCAAGTGGTTCCATTTAAATAATTCTTTACTACCAGGAAACTAACAGGCGTAGCCAAAATCCATGAAAAAAATAGCTAAGAAGTAATTTAAGCATTCACACTCGGTTCTCTTGTAAAGTGACAACAACAAAAGGGATCTGTGAGATCCCTAGAAGTATTGGAACCAAACCAAGACCTAACATATGGCCCCACATGACCTCAGATCCACAACCCAAGAAATTATCAATAGGGGATCCCATCCCCATCCACATCACCCCACAAGCATCAAGAAGAACAACCATACACATCACCAGAACAGAGAAAGGGATTTTCAGATTCAACCACACCATTCCTTTAGTTCCATATTTTTGTTAGTTTAACTGGGGTGACCACATAAGGATTATTATTCACTGGTCACCCATTTAATCAACTGAGTTTATGTGATTAACCAATTTCTATGTTACAACCATTCAACCATAGAATTATCCACAAAACAGAGGTTCATTAGTGCATAAGAAAAGACCACCAACGACCATGATTTTTAGTGAACATAAGCCCATACAATTCAAAAACACTTCAGAGAAAGCTTAATCCCCTTCCAAACCTCCATTTTACATGACAAGGGGATACCTTCAAGAACACATGGTCCCCAACCTCGAACTACTAGGGTCTCCTCCTATGATCGAAATACGACTTCTGCCAGTCCTGAGACACCTTCATCCTCTCCCGTATAAGCTGAATCTTCTCTGTTGTGCTCTGCACTACCTCTGGTCCAAGAACACCTCCTTCCCCGACCTCTGCACAACATACTGGTGAGCAACATGGCCTCCCATACATAGCTTTTAATGGATCCATGCCAATGGTAGAGTGATGACTATTGTTGTAGGAAAAACCTACCAGAGGCAAGTGTCACACCCACGATCCACCAAAGTCTAAAACACATGCCCGTAGCATATCCTCCAGTGTTTGGATGGTGTGCTCTGTCTGCCCATCTGTTTGGGGGTGGAAAGCAGTTATGAGGCATAGTTGGGTTCCAAAAGCATGTTGCAATCCTTTCCAGAACTTTTAGGTAAAATCTGTATCCCAATTAGAGACTATGAACCCTAGAACTCTATGAAACTATACCACCTCATCCATGTACCTCTGTGCTAAGGAATCCACCGCACTTGACTCCTTGATTTCTCATAAGTAAGCTAACTTCGTCAGCTAGTCCACCCCTACCCAGATAGCATCGAAACCCCCTTGAACTCTGGGTAGTCCCATGATGAAATCCATAGATATTTCATCCCACTTCCACTTAGGGAAATCTAAAGGTTGTAACATGCCTCCTAGGATGTATTGTTCAACCTTCACCTACTAACACACAATGAACTTTGCCACAAACTCTACCACTACCCGCTTCACCCCGATCCACCAAAACTGATCCTAAAGCCCTGGTACATTTTGGAAACTCCTAGGTGTACTGCCAGGGGTGAGTTATGGAACTCACCAAGAATATTCTCACGCATTCCCATGTGGATGAAAAACTTTACATAAAACAAAATTTGATTCTTCCCATCTTCTGACCATCCACCTAGAGCATCATCCTGGATAACACGATCGTGCATCACTTCAGCCTCTAAGTCCCCCCACTGAGACTCCTCCACCTGCTAAAACAGAGAGGACTGCACTGTCGTTTAGAACAGATAGTCTTTGCCATCCTCTACCCTTAAATCTAGGTGTAGGGTAGCCAACTCCTCCATCACCTTCCAAGCATCTGCCAATTCTTGAACAACATCCTTCTGCATCTTCCTGATCAAGGAATCTTCCATCACGTTCCCCTTTCCTGAGGTGTAGGAAATTTCAATGTCGTAGTCCTGAAGAAACTCCATCCACCTCCACAGCCGCAAGTTCAGGCCTCACAAAGAGAAGATATACCACAAGATCTTGTGATCTGTGAAAACCACAAAGTGCTCCCCGATGAGGTAGTGCTGCCAAAAATTTAGTGAAGACACAATTGCTGCGAGCTTAAAGTCGTGGGTGGCATAGTTACACTCATGGGGATGTAACTACCTATAACCATAAGATATCACCCCTGATTTTTCATCAACACACACCCCAAGCCTTGGCCTAAAGCATCACATAACACCTCAAACATCACCCCCTATTTTGGAAACCACAGCACTGGGGCACTAACCAACTTCACCTTCAGATAAATGAAGCCTGACTTACATTGCTCACTCCACACGAAGGCCTGGTCCTTTCTATTCAAAGCTATCAAAGGGGATACAACTCGAGAGAAGTCAGGCACGAACCTCTGATAATAGACTGCTAGACCTAGGAAACTATGAACCTCCGTCACATTCTTGGGTGTTTTCTAAGAAAAAACTGCTTCAAAATTTGATGGATCAACCGCTATTCCCTACTCGGACACCCTGCATCTAAGGAAGTTCACCTCTCATGTCTAAAACTTTCACTTGGAAAACTTTCCATAGAGATGGTGCTGTCAGAGGACCCCTAAAACCGTTCTCAGATGCTCGGCGTGGCCCTAATCTGATCTTGAGTAGATCAGGATGTCATCAATAAACACGACTACGAATCAGTCCATATATTCTCATAAGACAGAGTTCATGAGTCACATGAAAACGACTGGTGCATTTGTAACACCAAACGACATGACCATAAACTCAAAGTTCCCATATCTACACCTGAAGGTAGTATTAGAGATGTCACCATCCTTCACCCTCAACTGGTGATATCCTGACCACAAGTTGGTCTTGGAGAACCATTCTTCCCCCTTCAAATGATCAAAAAGGTCTTCAATCCTCAGTAGGGGTGACGGTTCTTGACCTTTACCTAGTTCAGCCCCCGGTAGTCTATACATAGCCTAAGACCACCATCTGCCTTCTTCTTGAACAAGACTGGAGCACCCCATGGTGATGCGCTTGGTCGGACAAAACCCTTCTTCATCAGATGGTCAATCTGAATCCATAAATCCCGCAACTCAGAAGGCGCTATCCAATAGGGAGCCATTGAAATCAGACGGGCACCGAATTGCAAGTCTATCTCAAACTCAGCATCACGCCGAGGGGGTAGATTCACCACCTCTTTAGGGAATACATCCATGAACTCACTGATAATTCTCAAAACTTCCGCCATCTATGAGTCCGCTGACTCCACTGACAGCTCAGACAACAAGGAAAGAAGGTGCTCCAATCACCGACTGCCCTCCTGGAAACCCCGCTCACCGATGAAAGTCGCACGTCGGCTGCCCATATCTGAAAACACAACCCTTCTTCAGAAGTAGTCGATAACATCACATATATAGAATAGCCACTCGATGCCTAAAATGACATTATACAGTTGCATTTGTAGCAAAAGAAGATCCCCACTGGACTGATGTGGTCCGAACATCAGTCTACATCCCCAGAAAACACAAGACAAGATGGTCTGACCTCTAACTGGCATACTCAAAACCATGGGTATGGGAAGTCTCTCTACCTCTACACCCAAAGCATGGGCTATACTGGGTGAAAAAAGGAGTGTGAAGATCCTGAATCAAACAAGGCATATGCAAGAGTACTAAACAAGCTGATCGTACCTTGAATGACTTCTAGCCTTGCTGGAACTACTGCCTCTGCAGTGTGAAACTTCCCATGCCAAACTCCTATACCCCTTGGCTATCGGCCACCTCCTCGACCATTCCCTAGTAAAGGTCCTTGAGGAGCTCCTTGAGATCAGGCTCCTCCTGCAATGTCTGCTCTCGGAGGAGCGGGAGCTCGCTGTCCCTGCTACTGCGGCTGAAAGGGCCTGGATAGAAAGTATTGCTACTAAGGTGGGCACTGAACCTGCCCACCCCCAATATACTACACTCAGTCCGGGAACTAATTCCAAAGATTCCCATGACCGCCACAGATGAAGCATCCTAGTCCTAGTCTTGCAAATAAGAGGCGAGGACCGGGAGATCGAAACTAAAACTGCTGGGGCCTGCTCCCCACTGGTCAAAACCTAGAAGGTACTAATGCTGGAGGCCTGCTGCTGATATATTTCCCCTTTGAAGGGACCAAATGGATCCCCTCTTAGGGCACATTTCCCAGTGTGTACATCCTCTCCACCACTTCGACCTTCTTCTGTACCTCCAAGTATGTCAGTAGAGTAAAGGGAGTACAACATACTGAAGAGAATATCAGAATGCATCCTCTAAATGTATTTCCCCAGACTCCTCATCTGGAAAGAGGCCCAGATAAAAATGAATGAGATCCTTGAACTTGATCCCCAACTCCCTCACTGACATTCTCCCCTACTGAAGGGAGAGTAGCTCCTGCCTCTTCTCTGCCTTCATCGTGGAAGAGAGGAACTCTGCCCAAAATTCCCTCTTGAATTCAGTCCACAAAACTTAAGCCTCCATCTTCTCCCCAGGATAAAGAGTCCACCACTAACACACTGCTCCCCACATCTGGATTACATCCAAAGGAACCCAGTACTTAATCGGAGCCCAGATCAAGCTGAAATCTATCACCAGCTACTCGAGCCAACTCTCCGTCTCCTTGTCCGAGATGCTGCCCTCGTACTTCCTGAGGGTCTGCCCCTAAAAGGCACAAAGTGTCCTCTGTCACTGGTCATCCTCATCCTCTCAATTAGCCCTCTGCTAATTATCTAAATCAGCCTCCAGGGTGTCGATCACCTGCACTACTCGTGGTCGTCGTCTGGGTACCATAGCTACAAGGTAACAAGGAATTCCTAAGCCCAAGTAGTGTAGAAGATTGCTTTTAAATTTTTCTTAAACTTTTTATTTATTTCAAAACACCAAAGTACCCAAGATACATAAGAACACAAGTCATCATGAGGCATGTACATTTCCTAGGGTCTCTACCCTGAAATCAGCATAGCCTGACTTGGTTGTTCGGTAGGTCCAGAGTCCTTGCATCAGATCATGGGGGGCCCTAAAATCCTGTGTCCAGCCAGTCTTACCTGGCCTATTTCAAGCGCCAAGATTGCCTAAAAATGTTTCCCTACCATCCCATGAAATCCTCACTCTTCCTAGATCCAAACTCCATAATATATCTCAACATTTCCTCTGATACCATTCTGTCATGACCCACATTCACCAAGTTGAGGTAAGGGACAACCTATTTCCAAACCCTTCCTTCCTCAAGTTGAAGGAGACATAATGAGCTCTGAGACCCGCCTTCAATAGCCCTCGAAGTGGTGACTAGCACCAAGGGTATAAAATCACACATAATATGGAAGACATTACCATTTTTATTTATTAGGATTAGAAGATAAGATAGTAAATCCCAAACAACACCAAAAATGGAAGTAAAAGTAAATCCAAAACAATCCATTCCCATATGCATGTTCAAATAATAAGTGCTTCAAGAAAAACACAGAAAACTCCAAGAGAAGTACCAAAATAAAAGAAAAGAAACTTCAACAGTCCTGGCGTCTGAGCTAATAGGTTCCGACACGGTCCTCAAAGTCCTCATGGAAACATGAAAGTAGTTTTATATATGTAGGGTGAGTACACAGGTATACTAAATAGGGAAAAACAAAAGCTCTCGTGCACAAGTGGGGATGAATTCTAATGTCCCATGAGAAAAGGAGATAACCAAAGCACCTAATAAAGAAACTATCAACCCAAACCTCACCAAGGAACACTACCCAAATAATGAAAGTAAAGTAAATTAATAGTAATAACACATCAATATTTGGGTACCCTGCGCCACTTTACCACTGGTTATTGAATACATCCTACGCGTTAGGTCTCCCCCGCCATTATCACCACAGTCCCACTTCCATACCCAGATGGCACACACCTGGGATACCATAACCACACATCCCGCCCGCAAACACCTGGGCCACAACAACCACACATAACCATGCCCACAAACACCTGGGCCAGAACAACTACCTCCACTCCCAAAGACACCTGGTCCTCATCCCAAAGACACATGGGAAACAACCTGCCTGCACAAACCTAGGAAAAACACCAAAACCACCCTGCCCAAAGAATATTGGGATATAATGGACCTCAAGCCATCACATCCTGCCTAAAGAGTCTTGGGATACTCGAGAAAAGGAGCATAAAAGGAGCCAATAACCAGCCACTCATAGGAGTGATGGGAAAAACACCCTCTCCCATGAAATGGGGGTGTTTGACACAAAGTGCTCAAATTGGGTGGGGAATGAATAAGAAGCATAAGAACTAAATTATACATATATGTAAACAAGCACTCATCCCAACCTAGGGGTTCTAAAACCATCCCATACACAAACACCCTCATAACTATTCATTCATAAAAAGCACAACAACCACAACCCAGTCACACTCATTCTTGGAAAAAAATTCCCCATTGAACCCATTCTTGTTATCACATTCAAGTGGTTCTATTTAAATAATTATTCACTACCGGGCAACTAATAGGTGTAGCCACAGGACATGGAAGGAAAAACAGCCAAGCAGTAATTTAAGCATTCACACCCGGTTCTCTTGTAAAGTCACAACAACAAAAGGGATCTGTGAGATCCCTCTAAGTACTAGAACCAAACCAATACCCAACATATGGCCCCACACGGCCTCAGATTCACAACCCAACAACTGCACAATAGGGGATCCCATCCCTATCCACATCACCCCACAAGCATCAAGCAGAACAACCATACACATCACCAGAACATAGCAAGGGAGTTTTCAGATTCAACCACACCATTCCTTTAGTTCCTCCTTTCCATTTGGTTAACTAGGGTGACCACACAAGGATTATTATTCATTGGGAATCCATTTAATCAACTGAGTTTACGTGATTAACCAGTTTCCGTGTTACATCCATTCAACCACAGAATTATCCAGAAAACAGAGGTTCATTGGTGCGCAAGGAAAGACCACCAACGACCATGATTTTTAGCAAACATAATCCCATACAATTCAAAATATATAAGAAAGGGTAAAAGAGCACAACAACATCATCAAACACACCCCTTCATTCTTTAAAAACCATTTATTATATTCTTTATGGTTTTGTTTCATCCATCACCATAGGAACATTAACATACCCACCCCGCATGATATATACTAAAGAGATACAAAGGAAAAATCATACTTGGATGATCAGTGATCAAATTTTTTCTCCTCGCTCCAAGAACTAGGGATGCGTGACATGTAGGGGAGGAAATCTGGGGACTCCAAGAGTGAGCAGGAAAGGCTCCAACATAGGCACACCACTAGCCTCAGGAAGGGGGACTCCAAATGCTCCAAGGAAAGAAAAAGGGACCAGCCAAGAAGAATAAATAATTTCTGTGTGATAAAAGGTGAGATCTCGAAGTTATGGGATATGAATTTTGAATGACCTGAAAGGCAGATTGTGGTTTCACCATGCGGTTGGACGGTTACACACGATGGAATTAATTTTTATTTAATAATTCTCATCGAAGAGGTGTCCATAACAACTGTGCTTTAAAATGTTTTCATTTAAAGAGAGGAAAATGAGTCTGTTGAGGGTCTCCCCACTCTTAGGGGATTTAAAACATTGTTTATGGGTCTAAAAACAGCCTTGAACTACTTTAAATAGGTTAAAAGACATAAAAATGGTGTAACGGGAAATTGGGGAAAGAAAACCCCGACAACCTCACCTATGGCACCAATTTGGTGAGGCACCGATTAGTGACACACCGATCGGTGAAATCTTTCCACCAACACGCCTCCCTCTAGATCCGGACTTACTGATGGGGTCTAGGGCATCCCAAACACCATAAATTGGAAAAGTAATGGACCAGGAGGGTCCAGACCATTACATCACGTGAGAGTGTGGATTCATGTATCTCAGGAGATGAGTGCTAAGATACCTATTCCAATTAATGATGTGGATATTTCTATGAGAATATTCATGAATGGTGAAATTTACCTAGAGCTTTGTGAAAATAGGGAGCTTCATGAATTAGATTGGATATCTTAATGAAAAGGTGATGATGTAGATGGAATCTTCTAGAACCAGAGGAAATTCATATAAATAAGCCGCTACCCTCCATTGAAAAAGAGAGAAATATTTAATGAAGATTAAAAGGCTCTATATTCGGGAAGTTTTTTCTTTTGAAAAATTTCATGAATAAAGGAAGTTATCAAAGGCTATAAAATATGACTGAAATTTGTATATATCAAAAAATTAATGGAGTTCATGAAGGCTATAAATGCTGATCAAAATTTGTGATCTTCACTAAGGCTAAGTGATATTTTCAAAAGTTGCGTGCTTCATGAAGACTAAGTGATATTCACTAAAGGGGGTTTCCTTATGAAGGAATTTTAGCTTTATTAAAGAGGTGATCTTTGTGAAGATAGTGATAATCATGAAAGTGTTCAGAAAGGTTTTCCCAGTGAACTGTGGTAAAGTGATATTCATCAAGTGGATGAATGTGTAACTTAAATAAGGCATCTATCTATGAATGAGGATGTATTTATTATGTCTAATGAGGGGACCTACATGTACATAATCTGTGTCATTTCTAGAGTAATTAGAAAATGAAGAGGAAGAATGTGATCCTTTCTATCATCACCAATCCATAGAATGAAGATTGAGGGAGAGACCCTTGGTAAGTAGTGAGATATCCATAAAACTTATAAAGATAGTGGGCCTAGACATAGAAGTGATCTATAATGAACCTTGAATTGGTAGTGAGACTTAGTAAATTTGGAATATCAGCACATTTCCATTGTACACTCCTTGGATGTAGCCTAGTGAGGGTGAACCAAGTAAAATCTCCGTGTCTTGTGAATGATTTATTTTTTGTTCATACAATGATATGGGAAAGGGACAGAATAGTGTTTTATTTAATGAAGAAACAAGATCCGAATGGGAAGATATTTGAATATGTCATACCCTAATTCACCCCCCTCTTAGGGTATTTAACCTAGTTGGGATAAAAATTGGTATCAAAGAAAAGGGTTAATTTCAGCGTTTCTCTATAAGGGGTTTCAATAGAGGCTGTAAATCCTAAAGGGATTCCTATGTTCAATGGAAAACATTTTCAATTATAGAAGAATCAGATGTAACACTAGTTCTGATATTTAGGAATGGATGTCTTTACAACAATAATTCATATTCTGGCTAGTGTGGATAATGGTTCTTTATCCGAAGATAACTGAAAGGAATTGGATGCAGACGCCAAATGAATTAATGATTTAGGGGGAGCCCTATCCGATGTAATATATATGAAGGTGATTTAGTGTGAGTCATCACATTCTATGTGGTAAAAGTTTCTAAATATTTATGAGGGAGACTCGAAAGTCATATAAGTAAAGCTTCATGTTCTATGGAGCAAGTATGAGGATCCTAGAATGCACCCTAATGAGTGTTTTGTGGAATTATTTTACCAAGTGAATATTGTTTTGGAAGACATGCATGGTATTAGAGAAATTATTAAAGATTTAAATATTGTTAAGTGAATCTTGATAATACTTCCACCTCAGTTCAATCCAAAATTTTCTATTTTAGAAGATAAAGATACAAATGAGCTAACATTGGATAGCTTGCGCAGTACTCTAGTTGCATATGAGATGAGAAATGATGATAATTTTTTATGGAAAAATATAAGTCTAAAGAGGTGTAATTCAAGGCCATAAAGAATCTCCCCATTAAATATGGAGAGGAATAAGAAGATACAGATTAGGTAATGTCATTTCTTTCCTAAAATATTTAAAGAGGGAAAGGAAAGTATAAAGGGAAACTCCCACTTGAATTATTTTGATGTGGAAAGGTTGGTCATATTACATTAAGGTTCCCCAAAAAGTTTCAATAAGATTATGAGGATAAAGTTAAAATTCTCGTGAAGAGGTATTCAACCTATGTGAAGGGTAAGAAAAATTTCAAGAAAAATTTCTTCTAAAATAAGAATAAACTTTCACAAGAAAATGTCAGTTCATAAGAATATGAGGTCAGAGAGATGGATAACTTCAAATATCATGGAGGAAATTATATGGTGGAAGTTTTAGGTATCTCCCAGAAAAGGGAATAAAGTGAAAATTATGAAGAAGAAGTCAAAGGAAGATTTGATATGCATTTTGAATTAGAATCCCCTCCTGAGGAGATAGATGTTTGGAGAACCTAAACGAAGAAAGCCAACAAAGTGGTTCATGATGCCAAAAATTATATGTAGTAGTAGAAATAAGAGAAGTCTAATTTGAATAAATAAATTTAAAAGATTATGTCTTCAATGCTAGAGAACCCAGAAAAGGCTGTTGAGTAAAAGCTCAAAATCAATGAATAGAAAAGAGAAATCAGTAGTTTTACTAACACTAGAGAAGATAAAATTAAACAAATCAAAAAACTTGAAGAGTAAGTTTTCAGTCTATAAAGGAAAGTGAAATATTAGGATAAAATCTTGAATCTATCAAATAAGGTCTCAAAGAAAGTAAAAAATGGAAATCTTGAGTTCAGAGTTCCAAGGAAACAGAAAAAAGGAATGTCAGGAAAATAAAACAATAGATCTGAATGATACAATTTGTATGGGGATTAATCAAAAACAAAAATTAGTAATGGTTGAATTTATACCACAAGAACCCACTATGAGGTTGAATATTTATTTGTGTATAAATTAGAACTATAATATTCAGAGAATCCAAGGGAAAACTAGTAGTATAGTAGTGACACAAAAGAATGCACCCTGTATTAGATGTTATTATTGTGGAAAGATGAGATTTTTTTTTGTTTTTTATATAGGCAAGAGGTACCGAAGGGAACAAGACCACAAAAGGTTTCCATATAGTGATTAATATTATAGGACATCATTTGATGGCCCATATTTTGGGTGTGGTGGATCCAGACACATGGTAAGATATTTCTCATCAATAATACAGAGAAGTGTGACAAAGAAGATTGATTGTGGTCATAAGCAGCAATTTAATGTATCATCAAAGGAGATGAAAATGAAAAATAAATTTGTATCTTTTCAAGATGAAGCTAGTAAATTATACTCCACGTATGATTAATATTATCAATCCATGCCAAGCGTGAAGTCAAAAAAATGGATCAAATAGAAAAGATCTGAGTAGATAGTAGTTGCAGAGATTACCCTTCAAGCATCAGATCATTATAGTGTATGGATTTTTGATATTGGATGCACATACCATATGATAGGTAATAAGGATCTCATTATATACATAAAATATAATAAGGAAGGTGTTTTAAAATTTTGAAATGATGAAGGCATGAAGATTATTATTTTGGGAAAATCCAAATTTGGGGGCAAATAAATGAGACATGTTGATGACTTAATTATTAAAGGTATCATTCATAACTTGCTTAGTGTTAGTCAAATATGTGAATTGAGTCATGTTATAAGCTTTACAGAGAATACATGTTTCATTAAAGTAAGATATGGTTCTGTTGTTCTAAAGGGAAAAATAACAAAGGGGAATATCTACCTTGTAAGTTGATAAAAAGATATGTTCTTTTTATCCAAAGATGAAGAAAATAGGTTGTGACATAAAAAAATTGGCTATCTATGATAACCATCCCTAGAATATATGGTCAAATGAGATGAAAATTGAGTTATCCCTAATCTATCATGTGATCATACTCATACGTACGATGCTTGTCAATAAGGGAAGATCATCAGAAAGAGGTACAAAGAAAAATATAAAAAGTAAATAAGAGTACATGAATTGGTGAATGCATATGTATGTGGACCTATATCACAAAGATCCATTAATTAAAAGAGGTATTGCATTATTTTCATTGATTATTTTAGTAGTATGGAATGATTATTTGTTATTTCATAAAAGTCCAATGTGTTCCATCGCATAAAATAGTACCAGATGGAATCTAAAAGGATGTTTAGAAGGAAAATTCTAAAGTTTCATACCGATAATGGTACCAAATTCACAAATAGTAAAGTGGAATATTTTCTTGAGAAACAAAGGATAAGGCATCAAATTTTAGCAATAAGAACTCCTTAACAAAATTAAGTGGTTTAGAGGAGAAATGATATCATCAATAACATGTCTAGGAAAATGCTTATTGAAAAGGACCTAATAGAGAAATTATGAAAGGAAAAAATCTTGACATTGGTCTATATATGTAACAAGGATATGTTGTGTCCAAAGAAATAAAAGACTACATAAAATATTTGGTACAAAAAGAATCCAACATTGAAGTACTTTCAAATATTTGGAAGTAAATGTTTTATTCTCAATAATGAGAAACACAAGAAATTTGAATCTTGAGGTGATGAGGGGATATTTATTGGATATTTAGGAAATGTAAAATCATATAAATGTTTCAACAAGAGGATTGGAAAGATTTTTGAAAGAAATGATGTCACTATAGTATAGAATGAACATAATATTCAACAACACAGTGACCATTTGATTTATGAAAGTGATAAGGAGGTAAGCACATGAGGGGGAGTTTAAGTAGAAGATACTAATTCAGAAGAAGGTACTCATGATGAACAAGAGGATTTAAAATCCATATCTACACGAAATATGAAGAGTCAAGATGAAGTTTATATAAAAAAAATCATTGGTGATCAGGAAGTGCCAATTCAAACATGAAGAATGAAGTCGTTACAATAGGATCATTCTTATCTTAGGTAGATCATAAATGTTTTGATTAATAAGCTATATATGAGAACTAAGTTCTGGCTATGAATGAATAACTTGATCCAATTGAGAAGAATCAGACAAGGGAGATTGTTTTGAGACCAACAGATAAGAATGTCATTAGGACCAAATGGGTGTTTTATAATAATATGAATGAAGATAACATATTGATTTGAAAAAAAGAATGATTATTATGAAAATGGTACTCCCATATAGAGGGTATTGATGTTGATGAAACATTTTCACCTATTATGAGGCTAGAGGTAATCATATTGTTCTTATCCATGGCAGTGTAAAGAAGGTTTAAAGTTTTTCAGATAGATGTAAAGTTATTGTTTCTGAATGGGGTTATAGAATAAAAAGTTTATATTGAAAATAAATATGGTTTTTTCATTCATGAATATGATAATAGAGTTTTCTGGTTGAAGAAGGCACTATATGGTTTGAATCAAGTACCAAGATCATGGTATTCAAGACTAGATCAATTTTTTAAGAAGCTTGGATTTAATCATGGTTGAGTTGATTAAAATCTCTATGTTAACAATGAAAATAATCAAATGATGATAATGTTAGTGTATTTCAATGAAATAATATTTAGTGGCTAAAATGAAGAACATTACAAATAGTTCATATAATTCATGAAAAGTGAATTCAAAATGTCAATGATTGGTGAACTGACATTTTCCTTGGTTTATAGGAGACACAAGGAAAGAATGGAACATTTATTTCTCAATTTAAATATTCCAATGAGGTTTGGAGAGTAATTTTAATGAATAATTCCAAGTAGATGATGACTTTGGTGGCTACCCAAATGAATCAATCATGGGATGATTAAGGTAATGTATTTAATGTCACAGAATATAGGAAAATCATTGGTAGTCTATTGTACTTGAAAATGAAAAGACCTATTATGATTTATTACACTTGATAAGAAGAAATATATCAATGAAATACCAATAAAATACACTCACTTAAAGTAAAAAGGAATACTTTGGTATATCAAGGGGATGATGGATTTTGATTTTCTATACAATGAAAAATCTCAATAAGAGTTATTGGGCTTTACAAATACAGATTGGGATGGTTCAACAGATTATATAATCAACATCAAGTGGTGCACTATATCTTGGATAATTGTGTATTTCTTTCCTAAGTAAGAAACAAGATTGAATTTTACTGAGCATTATATAATTTAAGTATATTTCAGTCACTCAAGATTGCACACAGTTATTGTGGATGAAGCAAAAAATTGATGATATGGGAGTTCTAGTGAAGTCTTTGATCAGAATCCATTGTGAAAATTCATGTGCTATAAATCTTATTAAAAATTTAGTCCATCACTCAAGGAAAAATAACATTGAAATCAAGTATCATTTTATCAAGGTGAAGGTGGATCAAGGGCTTGTGAAGTTGTAGCATGTGCCTATAAAACTATAGGTTGTAGACATTATGAAAAAAGGACTTACCTAAATAAGAATTTTAATGTCATATATTGGCTCTTGGAGTTTATTCGAATCCCTTCACTTGAAACAATGTGCATGTGGGACCCACTCTCCTTGAGGTATGCTTTATTTTTCCCTCATGTGATGATCTGTGTTATTTTCCCTATGGAATACCACAAAGGAATGTTCTTCTGGTTTATTGAAAAAGGGGGATATGTTGTGGCTATAAAAGGATGAGAAAATGTCTTAATCAAGATAGGGGGAGAAGATGAATGGGGGATTTTTAAATGTGATGATGCTAAAGATGATCAATCAAAGGTTATATATCCCAACAAATTGGGTTCATGATGAAAATAGTTGAGTGGTTTTGGAATGAAGTGATTCATTGATGAAATTTTCATACTACTCTTGTTTCTCAAACCGATCATGTATCATGTGGGATTATAGTGTGTGATAAGTAAATCCTTGATCACTATATGAATTACAAGAAGTTAATTTTGGAAGAAGATGTAAGAATATTTATCTTGGCACCAAAATGTGAAGAGTTGTTAATAAACCGAAAGGGGGATATTTTTGGGCAAAAAACCCTCAAGGTATCATTGTAGTGTTTTTGGGTTGATTGTGTTTGTTGAAAAAGTTGGTTTCCAAGATATATTGTGGAGTTCTATATATATTTTTGACAAGGTATGTTGAAAAATATCCAATAGAAAAGAATGGATTCTCTGTAAGTGGTACAAAAAATTGTGTATTCAAGGTGGCACTGTTTCCCAATGTTTTCTAGAATTTTGGTGTCCAAAAATTAGAAGTTAGCTCAATAATTGTTAAAGTTTTAATTCTATGAATGCCTCCTAAAAATATGGAAAGGGCATGAGTTTCATTAAGACAATAGTTTCGTAAAGGTAAAAAGATTTGTAAGGGAATTTGATATCATGAAATATGGGTTTCGAAAAGGTGTGGTGCATCATGAATGAGTGAAGTGTTGATAGTAATCTCTATGACTATGAGAAGTGGAGCATCACAAATATGTGAAGTGTTGAAGATAATATTTCTGATTATGAAAAGTGGATTATCACAAATGCACAAAGGGTTAATGGTAATCTTCATGACTATGATAAGACAATCATCGTGAGTGCTTAGAGGGTTGGCGATAATATCTATGACTATGAGAAGCTTCTCAAATGGTGAAATTTCCCTAGAGATTCTAAAAAACTGGGAGCTTCATGAATGATATTGGAGAGATTCATGAAAAAGTGATGACATGGATGGAATATTCTAAAACCAAATGAAACACCTATAAATAGGCCTCTACCACCATAGAAAATGAGATAAATACTTAACAAATATTAAAAGGCTCCAGATTCGTGAAGTTTGTTCTTGTGAAAAAGTATGTGAAGAAATAGAGTTCATGAAGGATATAAAAGATAACCAAGATTTTTATGCATTGTGAATGTAGTGGATTTTGAAAAGGTTATGAAATTTGATAGAAATTTTCAAGGTTTGTGAAGGCTAAGTGAGCTTCATGAAAGTTGTGTACTTTGCTATGGCCATGTGAGCTTTATGAAGGATATTTGTGCTTCACTAAATAGGTGATCTTCGTGAAGTCAATGAGAATCGAAAAAGTGTTTAGAAATGTTTTTCATGTGAACTGTGGTAAAGTGATATTTATCAAATGGATAAAATTATAACTTCAATAGAGAAACTATCTACAACTTAGGATTTATTCATCATGTCTAATAATGAGACCTACATGTCTATAAACTAGGTCCTTTGTAGAGTAGTTAGAGAAGGAAGAGGAAGAAGGTGATCCGTTCCATCAATAGTGATCCATAGAAGGAAGATTGAGGGAGTGGCCCATGAGAAGTAGTGAGCTATCCCTAATCCTTGTAAAGGTAGTGATCTTGGAAATAGAAGTGATCTATATCAAACCTTGAATTGGAATTGAGCCATAGTCAATTTGGTACATTGGTACATTTCCATTGTATTCTCCTTTTATATATCCCAGTGAGGGTGAACCATGTAAAATCGTTGTTTCTCATGGATGATTTCATTTATGTTCATATATTTCTACAAGAATGGGGGAGAAGGGTGTTTTGTTTAATAAGGAAATAAGATTCTAAGAGGCAGTTGTTTTAATCTATCATACCCTAATTCACCGTTCTCTCAGGATATTTAACCTAGTTGGGTTAACATTTATATTTTTCTACTACTACTAGGACTGTTGATGGTCCTTTTATTCATAGTAGGAAATTGATTTTTAAGAAATGAATGGGAAGAATACATTGTTTTAAAATTTTTGTATATATATATATATCATGAATATGTGAATTTTTACAAACTATTTAGTTATTTTTCTCCTCAATTTATATACTTTTTTAGTTAATTTTCTTATTATTTTTATCCAATAGTTATTTTTTTTAATTTTCACTCAAATCATTAAGGAATGAATGTGTCTATAATTATTTTTTATTATGCTATTTTTTTCTCTATTAAGAGAACAAAATGATCAGAGAAAAAAATTATAAAAAAATTATTCAATAAGGATAATGCACCTATATACTATGATCATGCACTCAACAAGTATGATGAACTCATGATTATTCACATGTGTTTTTGTTCTGTAATGCATTAAAAATTCCAGGTTATCAAAAAGAAATATTTTTAGATGACCTTGAATATTGAACGTTCTAAAAATTAAAATGACATGGTGTGATGTATAGGAATCAACAACACCTCAATCCGATACAAGGTATTCCCAGTATGACTTGAAGTTTATATTTTTAGTTTAAAATTTACATTTTAGTTCAAAATACATATTACATACACAAATTGATTATAAACATTTATATTGTTTTGATAATTTAAGAAAATTATTTATAAATCATTTGTGACATTTAATAATCATCCTCACCTTAATTCACAATGTTTCTTGTATGACAGAGCTAGTAACATGTTCGAAGCTACTCATTCCCATGAGAGATTGGAATTAGAGGATACAACTAAGACAATAGAAATAGGGAAATGGGTTAAGAATGTATAAATACATAATTAAAAGGTGAATCCCTATGACTTATTTAGTTAATTTTTTCATCATTTTATCTACTATTTTTAAGTTAATTTCCTTATCATTTTTATCTGATACTTATTTAGTTTTTTTCATAGAACTTTTGAAAATCCATACTTTTATTTCAATTATCTACAACAAGTTATAAAATAGATAACACATTCCTTTTAATTGAAAAAAGGATACCACATGATTCCTGAAACATGAATTGATTCATAAGGATGCATCTATAAAATCTATGATCACACTAATTTTCTTCTATTCATTTTTTAAAAATACTCCAAAGTTTAAATAGAATCTCTCATCTACCAAGTTATTTTTCTATAGTTGAATGAAAAGTATGACTTCCCAAAAAAATTTTCATTAAAATTTTATTCAACAGTGTAGGAATCATCCATACCTCAATCATCCATTCCTCAATATGATACACAATGTGCTTGGTATGACTGAAAGTGTATATTTTTATTTTATAATTTACATTTTAGTTAAAAACACACATCACATACTCAAAACTGAGTAAAATCATTTAGATTTTTTTTAAAAATTTAGTATAATGATCCATAAGTCATTTTTTATGTGTATGAATTAACCACACCTCAATCGGATATATGGTGTGTCCTGTATTACTCAAAGTGTGTGTTTTCTATTTAAAATTGAAAATTTTGTTAAAAACAAAGATAAGATACTCAAAACTGAGAAAAATGATTCATATTGTTTTGATACATTATAATAATGATATATAAGTCATTTTTGATGTGTAAGAATTAACCACACCTTAATTAGATACATTGTGTGCCTGATATGACTTTAAGTGCATATTTTTAGTCTAAAATTGATAGTTTAGTTCAAAACACATGCCACACACACAAAATAGAGAAAAAATTTAGATTGTTTTGATACATTATAAAAATGATCCATAACACATTTTTGACATGTATGAATCAACCTCACCTCAACACGATATATGCTTTTACTGATATGACTCTTAGTGTATGTAATTAGTTTAAAATTGACAGTTTAGTTCAAACATGTGTTACTCAATGAAAACTGAGAAAATTCACTCATATTATCTTGATACTTTTGGAAAATTAATCATAAGTAATTTGCAATGTGTAGGAACCATTCTCATGTCAATATGACACAATATGTGACCATTATGACTCAAATTGCATGTTTTCAGTTTAAATTTACATTTTAGTAAAAAAGAAACATGACATGATCAAAATCAATCAAATGCATTCGTATTGTTTTTATAATTTAAGAAAATAATCCATGAGTCATTTTTGATGTGTATGAATTAATGTCACATTAATACGACATGTGATTTGACCAGTATGACTCTAAGTGTGTTTTATTTAAAATTGACATTTTAGTTCAAAACACAAGTCACATAACCAGAACCAAGAAAACATACTTATATTGTTTTGATACTTTAGGAAAATGATCTATAAGTCATTTGTGATATGCAGTAATCATCCCCACCTCAATCTGATACATGGTGTTCCCAATATGACTCAATGTGTATGTTATCAGTTTAAAATTGAAATTTTAGTAAAAAACATGTGTCACTCATTGAAAAGTAAGAAAATTCACTCGTATTAACTTGATAATTTATGATAATGATTTATAAGTAATTTTTGATATGTATGAATTATTCACACATAAAACCGACACAAAATATGCCCAGTATGACTCAAAGTGTATCTTTTCAGTTTAAATTGACATTTTAGTAAAACAAACATGTGACATAATCAAAACCAATAAAAACATTCAAAATGTTTTGATACTTTAAGAAAATTACCCATAAGTCATTTTTTATGTTTAGGAATCAACTAAACATCTGTCTAACGTACAGTGTGACCGGTATGCCTCAAATTGTGTTTTTATTTAAAAATGAAATTTTTGTTCAAAACACAAGTCACATTATCAAAATCGAGTAAAAACATTAGTATTCTTTTTATACTTTAGGCCAATGTTCCATAAGTTATTTTTGATGTGTATGAATTATCCTCCCCTCAATCTGATACACGGTGTGATTGACATGACTCATATTGCATGTTATCAGTTTAAAATTGACATTTTAGTTCAAAACACGTTTCACTCATTGGAAACCAAGAAAACCCACTCATATTTTATTGATAAATTTGAAAAAAAAAACATAAGTCGTTTTTGATATTTAAGAATCGTTTTCATGTTAAACTGATATATGATTTGATCAGTATGACTCAAAGTACATGTTTTCAGTTTAAATTGATATGTTAATAAAAAAGGCACATGACATACTCAAAACTGAGAAAACACATTCATAGTGTTTTGATACTTTATTAAAATTATTAATAAGTCATTTTTGACATATAGGAATTAACTACATTTCAATCTAATGCATGATGTGACTAGTATGAATCAAAGTTTATTTTTATTTAAAATTTATATTTTAGTTGAAAACACACATTACATACTCAAAACCAATAAAATACCTTAGGGTTGTTTTTATAGTTTAGGAAAATGTTCGATAAATCATTTCTGATTTATAGGAATTATAATCACCTCAATCTAATATATAGTGTTCCTAGTATAACTCAATGTGTATGTTATCAGTTTAAAATTGACATTTTAGTTCAAAATGTGCGTCACTGATTAAAAAATGAGAAAATGTGATCAGATTGTCTTGATAATTTAAGAAAATGATCATAAGTCATTTGTGACATGTTGGAATCAGTATCACATCAAACTGAGATATGATGCGACCGATATAACTCAAAGTGCATGTTTTCAGTTTAAATTGACATTTTTGTGAAAAAGGCACCTGACATACTCAAAACTAAGTAAATGAATTCCTATTGTCTTGATATATTAATAAAATGTTTCTTAAGTTAATTTTGGCATATAAGAATCAACCACACATCAACCTACTGTACGGTTTTATCTGGACGATTCTAAGTATGACTTTTTATTTAAAATTAAAATTTTATTTCCAACACACATCACATACTCAAAAAAATAAAATAAAACCCATTTAGATTATTTTTATAGTTTTTGAAAATGGTCTATAAGTCATTTTTAATGTTTACGAATCATACTAACCTCAATCCTATACACGGTGTGAATTGTATCGCTCAAAGTGTCTGTTATTAGTTTAAAATTGTCATTTTAGTTCAAAATGCGTGTCAGTCACTGAAAAATGAGAAAAAAACTTAGATTGTCTTGATACTTAATGAAAATTATTCATAATTCATTTTTGATTTATAGTAATTAGTCACACATCAAACCAACACACGATGCAACTGATATGAATAAAATCGTGTCTTTTTAGTTAAAATTAACATTTTAGATAAAAAGAAATGTGACGTACTTAAAACTAAGAAAAAACATTTGGATTGTTTTTATACTTTAGGAAAATTATCCATAGGTTATTTTTGACATAGAGAAATAAACCATACATCAATTGGACTCACTATTTGACCAATATGGCTCAAAGTGTTTATTTTTATTCAAAGCTAACATTTTAGTTGAAAACAAAAGTTAAATACTCAAAACTGAGAAAACACTTTTGTATTATTTTTATACTTTAGGAAAATGATACACAAGTCATTTGTGAAATTTAGGAATCATCCACACCTCCAACCAATAAATACTGTGCCCAATATGACTCAAACTATGTGTTTTGAGTTTAAAAATGATGTTTTTGTTCAAAACACACATGACATAATCAAAAACAAGAAGACACATTCATATTGTTTTGATACTTTAGGAAAAAAATCTATAAGTCATTTGTGATGTGTAGGAATAATCTTCACCTCAATCCGATACACGATGTGATTGATATGACTCAAATGGCGTGGTTTCGGTTTAGAAATGATATTTTATTAATGTATTATTTCATATTTATGTTTTATTTATTTATTTATTGTATTACTAACATAAGAATTATTTTATTATATAGGTGGATTATTTTTTCTTGAGTTGGGGTGGTTTGTTCAGAAAGTGATACCATGATCCGGTTTTTTTGAGAGGGGATCTCGTGTTAAAGCTAATGGAACCATTGATGTATTTGAATGTTTGTAATAAATCACACCTTTTAATGTAATTATACAAAACAATGTTTGAAATGACAATATTATAGTGGTTTTTTTCTAGTATTTGTGACATATTTTTTATTTCCATGAAATTAAGAATTTTCCATATACCTATATCTACTACTATATTGTGTTGTTAAAATTACAGCACACTGCAATAGTATGGATTTTTTTAGTGCTATTAATAGTTCTGAAAAAATGAACCTTTATCAATTCTATAAAAGCATTGATAAAAGGGGTTCCCTTTTAACACTGATTACAACACAAATTATTTTTTAGCATTGATAAAGGATTTTTCTAGCACTGACTATAGCCCGATCTATATTATCATTTACACACACACATATACAAATACACACACACATAAATTTATTTACAATAAACTAGTATTCTCCCCCATGAATTTTCATGGGACATGGTAGATTTTAAAAAAATATAACTAAATATTTATTTGAAAAAGACTATCGACAAAAATGTTTTTGGGAAGGAAATAGTACCTGAAATATCTATGGTAATACATGAAATATTTTTGATATCTAATATTCATAGACATCTTAGTTTGGATAGATGGAATAAAGAAATAGAATATATATGGTAAATGTAATAAAAATTTTAAATTCACTATTATGAAAAAATAAAACCCTAAAATAATATATATAAATGAACTATTGGTGATATGTAACAAAGAAGACAGAAAAAAGAGTTTAAAAATTTAACTAAACTAGTTAACAATGGATTATATATGTAAATGATACATATGTGGTGAGTAATATTAGAGGAAGAGTCATTAGATAGAAATAATAAATGAAATTTCAATATAAGAGGTCATAACTAATAATAAGTGAATTAGGTATACAAAAAGGAAGAGAAACCTTAAGATATTGACAATACATAATATATTAGGTTTGAAGAATGAAATTATGTAGAATTTACTTGATATAATTTGAAGTAGCCGATATACCTGAAATAACTATAATTTTAGTTATTGAAACTTGAAGCACACATATATTTATTGTGTATCATTGAACTATAGTAAATAACATTCATGAGTGCATACTTATTTTACACCCCTATTAATCATCTATGAAATATCTATTCTATAAAAGTATCTTGGGAATTGAAATTCATGTATGAAATATCTGTAATAACTTTAAAAGGTGTAAAATGGAAATTTGATATTCAACAAAGTAAATATATAACATATTATGTAATAGAAAAACTAAAAAACATTTGTAAATAAAATATTGAATATTAAAATCAACACCTAATGTATTTAATTATGTTTTAAATAACTATATAGGATACAATACCATACCAATATGAGTATACTACTCTATGAAATAAGTAGTTTGGAAAGAATAAATAAGAAATATACAAATAATATTAGACAAATTTTGATATGGAAATACAAAATCATGTAAGTAAATATAAATTATGCATTTTTTGAATATGTTAAAAAATAAATACTAAATCCATGGGAATGGTTCCTACATCTTATTAAATTACTTTATAAACATAACATATTGAAACTATTTAGATGATACTAAAATAATAAAACTATATATGTGGTTCAAATATATTATTTCATCACTTTATATAATATGTAACACCAATGTTCATCATCATAATGTATCATATATATATATATATAGATGAAGAAAGTGAATAAATGTTCATTAATTTTAGTATTCAAATACTGAGTTTTAAAAGATCCATTCCTTCCATAATAGCTGTGAACAGGCTAAAACATAAATAATACCGAGGAAATAAAAATATGTTATTTCATTACAAAGAAAATAAGAGTGTTCAAATAGTACCGATGAAATAAAAGTAGAAGTATTAAAAGTCTATATAATATCAATTATAATTCAAACTGTTTTAGTGCACTTTAAAGATTATGAAATATATTGTTTTATTTTCATTACACATTACTAGGTATTATTTGAAATCATGTTATTAAAAAATGATTCCTATAAAATAATAATAAAAAAATGAAACTATGAAATCAGTCCCTTCAGTTATATAACCAAAATAAAATATTTGAAACCATATGTAAACATACAACTTCCATATCTTTATTCCATTCAATTATATAATCAAAATGAAATATCTAGAAACCACAACTCATAGTTTTTAGATCAAAACACTCAATATTACCACAAATCACAATAGTGAAATCAATCAAAAGCTATATCAAAAATATAATTAATGGTGATACAATGTTCAAAACTCTAATGAAACAATATAACAATCATATTCTAAGAAATATAAATGATTATATCATTAAAAAATGTTAAAATAAAGTATCCTCCTATCATTTAAATATAGGAAACTATGTAAATATAAAGAGTTAGAAATGATATTTCCCATTACTTATTTATAAAATTAATCAAATATATTAATATGTTTGCAATGTGAAATTTTATTGATATAAGGTAATTAAAAAATAAAAAATTGTATATCATAAAATAATTTTGGAAATTTGAAATATAGAAAAAAGTCTTCAGGACCATGAAGGATCTAATATGAATTTACTATGATGTGGGATGGATAATACCATTTAATCTCAATAAAACCATCCATATATGGGTAAAATATTCATAATTATTAGATTCCTATAGATTAAAGGTAAAAAAATGAAACAAATCTAAGGATTAAAACAAAAAAGTTAGGATGAGAGACAAAAAGATAAAATTAATACTATATCACCTTATGATTCTACATAACTTTAAAAAAATATTTACATTGTAAATGAAGGAAAAAAATATCAACATAACATTATTAAGAAAAAGAGTATAATAATTTGTGATTTTTGATAGGAGGATAAGGCACTTTGAGGGTAGAAGTTATACTAAGATAAAGAAGATGTGAGAATTTAAACACCAAGATGATTTAATTGAATTCATAAATTAAAATATTCTAGTTTGAAGTAATAATAATAACCCTAAGTGCATTAAATATTATAGAGACACCAATAAATGGCCATATTGAATGTTAGTAGTATATAGTTGTATTTTATGGTAGTGGTTGTGGTTGGAAAAGACAATATCATGAATTCCAAAACATATTGGAAATAAACATAGGTAACCTCCAATTTCATATTAAACATTAAGAAGACATGGATAAATGTCCATATTAAAAATTTTAAGGTTAAAAAAGAATCACTTCCTTTGAAAAGGGAGATACATTAAGACAAAAAGTATTGTAATACAAAATGCACTTGAAATGTGATACTAAAAGTTATAAATAAGCTTATAGTATTTCATTTGGTATCAATTGTTTTTTACTTACAAAATAAAAATTTGGTTTCAATATCTTCAATGAATCTACTTCCTTTTAAATTTTATTTGATGATCAATGGTGCTTTTAGTTTGTGATAAATAATACCAGGAAGATTACACTAGTGGAAATAGTGGATTTAACGTCGAAGTAATGACGTCAGTTTTTTCTAAACCGACACCAATATTATGTGGGAGAAATATTTGGTGTCAGTTTTACTAAAAACTGATGCCAATTTTTTTTAAAAGTGGTTTTTGGAATTGGTTTTTAATTGAACCGATGCAAAAAACCATGAAGGATATGATATATGGCATATGTTTTTCAAGAAACTGACGCTGAAAATAAAAAAAAAGTTCTCGCGTCAGTTTTTAGAAAAACAGACTCCATCAATCCAAAACGTGGGATCTTTAAAGGTCAGTTCTTACAAAATATGGCGCGATAGATTAATAAAAATATATTTATGGTGTCGGTTTTTCAAAAAACGGACACCATATATTTGGAAAAAAAAATTTCGGCATCAGTTTTTGGCAAAACCGATGCCGAAAATATTTTATGGAGTCAGTTTTTAGGAAAACCGACACCAAAAATATTTTTTGGACTCTTTTGCATCGATTTTGGTAAATCCCAACACCAAAAGTCTTTTAAAATTAGTAGAGATCGGGAAACCTAATGTTTTTGGATATTCGAAAGTCTAACCACAAAGACTCCTCTCAAATCACGATGACTTAAAAGGAATATTTGTGATCTCGAACAATCATTTTTCTGATTTTATTCTATTTTCACAATCTATGGTCTGATTTATGGATTATCTATCCATTTTTCATCATCTATAGGTTATAGTTTTTTTTTTCAGAAGCTTATTTCCAATGACATTCAACTGCAGTTTGATTTTAGTTTGTCGTTCATCTTTATTTTTCATTTTTACAATCATTTTTTTGTGTAGATATTGCAACATTTAATCTTCCAAAGCATTCTATGGAGCAAAGTTAGAATTTGTATCTATATTCTTCTTAAACTTTTAATTTTGTTAGTTTTTTTGAAAATTTGAAAATAAATTAGTTATCATTTAATTAGGTTTTTAACTTGATTCAATTATTAGTTTATATTTTATTATAAATTTATTAAACATGGTTAACAATTATCCGTGAGATTGATAATTCCATATAAATTTACTTTATTTTTGTTTTATTTAGTTTAGTCTAAATATTTTTTTATTCTCTTTCTCACAACATGCAATAACTCGTGGGACTACTACTACTGCTACATCATCTTTTTAATATTTAAAAATCATAAATTTTTTTATGTCTTGAATGACTCATATGAAAGTTCATGCGACTCATTCATATCATGATATATCAATGCTCTGCAAATTGACTTCTAATATAATGCTTCATATTAACTCTCAAAAACATAATTCATACTTGTCATTAAATTTATATTTCATGTACATCATGCATGTAAAATCAAATGCATGGACTTTTTATTTTTATGCAATATTTCATGTGTATAAATGCAAATCATATTTTTTAATTGTACTTCCTTCATGCGCGTATATAACATACTTTATCTTCACTGTTATTTTGTATATTATAACACTACTGAAATTATTAATAGTTTAATCACTCAATTGGATGAATTCACACTGTTCTGCTTCCTTCAATACACAAGATGCTCACTTACCAGAATACCATCTCTCTACTGTTGTATGATGCATGCAAACACATAACAATTTCTCAACATCACATACACTTTTGGAAGCATACACTCACTATACATGATTCTCTCATGAAAACCCAATCACACATAATGTCTTTTGTGCAATGATCACTCACGTGAAATGTTCACATAATCTTTATGAATTCATATTGTACACATCATGTTTTTCTGTATATTTTACACGTGGTTTCACATGGTTTTACTTGCTTGATCTTATGAATACAATCTTGAATGATTATTCATTTATGTATACATGAAATTATCCACTTTTTGCTTCATACATACCCTTTCATGCATTATTCTATCATGAAAGACACAATGTTACTGTGTGTTCTTCCTTTGTGTGACAGAATCTCAAACTACCTTTTGGACTCACAGTATGTGTACGTAATTAAAACAACATCTCTACACAAGCAAATAGTCACTATTATTTACACAATAATATACTCACTATTAAAAGCATTACACAGATATTTGGTTCTATATTTTTAATGCTCATTGCAATACATATCAAACATTTTCACTCATTTTCAGTTTTTAAAAAATCATCGCATAAACCAGTGAGTATTCATAATAATATTGAATTTTTGAATTGATTTACGTAACTCAGTTCATCGTGAATCTAAACTAGTATGATAAAAAAATATTTTTCTCATGACAGTTTCTACTCCATGCCAAAAAAATTGTACAGAACTCTACCTTTCATGATCCAGATAAGATCATGAAAACTCAGCATTACAAAAAATTCAAACCCCTCAACCTCAATGTACCAATAAATGAACATGCTCTCAGATATACCAATTTAGTTATGTATTTAATTTCATCTATCATAATTTAGGGAGTATTATTATTGATTTCACTTATAATATGAACATTTACTTTAATTATTATTTCATATTGATAATAATAAGTAATTTTTCACCCATTAAATTAATGAAATTTTCAATACTTTTGATACATGAAACATCAAAATAATGAAAAAACTATATAAAATGAACTAATAAATTTTAGAAGATTGATATTATAATTAATTTAACACATGTATGTAATATGAAAATAAAAAGTTTACTATTTTAAATGTGTTTCATATCTAATGTTTTCCACCTGATTATCAATAGTTTTTATTAAATGTGTTTCTATTTAAAATTTATTTGAATATATAAATATGCATATATATTTAAATGTTTATATTTTTTAATAAATTCACCAATTATATTTTGATATCAGGCATTGAATGAATTGTAATTGGATATATTTATGAAGAACCACCAGTGAATTTGAAAAAGGAGTTGATGAATTATTGGAATTTTCTAAACGACATATTCAAAACATTGATTTGATTTTTGTTCATGTGTAAAGTGTTTGAATATGAGAAAGTTAAACTCTAGAGAAATCAAGGATCATGTCATTTGTTATGGTTTTAGCCTTAATTGTACACTTTGGATTTGTCATAGTGAAAGAACTGAACATTAAATATCCAATGTTGATGAAAATATTCAAAATGAGGTAGAGGATCGTATTGAATAATTAATTCATGATTTATGTGTCGAAACCATAAAAATAGCAATTGTTTAATGATTGAATGGAGATTTTGAGAAACCATTTTCCCCATGTTACATTAAATATACAGTGTTATCAGCAGTTTTGATATTAGTTAACTTAAAATAAAAAAAATGAGTGGAGTGATAAAAGTTTCTCTAGCTTACTTCAGCTTTTAAAAGAGTTACTTATAGAAGGCAACAAGATTCTAGATTCCAATTATGAGGCGAAGAAAATATTATGCCCAATGGGATTGGGGTATAAAAAGATACATTCTTTCCCAATGATTGTGTATTGTATAGGAATGAATATGAATATTTATCAAGTTTTCCTATATGCAGGACATCACACAAATTGATCATCCTTATCATATATTGATGTGTATATTTCACCATTGATTGATGATTTGAAACTGTTATGGGAGGAAGGTATTATTGTTTTTGATGCATACAAGAAATAATATTTTCTTTTGCATGCTATGACAATGTTCACTATAAATGACTTTCTTGCATATGGACACTTATCTGGATATAGTGTTAAGGGACATAAAGAATGTCCAATTTGAGAATAATAGGCTTCATATTATCAATTTCAAAATGGAAGAAATATATTGTACATGGGACATCGAATATTTTTTCAAATTGATCATCCTTATCATATATTTAAAAAATAATTTAACGTTTTACAAGAATTTAACCTTCCCCCTCATCTATTATCAGCTGAAGAATATTATGACAGTGTGAAAAATATTGATTTGACATTTCGAAATAAAAGAAGTTCTGGTCTTCAAAGAAATAACTGGAAGAAGCAGTCTATTTTTTTGAACTACCATATTGGAGATTTTTAGAGATAAAACATAACATCAATGTTATGCATGTTGAGAAAAACATATGTGACATTTTGATTGTAACTTTTTTAAACATAAAAGGAAATAAAAAATATGGATTTCATGCTAGATTGGACTTGATATTAATGAGAATATGTGTGGAGTTAGCTCCCACTGTGAAAGAAAATAGAACATATTTAACTTTGGCTTGTTACACATTAAGAAAGATTGAAAAGACAATTTTTTTCAGTGTCTTCATGGTATTAAAGTACCCAGTGGATTTTCCTAAAATGTGATAAATTTGGTGTCATTGAAGTATTTTAATTTAATAGGTATGAAATATCTTTATTTTCATGTATTGATGAAAAATTTCTACCAATAGTAGCGTGTGGTATATTGCTGACAACTATCAGAAAGACTATCATCAGGTTATATAATTTTTTCAAATCCATTTGTAGCAAAGTTATTGATCCAAATTTTTTAGATGTGTTGGATAATGAAGCAAATCTTATTCTTTGTCAACTATAAATGCATTTACCACCTACGTTTTTTGATATAATGGTTCGTCTGCTGATTCATTTGGTGTGTGAGATAAGAATATGTGGGCCTGTTTATTTACAATGGATGTATCCTTTTGAAAGATATATGAAAATTTTGAAGGGATATGTTAAAAATACTTATCAACCAGAGGCCTCTATTGTTCAAAAATATGTATCAAAAGAGGTGATTGAGTTCTATATTGATTATTTGTATGAGGTGGAGCATATTGGTCTCCATATATCTTGTCCTATGATAGTTTATAGTGAAGGTAGAGGGGTTCAAGGCTTAAAGGTAAAGTTCATTCCACGTGATGAAGTGATGCAGACACATTTATATATTTCGAACAACACATATAAGGTTCAATCATATATATCATCACATATTACTGAATTAAAGTTATGATATCTGAAAATAAATGAAAAGTGTTTGATGATTGAGCATAAGAAGACATTTGTATCCTGGTTTAAAGAGAAAGTCACCATAGATATATCTGCATCAGAAACATTGAAGTGGTTAGTGGGTGACCATCTCTTAATGTGATCATATGGTCTGGTTTTGATATTAATGGTTACACATTTTACACAAAAAATATGGATGAAAAGTGCACAGTTCAGAATAGTGGTGTGATGGATTTTGCTGAAGTAGTGAATTTTTCTAGTGCCAATGATAAAAACCCAATTTATGCATCAACTCCATATTTTGGAGTTCTTGAAGACATATGATAAATTTATTATATTAAATTTCAAGTCACCATTTTTAAGTATAATTGGGTTGATGGTAAGAGTGGCGTGAAACATGATGAATACAGGTTCAAAATGGTTGATTTGAAAAGATTTAATTATAATGAGGAACCATTTATCACGGAGACACATGAAAAGAAGTATTTTATGTCATTGATCCATCAAATTATCAGTGTTCCACCATTTTTCAGGGAAAAAGATACCATTTGGGTGATATGGATGATGCTAATGATGTTATTGATTTACATGAGCCTTATTAATCCATTACACAATTTCTGGATGATTACAATGAGTATAAGATAGACATAGTGCATGAAATATGTAA
This sequence comes from Viscum album, assembly GCA_963277665.1. Taxonomy (NCBI): domain Eukaryota; kingdom Viridiplantae; phylum Streptophyta; class Magnoliopsida; order Santalales; family Viscaceae; genus Viscum; species Viscum album. The sequence goes on from OY728164.1 coordinate 331,203,221, forward strand.
TGATCATGATGAAGGAATGTGGGAAAACACTAAATTAGTCTCATAATTTTTTTGGTATATATTTATAATTTGTTTCTTTTTTTGAAACTTATAAATTCATGCCTCTTTTTAATTATTTTTTTCTTTATTGTTTCTAAATATTCAGTTTTCTAATGATATGCAGGTACACAAAATTTCATTACACTTTCTAGTATAAATTTTAGATAAAGATAAAGAGAAGCAGTTACCAAGGTATATCCATTTTTTAATATTTTTAAATATTCAGTAATATAATTATTTAATGAAAGAAAATAATTAATTTATAGTTTTTTTTGCAGGACTACTGATGAGTCCTTAGAAAATGAGACTTCTCCTATTACTACTAAAAAAATCATGGTCTCAAGTTGGTAAATGTGGTATTACATGTCTACCAAAACTATCACTTTCTTGCGATGATGACAGATTACACATCCGTTTTGATGATAATAATAATGCAACTAACCCAAATACAGTTTTGTTTATTAGTTATATAGTGATGTAGAGCCGTTTAAAGATTAGTATTTTATATTATGATTAGAAGTCAGTGGATAGGATGGAGAAACAATAGCTTTGGGAGGCCATGACGGTAAAATATCATAATTTATTTTTTTATCTCATTTTTTAATATTAAATATTTTAAATGGCATATGTAATTTATTAAATTACAGATGACATTCAATTTTGAGGAAGCCAAAGAAATTAAGAAAAGACATATCTATTTAGCGGCGGTTTGATGGAGAGATTTTAAAACAAAACTAAAAAAATTATGTTTTTCAAAGAGAAGGTTTGAAAACCCATGCTTCAAGTATCAATTTATATATGAAGATATATGGAAGCGATTTTTTGACAGTCATCATTAAGAAAAATTTTAGGTATGATATTTATTTTATATTGTAAAATTTATTATATATTTTTCTAATTACTTAGTAGTTTATTTTTATATAATAGGACTCTAGTAGATCTCATCAAGAGATTTAGTTGAGAAATGTATACCCTCATACTTTATCACATGGAGGGTATCTGTATTTAGAGCATAAAATGATTGAAGAAAAATTTGAAGAATTAAGAGGTTGATCTAGTAGTGGTTCATAAGAGGTTCAACATGGTCATCTATCTCTTACCACTCACCATGAAAAATGGAAACAAGAAAGAAGAAGAAAAAATGAATAGTATATTACAGAAGAATCTAAACAATTAGCTGATAAAATTATAAGAAATATCATTTATTTGTTACCAATTTTTATATTTTATAAATTTTAAAAACTAGTGTAACATTTTTATTTTAATTTCAGGATAAAATTTAGGAGCAAGAGACACATAGATATTTTTCCCCTGAGGGTAGGATGGATATCCTAGCCATGACTTTGGGTAAGGAAGAACACCTCAGATGTGTTAGAGGATATTAGGTAGGTGTTAGTATTCAAAAGGTTTTTGATCAAAGTAAGCAATAAAGAGACCCAAAAATAGAATCATTAAAAGTCGAGATGAAAAATATGAAACAGTCTATGTGTGATCAAATTCAAGCAGTAATGCAGAAGGATTTTTTAGAACACTTGGCAAGATAGTCACAGTCTGCGCAACCTTCCCATGTATATTATTTATTTTTCATCAATTTTTCTATTTTATAAATTATAAACACTGATATAACTTTTTCATTTTTAGCCTTTTGAGACTGATCACCTGGACTACCCTTCCCCATCTATCTACCCTCCCCCATATGAGTATCCTTCCCTAGAATATTATTTATTTGTCATCAATTTTTCAATTTTATAAATTATAAACACTAATATAACTTTTTTATTTTTCATCCTTCCGAGCCTTCTCACCCAGACTACCCTACCCCATCTGCCTATCCTACCCTATATGAGAAGCCTTCCCAAGTATATTATTTATTTGTCATAAATTTTTCTATTTTATCAATTATAAACCCTAATATAAATTTTTCATTTTTTAGCCTTTCCAACCTGCTCACCGGGACTACCCTACCCCATCTTCCTACCCTGTCCCATATGAGCAGTCTTCCCAGGTATATTATTTATTTGTAATCAATTTATCTATTTTATAAATTATAAATACTAATATAATATTTTCATTTTTCAGCCTTCGAAGCCTTCTCACATAAACTACCCTAGCCCATCTGCTTACTTTGATCCTCCGCCACCTCGCTTGGACAAAAACATATACGGTGAGTTTTTTACTGGAGATCCTCAAATACATATTGTTGCGTTAGAACTCGTGCATTTTTTGGGTGGATTTGATACATCACCAGCCTATACATATGGGCCAGGTTAGATTATTAGTACTCGATATTATAGATCCTAAGGTTCTACTACCATTTTATACTGAGGAGATCACCGGAGTTGTGGATTGTCTGAGTCATTTTTTACTTTTCACAACTGGTTTTCTTCATTATATTTCATATGAGGTATGTATTTTTTTAAATATTAATTACAAATTATACAAAATTACTTATAATTTTTTCCTACATTTAACTTATATAGGATTATCTGAAATAAAAATAAGCTGCACCAATGAAACAAAATGTTCAGGAACAATCAGTTGTAGATACTTTTGATATTTCTTATGGGATACAAAGATTATATCAATATTCTTCTTCATTGAATTATATCTATGAGTTTTGGATGAAGAAAGATATATGAGGAACAGAATATCCATTGAGATTACTCAAAGAAGATATCATGCATCTATTTAATTTTTAAGAGCTCGTACTGAATGTGGTGTAGTTATTTTCCATGTAAGTAAATTGAAATTAAATTTTTTATTTCTTCAATCAAAGATAGTTTTAAATTGACTAACTATATTTTCTTTTTAAATTAGGAATATACACATGATTATTATATAAAATAAAAGTACATGCATTTATGATTTTATAGATCCAGAATTCATTTCCATGGAAGTGCAACATGTGAAGAATCCTGATAGAGTTGTATATATTTGTGAAAGATTATCACATACGAAGATTGATTGTTGGTTTCTTCCATTTCTTGATAAGTAATAACAGAAACATAATTATGAACTAATGATCATTATAATGTCATTAATTGTGAACTTTTTTTATTTTAGGGGGCATTAGATGTTATGCATATTGTGCACAAGTGAATGCACCTTATATTGGTTTTGCTGTTTATTAGGGAATGTTCTTAAAATATTTTACACCTTATTAGATAGGTAAGTTTTTTTTGTTTTTTATAAGCTCATTATTTTTAATTATCAATGTTTAGAAATTTATTATTAGTTCATATATATGAAAATGAAGTTATGGAAAAAATTTAACAAGGAAGACATGTCGATAAATACACAAAATAAAATCAAATATGTGGAAGTACAGGTAATTAGTTTTTATATTATATTTTATTTAGATTTTTTATAATATATTTATTTTTATTATCATTTTAATGTTTTATAACTATAGTTTCATCGTCAAAAAGGACATGTTGAATGTGGTTATTATATTCTACGATTTCTGTATGAGATAATCACAACTAGGGAAACTAATAAATTTTATAAGGTTAGTTGTGTTAATTTTTTTTATATTTTTTCCATATTATTCTATTTTTTATCTCATATCATTCAATTTTATTGTATACATTCAATGATTCCCAATATTATTCTCAAAATGATATTAACCATATTCAATCTATTTTTGCGAACTACTTGTTATGTTTGATTAGGATTTGAGGTATGTATATTCTTATATTTTTGAAAAATATTACATATGGGTTAAAAAATCTAACTCTTTTGATATAATAGGTGTTTGAACGTACGACTAATCAAATGAATGCTTCAACAATAACCAACAATGAGCATGTTGTAAATTTTAGGTATGCTTATTTTAATTTTAATTTATAATATAAATGTGTAGATAGTTTTTTGATTTATTAAACAAAATCATGTAAGTTATATATTTTTAGTCAATGATAAATACTGTTTGATTATTGTATATTGTGTTTTTATTACAGGGATTTTGATTATTTTGGAAATGTAATATTTTTAATTTTCTATTTTTTTAACTTTCGGTGCCATTTTTTAATGTAACCGATGCCGAACCACCCCTTCCCGACTTTCGGCATCAATTTTTATAAAAACCGATGCCAAAATCTATATTTATGTGCCATTTTATTAAAAAAAGGATGCCAAAAGTTGGGCATAGGGGGTTTCAGTATCAATTTTTAAAAAACTGATGCCGAAACCATCAACCAAGATCATTTTCAGTGTTAGTTTTCTAAAAAATGACGCTGAAAATGATATTTTTTACGTCACCTTTATAAACATAGGTTAAAAAACAACATCAAAAATAAAAAAAACCGATGTTAAATCCTGTTTTTTCACTAGTGTTATCACAGTTAGGGTTGTCTGATAAAACCAAAATCCTAGATAAAAATAGTTTACATGAGTCTGATAGGTGTCATGGGAATCATTCAGACACTGTTTGATTCTTTTATTATTATCCCAACTAGGTTAATTATCCTAAGGGGGGTGGGGGTGGATGGGGTGAATTAGGGTATTATAGATGAAGACAACAACCCCATCCGATATTCTTTCATGATTAAAGAAAACACTTTTATCTCCCTTTCCTATAGAAATGTATGAATAGAAATAAAATCATGCACGAGACATCAAAATTATACTTGGTTAACTCACATTGGGCTAGGTCCAATGAGTATAAAAATGCAATGTGACTATGTACCAAATCCACTAAAGTCCATTTCTATTATAAATTTCCTAGTGGACTCCCTATCCCTCCTGGTTTAGAACTAATCATAATTTGAAAGCTCACTACTCTCTCAACTGAAGTGTTCTAACTTATCCTTCAGAAGATTTTTCTTTTGATCACTTTAATCAATATGTTTTACACATCATTTAGTAAAACATTATGTTCCAATTTCATCTACATAATGAATACCAATTTACCACAAAATTATTGGGAAATCTATTATAATTTTCATAAGTTTCACTTTCATAAAACTAGTTTTACAAATTTCATGAAACTACTAATGAATTCACAAAATTTTTTAATCCTTCATCAAAAATTTCCTTTCAAAAAATTCAAAAATTTCAAAAAACACACATCTTTTAGAAAACTCAAATTTTTTACGAAACTGTCGCTTTCACAAAACTACCTTCCTTCACGAAATTGATATTCTTATGAATCCTTCATGTTTGGAAATGTTTTTTAAAAATTATTCATGAATTCAGAGACTTTGTAATTTTTATTGATTTATCTATTCGAATGAGGGGGGGGGGTATCCACCAGTTTATAGATGTTTCTTACCCTTCATGAAAATTTCAATATCACCACCACCCTTTTGCAAAATTATTCATTCTTTTTCACAAAACTCCCTATCTTCACAAAAATTTAGGGAAATTTTCCATTTGAAAAACTTCTCATAATCATGTAACTTACCATATTTCCTTTATGACTCATCCATATTTCATGAAACTTTAAACCTTAACGAATCACCAAACTTTGACAAAACACCAAAATTTCATGAAACACAAAACTTTCATGAATTATGTACCTTTTCAATATTTTCATGAGGCATCCCTAGAAATGAAACTTTCCTGAAACTTGATCCATTCTCTAAATTTTGGATTGCAAAAATTTGGTAAACATGGTAAATGACACTACCTTATACAAAAAATTTTCTATACCACTTATAGAGCTTTCATACCTCTATATTGGTTCTTTTTCATCATACCTTGTCAAAAATAACCCTAAAACTCCACAACTAACCTTGGCAACCTGCTTTATCAAAATAAAAACAATCAAACCAAAACACTACCAAGTTACTTTGAGATATTTTTGAACAATAATCTCCTCATTTGGGTTTGTTGACAACTATTCACCCTTTAATACCACTTTAAAGCTTCTTCTATCTTATACCAAAATTCACTTCTCGCGATTCCAGATAGAGATCAAAGATTTACTCAACACACACTCTAATCATACATGAGCCATGCTCAACATGAGAAATAAGAGTAGCATGAAACGTTCATCAATGAATCAGTCCATTCCCAAAATATTCAACTGATTTCATTAAGGACCCCACATGTCATGATATATATCATTTGATTGATCATATTTACCATTGTCATATTTAAAACTCCCCCAACTTCACTGATCTCCCTATACTATTATCTACCTTTCTTGATCAATATATCCCCCCATATCAATGAACCCAAATGTCACTTCTTTAGGGCTTCATATAAGGCCCCAGCCTTAAACATTACTTAATCTTGAGATATTTCAAGAATACACCTTGAGAATATTTTCAGGTTTAGAGTTTTAGAGAATTAGATCATAAAACATGCATTACATCCTGCATTTAAACAAAGTGGTTGCAATAAAAGATAGTATTCAGATTCTTTATTGACACTTCCTTGACACTATCATCATATCATGTACCTTTCCCTTGACCAGTGACAAACATTTCAAAAAACTTGCGTGAGCATAAAAATCTCAGTAAGGGATATAAAAATATAGAAAGGAAACATGAGTACATGTATACATAAGAATCAATGAAATCATACTTTACTCATAAAACATAAGCACTTTAACATACCTCATCAAATCATGAATAAATCATAGAAATCATAAGACATAAAGGTAACTTGAGGCATTCATAACATTCTTACGTAGGGAGTAACCCTCTTGGTCACGTTTGGAATACCCATCACAGTATATTCCCTAAATCTCTTCGGAGAAACCTTAACGTTTAATTACTTCGCGTTACCCAACGCATTGGAGAGCTATATCGGGCTCACCCTCCCTTAGTTTTTCAAGGAACCACCCGTCTTCATATTAATGCTCAAGAACCACAACATAATCGTATCACATAAAACATGCATAAAGGAAACATAACATTTCCACCTTTCAATAATAAGATATCAATACAAAACATTGATATAAAAACATTATGACAACCATTTTCAATACCAAAATAAAAGAAAAGTAAAACATGGTACTTATTTTTATTTTAAAAAAGAAGGTACGGCTTGTAGAGGAAGCCGAAACTCAAATAATGGTCACGACGACAGAGAAGTCGTTGTCGCAGCATACGTACGACAAAAACATTCCCTTTTTTCGTTTAGTAAAACGCTTCATATAAAAAATATTCCTTTTGGATAAACGTAAAAGTCAAAGGGGTTTATACACCGTATAAAAGAAGGTTGTGTATAAAACAAAATATGCCTCAATGAATGGAGATTGAGACGAAGTCCCCTACCTTGGGTCCGACTTGACTCGATCGTTCTTTAAAGTCCTGAATAATAAAATTGAGTTAATTTATACTTTCTTAAGAACCTTTTTCAAGTTCATTATTACTTTTATATCACTTATTACTTTTATATCACTTATTACCATGTTATAAACATTATGTAATCATTTAAGTTAATAATGTTTGTTTTGTTGATATTTGGTTCTTAAGTCGAAAGTGGACTTCTTACAATTACATGCTGTTCGTGTGGTCAAAGGTTCATTATATACAGAATGATATTAATGATTTGGATATCATATATATCATATATATCCAGCATATACATGTATTTATAGTATTTCTCAATCATTTAGAGGTAAGAAATGAAATGCATCGTTCATGGAGACGGTAAGCCATACGTACGCATGAACACTACTTTCATTTCTATGTCATTTTAATAGAATTAAAAATAAATGAGAGTTATGTATATTTTAATTCCAGAATTATATTCATCATTTATATGTAACATACATCACATATATCCATTATATATATGTACTTATAATAGTACATTACATTTGGGGATAAGAAATGAAATGCACCGTTCATGGAGACGGTAAGCCGTACGTACGCATGAACGCTACTTTCATTTCTATCTCATACTTTAATGGAAAGAAATAATAATGATATAAAGTTATATTATAATTCCAGTATAACATCATATATAATAAATTTAAATACATCCTTTATACATCCCACATATGGCATTAACGAATCAAATCACTTTGAGGGGGCGGTAGTCCGCACTTCCTAAAATGAAGATATCACGTATACCCATAATGGAAGCCATAAAGGTATGACATAAATGAAAAATACAGAAGATTAAGTAAAACATAAACATATTATATATAATATATAAATATAGTGACATCTTAATGGCCCCCTTTGAGGGTGTTATATGAGTGTTGAACAATCATCGTTTCGTGAGGCAGAAATTCACCATCCACATATTCAATATGTTCTTTAACAATTAGATGTAGGTGTGTGTAAGTGTAGATCGAATGCTTCTTATAACAAAATCCTAGTATATTGAAGATACTTTAGTTGTTACAAAAGAAATTAATAAAAAGAGTTTAGGGGGTTGGAGAAGCAAAATAAAACATAAGAAGACAAGAGAAGACACTACCTTTAAAACTGGGTAACTCCCTTTGGTTTGAGCTCAAAGGCTTCCTTGGGAATACTTCTGACCAAAGTGAGGCTTATAGGAGTAAGAGAGGGATGTGGAGAGACAAAATGAGCAGAGGTTGGCCGAGCCAAAGGCTTTGGAAGTGTGGGTAAGGTGGTGGAGGTGGGGGTCTTTTATAAGAGGAGAGGAGGGGCACTCTTGGAAAGTAAAGAAATGTTACTTTATTTTAAAATGAGTTTCGGATTTAAAAGGTCCCACATTGATATAATTCTAGGATAAGGAGATAAGGGTCCGAAATCCACCCATACAATAGGTTTTTGACAAGTTTATGTTATAGTTTTAACATTATCGTTTCATTTTATTTAAATCCTTTATTAATGAGGCAATCACTGCATCATCATGATGTCATAAATAATTTAATTTATTTAAGGTCTAAAAATTATAAAAAAAATACTATGATGTAGGAAATTTATTTAGATTTCCGATGACTATTTGTAGTAAAAAATCTGACTTGTATAACCCCATGTAAAAATTGTTTTAGTAAAACAACTCATGTTTGTGTCATTTTTACTTTAACATTAAATTAAAAGATACTAATGTCATTTTCCTACCAAAGTGGCTCCATGGGGTCCCCAAGTTGACCCATGGATTGTATTGTTCGGAAATGACACATCCAATAAGGGTATGACATGTGTCTAGGTATTTTAATTTTATTATAATATCATTTTTCCTTAAATCGCACTAATTACCTCTAATCGCGATTAAAAACTTAAAAGTTACTATTCACCAAAAAATTATTTTAATCCCATTGAACCACATTTTACTTCTTAATGACAACCATGTATGTTGTATTTTTGAAATTCAAAACACAAAGGTGGTAAAATTTCATTTAAACGAAAAATCGGTTTTTTAAGTACCACTTAGTGGTTTCACTATTCATCAAAAATTGATGTTTTTCAGAAAAATACCAAAAATTCACCCTAAGATATATTTGATATTCCTAATTCAAAAATGATGTCTATTTTAAAAAATTCAAAACATATAAGTTACATTAATTAATTTAATAATTAATTCCCACTGTCAGAGCAAATAGCGTGTTTTTATGAAATAATAAGTATCAAAAGATTGACACTAGTTTAAGTCCAATTTCAAAGTGAAATTAATTCCAACGACCACTATTGGATTAAATGGTAAAAATATATTCTAATTTAACTATAAAACCAATTCAAAATATAATCTAATCATATAGATAAATTAGATTAAAAAGTGGTTTTGAATTAAAATACAACATTTTTCACTATTCATTAAAAAAATGAACTTTATTGGAAAAATACCAAAAATTTACACAAAGTAAATTTTGATGTCCCAATCATAAAGAATAAGTTTATTTTGACAAACATAGATTATAATATTGTCAAAATATATATTTAAAAATGGTTTTCCATCAAAAGGCAGTAAAACAATCTTTTAAAAATATTAGTGTATTCCATGCTTAAGATTGGATTTATTCTCATTTTAAGCCTCTAAAACACTATCTAATTCATTAATAGACATAGATAAAAATATCTATTATTCATTACTTACTTGGGATGTTACATCCTTCCCCCCTTTAGAAAATTGCGTTCCCGTAATTTATTTACTTATCGAATAAGTGGGGGTACTTATCCCTCATTGCATTTTCAGATTCCCATGTTGCCTCTTCAATCATGTGGTTTTTCCAAAAAACCTTTACTTGATGAATCACCTTATTCCGTAACACTTGCTCTTTGTGGTCAAGAATCTGGACCGGTTGTTCCTCATAAGATAGGTTCTCTTCCAGCTGAACTACCTCTGGACTCAAAACATGAGATGGATCTGGCATATACTTTCTCAACATCAAAACATGAAAAAAATTGTGTACTTGAGATAAACTCGGAGGTAAATCCACTCGGTATGAAACTAATCAAACTCTCTCCATAATTTCATATGGTCCAATGAAACTTGGGCTCATCTTTCCTTTCTTACCAAATCGCATCACACTTTTTCATGGTGATACTTTGAGAAAAACATGATCACCTACCTCAAAAGATAGATCCTTACTCTGGTTATCTGCATAACTCTTCTGCCTGCTCTGAGATGTTCTCATATGTTTCTGAATCAACTGAATTTTTTCTTCCATATCTTCTACCAATTCTGGTCCCATTAGCTTGCTTTCACCCACTTCATCCCAGAAAGTTGGAGTTCGACACCGCTTCCCATATAATGCCTCAAATAGTGCCATCTGTATACTGGAATGAAAACTTTTATCATAAGAAAACTCAACCAAAGAAAGATGTTGGTCCCAACTTCCCTAATAATCCATCGAACAAGCACGTAGCATATCCTCCAAAGTCTGAATTGTTCATTCTGACTGTCCATCTGACTGAGGATGAAAAGCTGTACTAAAATTTAATTCAGTACCCAATGACTTCTGAAGGCCTTTCCAAAAGTTAGAAGTGAACCTGGGATCATAGTCAGATATAATGGAAAGAGTAACTCTATGTAACCTGACTATCTCTTTAAGATACAAACGGGAAAGTTGATCTAGGGAAAAAGTATCTCGTATAGCAAGGAAATGAGTAGATTTAGTCAAGAGATCAACAATAACCTAGATTGCATTATTACCTCGATATGTCTTCGACAATCCCACAACAAAGTCGATGGATATATTTTCCCATTTCCACTCTGTCACTGGTAAAGGCTGAAGCATCCCTTTCGGTAACTTCCGCTCTTCTTTAACCTGCTGACAAGTCAAACACTTTACAGTAAAATCAGCAATATCTCTTTTCATTCCATCCCACCAGTAATACTCCCGCAGATCTCAATACATCTTAGTACTTCCAGGATGAACTGAAAATGGGGAACTATGAGCCTCACATAACAACTCATTCTTCAACTGTGAATCACTAGGCACACATAATCTCTTCCCAAGCCTCAAAAAACAATCATTATCAATGTTGAATTCAGGAAACTTACCCTTATGAACCATCTCTACTTTTTTCTGCAATTCATTGTCTTGCTTCTGTGCTTGCTTAATTCTGTCTGATAGAGAAGATTTCACTGATACCTGAAACAAAACAAAAGGACATCCTGCACCAACAACTTCAATGCCAAAGTTCATTAAATCCTTAACCAAAGGATCATGTTCCAAACACAACATTGTTAATTAAGCATTACTTTTTAGACTCAAATCATCAGCCACTTTATTTGATTTTCCCGGATGGTAATGAATTGTACAGTCATAATCTTTGATTAATTCCAGCCATCTCCTCTATCTCATGTTCAATTATTTCTAAGTGAATATATACTTTAAACTTTTGTGATCAGTATATATTTCACACTTTACTCCATACAAATTATGCCTCCAAATTTTTAAAGTGAAAACAATAGCAGCTAATTCCAAATCATGTGTAGGTTAATTTACCACATGAGTTTTCAATTGACGTGAAGCATATGCAATTACCTGATTATTCTGCATAAGGACACAACCAAGTCCTTTCAATGAATCATCACTGTAGATAACAAACTCACCATTCCTGGAAGGAAGTGACATAACTGGAGCATTCACCAATCTTCTTTTAAACTACTGAAAACAATCATCACATTCTTTTGTCCAGATATACATAACACCCTTCCAAGTTAGCTTAGTCATTGGACAAGATAACCATGAAAAAGTTTCATCAAACCTTCAGTAGTAACCTTCCAAACCAAGAAAACTATGGATCTCAGTTACATTTGTGGTTCTTGGCCATTCTTCAAAAACTTTTGTTTTAGCAGGATCAAAAGTTATGCCATTTTTTGAAACAATGTGACCAAGGAAAGAAATTTGTTGTAACAAAAAATCACACTTTCTGAATTTTCTATACAGTTTCTTTTCTTTTAAGGTTTTCAAAATAACCCTTAAATGAATTTCATGCTCCTATTTAATTTTAGAAAACACCAAAATATCATCAATAAAAACAACCAACATGTTTCACCTGAGTCAACTGAGCCATCACTGCAAGAAACAATTTAGTTCTGATTATGACCATCTCAGGATACTGATTTGAAAGGTCATTTCCCTCTATATGCCTTCCCAGAAAATCTGTTCTATTTACTCTATGAAAAACCATTCTTAACACAGATATATATTAGGTGAAGCAACATGGTAATCTTCAAATGCTATATCATTTCAATCATACCATAAATTAATTTATAATTTAACAATTTTCTAACTCCTAAAGTTGTCTAAACCGACCTCTGATACCAACTATAAGGCCCCATACTTAAACATTACTTAATCTTGAGATATTTCAAGAATACACCTTGAGGATATTTTTAGGTTTAGAGTTTTAGAGAATTAGATCTTAAAACATGCATTACATCCCACATTTAAACAAAGTGGTTACAATAAAAGATAGTATTCCGATTCTTTCTTGACACTTCCTTGACACTATCATCATATCATGTACCTTGCCCTTGACCTGTGAAAAACATTTCAAAAAACTTGGGATGAGCATAAAAAGCTCAGTAAGGGATATAAAAATATGGAATGGAAACATGAGTACATGTATACATAAGAATCAATGAAATCATACTTTACTCATAAAACATAAGCACTTTAACATACCTCATCAAATCATGAATAAATCATAGAAATCATAAGACATAAAGGTAACTTGAGGCATTCAAAACATTCTTACATAAGGAGTAACCCTCTTGGTTACGTTCAGAATACCCATCATAGTATATTCCCTAAATATCTTCGGAGAAACCTTAACGTTTAACTCCTTCGCGTTACCCAATGAATTGGAGAGCTATATCGGGCTCACCCGCCCTTAGTTTATCACGGAACCACCCATCTTCAAAATAATTCCCAAGAACCACAACATAATCGTATCACATAAAACATGCATAAAGGAAACATAACATTTCCACCTTTCAATAACAAGATATCAATACAACACATTGATATAAAAACATTATGAAAACCATTTTCAATACCAAAATAAAAGAAAATTAAAACATGGTATTTATTTTTCTTTTAAAAAAGAAGGTATGACTTGTAGAGGAAGCCGAAACTCAAATAATGGTCACAATGGCGGAGAAGTCGTTGTCGCTGCATACGTACGACAAAAACATTCCCTTTTGTCATTTAGTAAAATGATTCGTATAAAAAAAGATTCCTTTTGGATAAATGTAAAAGTCAAAGGGGTTTATACACCATATAAAATAAGGTTGTGTATAAAACAAAATATGCCTCAATGAATGGAGATTGAGATGAAGCCTTTTACCTCGGGTCCGACTTGACTCGATCGTTCTTTAAAATCCTGAATAATAAAATTGAGTTAATTTATACATGATTAAGAACATTTTTCAAGTTCATTATTACTTTTATATCACTTATTACCATGTTATAAACATTATGTAATCATTTAAGTTAATAATGTTTGTTTTGTCGATATTTGGTTCTTAAGTCGAAAGTGGACTTCTTAAAATTACATGCTGTTCATGTGGTCAAAGGTTCATTATATCCATAATGATATTCATGATTTTGATATCATATATATCATATATATCCATAATATACATGTATTTATAGTATTTAATAATCATTTAGAGGTAATAAATGAAATGCATCGTTCATGGAGAAGGTAAGCCGTACGTACACATGAACGCTACTTTCATTTCTATGTCATATTAATGGAATTAAAACTAAATGAGAGTTATGTATATTTTAATTCCATAATTATATTCATCATTTATATGTAACATACATCACATATATCTATTATATATATGTACTTATAATAGTACATTACATTTGGGGATAAGAAATGAAATGCACCGTTCATGGAGACGGTAAGCCGTACGTACACATGAACGCTACTTTCATTTCTATCTCATACTTTAATGGAAAGATATAATAATTATATAAAGGTATATTATAATTCCAGTATAACATAATATATAATAAATTTAAATCCATCCTTTATATGTCCCACATATGGCATTAACGAATCAAATCACTTTGAGGGGGCGGTAGTCTGCACTTCCTAAAATGAAGATATCGCGTATACCCATAATGGAAGCCATAAAGGTATGACATAAATGAAAAATACATAAGCTTAATTAAAAAATAAACATATTATATATAATATATAAATATAGTGACAACTTAATGGCCACCTTTGAGGGTGTTATATGAGTGTTGAACAATCATCGTTTTGTGAGGCAGAAATTCGCCATCCACAGAAACAGTATGTTCTTTAACCATTAGATGTAGTTGTTTGTAAGTTTAGCTAGAATTATTCTTATAAAAACATCCTAGTATATTGAATATACTGGAGTTGTTACAAAAGAAATGAATAAAAAGAGTTTAGGGGGTTGGAGAAGCAAAATAAAACATAAGAAGACAAGAGAAGACACTACCTTTAAAATCGGGTAACTCCCTTTGGTTTGAGCTCAAAGGCTTCCTTGGGAAGACTTCTGCCCAAAGTGAGGCTTCTAGGAGTAATATAGGGATGTGGAGAGACAAAATGGGTAGAGTTTTTCCGAGACAAAGGCTTTGGAAGTGTGGGTAAGGTGGTAGAGGTGGGGGCCTTTTATAAGAGGAGAGGAGGGGCACTCTTGGAAAGTAAAGAAATGTTACTTTATTTTACAATGAGTTTCAGATTTAAAAGGTCCCACATTGATATAATTCGAGGATAAGGTGATAAGGGTTAGAAATACACCCATACAATAGGTTTTTGACAATTTTAATTTATAGTTTTAACATTATCGTTTCATTTTATTTAAATCCTTTATTAATGAGGTAATCGCTGCATCATCATGATGTCATAAATAATTTAATTTATTTAAGGTATAAAAATTATAAAAAAATACAATGATGTAGGAAATATTTTTATATTTCCAATGAATATTTTTAGTCAAAAAGATGACTTGTATAACCCCATGTAAAAATTGTTTTAGTAAAACAACTCATATTTGTGTCATTTTTACTTTAACATTAAATTAAAAGATATTAATGTCATTTTCCTACCAAAGTGGATCCATGGGGTCCCCAAGTTGACCCATGGATTTTCTTGGTCGTACATGACACATCCAATAAGGGTAGTACATGTGTCTAGGTATTTTCATTTTATTATAATATCCTTTTGCCTTAAATCGCACTAATTACCTCTAATCGCGATTAAAAACTTAAAAGTTACTATTCACCAAAAAATTATTTTAATCCCATTGAACCACATTTTACTTCTTAATGACAACCATTTATGTCAGATTTTTGAAATTAAAAACGCAAAGGTGGTAAAATTTCATTTAAACGAAAAATCGGTTTTTTAAGTACCACTTAGTGGTTTCACTATTCATCAAAAATTGAAGTTTTTCAGAAAAATACCAAAACTTCACCCTAATCTATATTTGATATTCCAAATTCAAAAATGATGTCTATTTTACAAAATTAAAAACATATAAGTTACATTAATTAATTTAATAATTAATTCCCGCTGTCAGATCAAATAGCGTGTTTTTATGAAACAATAAGTATCAAAAGATTGACACTAGTTTAAGTCCAATTTAAATGTGAAATTAATTCCAATGACCAATATTGGATTAAATGGTAAAAATATATTCTAATTTCACTTTAAAACCAATTCAAAATATAATCTAATCATATAAATAAATTAGATTAAAAAGAGGTTTTGAATTAAAATACAACATTTTTCACTATTCATTAAAAAATGAACTTTATCAGAAAAATACCAAAAATTTACACAGAGTAAATTTTGATGTCCCAATCATAAAGAATAAGTTTATTTTGATAAAAAAAGCTTATAAAATTGTCAAAAGATAGATTTAAAAATGGTTTGCCATCAAAAGGTAGTAAACCAATCTTCTAAAAATATTAGTGTATTCAATGCTTAAGATTTGATTTATTCTCATTTTAAGCCTCTAAAACACTATCTAATTCATTAATAGACATAGATAAAAATATGTATTATTCATTACTTACTTGGGATGTTACACTGAAACAGTGCGAGGAACACATATCAACACCTAAGGGAAAAATAAACTATACCTTGGGGAGATGGGGTCATATATCTATATTTATTCAAGTGTGGGTAGTTGACTAAAATCCATGTGATAGTCAATGATGTTTAAACACTTCTTTTGGTGAGGCCTTCGACAGAATATCTACAACATATAGTTATGTTGGCACATACTCCAACATCACAAGACCATGCCCCGCCTTCTATTTAATAAAATGATACTTGATTTCAATGTACTTTATCCATGAGTGATGAACTGCATTTTTTATATGATTTACCACAATTTAATTCTCATAAAGAAATATAATTGAATACTTCACTTCAACTCCCATATCTTCAAGCTACTACTTCATTTATAATAAATTAAAACAAGCTTGAGTAACCACAATATATTTAGCTTCCATAGTGCTCAAAGAAATAAAATCATGTTTTTTATTATATAGGAAATAAAAAATACACCAAGATATAATGAACTACAAAATGTTGATTTTCTATCATCTATAGAACTAGCCTAATATGCATCTTTTTAACCCAATAAATCTTGTTGATATTATTCATTATAGAGAAAATTGAAATCCATCATGCCCTGGATATACCAAAGTATTATTTTTTACTATAATTAATTGGATTTCTTTGGTATTTATTTGATACCGTGATGCTAGACATGTGGAAAAACAATATTAGGTAATTTCACTATTAATTACAATAAACTACCAATGATCAACAAGTATTCTGTGACATTAACCACTTTTTATTCATTATATGATGATAGTTTCATCTGGGTAGCCACAAGAGTCTTCATCTCCTTGGAATTATCCATTAAAAATATTATTATAATATCCGTGGAATATTTTTAATGAGAAATAAATGTTTCATTCCTTCCTTGTGTCACCTATAAACCAAGAAAATGGTTAGTTCACCAATCATTGACATTTCATACTCACTTTTCATGAATTCCGTAAACAGTTTTCACTGGACTTCATATAATCTACCAAATATTATATCACTAAAATACACCAGAACCATCATCCTTTTATTACTTTAATTTTTAACATAGATATTTTAATCAACTCCACCACACTTAAAACCGAGCTTCTTCAACAATTGATCAATTATTGAATATCACTATAACACCTTGAGTTTTTTAGATTTCTTTTCGAATTAATTTAATCATATCAATATTTTTTCATTTAACACAACACTAATTTTATCTTGAATTACGCACAAAACTATTTTTTTTTCACACAACCCCATGTTTAGATTGTGATACATGCAACACCAAGATTAAATGGGAAGTGATATAAAATTAAAATATTATTATTTAATATGATAGTTATCACCTAGACATTGGAATTCAGGGTATGAATAAGATTAAATAAATTAAAAAAATATGGTTTACATATTCATATATAATTTATTATTTTGTGACCAATTAATTATAAATGAAAATAAAAACTATTTGAAAATAAAGGGAATATTTTTCTAGAAAATTATTTTTTATGAAAACAAATGTGTTCTAACCCAATAAAATGATTTTTTAGGAATTATTTTAATGAAATTTATATATTATATATTCAATAAACTTTTTAACATTTATATTATGTGTAATCTAGACAATAGATAATATCAAATCTAATTTTATGCTTAAAAATATATTTTTCTAAAAAGTAGTTTTGTCGCCTTTAGCGCACTTAAATTTAAATAAATTTTACCAATTTAGTAATTTTATTTGAAAAAATAAAATTCATTTTTAAAATCATCATTTCAAATTTATCCTAGGGTAAATTGTTTTGATTTTTTTGAAATGTTTCATTTTTTGATGAATAGTAAAAAATACTTAATTTTAATTGAAAAATGACTTTTCATTTAATTTATTTATAAAGATAAATTATATTTTAAATTTGTTTTAGTGTAAAATTAGATCAACTATATATATATTAATCAAATTTATTCCATTTGAATTAATTTTATATTGAATTTTGATATAAAAACTTTGAACATTTTCTTTTTAATAACTCATTTTCTCATTGTGTCTGCATGATAATTTTAAATTAAAATTTTATACTTATATGAATATAATTTGAAAAAATAGATTACATATTTGTAATGATAAAATTTTATATTATCCAAAAAGTTAAACTTAATTTTTGACCAAAATGAATAGTAAATGCAGTATAAATTAATTATCATAGTTGATGTAAACATGGGTTTACGAGAGGTTAAACTTAAAAAATAAGGGTAAAAATAACCCATAAACTTTTCTAAGAACTATTTTCTAGACATATTTTTAACCTTAAAAGTATAAGGTTCTATAATTTTACTTTTTTACCCTTTTTACATATAAAAAACATGGGAACACTCAATTTTTAACAAAAAAAATACCAAGCGTGTCTTCTCCCCACATATAAAAGGCCACCCCCAGTCCTATATTATTTAAACATTAAAACCATTTTGGTTTGGAAAATACCTACCAAAATCACTTTAAAAATTCAATACACTAATCCTAGAATCATTATTTTGGGAATAAATCAATCCTAGTAAGGCTTTTAGCACAAATCTAAGGAGGATACCTGAAGAAGAGGTAACGTTCATCAACGAGCATTTTTGTTTTATTTTTTCCTACACACCCTTAAATTATTTGTATACAAGGATTATATAATAAAATCAGTATAATACATGTAAATATGTGTTTTTACATCAATTTAATGATATAAAAAAATCTAAACATCCATCAAACGGGTTAAGAAATCATCATTCGTTTGTACGAATGACTACCACCTTGCAAACCGATGTCATTCGTTTTTCAATTACCACTTATAAAGGATGGTTTTAATGATATATTTATTATTTATATATTATATTTATGATATTATTTTGATTATCTAATTTTTATATCACACCTACCTTCATGATTTCTAATTGTTTTTGAGTGCGATAACGTCGCTTGTGTGTGCGGCAGACTACCTCCTCTCGAAGTGATGTGATTCGTTCATACTTTACATGGAATATATCAAGGTTGGGTTTAATAAAAATTTATGATATATATGAAATAAAAATTATTCTATAATTATAATATATGTCATTTATTTTTATTTATTTTAATCAAATAGGAAATGGAAACAACATTCATGCATACGTACAACCAACCGTCTCTATGAACCGTGTATTTTATTTTATACTAATAAATTATATGGATTATTATAAATACATATATACTGAATATATATGATATTTATATCATATATATCATTATATACTTTATGTAATAATGATCAAATTAATAGGACCAAAAATATAACAAGTCAAAATATATACGAAAAATAAAGCGGTTATTACCCAAAACGCAACTTTAACATGGAATTGTTAGTAAACGGATTGTAAAATATCTTAGTAAAGTAATATATGGTATGATATATATTAATATGTTTCATTAATATATTTATAATAAACTTATATTTATTATATAGGAGGTTTGAATGAGTATGAAGGAAGTTAAGACTTAAGGTATGAGATTTTTGTATTACTTTTATATTTTGTGAGACACAATCCATATTCATTACATGTTTATTTTATGTGGTGTATATAATTACCATGAATTTATATTATTATTATTTACATATATATTTGAGTATATATCTTTAATAGGGTTTATGATTCAAAATTTACTCAAATAGTAATTGTTTTTGTCTCAAATTGCCTTATTTGAGACGTACATTATGTTATGAAGCTATATTATTTCACGAGGTATATATACAACCCATTTGACATATAATAAAATTAATTTATTATACTCCTGATATTATAAGTTCAATTTTAAATTATTACTTCATAGTTCTTACGATTCAATGTTATCAAAGTGGTAATTATTTTATGTTACAATCTCATTGTTTATTAGGATTATTTATGATTATATTTATGATGATAAAATATTATGATCCATCTCTCAAGAGACTCATAAATTTTATCATCCTCTGGTAATTGATGATATTTTCAAGTAATATTTCCATTTTCTCACTCTTTTGTACTTAAGATATTTTATAAAATGTTTTTAATAAAACCCAACTTTATTTCCCTCTTCACTCAGAAATCTATTTTCTTCTAAAACCATGTTTTCTAAATATGTTTTAAAAAATATTTTATTATTATCCTATTATTTTTAAAATATAATTTTACCTATGTTTTAATTTTCATAATTTTTTTCAAAGTAATCTTCATGTTATTTTCCAAACAATGCATGTTTAGCTTTTACCGAAAATGTGAAAATAATCTTTGATTTTAACATGTACGACTTGAAAATTATTTCTTATTGTCATGAATTATCAATGATTTAAAGCTTCCCTTCAAAATTTTCAAATTTATTTTCAAAGAAAATTATTTCCTTAATATTTGTAAATTTTTAAATTTTAGATAAATGATTTCAAAGTGAAATGGATTTTGAAAGTGTTTTTTTAAATATTTTTTCAAAGCAGAAAAGATATTTTCCCCGAGAACTGTTTTAAATGATTTTCTAAAACTTCCTTTACAAGTTATCAAGGTTATTTTAAATGAAAATTATTTTCATATTGTTTTATGTTATAAAAATTTAATTTCATAGAAAATATATTTTTCCCAAGAAATGTGTCAAGTAGTATTTCAAAATTATTTTCCATCTAAGATGACATTATTTGAGGATACTTATGATTTAACCAGGATATTATCCAAGGATACCATTCTTATTGTTTCTTAGAATAGTTTATTTTTATGATGATGAGTTTTTTATGAAACCCATTTCTCACCCACGAGTCATACTATGAGGAAATTCTTATGAAACTCTCTTCTTTTCATGGGTTATTATATGATGAAATGATTATGAAACCTATCTATTTTCATAGGTTATGATATGGATAAATTTTTATTATACTCATTTCATTTCATGGGTTATGATATGACGAATTTTTATAACCTTGTGTCACACATATGTATGATTTCATTATGTGACGGGTGGTACCTATATCTCATTCTAATGAATTGGGTAAATATTTATATCTCATGAGATAGATAAGATTAGAATAGGGAGTGAACCCAGTTTTGTAATATTGGACTATAATGGGGAGTGAACTAGGTTCAATAAGATAGGGATAGAATGGAGAAGGAACCCGATTCAGTAAGAAGAGACTGGAATGGGGATTGAACTTAGTTCAGTAAGAAAAGGCAGAAATGGGGAACATACCTGGTTCAGTAATATAGGGTTGGAATGGGGAGTGAACCCAGTTCAATAAGTGAATTTTTCCACTATGATGGTCTTGGGAGTCAACCTTGACTACTATTATGGGTTGGTTAGTGAAACCATACCAATATTATATCCTTATAAATGATCCTTAACTAATATGTAAATATTTTTCTTTGCTTATTTATATGCCTCAAATCTATGTATTATGCCAATTCTATGCTCTCATGGATAATGTTCCTTGATTAAATTATGATTAATTTCTTATGAACCACCAATATTTATTCCATGACTCAATAATATGATCTTTTATATATAGGGTATGTATTTTAAATGTTATTCTCATATTATCATACCCTTATGTTTATTTTATGTTTACATATCTCCATTTTTTACCCTTATTGAGCATCTGATCTCGCCCTTTCTTATGTTATCTTTTCCCAGGTTATAAAGAAATTAATTATGTGTGATATTTCTTAAAAGGGTTCTAGTTATGAAGAACATAGTGAGAGATTACATAAATCACTTATGGACCAGTTTTTATGCTTCCAAGTTTCCAAAGGCACTAAACTATTATGGTCATCAGGTGTGTGTTTATATAATGTAATTAATATTCATAAAAAATGATGTATTATATATGTATGATAATCTTGGGTTTATATGGTTGGTATTAGAGGAAAGTTTTATTTAACATTTATAAATTTGGATGATAAATATTTAGTGAGATCCATATGGATATTTCTAAGGGTATAGGAATTTCTCTAACGATAAGACCAAGGATGAGTCAAAGTACAGAAAAATGTCTTGGAATTTTAGTAAAGGATAGATAAAGTGGTTTCCATGAAATTACATCCATATTTGTATATTAAAAGTGGATGTGGATCTGGTACAGATGTACCTAGTGGTAACAACCCTAAAAACACCATACTAATCCAGACTTGATCGTGAACTAGTGCATGATAATGGGCCTTGCTACATGTCTTGTTTGATACTCCCAGGGGATATGATTTGGAAATTCACAAACTCATTATGAACCATTATGAAGGATTTAAATAGATGATAAATATGAATGAATATGGATAAACATAAGATATCATATAAGGTGTCATGATTTATAAATCCTATAAGTGATTTTTTTAATGATTATGAGTTTTTCCATTATGATTAGTTTTTTCACACTATTTATTTTGGTTTTATTAAATGGATGAAACTATAAGGAATATTGTTAACACTAAATATTATGGAAAATTTGGTGACTATGAGCAACCCAATTGGTTGATGACTGGGGTGAAGGATTTTGTGATTATTCCTAATTATCTATCATGTAACATGATAAACAATGTGCACCTTAACCAACTCTCAAAATAACCAATAAACAGAATGATAGAGTTCACTGAGAGTTAAGGTAGTGGAGTACATGGGGGAAATAAGATGAAGTTTTATATATATTTAGAATATAGGAAGAAGCACTAAAATGGAATGTCTTAGAGGGATGATAATATGTTTTGGGTGTGAAAAAGAAGGATAAAATGGAAGTAACTTCAAAGGAAAAATAAAAGGTTCAGTTAACGTAATTGATGGGAATATTGGTATCCCTAATGTATCATTGACGATTAAATGTTTTAAATGTGGAAATTATGTTCATTATTAAAAAAATGTCCTAGGGGGAAATCTTGTGAAGGAAACCAACAAGGTTGTATGAGTAATGTGTTTTCTACTGATAATGAAGAGACCATGAACAACATATGAAAGTTATGGGTTGTTCTAATAGTATTGTTATAATCACGATTAAATTGATGTTGATTAATGTTAAGACGTGATTCAAATTTCATATTTTAGGAAAGGGGTATTAAGGAATAAGACGATGAATCGTAGTTAATGGTTTGATAAGTAAGTGGTATGATTGAAGTGTTTATGTATTGGAATTCCAGAATTATGTTATATGAATCATGAAGTATGAGTTTTTAATTAATGATTTATAAAAATATATTGAATGGTACTGATGACCTAGAAAAGTGATTTAATGGAAAGGTGATATTTTGATTAAGTGAAGGTAACCCTTAATATATTTCTGATGTTGAGAAAATAGTTTTTATCTTGGATAAAGTGATGATTGTTTTGGATAAAGTAAATTGGATATTATTGATGACTTTAGAACTAATAATTGATTTTTTTGGAAAAGTAGTGTATGCTATCATTGATGGAGTTTAAATTTTTTTTATATTTAAGGAATATATCCAATAATATATATTTTATGTAAGGAATGAATAAGTATGTATATTTTCAATATGTGTTTTATGGTAATTTAGGTTATTACTATGTTTCAAGAGAATATATGATGAAGGTATTCACATGCTTTTTAAGTGACATTCAAGAGCTACTTTATGATATTTGGGTGATTAATGTTAAGTTTATTTTTAGAAATTTGGTAACACTATTTAAAAATTTTGAATTTTGGAAGGGTTATAAGGTTAATATTTTATGGAATGGTTAAATTTTAACATTGTACGTGGTTTTATAGATTAACATATTACTTCACCATATGAATATTTATTCATATTGGATAACCTGTGCTAACCATTTTGTTGTGATAATAACTAAAGATATAAAGAATGACTTATCATTCTATTTATGTATATTATGATCTATTAGTGATTTAGGTATAGTAAATTCACCTTAATTTATTATATTAAGATATGAAATGGAAATTTATTAAGGTACAACCAAAGGTTATTATTGTGCTTATGAAATTTAATGAAATCAGGTAAGTATATCTTTTTGTGAAAAATATTCAAATTTTGGAAAATGATATTGAAAAAAATATTGTCCCATTATCATCATTTTTGATGATATAAATTAACTTTTTTACAACTATTTGTGTTCTGGTTTTGTGGTTGTTAACTTTATCTATATCACCCACTTTCTTATGATCATTGATCTTTATCATATCTATAATTATTTATGCTTTTATTCCATGTCCAAACATCACTTCCCACCTATGTTATCATATGTCCAAACCTAATTATGAATTATTTTGGTAACTATTATGTTTCCAACAATCCTTTTTAAGGAAATTTTTATTATTTATTTGTATGATTTTGGTTTCTATGAATGAATTTTAAAATGTTAAACCTTTTATGACCGTGAAGAATTTTGAGGGAAAAATTCATTTTAAGTGGGGGTAGAATGTTACACCCTGAGATTTTTTAATTTTTCTCTTAATTAATTTAATATTTTTGATATTTTTAATTTCATACAACACTTATTTTATCTTTTGTTACACAAAACAAAATTTTTTTATTGTGTTACACACAATCCTGAGTTTAGATTGCAATACATGCAACACCGAGTTTAAACGAAACATGACATACAACTAAAATATTATTATTTAATATGATAGTTTTTACATAGCCATTGGAATTATGGGTATGGATATTATTAAATAAATTATGAAAATATGGCTTACACATGTATATATAATTAATTATTTTACAACCAATTAATTAGAAATGAAAATAAAAACTATTTGAAAATAAAGGAAATATTTTTCTGAAAAACTATTTTTATGCAAACAATTGTGTTATAACTAAATAAAATAAACAAAACAATTTTTGTGAATAATTTTAATTAAATATATATATTATATATTCAATCTAATATTTAACATTCATCTAATCTGTTTTATATACAAGAGATAAGAATAAATCCAATTTTACTCTTAAAATAACATTTTTTTAAAAAGTAAATTTTTACCTTTAGATCACATATATTAAAATAAAATTTTAACACTTTTTGAAATTTTATTAAAAAAAATAAACTTTATTTTTTAAATAATAATTTCAAAATTATCTTAGGTTTAATTTTGGTATTTTTCTGAAAAGTTTCATTTTTTGATGAATAATAAAAATTCAGAATTTTAATTGAAAACTGCCTTTTCATTTAATTTATTTATGAATTTATATTATATTTTAAATTTATTTTAAATTAATATTAGATAAATTATATATATATTAATCCAATTTAGGTCATTTTAATCAATTTAATATTTAATTATGATATAAAAACACTGTAAAATTTTGAACGTTTTTCTCTTAAAAAACTCACTTTCTCATCATGTCTGCAGGATTAATTTTAAATTAAAATTTCCCACATATATGGATATAATTTTGAAAAATGTATTTAATATTTGTAATAATAATAATTTATATTATCTAATAAGTCCAACCTAATTTTTTACCAAAATGAATAGTGAATACAGTAAAAATTAATTAGCACAGTTAAGGTAAAAATTGGTTTATCAGAGAGTTAAACTAAAATGATAAGGGTAAAAATAACCTATAAACTTGTATGAAAACTATTATCTTGAAATATTTAAACCATAAAAAATATAATTTTAGATAATGGTTCATTTTTTATCCCTGTGACATATGAAAAATTTAGGAGCACTTAATTATTTTTAAAAAATACCAAGTGTGTCCTCTCCCCCACTTATAAAAGGTCACCCTCTCTCCTATATTCTTGACACCGTAAAAACATTTTGGTTCAAAATATAAATACCAAAATAACTTACCAACTTTTCTACCCTCATCATATAATCCTTATTTTTCTAATAAAGATATCCTAGGATGTCTTTTAGTGCAAATCTATGTAGGATACATGAAGAAGAAGTCACGTTCATCAATGAGCATTTTTGTTTAATTTTTTTCCTCAAACCCATTAAATTGTTTTTATACCATGAATATATAATATAATAAATATTATATATAAAAATATATGTTTTATGTTAAACTAATGATCTAAAACCATTTCCCCTCCCATCAAATGGGTTACAAAATCATCATTCATGTGTACGGTGGACTACCTCCCCGTGAACCACTATCATTCATTTTTCCATTACCACCTCTCAAGGATTATTATAATGACATATTTATTGTATATATATGATATTTATGATATTATTATCATTTTTTAATTCTTATATCACACATTAATTCATTATTTCTATTTTTTGGGAATATGATAACGTCGCTCATGTGTACAACAGACTACTATCTCGCAAAGCGATGTGATTCATTCATGCTTTACATGAAATGTATTAAGGATGGATTGGATAAAAATTTGGGATTTATATGACATAAAAATTATTCTATAATGATAATATATATTATTATTTTTCAATACAATAAGAAAATGGAAACAATATTCATGCATACCTACGACCTACCGTCTTCATGAATAACATGTTTCATTTTCGAAACTAAATTTTATGAATTAATATAAATAAATATATAATGAATATATATTATATTTATATAATGGTTATAATTATTGATATTGTGGAATAATTATCAAATTAATATGAAAAAATATAACAAATCAAAACATATACTAAAAACAAAGCATTTATTACCCGAAACGTAACTTTAACATGGAATTGTTAATAAATGGATAATAAAAGGTCATAAGAAAGTCATATTTGGTATGATATATATAAATATGGTTCTATAATAGATGTATAATAAACTTATATTTACTATATAGGAGTTTTTAATGAGTATGATGGAAGTCAAGACTCAAGGTAATGGATTTCCGTCTCACTTTTATTTTCTGTGAGACACAAGCTATATTCACCATATGTTTCTTTTATGTGGTGTATATACTGCCTATTAATATATACTGTTATTATTATAATTAAAATTATTTATGTTTACATATCCATTTTAGGATATCAATTTCATGGGGATTACGATTCAAAAGTTACTCAAGCAGTAAGAGGTTTTTGTCTCAAATTGCCTTCTTTGTGACATACATTATGTTATGCACCTATATTATTTCATGAGGTGTATATAAAAACCCTTTTACTTGTAATATCATGAATTTATTATCCTCATGATATTTTAAGTTCCATTTTATGTTATTCCTTCATGGTTATTATGATTCAATGTTATCAAAGTGGTAATGTTTTATATTACAGTCTCATCGTTTATTTGGATTGTTTATGATTATATGATAAAATATTATGATCCATATATCAAGAAACTAATGTACTTTATTATCCTATGGTTATTAATGATATTTTCAATTAATTATACCATTTAACACTATTTTTTACTTAATATAATTGATGAAATGTTTTTAATAAACTCGACTTTATTTGTCTCTTTAGTCGGAAATATATTTTCTTCCCAAACAAGGGTTTCTAAAAATGATTTCAAAAATAATTTACTATTATCCAATTATTTAAAAAAGAAAATTTTACCCTTGTTTTATTTTTTACAAAAATATTTTGAAAGGAATCTTCATGTCTTTTTCCAAAAAATGACTGTTTGGATTTTATCAAAAATGTGAAAAGAATCATAATTTTTAACATTAACAACATGAACAATATTTAATTCTATCATGACCACTTAATGATTTCAATATTACTTTAAAAGTTTTAAAATTTATTTTCAAAAAAAAAATTATTTCCTTAATATTTTGGAAATTTTTAGATTTTAAATAAATTATTTCATAGGGAAATAAATTTTGAAAGTATTTTCAGTTTTAAAAATCATTTTTCAAAGAAGAAAGGATATTTTTTTAAAGAATTTATTTAAATGGTTTTTTAAAAGATTAATTTATAAGTTTTAATGGTTATTTTAAAATAAATCTATTTTCATAATGTTTTATGTTTTGAAGATTAATTTTTAAATAAAATCTATTTTCCTCAAGAAATGTTGCAAGTAATCTTTCAATTTTTTTCTATATAAGATAAAATTCATTAAGGTTACTTATGATTTAATAGAGATGTGATATAAGGATACCATTCTTAATATTTCTTTTAATGGTTAATGGTTTTGATGAAAAGTTATTTATGAAACCTATTTCTCTTTCATGCGTTAGACCATGAAGAAATTCTTATGAAACCCACTTATTTTCATAGGTTATTCTACGATGAAATGATTATGAAAACCGTCTATTTTCCATAGGTTATAATAAAACAAAATGTTTACAATACCCATTTTATTTCAGGGTTATGATATGATGAATGTTTATGACCTTGTGGAACACATATGTATTATTTCATTATGTGATGGGTGAAACCTATATCTCCATCCAATGAATTGGGTAAAGATTTATATCTCATGATATTTGTAGGACATGAATTTAGAGTAAACCTGGTTCAGAAAGACAATACTAGAATGGGGAGTGAACTTGGTTCAGTAAGACAGGGCTAGAACAGGGAGTGAACCCATTTCCTCAAGACAGTACTAGAATGGGGAGTGAACCCTATTCAGTAAGATAGGGATGAAAAGGAGTGTGAACCCAGTTGAGTAAGATAGGGATGGAACGAGTAGTGAACCTAGTTCAGTTGGGGACTTTTTTCACTATGATTGTATTGGGAGTGAACCTTAACTACTATGATGGTTTGAGGAGTGAAACCATTCCAATATGATAGTCTTTTCAGTGATACTTGACTAATATGGAAATGATTTTCTATACCATATGTATGACAAAAATTTATGTATTATGTTAATGTTATGCTATTTTGTTTAATTTTCCTTGATTACCTTATGATTCATGTCTTATAAACTACCAATATTTATTCCACAACTCAATATTATGATATTTCATATGCATGTTCTAGTTTTATAATATTATTCTCATGCTATCATACCCTTATGTTCATGTAATATTTATGCATCTCCCTTGTTTTCCCTTAATGAGAATATAAATTCACCCTTTATTATGTTTTCTTTCCCCAGGTTATGAAGAAATGTATTATGTGTGATATTTCTAAAAAGGGTTCTAGTTATAAATAATGAAGTGGGAGATGACATAGCTCAATTATGGACAAGTGTTTATATTTCCAAATTTCCAAAGGCACTAAACTATCATGGTACCCAGGCATGTGTTTGTGAAATGTAATGAATATTCATTAAAAATAATGTAATATCTATGTATGATAAGCTTAGGTCGCTATAACCATGCTATCAGCATTTACTTCAACCCATATAGAGTTTTCTTCTACCAGAAAACTTTGTTCTCATCTTCATGAATGAGAAAACCATATGGATTCTCGATATACACTTCTTCTTCCAGAACTCAATTCAGAAACACTGACTTAAAGTTCATCTAGAATACTTTTCACTTTTTTTACAATACTATTTCTAAGAATATGTGAATAGTATGATGTTTTGGAACAAGTGAAAATGTCTCATCAGCACCGATTCCCTCGGTCTGGGAGTACCCATTGCACACTAGTCATTATTTGTTTAGAATTAAAAATAATTATTCATTTAGTTTGTTTTAGAAGACCTATTTAGTACCAATGTCATTCTTATCTATTGGTCTTGAAGAAATATCTCATGTTCTATTCTTATCAATTTTTTCAATCTCTTCATTCATAGTCTAATCCCAGTTCTCATCTTCAACTGGTTCTTCAAAACATTTAGGCTCTACCTGAGATAAGAAGGATTCCTACTATAAATAATTCATTCTCAATGTTTATACTAGATCCACCTGATCACTGCTGATTTTTTCCTATCAATTTTATATTGAATCTTCATCTTCCATGAAGATATAGATTTTAATTCACCCTAATCATCTTCAAAATCTTTTTCTAAATCAGTATTTTCCACTTCTACCCCCTGAGTTGCTTACCTCTTCATCACTATCGTCAGGAAACTATTCACTATGTTTTTAAAGATTCAATTCATTCTCTACCATAGTGAAATCATTTATTTCAACCAATTTTCATAGCCTCTTATTGAAGAATTTATTTTATTTTATTTTTCTTGAGTAGACAAGAAATATCTCCTCATCTCCACGAGACTCAAACTTCCTATTTTTCTTCTTATTGAGAATAAAACACTTAATTATAATGATTTTAAAGTTTTTCAATGTTTTCTTCTTTATATAATAGATATATTATAGAGAATTATCTTCTTTCATACATAAAAATCCCTATTGGATATGTAGGTCGATGTCAAGACTGATTCTTTCTGTAATTTCTCTTGTAGGTCCTTTACAATAATCATTATTATGGTCATGTTGTTTATGATCCAATTTCTTCTCTCAACCAATCCATTTTTGGGAATTTTTCACTGATAAAACTTGATTCCTTTTCATATGTTTCTCAAGATAATCATTCACTTGTCTATTTGTGAATTATGTACCATTATCAGTTTGAAACTTTAGAATATTGTTTCCAAGCATCCTTTCAGCTTCCCTCTGATATTTTTTTATGCAACTGAAAATTTAGGAATTTTGGGAAATGAAAAATATATATTCCATACCATTGAAATAATAAATTAAATGAATATAATACCTCTTTCCATCAATGGATCTTGGTGAGATAGGTCCACACACATCTATAGGTACCAATTCAAACACTCTGGTTGAATTTTTTTCTTTTTACTTGTATGTATTTCGGATAATATTCCCTTGTTGAAAAGAATATCATGTGTGATTATGATCAAATGATAGTTTGGGGAGATCTTGAACTATATTACATTTGACCAGACCTTCCGGGTATGGTTGGAAAATATGACCAGTCTCGTTATGCCACAACATATTTTCTTTCTCTTTTGATAGAAAACACATATCTTCTTCCCCACTCACAATGTAGAGAAACCCCTTCAGGATATTTCCCTATAGAACAACTATACCATATTTTAAATTTACAAAGAAACTACTTAGTAAATATTATTTCATGACCCGAGTCACACAATTGACTAACACTAAGAAAGTTGTGACTTAGACCTTTGACAACTAAGACATCCGCACATCTCACATATTTGCTCCCAAATTTGGATTTTCCTAAGCCAATAATCTTCAAGACTTCATCATTTATAAAATTTAAAACACATTTATTTTTATATTTGATACTTATAAAAATATCCTTATTTCATAACATAAGGGATGTACATCCACTGTAAGAGATATATACCCCGACATGATCTGATGCTTTAATGGAAATCTTTATAACCACTGTATTTTTAGATATTTTCTTCTTGATCCATGTCACAGAATTATTACCTATAATGTACAAATACTCTTGATCTTCCTTAGAGTATGATGGACCAAATTCATCTTGCAGAGCTATAAATCGATTTTTCATTTTCAACTCATTCTATGATTCCTTAATCTACTGCATATGACCACTTTGGGTCTTCTATATCATATTAATCTATATTCTTGATGAGAAATATCTATAAATGTGTTAAAATCATCTATATTATAAATAATGACCATAAAATTCATTCTTGTAATATTGAACTCTATGTGGCCACATTTATTGATCTTGTTCCCTTTGGTACCTTTTGGCTATAGAACATACATTTTGGGAATGTACCATATTCCCATAACAATAACACCTGATACAAGGTTTATTCCTATAATTTATTATAGGACTGTTTGTTCCTTTGGTTCTATGAATATTATAATTTTTATTTGTACCCAAATCAATTTTCAACCTTAGAGTGAGTGTTTGTGGCCTGATATCAATCATCACAACTTTCTATTTATGATCAAGCCTCATACCAACCTTGTTATTTGTATATGACTATTTCTTCTATTCTGCTGAACCTTTATGCTCCACTTCCATATTTTCTATCACCTAAGTGATCTACTTTATTGATTTCATAATAGGAGTCACGAGTCTCTCTTGATATTCTAATTCTATTTCTAGGTTGAAAACTTCCTCTTCACTTTATTCAATATGTTTGATTTGATTTTTTTTATGTTAGTCAAACCATCAATTAATCCTTTCAATCCTTTAAATTTTATCTTGTACTCAACATCATTTTTTGAGTTCTTTGGAATTAAAGAATTAAAAATTTCAATTTCTTCCTCCAACTCAGATGCCTCTCCTTTTTACTACTAAAAATAAAGTTTGGAATCATGATCCACTCTATTTTATTTATTTGTTTTGGATATTCAAACATCTATCTCCTCAATAGTATCTTTTAATTCAGAATTGATATCAACTCTTTATTTGATTTATTCTTCATCATTTTCACTTTCTTCCCTTATTTGGGAGAAACCTATAACTACCACCATATAATTTTCTTCACAATCCTTATATTTCTTGTTCTCATCAATTTAATATTATTATAATCTATCAATTTCTTATGAATGAATATTATTATTTTTTGAAGAAATTTTTCTTAAATTTTTCTTACCTTTTCTATAGGCTAATGACTTATTTAAGGGAATTTTGACTTTATCCTCACCATCATCTTAAAACTTATTAGGGAACCTTGCTACAATATTTCTAACCCTTCCATATTGAAAGCATGAAAGTGGTAGTTTCCCTTTGAAATTTTCTTTTACTCTTTCTATATTTGAGGAAAGTAATTACATGAACTCATCTATCTCATCTACTTCTTATCCATCATCAATAGTGAGATTCTTCATAGCCTTGAATGCCACCTATTTGGACTTAACTTTTTCCCACAATCTCAATATCTTCATTTATCATCTCGTATATGATATGAGTACTGCACAAAATATCTAATGTCATTTCCTTTGGATCCTTATCTTCGAGTATAGATACTTTCAGATAGATCTGAGGTGAAAGTATTCTCAATATTTACTTAATTATCTTTACATATTCAAGAGTTTCTCTGAGATTACAGATGTATTCTATAAGAAAATTCACGCGGTCAAAAAATGAATCTACAGACTCATTGGGGGTGTATTATAAAATCCTCATATTTTTCCATAAAAACTATAATGTAGCTTCTCTGACCTTTGAATAACCCTCATATATATTAAGAAATTTTTTCCACATGGCATGTGATGACTTACATGACATCACATTTTTGTAGATCACATTGGAAAAAGCTCCCCCTAATGCATTGATTCCTTTGGTGTCAGCATAAAATTAACTTTTATATGATTCTAATGAAGCTTTACCACTCACACCAGTAGATATAACATGAATCATAGTTATAAATACATCTATTCCTAATGATCGAAAGTAGTGCTGTATCTGATACTTCCACAACTGAAAATTATTTCCATCGAAGATTAGAATAACTTTATTATTAACAACCTCCATTACTTATATTAAAAGAGAAACTCTAAATTTAAAATTTTCCTTATGATAATTTTTTTTATCCCAATTAGTTTATATGGAATCCTTCATTTTTATTACAATAATTTTCATTACATTGTATAAACATAGGATCTTTTAAGGTTTAGTTTCTTGTGAATAAGGTACATAGAAAACCTAAAAGATTATTCTATTATAATTGAAACGAAATATTAAAATTTCATAATAATTAAATTTATTACATCTTATGAAATAGGTACATAAATAAAATGAAATGATGTATATAAGGCCTAGTAAGGGAAAAAAGTGAAACAATTTACATGTGTTCTTGAGAAATATTGATAAGAACTTGAAGAATATCATTATGGAATGAAAAAAAGAAAACGAGGCATATAATAAATAAAATAACATTAATAATAACTTTTAAATATGGATAGAAAATTTCATTTATACATTCATAAGCTTATCACCAAGGGTTTTCACCAAGGTGTCATAATAATTACCAAGGTTATTCACCAAGGTATCGTAAATCATGTCATCTCAAGAGATTAATTTCATTACCCAATGAATTAGAGTGATATTAGGGTGAACACTTAATATGTATTAATTAATGTGATACAAATATATCATAATAAAAAATCTCATAAATAACCTATGTAGAATAAAAGAAATGAATTTTAGATCAAAATCATGGTGTTTTAGAAAGTGCTTAAAAACAAGATCCTTTTGTTATTTTAAACCCAAAGAAAAAGAAGGGGGGTTTCATGTATGTTAATCACAGAAGTAAATAGGAAATTTTAAAATCTATTTGAATACAACTATAGAATAGAGAGCTTTGGGTATTCATAAAATAAAATAAAATAATTTCTTATGAAAAATAGAGAAATTTTGAGAAGTAAAATCGGCAGCATAATGCGTATGAAACATGGTTTTAGAAAAAAATTAAAAAGAGGTAGGGAAATGGTATCACATTAATAAAATAATATTAATATATTAAATGTATATAATAAATTGAAGATAATAACATGGTATGGAAATATGAAAGACATACCACATAAAAAGAGAACTTGAAAGGAAAAGAGAAGTTGGGATTTCCCTCACCTGGAAGAGTGAATTATAAAACTTGGGTATCGAGACCTTGGTGGTTTTAGGATACCTTGGTAGGACTACTTGGAATGTAATACTATCATATATTCATGGATAATAAATTTTTAATGAAATTAAATAAAAAATTGGTGGGTATTTATAGCAAAAGTGAGGGAGTTGTTTATTAATTTCCTTAGACACCTCGATAGTGGTATTTTTAAATCCATGTGTTTTCCCAAGGTATTTCCCATGGTATTAGCCAATTGGGACACCTAATAATATATTTTAATCTACAAGAGTCAAAAATAATTTTATATTACTCATTACATCATTTTTACATAGTTATGATGTCATTAAACTTACCGAAAAACTCAAACAATATTTTCACAATTCATGAAAAACTAATGACTTATAAAATTCTCATAAATTTACCCTAACCTAATATAGGTGTTCTCATTTCAAAAATGAAATTTATTTTATCATAAAAAATATGTAAATATAAGAAATTTAACTTTTGACTATAAAAATACTTATTTATTAAAAATCATAGCGAACAAAAAATGTATAGTAAAATTTACGACACTTGAAAAAAATAAAATTATTTTATCATTTATAAATAATAAAGAGAGTTTTTATAATTCCATTTCAAGAGAGAAGCCTAGTGATGATACCTCCTTCCCAAGATCTAAAAAATGGGCTTCGTACAAGATGAATCTATTGGATGAGGCCATTAGTTGTTCTTTTTTCATTAATTTTTCTTTTTCATTTCTACATATAAACAATAATTATAACGTTAAAATCATTAATGAGAGTATAGTTTCCAATGGTCATATTGAACAATGGTCATAATTTACCGACGGTCATATAATAGTTGAAACCCAATGGTCACATTTCAAATTATACTCACTTAATTATTTATGAGATATAGTTTTGTTGTGTAATATAATATAACACACATTTTTAGGAAACAATTATTATTAAATTTTTTTTGGTCATTACATTATTCCCACCTTAAGAGATTTTGTCACCAAAACATCAAATTATTCCCTTAGTTGAGAAAAGGTGTGGTTACTTCTCCCTCATTATTTCCAATGGTTCCCAATGGATTCTTCATATTTCTGGTTCCTCTAAAACACTTTAACGAGGTGGGTAGTCTTGTTGCGTAAACCTTGTATCTACGGTCCAAGATCTCCACCAGCTACTCCTCATAAGATAGGTCTGGTTCCAGTTATACCACCTTTGGATTTATTACATGTGAAGGTTTAGGTATGTACTTTCTCAAGAGAGATATGTAGAATACATCATGAACTTGATTTTTATTTAAAGGTAGTGCAAGCCGATAGGCCACTTGTAACACCCCAAGATTTCATAATAAGTTATTTTCTTTAAAGTAATTCAATAGCTTGTACTACACGCAACATCAAGTTCAAGCGCACCACGACTTACCAAACTAGCCGTTCAAAAAATAGTTATGAATAGTATTAACTGGATTTTGAATTTTATAAACTCCATATTATTTTAACATCCATATTATGTGTTTTTTAGACATAATCTAAGAACAAATTCAATTTTTTAGACTAAAGAAGTATTTTTTTTTAAAATGAAATTTTACCACCTTTTAATAGAAAACCCTTTTAAAATACAATATTTGAAACTTTTATATATTAAATTTGACAAAATAAACTTCTTATTTAGAAGTGGGACATAAAAATTTATTTTGGATAATTTTTCAATGCTTTTATGATAAGTTTCATATTTTGATAAATAGTGAAAAATACTAAATTTTAATTGAAAAGAAATTTTTTAATCAAAATTATTTAGAGTGTTAAATTATACATTTGAATGGTTATGAAGTATAATTAGATTATATTTTTATTATTTAATCAAATTATGGTTATTGGATGTAATTATACATTTAAATTGTATATAAACACGTATCAATCTTTTGATAGTTTTTACTCCCCAAAAACCTGCATTCTGGTTTTGACAACGAGAATATTTTTTTAAATTAATTAATACAACTTATATGTTATGAATTTGGTAAAATAGAATTCATTTTTGAATTTTTATTATCAAAATTATATTTGGGATAATTTTTGGTATTTTTTGGAAAACCTTCAATTTTAGATGAATAGTGAAAAACACTATGTTATTGTTTAAAACCTACTTTTTATTTAACAAATTATTTATTTTATTTAAATTTATTTTAAGTAAAAATAGATACATAATACCAATATAAGTTCAATTTAATTCATTAGAGTCCTTTTATATTAAAAATTAGATGTATAAAATTTTATTGAACTTTTTAACGTCTTTTACCTACATTCTAGGCACATTTTAAAATTTTAATAAAATGTAATTTTACCGCTTCTATGAATTTAATTTAAAAAATACGAGAGACATAATTGGCATCAGAAATTAAAATGTGATTCAATAGGATGAAAATAATTTTTAGTGAATAATAACATTCCAATTTTATTTACCACGGTTAAAAGTAAATAGGGTAATTAAAGGAAAAAATGATATTATAATTAACCTAAAACATGTACTAATTCTATTGGATAAGTGTATTTAGACCAAAATAAAACTTAGGAATAAAATATGATCCTTTTTATCCACTTGGATTAGATTAGGACATTTATTATTATTTTATTTAAAGAAGAGTTAAAAGTGTTAAATTCAAAGTTTAATAACTAAAAGTTTTTTAATATATGGTTATGCATAAAATAAAATCAACTATAAATATTACTTAGAAAGAAAAAATATTTCCTAAATAATGGTATTTTATTTATAAATTTTAGACATTAAATAATTAAATTTATTTATGACACAATGATAATGCAGTAATTACCTTATTATTGAAAGATTAAAATAATTAATACTATAAATATTAATATAATTTCAAAATGAGATTTTTGATGTATTAAACGAATTTTATAGGTTAATATGACATGTTAGGGTTGATTAATTAATATTTTTTTCTAAGTGATAAAGTTGTTATGACTTTCAAAAAAACCAAATACTAAATCGTGTCAAAATTGATATAAAAGAGTTTTTAAAACAAATACTATATTATTGATTGATATAATATTATTAAAAATATAAGGTTCAGCCAAAGTACTTATATAAGGTTAAATATATCAATAATGAAACACTTGGTGTTCTATTAGATTTTTATAGTAAGTTTATTAACCATTTATTATAATAATACAAGAATACATGGTAAAAGTTACACTATTTAACTAAGAGTTAAATCTAAAATATAAGATTAATATGGTGACCTAAAACTATATAAAACCTTTTGGTTGATATGGTTTTGAGCCATACCCACCTTATCCTTGAAATAAATTCTTTTGGATCTATTATATACCGAATATTATTGTATAATAAAATAATATTTCAAGCTTTTCCTAAAGCGACCCTCACGTCTCTTATAAAAGGGTACTTCCCCTTCTATTAATTTCACACCACCAAAGCCATTTGGATCAGACCAAATATTCTAAAATATCCTTCCAACTACCATAAATTCAACCTAGAGGCCTTAGTTTTATCATAAAGCCAACATAAGGAGCCCTTTTGATCAAATCAAAAGGAAGCACCCGAAGAAGCGGTAATAATTTCATCCCCTCTTTCAAAGTTCTTTTTTTCTTCCACTTCCTCTTTTATTATTGTTTGAATACCAAAATAATAAATACAATAACTTATAAAAACTGTGATGTTATTATAAATATGGTTAAACCATATTCATTATTCTATCCATCCTATGAATGACATAGCCACCATACGTGTGTACGTACATCTTACTGTCTCCATGTCGTGGTGTAGTTTGTTATTCAAAGATTCATTATTTGGGTGGGTGTAATAACGAGTATAACTGATGTAAATAATAAATATAAAATTTTCATTATTCTATATATATAATATACCATCCAATTACATACTATTTCACCACTAATAGAATGATATTGTTGCTCATGCGTACGTACAACTTACCGTATCCACAACGCGATGAGATTTTGTTCCCCATCGTAACCATTCAAGAATAATTTTAATTTTATGATTAAAAATAATGTTTAAGTACTTAATATAATTATGGATATGAATCAATTAAATCCTATCCATAACAAACATGACTTACGTAACAAAACATATAAAGGAAAATGAATCAGTTAACACCCAAAACAATGATACTACTGAAATATCATTAACAGAGAAATATTAGAAGATCATATATGATATAATATTTATGTATGTGGTTATTTTATAATTTAATAACAATGATTTCACCATTATACAGAAGGTTAACCTACCCTGTACTAAGGAAAAGTACAAGTTAAGGAGTTTTCATCTCACTTCTCATTCCCGTGAGATTCATGCTATATTGCCACTATTTCCTGTTGTGTAGTGGATGCACTTCCCATGATTGTATTATTTTTGTAATATAATTTAATTTATGGGTATTTAAATCTTCATTTTATGATACTTATTTCATGGGATTTATGTTTCATAAGTTACCAAATCGGGAATGGAATTTTTTATTTCGATTTCCACTCATTGGGTTTTATGAAAACTTCATTAATTATTTTACTCCAAGATTATGTGTGAAATCACTATTTATTTATTTATGTCGTAATTTTTACTTCCCTTTATGTGGATATACTTTTTATACACATAATAACTCAATTGATAACTTCTCAAGTCATTGATATGAATTTGATAAGAGTAATCTTAACTCAATTTCCATTTATTGAGTTAAACATCCAAGCCATTGGTGTTATTTTCTTACAAGAATATGTGTGATTGTCCTATGATTTATTTACACTAAATATACAATAATATTGAGTGTATTTATATTTTTTACAAATAATTAAGTCATTAATTTATCCTTAACCTAAATATACGGTCTTTA
The DNA here is from genome assembly GCA_963277665.1 of Viscum album. NCBI lineage: Eukaryota > Viridiplantae > Streptophyta > Magnoliopsida > Santalales > Viscaceae > Viscum > Viscum album. Next base: position 331,242,931 of record OY728164.1, read on the forward strand.
TAAGGGATTTCATCTCAATTTACATTCCATTGACACTTATTTGTTGTTATGCACCAATTCACTTTTATATGGTGTACATACTGTACTTTGACATAGTATATCATGAATCCCTTTATTCTCATGATATTATATTGTTTTTATTACCTCAATTATTTGTATTCAAGCATCTCTCATTTGGTTTGGAACTCTAACTAAAATATCATTTTAAATTTTTTAAAGAGTTATTTTTCTAAATCTTTCTCATTAATGTCCATGTTTTAAAAATGGTGTTAATGATTTATTTATATGGAGATGAATGTTTTAAAAATAAAATTCATTTAAAAATTTTCAAATTTGTATGGGAAACTTTGATTCAAAAATCTATTTTTAAAAGCTTCTTGATAAATAGTGATACTTTTAAATGTTTTCATGAAAAATGGGATATTTCTCTCAAATAGTTTTACTGATTATTTTCATCTACGTAAATATACTTAATTATTCTTGATTGAGTTTGATTTATCATAATACAATCTTCCATATTTTATTGAATGGGTTATGTTTAATTGTGGATGTGCTATTTTTATACCATTCATGGTTTGTAGTTAAAATATGGACATTTTTGTAAGCTAGTTTTAATACGAATGTTTAGATTATGTTTCACCCTTTTCATATAAGAAATGAATTGGACTTAGTAAGTGATGGGTGGAGCCAACTATAACTCCTCGATTCATCGGTAGGTCTCATGAGAAAAACTTGTGTTTTGGAATAAGGACTTGACAAAATCTTTATTTGTATTCTTGACACGAGGCCTTAAATATGTGGTTATGATGTCTGACATTATGCATTCCATCATTATGAAATTTTCAATTGATATTACATGTGATTATTCAACTATTAGAATATCCATGTGAATAAGTAAATGGCATTATTTGATTTATCATTTCCATATTATGCTAAAGTTTAAGTTTAAAAGGTTTGTGTTTTAGTCTTATACATTGACTTAAATTTTTATATTTATTTTTGATAGTTTCTACTTTATTATTATCCTTAATGAGCATCTGAGCTCACCCCTTTCTATATTTTATTTTTCCTAGGGTGCGAAGAAGTATATTATGATTAACCTGCAAGAATAGGCTAAGGGATATGAGTTTGTTCAAAGAGGAAACAATGTTTTTGTTTTTTTTTCATTTCATGATGTAATGTAAAACTTATGTATGTATCTAGAACTTATAAGGATACTAAACTATTGAGTCTTTTGAGACTTGATCTCTTGTAATCATGCCAATTTTATGTAATAATTCACCAACTCTGGGTAACTAGGGTTGGGGCGTTATAGTTGGTATCAGAGAAAGTTTAGTACAAACCATGGAAACTAGATTTTGAAAAACTCTGATTATAAAACACTACCCTAAGATAGAGTTTGAGGATTTGTAGAGAAGAACATTCAAAATTTTTGGTAATGTAAATATTATGTGGGTTTTCCAAGAAATACATCTCTTTCTAGATACGAGCTAGTAGAGGATGCTATGGCACAGATGTACCTAGGGGTAAAAACCAAAACACTACTTTGATCTAGACTATAATGGGAACTGGTGTATGAAAATGGGCTTTGCTACAATCATGGTTACGGCACTTTAGAGGGATATTATTAGAATTATTCATATTTTCTTTAAAAACTGATTTGAAGGAATTAATATAAGATGAGAATAAATAATATTGGTTAATTCGAAGGTCTTTTGGATTTGAAATAAGTTTTCATGATATTCTATAAATGATTTTATGACTATTGTTACTCACACAATGCTTTCTCGTTTTAGTCAATGGCTAGATTACAAGGAAGTCATAGTAACAATGAACATGATGTACAAGGTGGGCATAATGGTGGAGATGAGAAACTAAATGGAATTTTGATAGGCTTAAAATATATCTTGTTCATGCTGAAGGAGGTTTCCAAAAATATGATCAAAAATATATACATTAACCAAATACCAAACTCAAAAAAGAAGAGTAAGGTGGAGAATGATAAGAGCTCCAGTAGTGGAGACTGTGGAGAAAAGAAAAATCAATTTCCATCATGTCAGAAATGTTGAAGGAGAAACCCAAGAAAGTGTCTCAATGGAACAAAGAAATGATTTATGTGTGGGAAATAATGACATAAAGTAAATAATTTCTGAAGGAAAATGAAGAGTACTATAGGGGAAAAATAAAGATGATCCGAAGAATCTATTTATAGTTATTTTCCATAAATGTAAGGGATATGGGCATTACTCGAGTCAATGACCTATTCTATAAGATAACCACTCGGTCAAGGAAGAATATATGTGGAAATAAATGGATGGAGAAATTTTTAAAAGTATTAATGCTCTTTTTTGATGGGATTACTTTGGAATACTTTTCTCTTGTTTGTGTAGCCCCGCAGTTTGTTATGTTATAATGCTATTTGAGGAAAAATTATCCTTTCTTTTATGGATATAGTTATAAAGAACCATTTGGGTTTATATGATCCTTGAATTTGAGGCAATTATAGGTAATTAATTTTTTGGATTAATATGTGAGGTATGAAATAACATTTGTGGTTAAATAATGTTATGGTCATTTTGAGGAATTTATCTCATTTTGGGAATGTTATAAAATATAGTTTTTGAAAAAGGACAACATACAGACCATGTGAGAACCCGTTGCATTGGACGAAGCTGTGAGATTCAAACCCAAAACCATAGTGTGATTGGGATTTATCACCTACCACTGGACTATGCGAAGTCTCTGGTTAGTGTGACTAATTATTTTTAGTTAAATTATTTTATTTATCAACAATAAGTTGATTTTGGATATTATGTTTTATCAAATGAATATCCTTAGTATAGGAAAGTGATTTGGTGATTGAGTGATAAATTTTATTTTGGAAGATGTTTTCTCTATTGGGAACACTATATGCGTAAGGAAAATAGAATACTATGGGATTTCATTTGAGGAGTAATGGTGTATTTTTTTATTTTGGAAGAATGTATGTTTTTTATCGAGATTCAGGTTATTAATGGAAATGATTTACCGATCATAGAGAATATGTGATTTGGTTAATTACACTTATGTATGATACTTTAAGATTAGTTGATGTTTTTTGGAGATAAATGTTAATATTTACTATAAAAGACCATGTGATTAAATTATTCTGAGTTTTGGTTTTCAATCTTAGTTTTTATTATATTAAAATATTTTAAGGACAATTATTTATTGAATGGTCTTTATTGAACTTTGGGTATTGTTTGTTTAATTTTGGAAATTAAGATTAGTATTTATTTCTATAAAGGATTATCCATTTTTGGGATCACATGATCTTGTACTAACCATTTGTTTTTGGTTAATATCTAAGGACAAGGGAAAAATATAGTTCATCCTTTTTGGATTATGTGATTCTCTAGAAGTTTATTCTAGCGCTTTGGGTGTGACCAAGTCATATTGAATACTCATCGTTTGGAGAAAATATGAGTTAGTGGTATAAATTTATTAAGGATGAAACTCTAATTAAAAAGTAAGTATATATCTTTATATTCTTAGTAAATCTCATAAATAAATTCCTCAACTTTATGAAATGGAACTTAAAACAAAAAATGTTCTCTGCTTACTTTTCCTACTGGGAAACTAATGATCGCTTAACCCATCATAAGTTTGTGGTTTTCTTATTGTTAAATTTCTCCTGATCATGTTTTCTATCACTCTCGATCAGAATTTGACACATAGTTTATCTTCCATATCCATGTTTTCCTACATGGAATCTTAGTATGGGTTATCTCGGGTGACCTTTGTACTTCTCTTTCTTTATTTTGAAGTGATACTTTTATTGAATATTTTTCCGATGTGGGACATTCAAGGAAGTTACCAAGCCTAATTTTAAAATTGCCAGGATGCAATTTCCAAAAGGTCATAATATTGTAACACCCCAAGATTTCATAGTATTTTATTTTCTTTAAAGTAATTCAATAGCTTTCACTACACGCAACCCTGAGTTCGAGCACACCACAACTTACCAAACAAGCCATTCAAAAAACGATTATGAATAGTATTAACTAAATTTTGAATTTTATATACTCCATATAATTTTAACATCCATATTATGTGTTTGTTAGACATAATATAAGAACAAATTCAATTTTTCAGATAAAAGAAATATTTTTCTAAAAATGAAAATTTACCACCTTTTAATGGAGAACCCTTTTTAAATTAAATATTTGACACTTTTATATATTAAATTTTACAAAATAAACTTCTTATTTATAATAAAAACATAAAAATTTAGTCTGGATACATTTTCGGTGCTTTTTTGATAAGTTTCACATTTTGATGAATAATGAAAAATACTAAATTTTAATTGAAAACAACTTTTTTAATCAAAATTATTTTGAGTGTTAAATTATACATTTTAATGGTTTTAATTGTAATTAGATTATATTTTTATCATTTAATACAATTTTGATCATTGGAAGTAATTTTACATTTAAATTGGATATAAACACATATCAATCTTTTGATAGTTTTTACTCCTCAAAAACCTAATTTCTGGTTTTGAGAACGGGAATATTTTTTAAATTAATTAATAAACCCTAAATGTTTTTAATTTTTTAAAATATACATCATTTTTGAATTTGGAATATCAAAATTATCTTTGGTATATTTTTTGGTATTTTTTTGAAAACCTTCAATTTTTAATGAATAGTGAAAAACACTGTATTATTGTTTAAAACCTATTTTTTATTTGAATAATTATTTATTTTATTTAAATATATTCTAAGTAAAAATAGATACATAATAACAATACAAGTTCAATTTAATTCATTATAGTCATTTTATAATAAAATTAGATGTATAAGATTTTATTGAACTTTTTAACGCCTTTTACCCACCTTCTAGGCACATTTGTAAAATTGCATAAAAAATATTTTACCGCTTCTGTGAATTTAATTTCAAAAACCCAATAGACATGGTTGAAATTATTAAGTAAAATTTGTTTCAATAGGATGAAAATAATTTTTTTGAACAATAAATTTTCAATTTTATTTACCACGGTTAAAAGTAAATAGGGTAATTAAAGGTAAAAATGATATTATAATTACCCTAACACATCTCCTAATTCTATTGGATAAGTGTATTTATACCAAAACCATACTTAGGAATAAAATATGACCCTTTTGATCCAATTGGATCAGATTAGGGCATTTGTTATTATTTTATTTAAAGAAGAGTTAAAAGTGTTAAATTCAAAGTTGAATAACTAAAACATTTTTAATATATGGTTATACATAAAATAAATTATACTATAAATATTAATTAGAAAGATAAAAATATTTCCTACATAATGGTATTTTATTTATAATTTTTAGACATTAAATACTTAAATTTATTTACGACACAATGATAATGTAGTAATGACCTTATTATTGAAAGATTAAAATAATTGATATTATAAATATTAATATGATTGTAAATTGATAATTTTGATGTATTAAAAGAATTTTCTAGGTTAATATGACATTTTAGGGTTGATTAAATAATTTTTTTTTCAAATTGATAAAGTTTTTATAACTTTCAAAAAAACCAAATACTAAATAGTGTCAAAATTTACATAAATGAGTTTTTACAACAAATACTATATTATTAATTGCTATAATATTCCTAAAAAACTAAGGTTCTTTAAAAGGACTTAGATAAGGTTAGATATATCAATAATGAACCACTTTGGGTTCTCTTATCTTTTTATAGTATGTTTATTAACTATTTATTATAATAATACAAGAATATATGGTAAAAGTTAAACTATTTAACTATGAGTTAAATCTAAAATATAAGGTTAATATGGTGACCTAAACCTGTCTAAAACCTATTTGTTGAGTGGTTTGAGACCCATAAATACCTTATACTTGAAATAAATCCTTTTAAATCCATTATAAACCGAATATGATTGTATAATAAAATAATATTTCAAGCTATTACTAAAGTGACCCTCACCTCTCTAATAAAATGGTACTTCACCTTCTCTTAAGTTCACACCTCCAAAGCCATTTGGATCTCCCAACCTCAGATAAAATATCCTCCCAACTACCCTCAATTCAACCTATAGGCCTTACTTTGATCAAAAATCATACCTAAGGAGCCATTTTGATCAAATCAAAAGGAAGCACCCGAAGAAGAAGTAATAATTTCATAAACTCTTTCAAAGTTTTTTTCTTATTCCACTTCCTCTTTTATTGTTGTTTCCATAAAAAAATAATAAATCCTGTACCTTCTACATAATTTGATGTTATTATAAATATGGTAAAACGATATTCATTATTAAATCCATCCTATGAATGAAAAAGTCACCATACGTGCGTACGTACGGCTTACCGTCTCCACATCGTGGCGTAGTTTGTTATTCAACACTTCATTATTTGGATGAGTATAATAATGAGTATAACTGATGTAAATAATAAATATAACATGTTAATGATTCTTTATATATAATATACCATACAATTACATATGATTTCACCACTAATATAATGATATTGTCGCTCGTGTGTACGTATAGCTTACCGTCTCCACGATAGGAGGAGATTTTGTTCCCCATTGTAACCATTCAAGAATAATTTTCATTTGATGATTAAATTTTTTTTAAGTACTTAATTTCATTCTGGATATGAATCAAATACATCCTATACATAACAAACATGACTTACATAACAAAACATATAAAGTAAAACGAATTAGTTAACACCCAAAACAATAATAATACTGAAATATCATTAACAAAAAAATATTAGAAGATCATATATGATATAATATTTATGTATGTGGTTCTTTTATAATTTAATAAAAGTTATTTCACCATTATACATTAGGTTAACCTAACCTTTACTAAGGAAAAGTACAAGGTAAGGGGTTTTTATCTCACTTCTAATTCCCGTGAGATTCATGCTATTTTACCACTATTTCCTTTTTTGTGGTGTATGTGCTTCCCACGATTGTCTTCTTTGTTTAATATAATTTAATTTATGGGTATTTAAATCTTCATTGTATGATCCTTCTTTCATTGAGTGTATGTTTCATAAGTTACCAAATCGTTAAGGGAATTTCTAATTTTGATTTCCACTCATTGGGTTTTACAAAAACTTCATTGATTATTTTACTCCAAGATTATGTGTGAAATCACCATCTATTTATTTATATAGTAATTTCCAATTCCCTTTATGTGAATATACTTTTGACACACATAATCACTCCATTGATAAATTCTCAATTCATCAATATTAACTTGATAAGAGTAATCTTAACTCAATTTCCATTCATTGAGTTAAACATCCAAGTCATTGGTGTTATTTTTTTAAAATAATATGTTTTAATGTCCTATGATTTATTTAAACTAAATATCCAATCATATTGAGTGTATTTATATTTGTCACACATAATTTTGTAATTGATTTATCCTTAACCTAAGGATATAGTATTTATAAGGGATTTCATCTCAATTTACATTCCATTGAGACTTCTTTGTTGTTATGCGCCAATTTACTTTTATATGGTATACATACTATACTTTGACATAGTATATCATGTATCCCTTTATTCTCATGATATTATAATGTTTTTATTACCTAAATTATTTGTATTTAAGTGTCTTTCATTTTTTTAGAAACTCTAACTAAAATATCATTTTAAATGTTTTATTGAGTTATTTTACAAAATAATTCTCATTAATGTATATGTTTTAAAAAGGGTGTTAAGAATTTATTTATATAGACATGAATGTTTTAAAAATTAAAATTCCTTTTAAAAGTTTCAAAGTGGTATCAGACACTTTGATTCAAAAATCTATTTTTAACAGCTTGATAAATAGTGAGACTTTAAAATGTTTTCAAGAAAAAGGTATATTTCTCTCAAATAGTTCTATAAATTATTATCATCTTCGTCAATATCCTTCATTATTCTTGATTGAGGTTGATTTATTATAATACAATATTCCATATTGTATTTAATGAGTTATGTTTGGCTGTGGATGTGCAATTTTTATACCACTCATGGTTTGTGGTTCAAATATTGACATTTTGTATGTTAGTTTTAATACGAATGTTTTGGATTATGTTTCGACCTTTTCATATGAGGAATGCATTGGACTTAGTAAGTGATGGGTGGAGCTCGCAATAGATCCTTGATGAATCGGTAGGTCTCATGTGACAAACTAGTGTCTTGGCACAAGGACTTGACAAAATCATTATTTGTAGTCTTGGATCAAGGCCTTGACTATGTGGTTATGATGTCTGACATTATGCATTCCATCCTTATGAAATTGGCTATTGATATTACATGTGATTATTCGACTAGTAGAATATCCATGTGAATACGTAAATGGAATTATTTGATTTATCTTTTCCATATTATGTTGAAGTTTAAGTTTAAAAGGATTGTGTTGCAGTCTTATACATTACCTTAAATGATTATGCTTATTTATGATAGTTTTATCTATATTGTTATCCTTACTAAGAATCAGAGATCACCCCTTTCTATGTTTTGTTTTTCCCAGGATGTGAAGAAGTATATTACAATTAACCTACAGGAATAGAATAATGGATTTGAGTGTGTTCAAAGGGGACACCGTGTTTTTGTTTTTTTTCATTTCATGATGTAATGTAAAACTTATGTATGTATCTAGAACATACAAGGCTACTAAACTAATTAGTCTTTCGAGACTTGATCTCTTGTGATCATTCCAATGTTATGTAATAATGCGCTGAATCTAGGTAACTAGGTTTGAGGTGTTACACCGCTTATCCTATGCGATCAAGGATTTTATAGGGGACAATGTACCTGGGTATAAACTTCCCATTCTTCCCAAGCCATATGAATTTATTCCATGGTGAAATTCGAATGAAGAATTAGTCACAACATCAAACTCTAAGTCCCTTTGACAGTTGTTAGTATAACTATTCTGCTAACTATGAGCAACCTTAATGTGTTGTTGGATGCCATGAACCTTTTCTGTCATATCTTTCCCAAGATTAGGCCCAAGAATATTTCTCTCACCACACTATAGTAAAATTACAATTTCGCAGCGGTTATTTTTGGATATCATAGCAGTTTAAACCACCACCATATGCTTCTATGGCAGTTTCTAAAAACCGCCGCTAAATTGCATGTCAGAAAACTTTTGGCAGTAATTAAAGCAGTTTAGCGGTGGTTTATGGGAACTATCGTAGTGGGAAAATTTTTTCGGTAGTTATATTGTGTTTTGCGGTGGTTTTTCCAGGAAAGGGATTACTTTTTTTAGTGGTGGTTAAAATTGCCGCTAAAAAAAGTAATGGCCCATCGGGACAAACTGCCACGGAAAAAAATATAACCACCATGAAAAATGCGTGGAAGATGGGCCACTGTAGTAGCGGTTAGAACCACCACTAAATTTAAGACCGTAGTGGTGGCTAAAACTGCCACTAAATGTACCTGTTATAGTTATTGGAGGTTAAAACCACCACAAAAGAGTATATTTACAAAAAAAGAACTAGTTTTTGGAGCCCCTGTACCAGTGCCCTGAAAAAAACCATTCCAAGAATACCAAAACACCAACAAAATACATACTACAATCAATGTGAAAAGATATTCTTAACTAAACAAAACCAAATTCATTGTTCAGTGAGTAATGGAATGCAGATAAACATATCACATGGCCATTATACCTTTAAACAAAACTATAAACAAGCATGTATATCATATTTAATGAAAATAGTGCCAAGGCTAGGTTCAACCTATTCCATCTATACCAGTTCCAACCCTGACATAACCATTCATATCAAAATACACCCCACTATCATTAGTGATAACTATTCCAAAAAACTCAGGCCTCCCTACCCATACCTCATCAACCAAAAGCCATCCCAAGATCACATAACATTATATATAAAGGCCTACATCCAGAGAAATAAAAAGACAAAAAACATCAAATGGAGTCAATATGGAATATAGTCCCTAAAATAACAATCCATCCATTCTACCCTTCTTTAATTGTTTCTGAGATATTATTTTATTGGTTGAATTCTTAGGTTTGTTTTTGGGTTTTAAGCTTTATAGAGGCCTCTAAATGGTTTCATGATAGAAACAAGGTCATGGGAAACTATGTGGTTCTCCCCAGAAAACCATGTGTCTTGGTTGAAGAATGATACTAGGTGGGGCATGGTTAGAACACAGTTAAATATGACCATGAATCATTTACCTTGAAATATATGTGTCTTAGAATAGAGGAAAAAATAATTGTTAGCACTCAATTTATCAAATGAGAATATTCATTCATTGATGATGTGATAGAATCTCATATTCAAATAAGAAAGAATGGAGAGAAATGAGTCTGAGGGAAAGTATAGAAGACCAAGAGTATCATGAATACCAAGAAAAGTAGAAAATTTTCGTGTTCAATATCTTTAAATGTTAGAAATGGAAATGTAGTGGTAAATTCATTGGGCTAGAAAATGTAGGATAAGTTATTATAATGAAAAAATGAATTTAGGAAAAATAAATCATAAAAAATGAATCATCACAATAAAGAGTTTACATATATGGTGCATACCACAGTCGAGAAATCAAGACATAAAATGAAACATCAGAAATCAATAAAATACATAAAAGGAAACATGATAAATCAAGGAGATGTTAGGTCATGAAAATGTTTGGAGGAAACTATGTGCCACACATGATACATATACAAACCAACTGTTATAATATTGTCCACATATCAAAAATACTACTAATCACTGTTCGATGATGAAAAAATATCATCACCCTCTCCACCTCCATCTCCACTTCCTGCTACCACCTGTAAGAACATTATATTGAAAATTAAATAGTGTTGCATATTTATATTTAAACTTAAAACCAATAAAACTTTTCAAACTAAATGATTTTGAGTTTTTGTGATTTACTTACTCACCACCAGTCGATGCAATACCACCAAGGGGATATCTTCTCATCTACTAACGTATATTAGTCAATTCTTTATACAAAGTGAATATCTGAGCCCCCTGGTCTTGACTTGTGTTTTGTAGAGAAATAATCTCTCTATGAGCATCTCTAGGTATGAACTGAATACAACCAGGAGTATATGAAACTATAATCCTCGATGTTTTGCCAAAGACATCAGATAGTATGGGTCCTAAACCCATCCCGCACACTCTATAAGGATGCTCCTTACCAATGACTTTAGCAACCGGGTCATCCTGCGAGACTGAGTAGGTTTTCCTAGGATTGACATCCCATATTTCTTTAATTTTTACCTATAAATCAAATATCAATATATATTAACATAGTTAAAACTGATAATAAGTTATTATGATGAAAAAAATGATTTCATACCCCAACTTCTTTGGCAGGCTCATTAACAAAACTTCCATCAGATTTTTTTTGTGAACATCCAACCACACTTCAGTTAAGTATGCTTCATGCCCTAAACTCTGTGACTGCATTAAACAAATATAAATAAAAAATTTAATATATTAAACATATAATATTGTCTTATAAATATTTAAACTAATGAAAATATTACCAGAGTCGATTGGCTTCTAGAAAATATTTTTGACCCCGCAGTGTGAGGGATGACTTGATTTGCCTGGCTTGATGCATTCTTTCTTGAGAGATCCTGAAATAAATAAAATGAAATTTAATAGTAATGTATTCAATTTCATATCCTCTTCATATACATGTATAAATATAAAATGAGGATACTATAATAATATATATTTAAATACCATCTTCTTCTCATCACGATGTCTGTCAACAAAAAATTTTCACTGTTCTTTGGGTACCCCATTGGGTAGCTTCTCATACATCTGTTGGACGGTCAAAAAAGTATCATTTACATCCTTCCAAAATATCCATTTTAAGTCTTTCCATTTCTTACCAAGATTTTTCAACGTCCAATTTCATGCTATCACATCAACAATTGTAAAGTGTAAAAACATCTATATACAGATATTCATTTTGAACATATTAATAACATGACATTAAATTACACCATAATGTATTAAAATTACCTTTATATGGGAATAAAAAACTTCATTTTTCAAACGTGGAGGAATATTTATCCAATCATTATTAGAAATAGGAAGTGAAATGGGCTCCGCTGCCAGCTGGCCTAGAATTTGGCCAAATAATCCCGTGATGTCATCTGTAGGGACCTCATATGAATCAAATGGGACAACTATCTTCTCTCCATTCATATTCCACAAATCTGAACTTCTTATATTTTTCTCCATAGTTTCATTTTTTTCATCTTTAATGAACAAACAATTAGTATAAACAAAGTGAAACAAATTTATCTATATTAAAATTTGTACCTACAACAATGACCCTCCAGTATGCCTGTGATGAACTAAAAGTGGCGTGCTGCCACCTCGCTACTGAGGATGCTGAAGGAGGATTCGATGAATCAGCTTCTAAAGGGATTCTCACAAAGAGTGTGATAGATTGTACAAGGGGAGATGTTGCAGGGGGCAGGCAGCTGGTGGCTCAGATGCCGTAGGGAGGGAGACAAATGGATCGTCATCTATCACAGTAGTGGATGAAACAGTGTATCACTTCCTCCTTGGCATTCCTATCATTTAATCAAATAAATTTAAGTTCAGAACATATATTTCAAAAAAAGTATGCAGAAAAAAATTTAAAAATGATAGTAGATGCCTAGTATTAACAAACAAAATATACATAACAATGGTAATGAATGACTGAATAAATGAAATAAGTGGTTGCTGAATGGATAAATAACTATATGTACAATAATTTTCCCCTTAAATCATGTTGGTTTTATGCTCTATTACATCATCCAATTCATTCATCCTTAATAGAATAATATTTTCAATATCATGATGGAAAAATAGTTCTGCTTCTTGTTGTTGATGAGATTCAATTTCAAAGGTCAAATCTTCCACTTCATCACCGATATCATACATATATCTTTGTATTATGTGAGCAACTACACTACACCCATCATCCAAAACATCATTCCCATAATATACCATTTTTTATTGCAATGATAAGATATATAGATCATGCTATTCATGATAACCAATATCCATCAAGGGAGAGAAGTTCACAGATGTAAATTTCATGGAATCTCTTTTAACACCTATGATAATATCGACCCAATTTCATTTTAATAAAACAACTGAAAAATGCCCATGGTAGTTTAATTAAATAATATCATTCATCTTTCCATAGTATCCCACTTCAGAAAATGTAAATATACCACTATTATGTGTTTTTAAACCCCTTTCTCAATCGACTGTACGAAATCTAAATCCATTCACGTTGTAAGCATCAAACTTTTAAACTTGTTTTAGAGGACCTTAAGCAAGAAACTTCAAATCTTCTGACAACTATGCTCGAGTATTAGTATTCATGTTCTAAAAAAATAAATATACATTTTTAGATTTACAAAATATATTTTTCAAACTAATATTCTTATTTATTGTAATATTTATGAACTTACACTTCGTGCAAACCATTCTACAAGATCTTTATTAACAACATTCGTTATATCTTTCTCATTTCATGTTCGGCCTCTCATTTTTATCTTTGTTTGTATCCTAAAATCTTAAATAAATGGATTTGAAATTTCAATATTCAGTAGCACAAATCTATATTCCTGTAATAATTCCAATTCTGTTAGTGTCACATTTGAGGTCCTCCCAACTAATCGGTTAATAAAAGGAAATATTTTTGATTTGTGATGTATTTGAGATTGATTCGATGTGTCATCAACACATCCAACTCGATTAAATCTTATCTCAATATCATCCAAGTATCTAGAACAAATGGTAAGACACTCCTCATCCAAATAGCCTTCTGGTTGAGCTTTATTTCTCACATATGATTTCAAATTCCCAAGATATCTGTGAAATAAAATAAATATAATTATGAATTTAATTAAGTGCCAAAAATTGTTTACTAAACTAAAAAACAAATAAATAAAGTAACTCTCAATTGGATACATCCATAGATAATGAACAAGGCCTCTTAATTTAGCTTCCTCAACCAAATGCATAGTTAAATGTACCATCACAGTAAAAAACGACGGAGGAAAGATCATCTCCATTGCACAAAGGGTTAATAAAAACCTATCTTAGAGGTTTTCAAGATAAAATGGATATAGATATTTCTCTTACAGTTGTCTGAAAAATGTGTAGAATTGGAGTACAACAGTTGTAAATTTTTTAGATAATAATGTACGTAATGCCAATGGTAGTAACTGTTGTAAAAAAATTTGTGAATCGCGACTTTTCAACCCATGTAACTTACGATTCTTCAAGTCAAAACACCTCAAGATGTTACTTGAATACCCATAAGATACCTTCAAATTATTTAAAAATCAATGGAATGTATCTTTATCCCTATTTTTCATTGCAAAACTTTCCAGAGTATACTTTTCATTCTCATCTGGCCAGAGATCACGTTTTATGTTCATTACTTGTAAGTCTTTGTGAGCATTGAGACGATCCTTAGACTTTCCATGCTCATTAAGAAATGTGAAAATAAAATTTTCGTACACATTCTTCTCAATATGCTTCACATCAATATTATTCCACAACAAATTAAATTCCCAATACGAAGGTTTGAAGAATATACTTTTTTTCTTCCACTGTTTCATTCTGATTTCACTTGACGATGCACTTCGAACCCATTTCCCGCTATCATTAAAATGACGAACCTTAGCAAATTCTGTTTCAAAATTTTCAAGATGTTTCAATATTTCAGAACCAAGTAACAACTTTGGAGGTGGTCTACGATCAATGAAACTATTAAATTTTGATCTGTTTAGCCGAAATCTATGAGATGCATTAGGAAATATTTGATGGCACAAGAAGCACCATTTCTACTGTGAGGTAGTTGTTTGGGCTCAGAATCAAAGTTAAAAATAGGACAATACAAACCCACTTAAATGTTCTAACCAGATAAATTCCCAAGCCCAGGGAAGTCACTAATGGTCCACATTAAATCAGCATGCATTTTGAACATTGTTTTAGAAGAATCATCAAATGTATAAACACCGTTGCTCCATAACAATAATAATTCTTCAATCAAAGGCTGTAAGTGTACATCAATATCATTTCGAGGAATTTTTTTTTCTAGTAATAATCATCAAAATGATAAAATACATTTGTTTCATACAAATCCATAGAGGAAGATTTTGAGGGATCAAAACAACTGGTCAAATTCTATAACTGGTACTCAAAGTCCCAAATGGGTTGAATCCATCAACATTCAATCCCAATCGAACATTCCTAGGATTAGCAGAGAAATCTGGATGTAATAAATCAAATGTCTTCCATGATTATGAATCTTGTGGATGTCTCAGTAACCCATCATTGTTATTGTCTATAGAATTCCACTTCATGTGTTCGACGGTTTTAGATGACGTGAAAAATCTTTGCAATTGAGGATTTAAAGAAAATTAATGCAGAACTTTCGTAGGTGTGTTCCCTTTCTTGTTCTTCATGAAAGTATGTTGATTTAGACTTACAACATCACCCATTTAATTCCATATAGAAGAAGAACATTTTTTTTGCAATTCTGTCTACTTGAATCCTCTCGTCAATAAAGAATAAATTCATTTGGACATGCATATATATTTTTTATAATTCCAACCAAGCCTGTTAACAACTTTTTTCATATCATAAAAAGACTCGGGGATTTTTGATTCAGTAAATGAATCACGCAAAAATTTCAGTATCATGGACATTTATTTATTTGTAATTCCACATAGACATTTGATGTGGTACAACTTAAGAAGAAAATAAAGCTTTGAATATTTCAAACATCCAATATACAAATATTGATTTCCATCGTAAACTAAATCATGAAAAATATTTTCCTCATTGAAGTTTTCTCTTACATTTGTCTACATAGAATCAAGCGGAGGATCCAATGATATGTTACAATCTTGATCTGGTTGTTTTACAGTCTCAAAAACATCACTTGTCACGTTAAAATTTGTAGCACCCTCATATGGTTGTTCTGTTATGTTTTGATGTTGATAGTGGTGCCTTGTAGTGCCAAATGTAACATTTATGAGGTTTTGAATTTCATTTTCCATTGTCGATGAAGTTGGGAGCTCATTCTGTGGATTAACATCTGTGCTCAATATTTCTGTAACGTTCAATTCTCTTTGCCAAATCCAACACAAATATTGACCAAGGAATTACTTCAGTATTAAATGTTCATAAACATCATCTCTCTTCAACCATCTCCAAAATTTACATTTAGGACATGGAAATATTATTCTCCCTTCAACAGATCAATTAGAAATTAAAAAATCTAAAAACTCCTTCAAACCCTTAACATACTGAGGTGTGTTCCCCGGTAATGTGATCCATCTTTTATCCATGTATATCATAATGTGCCTACACAATATTGAAAAAAATTAAAACACATAGTTACTACTAAATAGGGAAATAGATTCATATATACTAGTTGAAAAAATATATAAATATGTTACATAAGGTTTTCCTATATAAATACATACGGTAAATCACCCACTAGAAAACCAAAGTACATATGTACATGTATGTGTATGCTTATACACATGTGATTACAAAATAACTTAAAGAAACAAGAAGATAATGAGTATTTTCTTAGGCAATATACATTTTAAGAAGATAGTGAGTATTTTCAGATATATTTGAGAAAGTTCAACATTAGTAAAAAAGTTAATAGTTAAGATTAATCATTATATTAGAAGTCAACTTGCAGAGCATTGGGATATTTTCAAGTTGATCATTCTCATATAGCATTTAGTTGAATTGGATGTATTATCTTCTATAATTCATGAGAGTATACTGAGCCAAATTTCATGCAAAGTTATTAATTATATTTAGTGTAAGTCATTGAATTTTATTCCTTTTATAATAGGAATGATAATTTCTAGTTTGAGAATAATATATAAAATAGGTTTTTTCCATTAACATGATATATAAATAAACAAAATATAAAACATGCAATTTATCAATTCATAACATTTATAAAACATGGTATAAATATGTTCTTTATAAAACAATTACAATTTAAAACTCATTCATCTATCCTTAAAACATCACCCATTTTATAAAAAACCCTTACATGGTTTAAAAACATGTCAAAGGAATTTATAATAATGGATATAAAATTTTAAAAAATTACCCTCACTTGAAAGCTGTAACACAACAAACTCAAAGTAAGGAAACAATGATAACTATGAAGAAAAATTACCTATAGAAAGTCATAAAGTATTCCAATAAACAAGTGTAACAACACTAATCATTATCAATAATAAATCATTGGAGGATAAATGCTTCAATGAAATTCCATCCAAGTAAAAAAGAAATACACAAGCTAATAAATAATTATAGGCATAACACATGATAAATATCATGAGGAAACACATTA
Source organism: Viscum album (assembly GCA_963277665.1). Lineage (NCBI taxonomy): Eukaryota > Viridiplantae > Streptophyta > Magnoliopsida > Santalales > Viscaceae > Viscum > Viscum album. The sequence goes on from OY728164.1 coordinate 331,260,337, forward strand.
GGAACTAATGAGACAAGTATAATACATTAAAAGGTGTACCTAATACCATCAGGTTAACGATCACACATCCATCAAACAAATCACTCTAAACCCAATCTCATTTGTGACACCCCACTAGCTCGGTATTTTGTACAACTAGTGGTAACTAGAAAGTGTGTAATCTCAATGTTCCTAGAAACATCCCAAGACGACCCACTTAGTATCCTTGGGTTCCCTATAAACTAACTAAAAGAGGTGATAGAATTTTAAAGTAAATGTCATACAATGAAAATAATAATAGCCAAAGGCTAGCATAAAAATGAAATCCTTCCCACATCCCACATTTAGATTATAATGAGCCTCCACCCATAAGAAAATCATGAATCACATCACAAACAACCATCACATGGATACACATGACATCATAAATAAATGAAAAGGGTATCAACAAGGGAACAATGAACCAATCAACTCAAATATCACATCACAAAGTACCATATGAGACTTTCAATTATCACATATAATATATACATTTGTAAATCCATTTTTAAAATGTTTTGGAATCCAAACACAAATATAAGGGAAATCATAATCATTTCCAAAACACAACCAACATAACCCAAATGAATCACAATTCCATTTTATAAAACAACATGTCCCTTTGAAACATGGAAACCATTTAACCCCCAAAGGGTAACCCACTTTGAAAAACCAATATCCCTTAAAATCGAATGACTATGTGTTTTTCTTATATAAAACCATTATTCTAATTTTATCAAACATGTCGAATGTATAAAATACAAATTTACAAAAAAAATTCATTTAAACATGAAATTAAAACCTTTAAGCCACATTAAAACCAAGTTAAGTTATATAAAACCATTATAAACCAAACCTAGATAACCCATACCCTCATTATGTGGATTAGAAATTAATTTCTAAACCCAACAACACATAAATCTCTTAAATAAAATTAAATGAAATGGAAACACTAACCTCATGTGGTGAAATGATGTCACCTTAAAAGAAAACCACTGGTTTAGGTCATAATAAATTAATCAAAACTTTTGGAGACAAAAAACCCAATCTAAAACTACCATAACAAATAAAATCTTCAATCTATGGAAATTAGGGTTAGAGAAGAAAGGGTAAAAAGAGATAAAACAAGAGTGGGAGAGAGGGTAAGATCATACCTCTTAATCTGAATGATGAACCACCCAAAAATCACTTCAAATCCACTTAAAGGACCTTAGGGAAGGAAAGAGAACCCATGGATAAGCACTGATGATGTGAGGGTATAAGGGGGCGGCTTAGTGTGGAAGCCCAAATTAAAAATGAGGTGAAAAGAATATATATATATATATATATATATATATATATATATATATATATATATATATAGACACTTGAGTAGGCCACATGGTTGTATCACATGGTTTACTGAACCATGTATCCACTATGTATTTGACATCGCCTCATACCCCATAAGAGGAATGGTTGCCTCACATGGTTTTCCTAACCATGAAGAGGTCATATGATCCCCTATTTATATAATCAGATAGGTATTAATGTTTTGATTGCACAATTCACCCAACTGTATACCTAACCATATACCCCTATAAAAACCTCCAAAACTCAAATTAATAACCATAAGACACCTCAATACCAGGGGAGGAAACAACCACATGATCAAGAGTAAGAAAGTGAAATCTTATGGTGTCAAAAACTCCCCACCATGCCACTTTCCTCCCCGAGAAAGTTTACAAGAACATAGGATAATCAGGAATTCCAAGGCTACCTCCCCTCTAATGAGGACTTAACCACTAACCAACTTTCAAAACCTCAAAACAAAGGACACATGGCATAATAAAACCATTCCTTGAGATAAAAAATTCAGAAAAATAAGATCTATCTGAAAAAAATTACCAGGAGCCTTAAGAAGTAGGTGACTCACTGAATGAAATTGAAGATACAACAAATATGTTGTTGGGATAGCCAATCCTATGATATTATTTGAAATTAAGAATATAAAAATTTACAATACTACTCCTAAGAGCCTCATTAATTCCAAACTAAACCAAATGAAAAAACATTAAAACTAACTCTAGATTAACTAAGGTAAATATAGCCAAACTATAGCACATCCCAACCAAAGGAATCCAAAATAATCACCCCACAATAATGGGAAGAAAACAAACAGAGACTGATCATGGGTATCCCAACCATTTACAATTTCTATATAATTGAGAAACATTAGATAAGAAGACCCAAGAGTAAAATCATCACCAAAGTGACATGATTCCACTAACCATGAAAACCACATTAAATCAATAAAAGAGAACACATCCTAGAGAGAAATTTATACTTCATTAGACTTGATCACTACGAAAAGGCACTCTATGAAATAAAATATACACCCTTATATGCATGTTCCTCAACATAGAATGGTATAGCTCTAAACTCGGGTCATGAAAATACATGAATGTTAATTTAAGGATGAACACATGGAATACCACTCATGGAAATACTAAAGAAAACATTTAGCCTATAACTCTCAAAAAATCATTACACAACCGCTCTATAATGGTATAAAAACCTGCGTGGAGGGGCAGAAAAGGTAGTCAACGTAGGCGATGGGCGGCGAGGCGCACTGATGGGTGGAGAGAACCTTCACCGGCAGTAGGGAGGCAAGTTAGGGTTCGGGTCTTGTGGGGGTCGAGGGAAGAAGGTGTGGTCACGAGGGTCGGGGGTAGAAGGGGGTTTGGGGTCGGGTGTTGGGGGGAAGTGGCGCTGATGGCCAGCGAGAAATGTCACCAGCAGCGTGGAGGCGAGCTGGGGTTCAGGGATCACAGGGATCAGGGGAAGAAGGTTGGGTCTTGGGGATCTAAGGGAGAAGGGGGGTCAGGGTTGGGGGGAAGTGTCACCACTGAAAAAAACGGGGTTTAGCAGCCTTTTTTAATAAACCACTGGTAAACCCTTTTTAAAAAAGGTTTAGCGGCAATTTACAAAACCACCGCTGAAAGACCGCCGCTAAAGGCGATTTATGTTGTAGTTCTAACTTCTTCCCAACAAGTAGGAGTTCTACATTGCTTTCCATATAGAGATTTAAAGGGTTTTATTTTAATACGTGAATGAAAGATATTGTTTTAAGAGAAATCAACTAATGGGGGATGCTGAACCCATCCACCTTTAAATTCCATTGACCATGTTCTCAAAATTTCCTCGAGTGTATAAATAGTCCTTTCAGATTGGACATCAGTTTGGGGGTGATAGGCCATACTAAAATTCAATTTGGCACTTAGAGCATGTTGAATACTTCTCCAGAATTTTGATATAAACCATAGATCACAACCAGGTACTATGGAGAGTGGTACCCCATGTAGACTTACCACTTTCTTTATGTAAATATTAGAAAGTTTGTCAAGAGAGAAATATTATAGAATAGAGATAAAATGTGCAGACTTTGTAAGATGGTCCTCTATAAACCATATCACATTATTTCCTTCAAGTATTTTCGGGAGACCAGTGACAAAGTCCATAGTTATATTGTCCCACTTCTATGATGGTATGGTTAGTGGTTATAATACCCCTTTATGATTTTTTTCTCCATTTTAACTTGTTGACACACCTGGAACCTTGTAGTGTATTCAACAATATCCCTTTTCATGTTATCTAACCAATAATTATCACAAATTTCCCTATACATTTTTATGCATCCAGGATATATAGAGAATGTATATCTATGTGTTTCATCCATCAGATTCTTCTTTATTTCTTAAATATATTGAACACATAGTATTGTATAAAACTTAAGTACACCTTCTTAATCAATATTGAACTTAAGAAACTTCCCATTCTTTAAAACCTCTATCTTATTCTATAACAAAGGATCTTCTCTTTGAGATTTTTTGATCTTATCTAGAATGATGGTTGAGAAATAATTTGGGATATGGTTGATGATGTCCCTTACGTTATGATTACCTTGTTCATTTTTACTAGGTATTTGATCAAAGGATCTCCTTAAATCCTCATTATTTCTAGTACAATATGGTCTTTCCTACATAATGCATCAACAACATTGTTTAATCTTCTGGGGTGATAATGAATTGAATAATCATAGTCATTAAGAAGTTCCAACCATATCCTCTATCCCATTGTTCAATTAATTTTGTGTGAAAATATACTTCAAACATTGATGTTCTGTGTATATATCACATTTCTCCCCATAAATATAGTGCATCCATATATTCCGAGAAAAAACAACCATAACCAGCTCTAGGTCAAGCGTAAGATAATTCTTCTCACGAGGATTCAAATTTTGAGATTAATAAGAAATCACCTTGTTATTTTTCATGAGGAATCGCCCAAGCCCTTTCAAAGCTATTTCGTTAAAAATAATGTATCCTTATCTGATAGAGGATAGAGTTAACATGGGTGCAGTAACTAATATCTTATTCAGATCTTAGAAACTTTCTTCATACTCCTTTTCCCAGATGAACTTAATCCCTTTTTGAGTTAACTTGGTTAGTGTATTAGAAATTCATGATTTTTTTTCAAAAAACTCCTATAATATCCCAATAATCCAAGGAATCTATGAATCTCAGTTACTATTATAGGATGGGGCCACTCCTCCATAACCTTTGTATTTGTAGGGTCAATTCAGATTCCTTCAATGGTTACAATGTTCCCCAAGAAAGAAAGTTGTTGTAACCAAAATTCACATTTTCTAAACTTTTCTAATAACCTCTATTTCCTCAGAGTTTACATTATAACCTTTAAATGATCCTCATGTTGCTCAAAAATTTTATAATATATCAAAATATAATCAATAAAAACTACCAAAAGTTGTCAAAGTAGCATTTAAAGACTCTATTCATCAAATCCATTAATATAAAAGGATAATTAGATAATCCAAAGGGAATAAAAACAAACTCATAATTCCCATATCTTGATCAGAAGGTAGTATTTAGAATATTCTCTTTCTTCACCCTCAATTGATGATCACTAGATCAAAGATCAATCTTGGAGAAGAATTGTACCCCACAAAGCTGGTCAAATAAATCATCAATTCTTGAAAGAGGGTACTTATTCTTTACTATGATCCCATTAAGTTCTCTATAATAAATGAATAACTAAATTTTTTAAAGGAAATTCCTTGGTCAAATACCAAGACATAATTTATTAAAAAACAATCAAGGAACTACAAAAGTCTGAAGGAAGGGATTTTATTACAATCTCTTTTTATAGAGAGGAAGAAGAAAAACCGACAGATCATCGCTCCACGTAACGCTCTGGTTGATTCCTTTAGTGGAAAGACCATCATCCACCATGTTATATTCATGATAAGCATGAGTGGAAATGTATATGATATTTCGAAGAAAATCCAGGTAGTTCATCCATCAAGAAGTAAGTGGCCATGCAAGGTGGGCCACCCCATTCCAAATAGCTTGGACAATGGTGGTTGAGTCACTTTAAATATAGATGTCGTTCCAGACTTTGATTTTAACAAAGTCAACATCCTAGATCACAACTATAATTTTTACTTCTAGATAAGAGGCGTTACCATAGCTTCCAAAGAAACAGCCATGGAAATGTCCTATAAAATCTCTGAAAACAGTTCCAAAGACCGGTGGACTCCTTTGGAAGCTCCATCCACATTGATATTTATCCATCGAGGAATAGGGGCCTGCCAAAACACCTCAATTGAATGAATCAGTTTTCTGTATAGGCCTTCAATCTGAAGACATTGAAAGATCACAAAGTCCCCAACAGAATTGTCACGGTGAGATTTTTGAAGGAAGGCAACATCCCTGATAGCGATGAGAATTTATGTCCAGCCTACATTAAGATTGGGTGAGTGTTTATTATGAATAATATCATTTCTATCATACCAGATAACATAGATGGGATCAAAAACAACTGAAAGCAAGAGATTCTTGATTTTCCGTGAGGAATAAATCTCCACCCAATGTTTTAGTTGGGAGTAAATAGATTCAGAGCAAAGTGATCTGTAGTCAAATAGGTCAATAATATAATTCTAAATAACAGAATTTGTAGCACAAGATAAGAATAGTTGGTTAGTATCCCCTCTATTTTGGTGATAGAGTTGACATTTAGAGCAGATTTGGATACCAAAAGACTGAAGGAAAACCACAACAGGAATACGATTGTGAGCAATACGCCAAATAAGGTTTAGTCTAGAGGGTTTGATCCATTATTTGTCAAAGTTATTCTACCAACCAAAAATAGGATCAGAATGATTGAAATTATGATTGTAAAAACATTTAGAGTCTAAAATTCCATTATGAACAGGTTACCAAGTGAGAAAATCATCCGTGTTAGAGAAGAGGTGGTTATCAACAACATGCATAATGGACTTAGGGAGGTTAAGGTTACGAGAGTGTATCACCTCCAAAATAGTTGATTTGAGGTTATCTGGATGGGAGGTAGGAGGAAACATGGAAATGAGGGGGGTGCCGGTCCCGTTATCAAGGCAAGAGTTCATGGAAGAGTTTATACTGACTATCCATCTAGATTTTTTCATAATGTTGGAAAAGGAGTCTCTGATAGAGGGACAGATCGAGGAGTTAACATGGCTCAAGTTTCCTTTTTTTAAATCTCTCCAGGATTTTTTCGAAGAAACTCAATGGAGTCAGAATATTTATTGATCAAATTCCAAGTCAGTTTGGCTTGGAGGGACTCATTAAAGAGCTTGAGATTCTTAATTCCCATACCACCATTCTCTAACAGTTTGCAGAAAGTGGATCAAGGTATGGTAACAATCTTTCTTTCAAGAATACTGATAGACCAAAAAAAGTTTTTTATGTAGTAATTAATTCACTTAAGAAGATAAATCGACCATTTATAGATCATTAGTGAGTAAATTCCAACATGGGAATGACTACTAGATTTGTGATGGGATTGTACTCACCAAATTTAATACTAGAGTTTATACACATTTTTGATGCTTGGATAATCACTCCAGGAGTCTTGACTGATAACAATACTTCTAGAAGTCCAGGGATTGATTATAAAAAAAAGTTTGGGGACGAAGCATCATTTATTATTAAAGAAAAGAAAATAACTCTTTTAACTAGGTAGAGGGAGACCCATTACATAGCCCGAAGGCCCAGTGGGAATTTAGCCCATCACATGGCCTGTAGGCCCATTTTTTTGGATCAAAGTCCATTATGTGAATAGTAATGTTACAGTACCTGTGCTGCTACAATAACGCACAATACCCGCCGCTACTACAGTAACCTGCCACTGCTATAGTGACCTGCTGCCACTACAGTGCTCGTCATTGATACAAAGCTGCTGCTGCTATAGTCACTACAGTACTACTACATCCCCTGAACCCAATAGGTTTTGACATGCCGACACTATAGTTCCCGCCGTTCAGGGATTGATTATATATTCTTTGTAAAATTAGAGGAAATAAAGGAATGTGTAGAACCAGAATCAAACAAAGTAATTTCTAGCTTTGAGTGAACAATTAGAGTACTTGTGATGACATCATTTAGACCTTAAACTTCAGACATTGTGATATTAAAATCCCGACTTTTCTCCCTTAGCCTATGCCGAGGATGGTGGTGATTCCCCTCCACTACCTTCATATTTGAATAATGATTGGAAAAGTGTCCAATTTGTCCAAATTTGAAGCGTTGGACTTTAGGAAAATCCTGCACCATCTTCCCTTTTTCATTTATGTTGAGAAGTTAAGGCTTCACCTCATTAAACAATTCTGAGTGATATGACCATCTCTTCTACACTTGTAACATTTCTCACACCTGAGCAAGTAGTTCCCTGAATGCTTCTTCCCACACTTATTGCATGTGGAAAGTTTCACTTTCCTTCCTCCCCTTCCTTGATCAAAGTTCCTCCCTAAAATTTTCTCCAAAGATTTATTCTTTTCATTTGATTTTTGAGACCACTGCATCTCACCAAACTCCCATTTGACCTTCATAGCACTTCAAACTATCTCCTCATAGCTTTCATTGTCTCGATTGGAAATATTATTCCCAGTATGGGGTTGTAGTCCCCCAAAGAATCTATCGACCATTCCATTAGGATCCATAACAAATATAGAGGTATAGAGAGGAATTCTTGTGAAGTTCATCTCATATATTCCCAAATATTCATTATCCTTTTACTCCAAATCTAGGAATTTATTCTCCATTTTCATTCACATAGAATAGGGGAAATATTTTTTGAAAAAGGTTCCCCTAAACTTTTCCCCCTCCATATCTTAAATCTCCCCTCTTGGATTTATATTTTTGATCAGCACCCACCACTGATCAAATTCTCCCTCTAAGAAGTAAATAGCCAGAGTTACTTTCTCTTATTCTGAACAATGGAGTATAGAAAAGATCTTTCTGATAAAGTTTATCTACTATTCGGAAATCAATGGGTTAGTAGATCCACTAAAATTTATTATTAGTTGATGCATAAATAACTCAATACAAAGTTGTTCCCTTCATGGAGAATCTAGTATCTTAGCTTGATTCATGTTATTTATCATAACTCAAGTCATTTGATTCATAAATCTCATGAAGTTTTCCATTATAACTTCCATTGGAAGGTCATCATCACCTGGTTTGTTGCGTTCACCATTTATGTGGTTTCTCCTATTTCCCGCCATTTTTTAAAATAAGAAAACCTTAGCGAGAAATGTGTTTCATTTAAGAATCTTATTACTCTAAATTAATTTTATGTCTTAAAACATCATGCTTAAATATGTTATTATTTAAGAAAAAATAAATTACCTATAAATCCTTCATAATGAATTATAAAAATATTGTGATTAACTAAACATATCCCCCAGGAGTGTCAAACTAAGAGTGCAGTAAGACCTGTTGTCATGTACCAGGTTACATCGAGTTAGGACCGATGCACCTTTTCAAATTTGTTTCCCCTAGGAACATCGGTGTTAGAGCCACATCCACTCGTTCGTATCCCGATAATGATTTATTTTCTTGGAAACCACTTACTTAATATTTCACCAAAATACCAGGACGTTTTACTATATTTAAATTTTTCTATAGGGTTCTTCCTAAAGTTTTCAAATCCAATTTTCTACAACTAAATAAACCATCCTTTGATACCAACTATGAAATTCTGCATTTTCACTGCATAACTTTTCATTACATTTTACAAACAAAGAATCTTTTAAAGTTTAGTTTCTTAGAAATAAGGTACATTATACATTAAAAATTAAATCATTATTCTATTAAACTTGAAAGTATTATTCAAGTTTCATACTAAGTAAATTTATTTCATCTCATAACCTAGGGACATACATCAAAGTACAGGGTTAGTATAAGCCTAGTAAGGGAAAACAAGTGAAACAATTTATATGTGATCAGGAAAAATATTGATAAGAACTTGAGGAATATAATTATAGAATGGAAAATAGAACATGAGGAATTTCATAAATAAAATAACATGAATAATTACTTTTAAATATGTCTAAATAATTTATTTTATACATTCATAAGCATATAACAAGGGTTTTTCACCAAGGTTTTATAAGAATTACCAAGATTGTTCACCATGTTATCGTAAAACATGTCATCTCTAGAGATTAAATTCTTTACCCAATGCATTTGAATGATATCAGGGAACATAATTAATATATATTAATTAATGTGAACCACATATATGATAATCAAACATACCATAAATAACCTGTATAGAATAAAAGAAATGAGTTTCATATCAAAATCATGGTGTTTTAGAAAGTGCTTAAAAACAAGATTCTTTTGTCATTTTTAAAACCACAGAAAAGGAACGAGGTTTTCATGTATGTTAATCCCAGAAGTAAATAGATAATTTTGAAACACATGTGAATACCCCTAGATAATAAATAGTTTTGGGTATTCAAAAAATAGAATAAAACAATTTCATGCGAAAAAGAGATAAATTTTGAGAAGTAAAATGGGCAGCATAACAGGTTTGAAAAATGTTTTTAGAAAAGATTAAAAGGAGAGTGAAAAAGGGTATAAAGATCATAAAATAATATTAATATAGTAAATGGATAGAATAAAATTTATATATGAACATGGTATGGAAATTTGAAAGACATACCACATAAAAATATAACTTGAAAGTAAAAGAGAAGTTGAGATTTCCTTGACCTTGAAGAGTGACTTCTAAAACATGGGGATCAAGACCTTGGGGGATTGAGGACACCTTGGGAGGAATCCTTGGGAGGTAATACTATCAAATATTTATAGATAATGAATTGGTAATTAATGGAACCTAAGAAATGGGTTGGTATTTATAGAAAAAATGAATGAGTTTTTTTATTAATTTCCTTGGACACCTCAGTAGTGGTGTTTGCAAAACCATGAGCTTGACCATGATATTTTCCAAAGGTATTGGCCACTTGGGAAACCTATTATCATGTTTTAATCCAAAATATTCTACCATCATTTTATATTGCCTATTAAATTATTATGACATATTTATGATGCCCTTAAATATGGTGAAAAACTCAAATTGTATTTTTACTATTCACCAAAAACTAAAGTATTTTATAAAAATATCATAAATTCACCCTAACCTAATATCAGAATTATGATTTTAAAATTTTAATTTATTTTATCATAAAAAATTTATAAATGTTATACATTTAAAATTTAACTATAAAAATACGTATTTATAAAAAATAATAGCGGACAAAAAATGCGTAGTAAAATTTCCATTGCTTGAAAAAAATAAAATTATTTTATCATTTGTAATTAAATAAGAGTGCTTTTATAATAATATTTCATTATACTAAAAATTAATAATAATAAATTAGTTTGTTATAATAATTATATATTTTCTGAAAAGAACAATTTCTGATCGAAAAATAAATTTATCAAATTCTTCATATTTTTAAGAAAAACTAAACTCAAAATAGAATTGATCGAAAAAAATTTCATTTATACAAAGGGATTATAAATTATGTAACTAATACCTTGAAAAATAAAACCTTATAACACCCACATAAAACCTAAGGGTAAGGTGTGTGATGGTGATAGATTATGGGGGTGACTCAGACAACATTGCCCGAGTGGTAATTTCCACAAACTTGAACTTCTCCCATAGGAGATTTCGTTCAAGTTAACATATTGAAGCACATCTTGGGATTGGTCAAGAGAGAAGCCCGATGATGTTACCTCCTTCCCAAGATCCAAAAAATGGGATTCATATGATGTAACTCTACTGGATGAGGAAATAAACTCTTCTTTTTTACACTAGTTTTCTTATTTTATTTATAATAATAAAAACTATTTATAATGTTAAAATAATTAATGAGTGTATAGTTTCTAATGGTAATGTTGACAAAAAATCATAACTGAATAAAGATCATATAACTATCAAAACCCAAAGGTCACATTTCAAATTATACTCACTTCATTATTAATGAGATATAGTTTTGTTTGTGTAATATAATATAACACAAATTTTTTGGTAACAATTATTATTCAAAAAGTTTAGGTCATTACAGGTTAAATAACCTGAGTTGGGTGGGGGGTGTGAATTAGGTTATGAAAAATTTATACAACTACACATTTGGATCTTGATTCATCATTAAACAAAACACTCTTATCTCCCTTCCTCATAGTAATGTCTAAATAGAAATTAAAGTATGCATGAGACACAACAATTTTACTTTGTTCACCCTAACTATTATATAAAAGGAGAATATAATGACAATGTTCCTATGTACCAAATATAATAGCACTACAATTACAAAGTTTGATGCAGACTCACTTCCCCTCTTAGTTTACAACAAATCATAATTTGAAAGCTCACTTCTCTCTCAACTGCTCTTTCAGACGATTCTTGTTTTGATCACCTGAATCAATATGTTTTATAACTCATTTAGAGTATCATTATATTCTAATTTTATTCATTTTATGAATACCACTTTACCATAGAATCACTATTAAATCCCCTTTGATTCTCATAAGTTTCACTTTCACAATACCCCTTTTCCAAATTTTGTGAAACTACCAAGTCCTTCACAATTTTTTCAAAAATAAGTGAAACTTTTCCTTTATTAAAACTCAAAACTCTTATGAAACTCACAGATTTTTTGAAACTCAAAACTTTTATGAAATTTTGGCTTTCAAAAAATTTCCATCCTTTGTGAAATTGATATTTTTAGGAATCCTTCATGTAAGGAAATATTTTGCGAAATTCTTTCGTGAATTAAGAGCCTTTGGATTTTTAAAGTCTTTCTCTATTAAAATGAGGGGTTAGACACCTATTTATATATTTTCCCTCCATTTCATGAAAGTTTCAAGCTCACCACCACCCTTTCCAAAAACGATTCATTCTTATTCAAGAAACTCCCTATCTTTACGAAACTTCAGTGAAATTTTCCATTCAAAAAACTCCTCATAATCATGTAACTTACCATATTCCCCTTTTTACCCAACCATTATTCTTGAAACTATAAACCTTAAAAAATAAAAAAAGTTTCTTGAATCACCAAACATTCAGAAAACACAAAACTTTCCTGAATTCCATTACTTTTCCATATTTTTATGAGACAACCACGAAAATGAAACTTTTAGTAAACATGATCCATTATATAAAATTTGGACCCCAAATATTTGTAAAACATTGGGAAATGACACCACCTTATACACATAAATTTTCCTACCACTTAAAGACCTTATATACCTTTATCATGTATCTTTTTCATCATACCTTGTCAATAATCATGTTGGAACTCCACAACTGACCTTGTCAACTTGCTTTTTCAACAAACACAATCAACCCAAAAAAAAATTCAAGTTACATTGATGTAATTTTCCTTAAATTTATTTCCTACTCCGATCCATGAATCATATAAGGCTTGGGGAATTGAATAAGTGAGACATTTCTAAGTCTTTCCTCACCATCTGCTTCTATGATATTTTCAACAGTGTCTTTATTTGATGATGAAGAGTAATATATGAATATAAATGTGGAGAGAGATGGTACAAGAAGTTGATATGATTATTATATGGGAAATAGGTATTTAAAATTAGAAATAACATATTTGAAAATGATTAGTTAAGTGTTAATAAAGAAATCAATAGAATAAAATAATAATGTTATTTTAGCTGAATCATTCCAACTGATTTGTATAATAAAATTTCAATTAAATAGTTTTTCACTATTAATTTTTGGTTGAAACCATATATAATTATTAAATATAAGTTCATCTATGGATTATAGCAAACATTTAAGAGTTTTTAATGACATTAATTTGGTAAAAACTAAGGTATTATACTCCTTTATAAAGCATAAGTTGAAAAATGTGAAAAGATTACATCATTGTGAATATTTTTTTTGAATAGATTTAAGTGAATTACACCTGTTTTTTATTATAAACTTGGAAACACCTTTTTTTATGGATAGATTCATACCATTACATAGAAATCAAGTCCTAATACACATAAAGTCCCATGATAATTTACTTAGTAAAGCTCTAATATGGTCTAAATACCCATAGACCACTGCCCCTCTTGTGCAGTTATCTGCTCCAGCCTACTACCCGATCTTGCTCCCATTGTCTCATCAATGAAACGACCCCTACTTACACTACACCCCCATTGAGGGTCATAATAAATCCCAATCTCATTGAAGATCTATCATCTCAATTCCTAACCATTCTTCTTCTGATCCCCGTTGAGGGTCATCGCCAGTCCCACCTCCCACTGATGAGGGTCCCAATTGCTTCCCCCATATTCTCACATTGGTAAACCCCTACCTAATGTATCCCACCTTTTTTACTTGGTCACTTCATTATCTGATCCCCCCCCACTGAGGTATTCCCCTTGATCGATATGTTGTGCACTCCCCTATCAGATAGACCCTACTTGAGGTCACCAGCTTGGTTGTATTGCTTCTCTAAGGTCATCCCATTCCATCTGCATCCCACTAAACTGAAAACCACCACCCAAATGAGGGACCATATGGGTTTAAACCCCCATTTTGATATAGTACATAATGTAGTAGGACCACTCATCTGCCACCTTGATTGGGAATCATCATGAATGATTAAATCTCATGTAGATCGAATTAATTTTAGAGAAAAAAATGAAAGTTTTATAGAGGAAATAAAGTGACCTAAATTGGATTGAGTGAAAAAACATATTATCTATAATAAATGTTTACTTTAGCTTGCATCCTTATAATTTTCTTCGGAATTATAATTCTTTTGTGAAATATTATGATTTATTCAATATGTTGTAAAACATAATTTTGATATCTAACATTTTTAAATAGGGAATATATCATGAAATTATAAATTAATAAAGAAACTATAATATAAATCTGAATACCATAAGTTTGATTCAAATATAGAGTATTTTGTTTTAAAAAATATCCCATTGTACACGACTTGAAAATATTTTCAATAGTGTTTAATAAAATAATAAAAATAAAAAAGGGAATATGAAAATTTTGACATAAAAGAAGAAAAATGAAAATTATTTATAGTTTATAGTGTTTGATTCCTTCCAAAGGAACATGATAATGATGTGAAACTTTTCAATTTATAACTACTTGTACCATGAAATGTTTGGAGTAATAGGAATATGACATTAAAGTTTTTCAATTTATAATGATTCTATAATCATCAAACTAGTAAAATAACTACATTTTAATGTATAATTAATCCATAATTTCTGGTTACATAATTCAAAACTACATCTCTATAACATGAAAGTTATCAATAATTATAAAAATATTGCGGTATGGATAATTCTCAAATCTAAACCTCTAAACTCATTGGAATACACCATAGAACAATTCTTGAATACACACTAAATATTGAAACATGTATTTATTAATTAGTTCTTATTATAGTTAGAAAAACATGGTAGATTAACTTATTTCTTGTAAATATATGAAATAAAATATATCCAAACTACTATCTCATGATAGCAAAATTAACATTTTTAATAATAAAAAAAGTGATTAAATTTATTATATAAAATATAACACCCCAAGTATAGGTCTTGTTTTAATACTAAAGACTTGAAATGATAAATAAATTAGTAAAAATAATTTATAAAATCCAATAAAGTTGTGAAATGGAATGTATCATAATTTCTATATTACAATATTCATATAAATAATGATTAAACGAAAACATACTTCAGTAGGTCAATCAAACCATAGAGATTCTATTGTGAAATGGAATCACATAATATATAATCTATAGATGGTACAATTGAAAAATTATGGGAAGTGTAATATAAATAGAATACCAAGAATCAGAGAGTTCACGGATTCAGAAAATAATGGAATTTAGAGAGAGGAACCACATATACTAGGTTATATTTTCTGTTAAGTAAAAAATGAAAAAGGATAAATCATATATGTGATGCTCAAATTTAGTCAACTTATAGGATTGTCTACAATACCTTTATTTTATGATCTATTTCATTATAAATAAGAATCTATAATTTGATGCAGAGATAATAAGAAGCATTGAAGAAAGTAAGAAATCATGAGGAGGTTAATGAGGTGTGAGAATCACCTATAGATTATTGAATTTGATTGGAATAAAAATATAACTAAAAAATAGTATGAAGTTATACCTATATACAAACCAAAGCAGAAATCCATGTGTAGATGGAAGCAAGTCAAAATGGGGGATGATATTTTGGTAGGGTTGGTCGATAGGGACAATGCTCGGTGGGTGGATGGATCTACCGAATGGAATCAAAAGAGAAGGTGGAAAACAAAATTTTTATTTAGTGTTAGGGTTTATCGAGTGAATGTGGGTTGTCTAGAAAAGAGAGGGAGTGGATGAAATGAGAAAATTGAGTTAAATATGAGTAATCATGGATTTTGAAAAAGAAGTGGGAAAACATGCATTGTGGGATCAACATGTGTGAGTGAGGTTACACAATTTATAGGAATTAAAAATATTCACTTTATAAATACATTATAAAAAATTTATATAAATTTATATAATTATACATATATATACATATATATATATAAATATATAAATATGTAAATATATATATATATATGTAAATATATAAATATATAAATATATAAATATATAAATATATAAATATATAAATATATAAATATATAAATATATAAATATATAAATATATAAATATATAAATATATAAATATATAAATATATAAATATATAAATATATAAATATATAAATATATAAATATATAAATATATAAATATATAAATATATAAATATATAAATATATAAATATATAAATATATAAATATATAAATATATAAATATATAAATATATAAATATATAAATATATAAATATATAAATATATAAATATATAAATATATAAATATATAAATATATAAATATATAAATATATATGTAAATCTATAAATATAAACATAAATATAAAAATATGGAAATATGTATGTAAATATATAAATAATTATGTAAATATATAAACATTTTTTATAAATGTATTTAAAAATAATTTTTAAATATATATAATTATATAAATAAATATATAAATAAAAAATAATTATGTATATATATATATATACAAATAGATAGATAATTCATAAAATATTGAAGAAATCTGGATGGAATAGTGGTAATGATGTTCCTATTTGGTTTTATTAAATCATCATATGATCCTTTGGTTGTGAAAGAATACCCAAATAGACAGGATTTATCCTCAAACAAAAAAATGTGCTTGTTATTTGAAAAAAACTGTAAAAGATGCATACGTGGTTCGGTCTTTGAGAAGCCTTCTTCTTCCTTATTATGGGATAATGTTAGATAAACAATTCAATAATCACCAATGAGTTTACTTAATGAAGATTGGAGCTATAAACAAATGATTCCTACATCCTATGGATACAAAGACCATTGGATCTTGGAACATTTCTTGAGGATCCCTAAACATAGATGGGGTGATAACACCTTCACTGTTGAATAAACTGTGTTTCGGTAGGAGGATATAATTTGGGAGGCTTGAAGACAATCAACTGTCATTAACGAAAGGGATCACATCCCTTTATTTAACCACCCTTAACAATTTTCATTTAGTGAAACACATTGGATATATTTAAAATATCAACATACCTTTATATTAATTAATTAATTATTTATTGAATCCTATTCCAATGAATGTGAAATCCATTATATCCATTCATAATGGATTATTATTTGATTAAATAATGTGATATATACATGTACCTACTTAATTTATTTTAGGGAATATTCAATAAATCTCCCATGTACACTAAAATCTATAAGGACATTGTGTCAAAATTGACCACCATTTTTGAATCCATCCAAAACCCCTTTTGGATATTTTTTTATCAAAATAAATTCATTTTAGAACAAAAATTGTGTCCAAAAGATAATCCTTATCCAAAGTATTAACCGTATAACCTTGCGGGCCTTAACAATGTTGGTAACAGATATGAAATTTATATTTCATAGATGTGAGCAAAGAGTAGACTCTAGAAAAGAATCATTTCTACTCAAGATACTAAGGGGTCTAGTGTAGTTACCATCAAATATAATCATATATCTATAAAAACATGTCCACCACTAGATGTATCATATACATCATATGTATACCTATACAATATTTTAGTCCATGACATTGAGTGACCACTAGACATGGAACATGTCAATCTAGTATAGTCATCACATATTTTCTTGATTATCTTAAAAGAATAACTAAGTTGATGAATACATCACATGCCATTTATATAATAGATAAGCACATCACATGACGCTCATCGAAGTAGTTGAACACATCATATGCGACTCAACTAAGCAAGCCCATGTATTTTCTCAATCTCATTCAATAAATGTCTAGATGTATTTATTATCATAAAAGTGGATAAATCCCATCTTGATTTCATACTAATCGATGAAATGATCAACAACATTTCCAACTAACCCCAGATTAGCTAAGTTTATATTTTGAATTTCATAAGTGGTGTATCAAAGTATGAAGGTTCTCATTCTAGGTATCTCACCAACCTAAGGTAATAAGAATTCATAACAAGCCTAATACCCTAAGTACATTGATAGCCCTAGGACATTCCATGAAATAGACTTTGGAAAGGTCAATACAAGTAATAAGTACATACTTATTACCTCATGAATCTATTATTTTTATCTCATTTAAAATCTTTTGTAATGAGTATAAGAATATACTTAAAAAAATATTAATATATAATCACTACTCATAATACTCCATGATGATCATCTATTAGGGACAACCCAAAATCAATCTTTTAGGGGATATTATAATTTGAATGTTTTTATAAATCAAATTATAGTACACATAAATGAATGATAAATGAATATTGAATTTTTTATAATGGCATGATATGTTTATAACCATTACATACAATCTATTAAGTTTTTAATATCCAAATATTCTAAATTAATCTCTTGTTGTTTCCATAGTAATGGGTTTCAAAAATTATATACATATGTGATTCCTATCACATCCCTATATGAAAATTTGATAAAATACTCCCACTACCCTCTTAATGAGTAAAATTTATGAATCAAACTAGTTTTAGTAATGGAGAGACATAATAATCATATTACTGATGTTCAACTCTTTAAAAATATATTCAAACTTCTTTACTTCACATCATCAAATGTTACGTTGTAAAATTTTGTTTTCTACTTAGAACTATTTATAATTTTACCATAATCATCATTTATAACCCATTACACAAAAAATTTCTTTAAAATAAATATAACTATTCACATATTTATTATCCAGAACATCCTAAACTCTTTTAGGATAAAGTGACATTCACTTTATTATGGTAAACATATATAACCATTTACTTTTTTCATTTCCATTATGACCTAAACTCTTTTAGGATATCAAGTGAATTTCAATTTATTAATTGAAAATAATAATAATTTAAGAAATAATTATATTAAATTTCTTATAGTAACTAAATTCAGCTATTTACATTTTTTATTACCATCAAATATATCTTAAAAATATTTATGATATCAAGTAAAGAATAACTATAATATTAGAATGGTACAATTATTTAATAAATAGTGATATTTACTTTCTTACATTTACTAAATGTAACTATTTATATTTTTCTTTATCATCACATATCCTAAAATCTTTAGGATATTAGTGAATAATCACTTTAATATTAAACTTATATAATCCTTTTAGTTTTAAACTTAAAACTTATCTAAGTTTAAAAATACCCCCACTAACCACTTATACACTATATTCTATTCAAAATATCTTGCTAAGACTCAACATAAACTATTTTATGTTTTATGAAATAATACTTATTTCCTTTTAGTATGAATAAATATAAACAAAATAATGTTTCCATATATCATATGGCATTCTATTTTTTAGAGTATTTTATTAAAAAAATATTTTATTCATTAAAATGCACCACTACTGGGTGGGAATCACATTCAATCATATTTTAACAAATATCTGGATAAACACTATATCCTAGATAATTTTTTTATCCATTTCTTCTTCTCACAACATGTTATAGAATCCAATGAATCCTAAACCATGTGTATAAAATTAATCATCTCATTTTTTTTCATAACAAATATTCTTAATGAAAAAAATATATTATAATATAAAACAAATAAGATTAATATATACATACTTTTATTAGATTTATTTGAGCTTGACATATTCATATACATTAAAATCCATGATGTAGAAACTTATTACTTCATATCTTGGATGTAAAATTCAAGATATTTCAATTTTCCCATGATTTTGAACCCTTGTATAATTATAACACTTATAAAGTAAATATTAAGAATCGAATACCCTTCAAAATCAAAGAATAAATTTCTATAACATCTATACATCACATGAATATTCTATGTAGTACTCAAACTCTTTTTGGAATTCAAGACAATGGAATCCTTACAACTTCATTATAATAACATTAGGTTTCAAATAACCTCAATTTTATTCATGAAGAAATATCATTTTACTTTCTAACTTTTACTCTTCTGGTTTGAACTTTTATCTCCTTGTATTGTCTGCACAGTACCAAAACATAAAAATTATATTCGCGATTCATTTATTATTTTTTTTAGAATATTGGGTAAATATTTCTTAAACACATTCATATTTTTATAACATTTCCATAAATGAAAATAGGATGAATTTCTTAACCAAAATAATACTTATATGAATTATTCAGTATTTCCAAGAATATTCAATCATATTGAATATTATTGACATACCCAATCATATTAATTACATGAGAATAGAATTACTTAGGTGAATTTTCATTTAGTGCCTTTGAAACCTTAAATGAATCATTCCATTCTTCCATAAGAATATTTATTTTCTTTTTGAAAAACTTCAACACATGGTCACTGAAGTTACAGAGGATCAAATAACAACGGAGAAGGGGGGGGGGGGTGAATCAATTTTTCACTTTTTATAGGATTCAATACTATTTAAAACTTAACCCTTACAACCTATGCAATTTCTCACCCTAATCATCATTTTTATTAAATAATCATTCATGAAAAAGTATGAAATAAAGTCACACACATGGGATTTACAATTTTCGACCTCATTGTGAGAATATACATCACTTCTATTGCCACTCCCATTAGTGTATGTAAATTCACTATTATAAGGAGGTGAATACAACTTATTCAAAATCCTGTTAAACAAATACTATCTCTTTATATGAATGATTATACTAACTCATATCAGCTTACAAAGTTTTATTATAAAATAATGTATAAAAATAATAATAAAGAATTTGTTCAAACTGCTCCACAAAAGTTATCGGGTATGACTATCCCAAGTCTAATAACCTTTAGTTTGATGAACATGATTCGATTGACTTAGTTTGATTGAATCAATATGATGACCCCTTTATAAAATTTCACTTCTCAAAATATTCTCAAAATCTTGGTTTAATCTTCCTCAGTCTGATTGACTCAATATGATCTTCTCAATATTATGTTTCTCATTCCGATAAAAAAATAGATGTTTGATCTTATAATGAGATATTTGTTTAGAAGAAACTTTCACTTTAATTCTTCGTTGCCTTTCCTTTTCCTCTTACATGAAAAGTTGAAAAGTAAGAATGTTAAGTGCTTATATTTATAGGTGGATCTGAATAGAAAAGGTAAGAAACTAAAATTTTTTCCTTCTTACTCAAATTTCAAAATAGAGAAGGTATGAATCTTTAACATCATGCAGATGAATATGAGACTGATAAAGAATCTGATCAAAAAATCCATCTTTCTGACTGCTTCTACATCAAGTTCTTTTCAATCCAAAAACCTGATTCTAGAAAGAATATTTTTTTAAAGATAAAACTTTTCTCTCCCTTTGTGTTTTGATTCAAACATTAAAAAATTAAAATTTCTTATGAAAAACTCATTATGATGGACTGAGACCGATCCTGAATAAGAAAAACATTATTTTACAAAAATCTTAATTGTCAACAAATATATAACTTTTTTAAAATCAAAACATCAAAAAGGTTCTTCAATCTCCCCATTTTGATTTGTTAAAAACACTCATTAACAACTTTTTTCAACTCTCAAAAAATTTTAAAGACTCAAATTTTTTAGGAAACTCAATCTTTTAAACTATTACCAAAACACATCCTTTCTCAAATGAGAGTGTAATAAAACCACACTACTGGATAAAGAAATGTTTTTGAAGGAATTATATCCCTTTGTGAAAAGAAAATTTTGTGTCCATGTAATTATTATCTCCCCATCACTTACATATTTTCTCACTTTTCTTTTTCTCTCCCCTATTTTATGATAACCCTATATTCAGATCCCTAAAATAAAGATAAGCAAAAACTTCTTACAAAGTAAAAAGTTGTTACTTTATCTGTCCCTTTATTAACATAATCTAAATAACTTTAAGGGGATTCCTTATGAGGTTTATGAAGTCATGGGAAGAGGCTAAACATGAAGTTGCAACCTCAATTCCAAGAATCTTTCTTTCAGCATAGCTTTTGTAAAGATGTTATAAATTTTATACTTTGTTGAGATATATTATAGCATAACATCTCCAACATCAACATTCTATTTTATTAAGTAAAAATTTATATAAATGTGTTTTATATTGAACTTTGGACATGATTTTTATAAGATCAATTGAAATTAGATTATCACAAAGTATCTTCAATGGTTTATAAACTTTCACTTTCAAGTCTTCCAGCTGAATTTTTATCCAAAACATTTGAGTAAAATCCTAAGTAGTTGCAACATATTTAGATTCTAATGTGCTTAAAATTACTAAACTCTTAGTATTACTATACCAACTCACATAACATTCAACCAAGAAAAATGTTCATCTTGAGGTTGATTTCCTATCATTATAGTATCCATCCCAATCGACATTAGTATAACCATGAAACTTATTTTAACAATTTTTTTGTATAACAACCCATGTGAATTTGTTCCTTAACATATCTCATAATTCTATTTTCTTTCTACATATGTGATTCTTCACGATTACTTTAATATATAGAATAAAAATTCAGAACATAAACAATATCAGTGTTTGAGGATTTAAGATAAAGTAAACATCCTATGAGCTTCTGAAAGTCTTTCTGATTCACACATTTTCTAGAATCATATTTACTCAACTTCATCCCCACTGAGATAAGAGTAGAAACTTCTTTGTATTATACTATGCCAAACTTTTGTAACAATTCCCTGACATATGTTTCTTGAGATATAAAAATGTATTTTTCTTTTTGTTGAACTTTTAATCCATGGATGAAAGTTAGTTCTCCCAACATTGAAATTTCACAGTTCTTTTTCATTTCATCAGTAAATGTTTTAGAAAAACATTCTCTTTCCACAACAAAAATTATGTAATCCACAAAAATAATTACAATTATAGTTCCAGAGTCAACATATTTAATATATAAGTTTCTATCAACTTTTCCTTTAGAAAAATTCAATATTATCAAACAATTTTCGGGCTTATAAAACCATGCACGTGGAGCTTGTTTTTTCCCATCCAAATCTTTATTTAGTTTAAAAACCTTGTTTTCATCCTCATCAAGTAGAAACCTACAAGGTTTTACAATGAAAATTTATTCTTAAATTTACCCATTGATAAATGCTAACTTTACACCCATATGATATACTTTGTAATTCTAGTGAGAATCCACTACTAGAAACATTTCAATAGTTTATAACCTTTCAAGAGGGGAAAATGTTTCATCAAAATCCACAAATTACTCCTATGAATAGCCTTTAAAAATAATCATGGATTTGTTTCTTGAAACTTCTCCATGTTCATTCAACTTATTTTTATAAATCCACTTTGTTCTGATAACATTTTTACCTTTTGGACATGGAAAAAGTTCCCGTGTTTCATTTTTCTCAATCTGATAGAACTATTCATTCATAGAATTCACCGATTCTTGGTGTTTAATAGATTCTAAAATTGATTCCAGTACACCTTTTGAGATAAGTGAAGTCTGATTTTCTAATAACAACTTTTTTGGGTCTGGAATGGGGGATTATGATTTCTAATAATGTTTTCTGGATCAATATGTTTTTGTATGGTAGGAAATTTCAAAGTTTCTTTTCAAGATGAACTTTCCTCATTACAAGATTCTTTTGAATCTTGGTAAGGATGTTTTGACTTAATTTCTATATCATTGAAAATCTCTAGTTTATCCTCCTCAACATTATAATTTTTGTAAGGATTTTTTATTTTCAATTACTTTCACATCCTATGAGTCCACCAACCTTTGTAATCATTTGTTTCTACATTTGTAACTTATTCCATTAGGTGAATAACCCATATAAGTTCCTTCCTCATATTTCTCATCAAAATTTCCCAGATCTAGTTTTTTTGACTTTTAGTGGACATGGACTAAATAAAACTTTGAAGTAATTCATGAAGGTTTTTTGTTATACTACATTTCATAAGAAGTCATGTTGGTTTCTAGTCTCAACAATAATCTATTTTTAATATGTACACCAGTACTAAAAACTTATTTCCAATAGAACTTTGAAAGTTTGTATTCTATTAACACACTTCATCCCATTTTACCAAACTTCTATTATTTCTTTATTCTAATTCATTTTTTTGTGGAGTATAGGGAGCACTATATTGATGTTTGATAACATTATTTCTTAGATAATTTTCAAAAGTATATCTTGTGAATTTGGTACCATGATCTATTCTCAACTACTTTATATAAACCCCAATTTATTTCTCAACTTATTTTTTTGAAAAAAGTGGAACATTTACATAGCCTCTGACTTATGTTTCATAAACATGATGTTTATAATCTGAGTGAAATCATCAATAAAAGTGATGAAGTGTAAATCTAATTTTTTGGATTGATGTATCATCAGTACACTTAAATATGAATGAATAATCTCAAAAGGTTTGGTAGATTTAATCTCAACTATCTTATGAATTTTTTTATCCATATTCACATTTTGACAAGTAACAAAAACATCTCCATATCTTCTTTAAAATTATGAAAAATAGTAGATGACATCAAATTTAGAAAGTTTTTTCATGTTTTTCTACCCAATCTATCCAAGTATTTGGTGCGACAACTTATTTTCATCTTAAGAGCTCAAGTAATAGGAGTTATTAAGCTATCCTTTTTGGAAGATATTCCTATTATTTCCTTCACATTTTGAAATAAAGTTTCCAAATTTCACACTTTTAATAACACAATAATATTTTTTAAGATCAATTCTTTTACATCATCAAAAAGTTGACTTAGACTAAGTAGGTTGTGTTTTTTCCCATCAACAAATAAAACTTCCTTAGATTTCAACTTTTCTACTTCAATTGTAGCTGTTTCTATTCCTATGATTATTACGGAATTATCATTATCAAAGGTAACTTCTCCTCCATAATGACTATTGACATGTTTAAATATAATTATTTCACCTATAATATGTGAATATCAACCACTATCAAGTAACCATGGTTTTTTTTCCTTTTACTTACTTTCAAAGATGTCTCAACAACAAAGGATCTTTCATCAATTTTCTTCTTTCAAGATTCCTTTTATTTTCTACCATAGGAAACTTGTTCTAGAAGGAGTGTTATATATCTTTCTCATGATGAACTTCATGATAAAATATATCTATAAACTTATTCTAGACATTCAAATTTATTTTTTTGGAGTGTTTCAAACATATTGACTTTTTCCTTTTCTAACTTCCCGTGGATTAGGAAAGTTACTAATCCTTCTTCCAGAATTACATTATTTTTGTTCAAACCTTCTTACATTAAGTAAAACTTTATGCCAACAATTATAATATTTATTCCCATATGTTATCAAACACTAGCAATAAACCTCAAGTATTAAATTTCTATTGAATAAAGATCGCTCACTACATAAACTTTGTTGAGGTTGATAACTTCTTTCTTCTCTATCATACTCAGGGCATGGATCATATTTATTTTTGAGTGAGTTTTAATTTTTTTTAGATGTGATAGGTTTCTCATATCCTTTATCTACCCAATATTTCCCAAAACCATTTCTAGAATTTGAAATTATATAAGAATCAAGTTAAACATTATTTTTGGTGAGTGAGGATTTCTTCTAATTATTTTTTTGAGAGTTCTTAGTGACTTTAGAAGCCTCTCTTTTATTTTCAAATATTTTTTGAATTTTTTATTAATATTCCTCAAGGTATGTTCAAAATAAATAATTTTTTATTGAAACATGTTAAATTCTTCTTCCTTTGATGCTAGATTCTTACTAATTTTTAACCATATTTCTCTATTCATTAATTTTAAGTGTCTAAATTAATATCTCATGGATGTATTATTCCTCCTTATTGATGACAAATTTTATTCCTTCAATATATTTTTCATGATATTTATTCACTAATTTTTTTTATTTTTTGAGTGTCTTGTTTTTCTCAAGATGTGAAACAATTTATATTCTAAGTTGATACTCTTTATATTATTCTTCACCGCCTTCATCTCTATATGAGGAATATTTTGTTTTATCAACTTTTTCAATGAAAGTTTGTAATTTTTCTAAACATTTATCTTTTGAATAATTATTTTCAGTTGATTTAGATTTATATTTCTTACTCAATATACTTATCCTATTAATAGTAAAATTATTTTTAGATTTTTGAAAGACTTTTCTTCTTTTTAACTTTAGTTCCACTTATTTCATTAGGGGTTTCCATCAGAGTCATCCTAATATTATCTAACTTCCTTCTTGGGAAAATCCAAAGAAAAGTCTTCATTTACACCACACTCAAAAAAATTGAGCGGAATTTTACCTCCATACATTCCTATTTCTCTTTGATAATTATTGGATATAAGAGATATGATTTTTTAATTCAACTCATCATCCTATTTATCTTTGGAGTCACAAGGATCAACATATTTAGCATCTTGTATTTTCATTATTCTCATGGATTCAAAATCCATTTCATCTTTCATATTCTTTTTGAACATTGGATTTTTTCTCAATTCATAAGCAATAAGAAATTTATGTAACTCATCAATAGATAAGTCATCTTTATCATCTAAAGCATAAATTTCGGAATAAAACATGTATAGAAATTTTCTCATAAGTTTCTTTACAATTGAATAATATTATAGGATATCTCCAAATCCTCTTACGTTGCAAACAATTTCATTTACTATGGTGAAGTATTCATCAATAGTTTCTTCATCTCTCATTCTGATGTCTTCATACTTACTATGCCGGATTTGTATCTTTGCTTTCTTCATTTTAACATTCCCTTCAAAAATAGTTTTCAACTTGTTCCACGTACTGGTTGAATTTTTGAGACCCATAAACTTCATATAAACATTTTATGATAACTACATAAGGATATCTATTATTTGTTTACCAGACTAAGAAACATCGTATTGAGAAAATCGTATTGATTAGATCAGACTAAGGTTGTTCAGAGTGAGATTTTGAGAAGATTTGGAGAAGTATAGGTTGAGAAAGGGAGCATCATATTGATTGTGTTTGACTAAGTTAATCAGATTTTGTTCATCGAACTGAAGGCCATCGGCTCAGGGTTATCAAAACCAAGAACATTTTATGGAAAAGTTTGAACAAAGTCTTTATTATTTTTTTTTGGCTCGATTATTTTATAATAAAAATTCATAAACTGATGGGAGTTAGTATAACCATTCCTATTAGGATATAGAAGGTTTCTAATGATATTTGGAATAATTTGTATTCACTTATTCATAATACTGAATTTCTATAAACCCATGGGAGTGGTTATGGAAAGAATGTAGGTTCTCACACTAAGGTCGAACCTTGTAAATCTCATGAGCTTTAATTTCTTTCCTACTTTTTCATGTATGATTATTCGCTAAAAATTATGATAAGGATGTGAAGTTTAAAAGGTTGTAGGGGATATGTTTTAAAAAGTATTTAAACTTATAAAAAGTGTACAACTGATTCAACCCCTTATTCTCAATTGTTATTCAATCCTTTGGATTTTCAATTGGTATCAGAGAGAAGGATCATTTATCTAAAAAATAAATGTTTATAAGATGAATATCATGTATTATATCTTTTTATCAAGGAATTTTTATTAATGTGATACCAATAAAATTAATAATCCCATATATCATATCCATTTAGTGATCCAAGATCTGTGTTTCACTAAAAAATAAGTCTGCTTTGGCATTTATATCACCTCTTAGTTATTTAGGTAGGGAATTTTCCAATAAAAATGGTTGAGACTCATAGATAACTGAGTGGATATATCTTTATCTGAATCTATCAAATGGGTAATACACCAATCTATTTTTATATTATCCAAAAACTATTAGTGTCTCCTAGCTAGTTTAACCCAAAGAAAATTCCAAGAAAAAAATAACAAAGGATGATCAAGGGGAACTGAACTTTGGAATGACCTAACTAATAGGATAATACAAAGTTACTAAAATCATGCTTTCGATACACAAGAAAGTATAGGGGAACCCAGCTTTGGTATGACCAACCAAATTTGATGATTGAGTTATTAATATGTTCTGTTTTGGAAGGAACCTCAAACTTAATATTTCAATTTTTATTTTAAAGTCTCACTAATTTAATATACATCATATGCATATTAAATTCATAACTTTTACAAATTATATAATAAATATATTCTTATATTTTATTCCTTTTTTATACATGCTTCTAATGACTTATTTTTAGAATCCCTATTATAACCACCAAATTAATGTGTGCACACCATATTAATGTGAAACTCATTACACAACCCACAATATGGGATACTCATCGAAAAATATAATTCAAAACATATTCCTAAATATCCAAATGAATCATATACATAGTGTATATTAAATTTTCATATAAATTCATAGATTTAAATGATATTAATAATATCCACATGAGTAATCCCATAGAGATAAATAGATAAACCCATTCAACATGTAATAGGATTGTCTACAAACTATGCCTAAAACCAAAATTCAAGCTGATAAACCCATTCAACATGTAATAGGATTGTCTACAAACTAGGCTGGTAGACCCCAAAGTATTTATACCTAAGAAGAATTAACTCATGATATAATTCAATTCATGATATCATGGACACTTAATATACACAAACTATGCCTAAACCAAAATTCAAGCTGATAAATTCAATTAAAAACTGATATCAAGGTAGATGAAAACAAAATTTTATGAAGTCATACATAACATGTAATGTAAGGATCTATTTATGATAATAATTTTAATAGTTAAACTAAATCCTAAACATTCATAATATAAATAATTTATAACTATGGATAAATTAGAGAATAAATTTTAAATAAACAAACAATTAAAATATTTAAACCTGAGATAACCAATTATGTACTATTCATAAATAAAGCTAACTATAAACCCTTTATAAATTAGATGACATTATGGAAATTCTATAATTTTGAATTCAAACTCTTTTATACTCAATAAAATATGAATTATTTCAAATAATAAACATATTATATGACATTTTAAATTATTATTTAAACCTTTGATATAGTTAATATAGTTTAAATAACATCATTAAATAATGCCCCTTTTAATTTGAAAATTTTCAAATAAATTAATTTTGAGTAATTCAAAATTATAAATATAAACACATTTTATATTCTGACCTTATTTATCAGATTTATAAACTATTTTGTAAATCATTTTTATAATCTTTAAATAAAAACTTTACTTGAATATTATAAAGATCTCATACAATTTTAGGTGAAAAGATTTCCACACCCTTTTATTATGATTTATAACATTTATAAATCTTATTAAAATAATAAATGGATATTCATAGTATTAACTCTTTAATATTAAAAGGAATATTTATAATAATATTTTTAAAAAATTAATACATTAACCATAAACAATATATAGTTAATTAATTTATAAAACACATTTTTTATAAATTTCTAAAAACATTCCATAATTATGAACATAAAAAGTTTTATATTCTCATCAACATGATATTTTCATACTCTTCAATATATGGAACTACCCTTAAAATAGTTTATATTATATGAATTATAAAAAAATTTATAATCCTATTATCATTATGTAAAACTTTTACATAATCCAAATCTTATATATTTAAATATTATTTATACCAATATTAAAATAATCATCAAAACCACTTTGATCCGATTTAAATAATTTCTCAAAATAAGTCCCCTTTTAATGTGAGAAATTTCAAATTAAATATTTAAAATTCTTTAAATACCATCTTATTTATATTTTGGCCGTATTTATGATATTTATAAACTCTTTATGAATTAATTTTATGTTTTTTAAATAAACATTTTATTTCAATATCAAAAATCATTCTATATAATATGGTAAAAGGTATATTAACCATTAACCTTTAATATTTGGAAATATAAATGTTTCTTAAACATTTAATTAACTATAAACTCTTTTATAATTATATAATTTATAAATATTTTATAAATTAAAATACTCCAAAAATACCATATTTATTTATGATTTAATGTTTTTTTAATATTAATGGAATATTTATAATAAATGTTTAAAAAATTAAAATAATTATCCAAAAACATTTTATAGTTAATTCATTTATAAAAATCATTTTATAAATTTAATATTCATTGAAAAATATCCTTTTACATTATTTATAAAAACTTTATAAATAGTCCAATTCAATTCTTAATTGATAATAAATAAATAATTTATTTATTTATTAAAACAAATAATAAAAATTTAAACCTTTTCATGTTTAAATTAGGAATTAAAAAAATAATTTTATAAATCCAAACATTTATTATTTTTTAAAGTTTTATAAATAATAATAAATTTTATCAAAATAAAATATATTTTCCAATGTTTTCATATAACACAATAATCAAACTAGTTTTGATGCATATATCAAAATTTTCATAAATAGTGAAATATTCACATTGATCAGATGAGTAAGCTCACTCCAATACCACTGAATGGTTTTATTGAATCATCGTATGATCCTTTGGTAGTAGAAGAACTCCCAAATAGGTAGGATCTATCCTCGAGTAGAAGCAACATACATCTTATATGAAAAACACTGTAAAAGAAGCATACCTGATTTAGTATTTGAGTAAACTTTTGTTCCTTATTGGGGGAGAATGAAGGATTGTCAATGCAGTAATATACAATGAGTTTTCTTGAGGAATATAATTGGTGACTAAACAAATGCTTCGCCCCTCTGAGGGACGCACTAACCATTGGATCTCAAAACATTAATTAAGGATCCCTAAACATAGATAGGGTGCAAGAACCTTCACTATTTGATAAACTGCATTTCAAGAGGAATAAATAATTTAGGATACTTACAGAAAATAGGTTTTCATCAACAGAAGGGATAATATCCGTTTATATATCCATCCCTAACACATTTCATTTAATGAAACACATTTTCTATATTCAACGTATTAAAATACATTTATTTTCATTAATTATTTATTCATTGAATCCTATTCAAATGAATGTGCAAGACATTAAATGTATACATAATGGATTATTATTTGAATAAACCATATGAAAAATACATTCAAATAATTAATGTATTTTTTTGGAATATTCAATAGTTTCCTTTTCCGAAGGGGGTCCCATATTTAAATCCCTATAGGTACATGTGCACATTTGGGCTGTTGAGCAGTAGAGGGGGTCATGACTAATTTCTAATAAAGGGTGGGGCCATGGGCTACCATGAGTAGGGGTGAGAGATAATAAAGGGTGTGTGGAATCAAATAATTCAAAAAAACATTTTAGCATTGATATATAAACTCTTTATCAGTTCTAAAGAAATAAATGATAAAGGTTGATTTTACTAGTGTTAAAATAAGAACAAATAAAGAGTGCATTAATAAAGGACCCCTTTATCAGTGCTAAAAAATAATTAATAAAGGGGGAATTTATCATCACTTTTTAGTGATAATAAATGGGCCTTTATCGTTGATTTATCCAACATTGATTAAAGAGAATGAGTTTTAAAGGCCCTTACAACATCACCTATTTTTTAGTGCAGAAAAAATCAATTTCTAACACTAATAAAATATTGAACTGTAGTAGTGTATATTATTTATTTATGCTAATTTAATAAAAATAATCCTATGAAGTATTGTATTTCAAGTGTTCATAGTATACATTAATGATGAAATATAAATGGTCATGATGATATATAAATATTAATGAAAATATATACTAATATAGATATACATACTTAACTTATGAGTTATATGTTAAAGAACTTATATACTAAGTTAATCTGTTTTAAGGATACAACCTGGATTGTTATATATGTTATTATTATTACCCAAGTATATACTAATAAGTGGTAATTTATGGGTTAAGTTCAATATTTACTTTATTTTAATAGTTACAAATCATGTTTATCATGGGTTTAATATATTTAATATATTTAATGGATAATTGGGTTGATTTTATTTTAAGTTATAGAAAATAAGATAAATATAGTGAAGTACAAAAGAATAAATCGACTACCTATGAGAGAAAAATTAATCATGTATAGAAATTGAATTAATTTTCTAGTTGAAGACAATTTACTATCCAATACAAATAAAGCAATAATAGAAAACTCTCATGCCCATTTCAATTTAATTATAGACTAATCAATTGATTGATATGATTAAAATGACCATGTAAAAAAATTATATGGTCATTTTATTTTGAAAAATGAAAGTTTTTTCATGCATAATATTCAAGAAAAACATTTTTATTATTTCTCAATGTTCACTATTAAGAATAAATTTCTAATAAATACATGGATTTGGAGAAAATAGATTAAATTTTATAAATAGATCAATAGAGAATGTTAATGATTATACTTGAAATAATGTTTCTTTAATTAAAATAAAAAATATTCTAATTTTTCATACCAAATATGGAGTTAGTAAGACTGTTAAGTCAGTGAATACACATACTCAATATAGTGATACAATGATCATTGATCTCGAAGAGTAATATTCATTAATCCATGTTTTTTCATTCAATCATATAAAGAGACCAGTTTCATTCTTTTCATACACCAAGTTTATTATCCCTATTTTTAAAATAAGAATAAAAACCCTCTTATTTTATAAATAATAAATGTCAAATGTGAAAAAAAGAATTATCTGGGAAAAATAACATAATAAATGTGTTAAAGGATTTGCGTAAGGGTAAAATCCAGGTTAACTATTTAAAATATTCAATCAAATATTTTCAGAGTTGGACACTAAGTTGGTGTGAGAGTTGGAGACCTGTAAATCATTGGTGAAAACAGAATAAAATTATTAAACATATTATATTAAGTATGCATAAATTATTCTAACTAATTGAATAAATCAAAAATAGTGCATCGTATGAGAAATATGAGACCACTATTAGGTATGAGATACAATGTTTACCCTAAGAAGGGTATAAAATTTTTAAGCGCAAGATGTTTGGATGCCTCACACACAAAAATAATTTATTTAATATTTTTTATTATATTATATTTTTGAAAATAATTTAATATATTAAAAACGATTTTTTCTATGACAAACTCAAGACCACAGTTAGGTCTAGAATGTGGGGTTTACCCTAGGTGGGGTATAAATTTTATGTGCATCGGGTGTATAGAAACTTCGCACGTGATAAAACCTATTTTATTTTTAATTATTTATTTATTATGTTTTTTTATTAATTAATTAATATCTCTCAAATGGTACATCTTATGAAAAATCTAAGACCACCGTTAGGTCCGGAATATAAGGTTTTCCTAATGTGGGTTATGAATTTCATACCCATCATGCATTTGGTCAAGTCTATAATTAGTTTAAGTTAATTAATAATTATATAAATTTAATCTAATTATTAGAAAATGTATGTTACTGTTCATCATCCCCTATATGTGTCAAAACCTCCATTTTTTATGCTTGGTTGATTGAGAAGCTTGAAAAAACATGGTTTTGAACTATTTAAAAATTAATAACACATTAATGACTGAAATTAAGGACTCGATCATCAAGATCTGGTTGAAAGATATATCAAATCTGGTGTTTAAATTTTCGGTTTTATCAAATCCTGAACACACACGGTATAAAATACCAAAACAATTCTGTTCTTCCTTGGTTCATTCCATCGAGTCATAAAAATACCAGATCTCCCTTGCACATGATTAGTAAACCTTAGATGATCCAATTTAGATCCAGTCAGTACCTCCTTCTAATATGTCCCTGTGTGCGGAACATGAGGCCTTCTTCTTCCCAGGTTATTATTTGTTTTTATTTTATTTAATTTTATTATGTCTTTATTTTACTATCAAATTAAAAAAATGGTTGATTTTTTTATCAAAATGACATGCCAAGAATAATGAATAGATAAATTCAATCTGATTACCATATATAATATATTAAAATTATCAAAGTGATAATTATACGAAGCTCTTGGAAAATAATAGTTCATGGAATTATCCAAAGACAATCATGCCAGTTTATCTAAGGGAAAATTTATATTAAAAGGATATTTTGGTAGATATTATCAAAATATAATTATGAAGTTTTATCAAAATACAATTAGTCCAAATTATCGATGAATAATTGTATGAAATTATCAAATATATTTTTACACTAATTATCATAGGAAAATAATGAAGAATTATCAAGTGATAATTACAATGAATTTTCATGGAATAATTATGTAAAATTATCAAATGATAATTATAATGCTTTATAAAATGATAATTTCATCAGATTAATAGAAGATAATTATTAGAGTTATAAAACAGTAATTGCAAAATTATCAAGGAAAATTAATGAAGTATAATTTCAAACACATGAATTGATATAAAATGATAATATATGAGAAATTATCAAGAGTTAATCATTTTTATTGAGGAGAGTATAACGAGAAAATTCATTAACCTAAATTATAATTTGGAAATTATCTAGGAGAGAGAGACAATATAATCAGATGTTATATTTTGTTTCCTTTTGAAATTAAATAGTGGGTTTTGACTTTAAGAACTTTTGATGAATATCAGGCATTGTTGTGTTGCCGATTAAGTTAATAAGACCACAATGAGGTGTATCTAACCACATAGGGTGGTTTATCCTTACCGCTGATGATGATAACTTTGATGTAGGAGGTTAATTCCCATTTTGGGCCATATATATATATATATGATATTATCAGGATGTCATATTTATTTTCGACTAATCCATGCTTGTGATGAATTGTATGTGGGTGTGTGAGTAGCCATGGACATACTTGTTTGTGTATGATTATCCTAACTTTGATCTTGGTGGGACTTATCATTCATTTCTACGACTCATGTTATTGTTTGTTCATAGACTATGGAATTGTGTTACATGTATAATGATACTTAGATGGGGCACTAAGATTGGGGGTTATGCAGCTCAGTGTCTAGCTACCCAACCTAATGCAGTCATAATATACTTAATGGTGGATGATGATACCCTAGCAGAGGGGAATACATAGTAGCTAGCTAGAAGATTCCAGCAATTTATTCCTATAAACTTAGGTCGTGGGTGTTTTAAAAGGTTATTTATGCCAAGGATTCATAGCTGATAGATACCAGTCATTACTTCCTATGGAATTAGGCTGTGGGTGTTTTAAAAGGTTAAGCGAGCCATGGATGCATAGCTGATAGATACTAGTCATTAATTCCTATGGTCTTGGGCCATGGGTGTTTGAAAAATCCAAAAAGGTCATGGATCTACTTTATAGAACATAAGTAATTCCTCTAACAACCACCAGTGGGGTGGGGTGAGCCTTTATGCCTTAGTGGAGGTACGTAACTTCTTGATTGTTTTACCAGCAACGATCTGAAGTAGGTGGGGTCGGGGTTCTTGGAGGCTTGGTCAACACATGATGACTTGACACATGTATGTTTAATGAAAATTTACTTATGTCATGATATGTACTATTATATATATTTTTTCACTTATGGTAAGGATGAATTGGTGGTGTTCTAATGAGTCTTGTATTCACACCCAACTTGGGAATTTTGGTGTGTTTGTAGATTTCATGACTAGAGATCTGGTGAAGGGAAAGGGACCTTTAAAGGACTACTGAGTGGTGGATCTTGGAGCTAGAGAAGACCGAGATAGACACTAGAGTACCCTACAGATGGTTGTTTATTTAATTTTATCATTTATTTGTCTACTTATTTATACTCTGGAAAGGATTATCACTTTGAAAGCTCTTATATGTATGAGATTATTCTGTTTCTTCATTTACTCGAATTGTTTATTATTTTTTTATTCATTATCATCGATCCTATGACATGATACAGAGGGTATAGTCTCCTCAACATTTCACTCAAGACCCTCACTAGTAGTTTAAAACCTCTTGCGTACGGTGAGGTGAACATGAGGTCATGTAGAATTCTAGATCAGATCTGGTGGTTTGGGTCAAGACGTTACACTAAGAAAATGGTGTTCAAATCTTGAATATAACACCACAATTTTTAGAAAAATATTATTTATTAATTTTAATTTAATTTAGGTTCAATAGATATTTTTTGGTAAATTTTATTAGAATTTTTATTAGTGTACACATTTTAAGAAACCATGTAGCAAACCATTTTCATCCACTATCTGTATAAGACAAAAATATATAGTTACATTAACTATGAAAGATAATTGAACTTTTAATATGTTTCTCTTAAAAATGTTCTAAACTTATGTAATTTATCTTAGCGCCTATCAAAACTTGTTTTAATAAATTAAATAGTATTTATTAATATATTTTAGACAAATTGAAATTTATTTAGTCTATTAAAACAAGTGAAATATACATAAGTGTATTATTAAACATTAAGATATAATTATTACCATAATATTGTTATAATTTTTAATTTGTTAAAATATAATATTGGGATCCCTCCCCATAGTCAATCCCTACTCATGCTATAATGGAAGGAAAAATTCCTATATTGTTTTTCCTCTTTCTTTCTCTAGTGGTAATGAGAGATCATTCCACCATCAATACTATTTTAGATCTAAGGTTAATGCCCGATTTATCTCTCATATTTCTATTCTCATCCTATATTTATTTCAAAAAGATATATGGTTTGAACTAGATTTATAAATTGGGTATTTTACGGTTGAAGTTCATAATTTCAGCAAGGAATGTCTAATATTCCTCAAAGTAGTTGAATGAAGTAGTGTAATTCATATTAAGATATGTCAACTCAATATATTTTTATTTTATAGAGTTCATGTGTTGGTGAGTGTGTTTTCTATCTACTTGGTTTAAGATCATACTGATGGTTTTAAATAAATTTTTAGTCAAGTTATTAATTTTTTGGAATATGTAAATAAATTAGATATAAATTTTCACCTAATTAAGGTTGATATTTTAGAATATGTTAATTTGTAGGATTAATTGGGTTTGTATTATTATTTTTAAATTTATTTTAACATCCTATAAGTAATTTAAACATACATTAGTTACTTTAAGAAGAATATTATATGAGGAAATGTTTTCTATTTAAGGAATAATAACCATAATGGTTTTTAAGATTATAGAGCTAATTTATAACTTTTTTAAGGAGTGATTGGAGAATTTGATGGGTAAAAAGCGATATACATATAATTTAATAAAAAATTTATTAAATATTTTAGTGTTTCATATTATTGAACTTGGATGGAAGAAACTTAGATAACTTAGAAATTTTATAAATGAATAGTTTATATATTAATGTATGGTTATCCATGTAAAATATTTTAAATGGTTAAGAGGATGTGTTTAAGTTCATCCTCTACAGTACTAATTAGGGTTATCTAGATATGGTTCATATGATAACTAATTTTACCTTTTTATATTATGGTTGTATGGGATGAAAAAACATATTATTAATTATTGATCAAATTTGTGCACATGTACACACACATATAGTTAGGGAACATGGGTTAGTTCTTGGTACTTGGGTTTCCCTTGTTGGTATGATGACTGATTTAGATGAACGATGGTGGGTCACAACCATCACAATGGTTAGTGGTAGGCACACTGTGGAAATGACTAGGAAATTAAATGAGCTTCACTACATAATTTGTGTGTGTGTTATAATCTTCTCAAAAAAGTGAAAACGTAATGTTATGAAATGGGTTTAGTTATATTTACATGGAGATCATGACATATGAGGCTTCTTAGTTTTAAATTTATTTCCCTATTTCCACCATAATTTTTATCTTGGTATTGGATAACCACTATGATAGACCCGAGAGAGAGTATGTAACCAATGGGGGGTGAATTAGTGGTTCAAAAAACATCAACTATGGAAAAATGATTCCATTTTCTTGTTAAAATATAATATCCAAGCATAATAAAGAAATAACATGACAATATATAGATAAGGAACACACATATGTCACAATAATTTTTACAAGGTTCACTCACTATTTTTATTTAGTGTCTAATCATTAGTGGTTTATGGTTATGTTCTCAATATACACATTATTGTTTTATTGTTAATAAGAACAAAGAATATGATTATGATGATTTTTTGAACTCTCATTATAATAAATATTTAGATGACCATCAACAAGTTTATTTACCTCACACAAACTCCTCAAGTGCCTTTGAACTTTATATTATGTTTTCACCCATTTTTTTCTCCTTAAGCTTTACTTAAAACCCTCATATAACTCTCCCTTAAATGTAATTTAGAATATCTCAATGTTTTGTCTCTCATTTTTTATTTTGTTCCAGACAAAAAATCTACAAATATATTATTGGTCACACATAAGTAAGATACCTTGAGAGGGGGGGGGGGGTAAATTCAAGTATTTAAATTTCAAATGAACCTTATAATAATCATAAATCATGGAAAATAAAAAAACTCATTTTTTCTCTCATGATGAATATAAAATAGATAAAGAAATGGAAAAATACATAAGTGATTTTTACTTAGGACATAGACACTAGGTGACATCCAAGGATCATACATATGTAATGCAACAATGTACCAAATTCACTAAGTACATTTATTATTTGATATAACTTTAGAGTGATCTCATTGTGTAATGTCCTGAACTTGGTACCACATGTCGGTGCCCCGATCCAGTTAGTTAGGTGACCTAAGAAACACCTCCCAATATGCCATTGGCTGCCAACTAGAAGAAAGGGTCTAATATATATCGTGGAGAGACCATACCCTCTTTATCAAAGTAGTAAAAAATAGAAATCAATAAATGACATCCAAAAGGTAATAAATAATAACTAGGATAATAACACAATCAATAATACCAACATCACATGATAATATGAAAACATAGATAAATGACCATAAGACAAAATATTAGATATATCTTTCCATATATGTGACAATTTTCAAATGAAAACACAAAATAAAGACATAATGAAAAATCCAAAATAGGGTCCCAACATAATGTCCAGTTCCCTTATCTGTGCTTCATCCTATATCCCAACTAATCCAAATAACATAGGGATCTTTCCCTTATCCTGTCTTGAAAACATGGAGTCTATTCGACCACCAATCAGGAATCCTAAGTAGGGCACGAGTACAACTCAATAGGCCACCACCAATGGTGTTTAAATAAATATCCATTCTTTAACTGTGTATATAGTTGTATGAAGAATAAATTACAAAAGATAAATTAAACAGTTATCATATTAAATTATTCTCTAATTAACCACATAGGTCCCTAGGTTGATGATGACACCTGAACCAACATACCTACTTCGGCCCTTACCTAACTTTGAACCACCTACCAAAGAGATATCACATTTAATTATATCATGTTCTTCATTAATCATTCAACATTAAATTCACATTTATACAATGGGATCCTAGAGAAGTAGTCTAGAACCCCGTGGGTATTTGGAGCAGCAGTCTCTATCCCACAACTGAGTGAACACATGAAATACACACACACACACACACACACACACACACACACACACACATATATATATATATATATTGGGGGACCTAGAGTGGTAGTCTCGCACCCCTTGGGTATTTGGATTAGTAGTCCCTATTCGACAACCCAGTCTCTATTATCACATCACATGGTTCCATATTTCCAACCATTTATAAATCAGTACCATAAAGAATTATTTCAATCATATCGGCATACCCCACATGTTTTTGGAGTAGCATTCCCTATACCACAACTCAGTCACAAATATCACATCTCAAGGTTCTGCATTCACAAGCCATTTATAAAACACTTCCATAATTCATTATTCAACCCATGTCATAAATTCATTTATCAACCATTCATAATTTATAAATCATCATTTCAATTATAGCAGAACAACCCCTGGATTTCCATCAAATTTGTAATCCCATTATTCAATCAATTTCATAATCCTATCAATCTGTCAATTTCATAATCCCATTAATAGATCAATTAATTAATTCAATTCAAATTGTGTTCGCCCAACGTGGAAATTTAAATATTATAATTAAATACACTCTAATAAAATCAAGGCTTTGGAGATTGACTATTAGACCACTTACCTAAATATCATTGATAGATGTTCACTAAACCTAAACCCCCCAATTTTATGTTGAATGGTCAATTTCACAATGATGGAAGAGATTTAGAACCAAAACCAATGAGGATAAGATCCTTCAACTGGATCTTCAACTCACTAAGAAAGGGGTTTGAGGAGCATTGGAATCCTCCCAATAGCTAACAAAAAAGCATGAGGAATATCCATAAAGGTTGAGATTTTACAATGTCCCCACCTTATGTAACAGGTTATCCTTGAGTTATACACACAAATATATCTCATATTACAAGGTAAAAAGGCTAGTCCACCGAGCTTGAACATCTTCCTCTCTCTCCCATGTTTCCTCCTGAACATGTCAATGCTACCACAACACTTGGACTATTGATATGGTATTTCCCCCTATCACTATCTCACTATGATCTGTAACACAAATCAGATTATCCTCAAAGGACACATCATCCTCAAGCCTAGCATCATGAATATCAATCACATGATAAGGGTCGGGGTGATACTGCTGATGCTATGGAACTTGAAAAACATCATGCATAACACTATACCTCTAGGGAAGAGACAATATGTATGACACTAGTTTGATCCTCTTCACAATCTCAAAAGGTCCAGAAAAACTGGGCACCAACATTCCCTATCTACAAATCCTATAATAAACAAATCTAGGTGACAATCAAAGGAACAAAAGACCACCCACTTAAAAATAAAGTGTTTATCGATGTCAATAAACATATTATTTATGTCTACTCTAAGCTGTAGTTATACATTTTTAAATTAACTAGACCTTATCTAATGTCTCCTGTATGAGACTTGGTACCAAAAGCTCAGACTCACCTCTCTGCATTTAGAATTGAAGTGATCTTATTGTCCTACCATAATGTTCCTTATATAGTTACATTTGAATTTTCTCATGATAACTGTTGTTATAAGAAAAATCAATGAGCACAGAGTGATTATCCCAAGGCCTTCCAAATTATATAATTAATGCATGTAGAATATTATTCAATACCTATATAGTATGTTATGAATGCCCATATCTCTATGTGTGTAAATCCGTACTAAAAAATACCTGGGTTAACAATGCCTTTTGTAATCCTTTCCATAAGTGTGAATATAGTGCTAATCATGGTCCAAAACAATATTCCTCAATACACCATGTTAACAGAATATCTCCAAAATGTATATATCCCCCAACTAATCTTATGTAAAAGTATCACAAATAGAAAATAAATGGTCTAATTTCATCATTCGGTCCACCATCACCCATATATCGTCATTATTCAGAGGCTTACTTAAAAGACCCACCATGAAGTCTATTGTAATGTCACCCCACTTTCATTTCAGAATGGGAAATGGCTATAGTATACCACCAAGTCATTGATGATAATCTTTTACCTATTGATAGGTTTAACATTGTGTCACAAACCCTACAATATATTTTTTTATGCTCGACCACCAATACTATTGATGTATGTCACAATATATTTTGGTGAAACTCAGATGCACTACCCACTTTGTGGCATGGAACTCAGTCTTTAGCTTCTCATTCATACATGTTGGCACAACAACATGGTTTTGAACCTATATGATCGCATCCTCATCTATAGTCTAATCAGAAGGTGACTCCCCACCCTTAAGTCTTTTTATTAAGGACAAACACTCTAGATCCACATACTTACACTCCCTGATCTAGCTCATA
The DNA here is from genome assembly GCA_963277665.1 of Viscum album. NCBI lineage: Eukaryota > Viridiplantae > Streptophyta > Magnoliopsida > Santalales > Viscaceae > Viscum > Viscum album. The sequence goes on from OY728164.1 coordinate 331,302,005, forward strand.
AGTGTGGACTCAATAGATAAGGATACAAGGTTCATTTTTTCATGGCCCTCATGAAACTAAATATGCATTTTTTCCAACAAGGTCATCATCTTTCAATCATAATTGGACTCCAGTACTGCCAGAGTATGTGTATTACTATTCAAAGAATCTTAAACACTGTTTCCCTTATTAGGTCTATATGATAGCTCAAAATCAAAAAAGGCATATAATAAACCCATCTCCATTTTCAAATAATGAAATATCCCTATGAAAAGATTTATTTTAGGATTTTGTGGTTGGTATACAGAGTAATTTTTTCTCAACAGATAATGATGCCAACAATTCAAGGCAAAAACAACTACAACCAACTTGAGATCACATGTAAGGTAATTCCATTCACATGTCCTCAAATATCAAGACCCATACACTATAAATCGATCCCTCTACATTAACACTACTCCAATTACAATCTCAAACGCATCACAAAACACAGTATACTCCTCACCTGGCTCGGGTAGGATCAAAATTGGTGTGGTATTTAAATGCTTCTTAAACTTATATAAAGCATTATCAAATTCTCCAGACCATTAAAACTTGATCCATTTCTTGGTAAATCTAAAAAGTGGGGCTTCCAAGTGAAAAAATTCCTAGATAAAACTCTGATAATAACTTTCCAACCCTAGAAAGATTAAGATATCAAAAACATTTTTGGGATGTTCCCTAGAAACCGATTCCTAAACCTTCTATGGGTCTACTAAAACACCTTCCATTGAGATTATGTGACCTAATAAACATACCATATGGATCTAGAATTGACACACATATATATTTTCATAAGTCTTGTGATATCTCAGTATACTGAAAACGATTTAAAGATGCTAGGAATGATTGTTATGAGTCTTAGAGGACACCAAGATTTCATCCACAAAACAACCACATAGTAATCTTGGTACGAGTGGAATATTCAGTTCATTAAGGCCATAAACATATCCAAAGTGTTCTTCTACCCGAATGGAATAACAACGTACTCATATAGTATGTACCTACTTTTGAAATAAATATGTGGTATATTAGAAGGTCTAACTCACAACTGAAGAAACATTGATATTAAGTATATATAAGAGAAACCATAGCTCCACTCAACCAAACAAAGAGATCCTCGATATATGGAATAGGATACTAATTCTTCACTATCATCCAATTTGAATTATGTTAATCAAAACACAAACACAATGTTCAATAATCCTTCTTAGAAAAAAACCATTGAACCCTAAGGTTACTCACTCGAATTGATAAATCCCTTAGACATCAATTATTTCATCTAAGTATTAAGAAACTAAAGCTCTATTGGTTCCATTATATAAAGTGGAATATAAACTGCTTTAGCTCTAGGTGCGATCTCAATTTTAAAACCAACATCCCTATCAAGTGGAATCCCTTGAGAAGTCATTAGAAAAAACGTCATAGAATCAATACACTATGGATGGAAATGTATTATTCTTTATACCCACATCATTTAGAAAACGACTTGTGACCTAAGTGGTGATCTCCCCCAGTTGCTGATGAAATGGACTGCACAACCTATCTAGATACCCCACTCCCCATGATGAATATAATTATTACCCTTAGGATATGTAAAGTTAACTTTCCTATTATAAGAATCAACATGGGTTTGGTATGATACTATCCCTCCCATACCTAAAATAAAGTACAAACCTTTTGTGTCAAGATGTAAAGATCCCAAGAGAAATGATACTCCCTAACCTTGAGAGAACACCCCTTACATAAAAAGATGTCCCTCAACCGTACTCCAAACAATGCGTAAATAATAATAAACCCACTCAAAAAATACACCTCAAGACTCAAAATCTATAAAAATTTAGTAGATATATAAGAATGATAGGCTCCTATATCAAATAAGGAACTAGAAATTATAGAATCTATAAGAATATTACGTATTTATATTGACGGACTAGACTCACTATCTATATGTCCAGGTTGAAATGCATGAAAATTTTCCACCCCTCTTCCTTATACTATAATAAAAGTCCCCTAAGATTCACCACTCTGCTGATACATGATCTCTTTCCCTGACACACCATGTCCACCACCTCAAACACCATGGCTAGAAGAACTTAACTGCTCAAATGATATGGGGTAGAAGACACCCTTCTACCACTCTGATTCATGATTATTCCTCCATCAATAACCATCGATCAAGGGTTACTATAATACCCCTATAAATTCCTCATCGTTCCATAGGCTTGACACTGTTGGTTTTTGGGGTCACTGGCTATGAATGTGCCATGAACTACCACACAGGTGGCAGTATATTCGATCAATGCTATTGGTAACTAATCCTTCTTCATTTCCACTATGTTTTATAACTCCCCTATTAAAATTCTCATAGCGACACTTCCTACTCTCAAAATATTTACCTCCTGGTTATCTAGTAGAAACCACTTTCATTTTATTGGAAGAATCATCTATGTCCTCTGTAGATATTAGAGCTTGATTAACCACATTAAAAGAATTATTTATCTAGAAGATGTTAATCTGGGACTTAATATCACATTTAACACCATCCTAGAAATGCTTCTCTGTAGTATCCTCATCTCCTACCAATTGTCACGACCCATCCTCAAGGCCCATGTCATGACTAACCCAAGCCTGCTTTCCATAGGCCAGGGGCTGTCGACTAGCACCAAAGGTGTAAATCCCTAAACCAGGAAGGCATTGCCTTTATAAAAGTAAACAAACACAACAGACTACGTAACAAGAAGTAAACACTAAGTAAAACTGAATACAAAAGAGTGTGCTGGAAAGTAAATGGGCTAGAATACAAACCCAACTGAACAAAATGTACAAGTAAAAAAGGACAAACAACTGAAAGTAAAGATCATCTCCTGGATCGTCCTCCGAGGTTCCTACCTAAAGGGTAGGTACAGATGGCCACCTCATGACTCACATCCATCAGTCTACTCCACGTGCCGACTCGTCGCAAGGTCCACCTCCGGGTACCGTCTAGTCATGACACTCTCAGCCTCCATCAGCGTTGTCCGTCGTCTGCATCCAACACAACGAGGTACGAGCATAGCCTGTGCAGGGGTGAGTATAATGATACTTAGTAGGGACCCTGAGACCCGCAAGGTCTCACAATATCCACTAAGGATAAACAAAATAAGAAAGATACAATCACGAAGTATCAACCAACCCTACTTAGGTATATTCCCATACATATACCTAAGATATCAATCTCAATCTGGCTCAAACTCTCGAGCCCAAGCACAAACCAATTCCACAAAGGAAGTAAAGTCAATCACCACGATGATAATGGCTGAAAGACGTGACTCAGCTCACATAGGTATGCCAAAATAGTAGAGAGATGTAGATGATCATATGTATCCACTGGATCATCTGAGTTGTTGGACCCACACAGGATATAGGACCAGCTAAGATGTCAGACCCACACAAAATACAGGACCAGCTATCTCGTCTAAGCTGTCAGACCCACACAGGATACAGGACCTGCTATAATTCATCTGAGCTGTCGGACCCACACAGGATACATGACCAGCTATTCTATCAGACCCACATAGGATAGAAGAACATAATTCAGAACTGTGGAACCCACACACGATTCCGGTATAGTAGTCTTCGTCGTCGAACCCTTGGAGGATTCCAGTACAATAGTCGTCGCAGTCGCAGCCAGCTCTAGGGTTCCCGCACACAACACACTCGATTCCGGGAGGGTCCACTCCTCAAGAAAAGGGGGTAGATACATCCACTATCATGAAGTCCTAATTTGATGTATCCCAAAGTTCTGTCTCATCAAAAGAAACCTAACGCAACAAGCAGCGCGTTAATCGGACGCCCGGCCTGAGAGTTATTGGCTTTTTCATTCCAGGTGCCTAGTTAGATTTATGCTCGATCCAAACCCGGACATTTTCCAAATTCGTCCAAAACTCACTGAGAGTATCAAAAAAGGACCGCCTCATCGCAAGGGTCCCAGTGCCGGTGATGGCACGTCGATCGGATGCGCGGTCTAGAAGTTATTCACGTTTAACCGAAATGGGCCCAGCCCATCAAGCCTAGTGGGCTAGTGGGTTGGCCCAACTCGGTTCGGTGGGTCCGACCCGGTGGACCGCGGACCATCTGCGGACCCGGACCGGTGGGTCTGACCTAGTTGGGGGGTCGGCCCGGCCCGGTGGGGCGCGACCCACCTGCGGACCCGGCCCGCGTTGCGGGCCGGTTCGGTTTTCCCAGCAGTGCCGCCTCTCCCCTGCCTGGCCGGCTTTAGCTGGCCGGTTCTATCCGGCGTGCATGGCCCGCACAGTGGGCCACAGTTCTTTCCACGCGATGCCGCTGTTTCTTCATCATGGCCTGTAGGCGGCCGGTCAGTTCGCCCGCCGAGCTACCCATGGTTACAGGCCGCAATCTTCTATGCAGCATAGTGCCAAGCAGCGCTGTGGTCCTCTAGCCCAGCCTGCAGGTGGCCGGCCGGTTCGGTTCGTCCGAGCGGCCCGTGGATGCAGTCCGCGGTTTCTTCCACGCAGCCGACGCGACGACGCCGATCCTCCACTACCGCGGCCCGGCCTGGCCGTGGCCTTCGGTTGCTACCACCTTCGGTCACCACCGCCTCATGGTTATTCCCTCTTTCTTTAGCACGGTGTGACGACACCCCTCCCTTCCGGCTCTGCCTCCATTGTTAACACAATCAAGAATCAACGGAGGGTCATCGGGCAGTGTTTGTTTGGCCCGCGCCCTCCGCGTTTGGTGATAACAGTTTGGCCACCATTATCCAAATATAATCGCCAAAGTACGAGGGTATAAATCACAAGTATAAATAGATAATCCAAATTCCCCTACCTTGTATTTGACGTTGCACGATGATGAGCCACGGAAGACGGGCGTCGCGAAAGTCGGGCGTCGCGGAAGACAGACATCGTTACGTCGATGCCGGAGGGAGTAGAGTTTGGTGAAGTTACATTGAGACGACACCCTCGGTGTATTTCATGGGCGGCGGTGCTTCCCTTCCTTTCCCCGGTCGAAGAAGGTAGAAGATGCTTCTCGAAATTCTTCAGAAACGAGGAATGTTCTTCGTCGAGAGGATGGTGTTTTTCATGTTCTTTGTGGGAAGAAGGCTCTCCCTATTCTCCAAGGCTCCACCAAAACAATATGTGCCAACCCAAAATAATAGCTTGGCTATTATTTTATCCTTGACATGAATTTCAAAATAATTCAAATTAGATGAGCCAATTAATTAATTGCTAATTAATTGAGAGAGTGTTGGCATCTTTATGAGGGTGGGTGGAAGGTGGAGGGTTTAAATTAATAGAGGAGAGGTGGATTGTTTAAGAGTTAAAGGGGGGTTTCAAGGGGAGTTGAAGAGTTTAAACTCATGTGGGCCCCACCACATAAGCATTGGGATTCTATCTACTATGTGTAGTCTTCATCCACTCCTGGATGATTTGAACCTTCTCCGTCGTAGCCCGAACCATCTCTGGTCCTACAAGTGCTGACTCCCTTGGGTCAGTCCAGCATAGAGGCAATCTACTAGGTCGGTCGTACAATGCCTCGTAAGGTGCCATCCCGTTGGTGGATTGGTAACTGTTGTTGTACGCAAACTCCACCAAGGGTAAGTGATCCTCCCAACTGCGACCAAAGTCAAGGACTCATGCACGGAGCATGTCCTCGAGTGTCTAGATGGTCTGCTCAGTCTGGCCACCCATATGAGGATGGAAGGAAGTTCTCAAGAGAATATGCATCCTAAAAGCCTCCTGAAACCCCTTCCAAAGTCGGGAAGTAAAGCATGCGTCACGGTCAGAGACAATCATCGATGGAACACAGTGAAGTTGTATGATCTCCTGTAAGTAGAGGTGTCCCAAGCTCTCCACTGAGCCCTATTCTCTGATCGGTAGGAAGTGGGACGACTTGGTGAGTCGGTAGACAATCACCCAGATAGATTCGTGTCCTCTGGATGTACATGGAAGCCCCATCATGATATCCATGGATATCCCGTCCCACTTCCACTCTGGGACCTCTAAGGGTTGAACCAAGCCTGCTGGAACCTGGTGCTCCGCCTTCACTTGCTGACAAGTGAGGCATCTCGAGACAAACTCTGCTACTGCCTTCTTCATACCCGGTCATCAATGGTATCATCTGAGGTCCTGATACATCTTCGCCACTACTGGATGTTCTGCTAGAGGGGAAGTGTGAAACTCCCTCAACACCTCCTCCTGTAGTGCAACTGGTACCATGGTACGTCCCCTGAAGAGGATGATGTGTTCTCCACCTTCAGAGAACCCATCAGGTGCCTACCCTGAGGATATCTGAGCACATCGCGTCTCATAGTCAACATCCTCACACTGTTCCTCTCTGACTCACTGAAGAAGTGGAGGAGTGACTGTGAGAAACTGAAGAAAGGCTGCTCCATCTCTATCCACAAAGGATATCTGCAGCGCAGCTAGCTACTCTGTCACCTCTCCTAGCAGCTGAATGACCGATCCCCTGCTGAGATCATCTGCTATAACATTCCCCTTCCTAGGAGTATAGAATATCTCAAAGTCATAGTCATGGAGGAACTCAATCCATCTACACTATCTCAGGTTTAGGTCCTTCTGTGAGAATATGTACCTGAGACTCTGGTGGTCATAATAGACTGTAAAATGCTCTCCCATCAGATTGTGCTGCCACATATTCAAGGCGAAGACCACTACTGCTAACTCCAGGTCATGGGCGGCGTAGTTCTGCTCATGATATATCAACTGCCATGAACCATACGCGACCACTGCCCGCTCCTACACCAGGACACACCCGAGTCTGGTCCCTGATGTGTCGTAGTAAACTACGTACCCTACACCTTCCTCCGGTAGCCTCAAGATGGTCACACTGGTCAACCTCTACCTCAACTCATGAAAGCTATGCTAGAATCTATCTGATCACATGAAGGGTTTCCCCTTCTTCGTCAAAGCTGAAACCGGTGTTGCTACTCTGGAGAAGTCTGGCACAAATCTCCAATAGTACCCAGCCAGACCCAGGAAACTCTACACCTCTGTCACACTCCTGGGTGGCTCCCAAGAAAGAACTACCTCGATCTTTGCTGGATCCACTGCAACTCCAGCCTCCGAGATGATGTGACCCAATAAGTGAACCTCTCAAATCTAGAACTGTAACTTCAAGAGCTTACCATAAAGTTGGTTCTCTCGGAGTGTGTCCAGTACTACCTGCAAATTGTAGGCGTGCTCCTCCTCAGTAGTAGAGTAAATCAGTATGTCATTGATGAAGACTACGACAAAGCGATCGAGGTAAGGATGGAAGATCATGTTCATGAGACTCATGAACAGTGCTGGAGTGTTGGTTATGCTGAAGGGCATAACCAAGAACTCATAGTGGCCATACCGACACCTGAAGGCCGTCTTCTGCACATCCTCATCTCGAACTCTGAGCTGGTGATAGCTTGACCTGATGTCTATCTTTGAGAACCATCATGCTCCCTTGAGATGATCAAAGAGTTCGTCAATCCTCAGGAGTGGGTACTTGTTCTTCAGGGTCACCTGATTCAGGCGACGATAGTCGATACATAGTCGCAAGCTCCCATCCGCCTTCTTGGCATACAAAATCAGAGATGCCTAGGGTGAAACACTAGGTCAGATAAATCCCTTCCCCTGCAAGTCCTCTAGCTATACCCGCAACTCACGAAGCTCGGTAGGAGGCATCCGATATGCTGGAGTAGATATCGGTGTTTTCCCAGGGTATAAGTCAATGTATAAGTCTACCTCTCTGTGAAGAGTTAGTCCTGGAACATCATCAGGAAAAACATATGCGTATTGATCCACCAGAACAGGAAAACTCAGACTCTACACATCAAATGCTCAGAGGATGAGACTAGAAAACTGATGTGTGATCGGCTTCCCCCTCCTCTTCTTAAGTCCATCCTGCGCTGCAAAGGATCCCTTCTCACTGGTGAAGGTGAACCTAGTCCCATCCGTGCAGATACACCACACTTTGCGCCTAATATAGTCAATCTGAGGATGAACTATGGATAACCAGTCCATACCCAAGATGGCATCGTAAGGCCTTGACGCCGCTACAAGAAGATCCCAGCCGAAGCTCTCGCCTCCTAGAGTAAGATCACACTGCCGGAACCAGTGTGTAATCGTCGAGTCTGCTCCGGTAGGAGTCTCTAGCCATAAGGATTGAGCCAACGGCTCCGCCGGAATCTCCAATCTCCGAATGAGGGTAGTGGAAATAATATAATAACTCGTACCTGTGTCTATAAGTACTATAGCAAGGGTGGAGTATATATAGATAGTACCTCAAATCATCTCAGGTGCACTGTGGTCGTAGGCCCCGACTGCCTGGAGCTAAGCCCGCCTCTTTCCTCCAGCTCCCTATGGTCGGGGTGGACCTCCTGGTGGTGGTGGTGGTAGAGCCTCGAAACGTCATCCACCACCCGCTGCTCGGCCAGCTCCTCTGCCACATCCGCCCGCTCCTGGCGGACCACCACAGTCAAACCTCTGCCTCTTCCTAGGAGGTCCTTCTACCGTCTTCTGCTCATCTTCATGATGGGTCAGGCAGTCATGAGCCATGTGGCCCTGCCCGCCGCATGCATAGCACTACAAGCTTCTCGTATAGCTGACCCTGTCTCATGTGTCACACACAACCTAACCCGTATCCTGGGGTCGCCCACCTGATGGCCTGGTCCGCTTGGACCTCTGCGACATCTATCTACTATCGGCTTCAGAATACTCTGCTACGTGTCTCCCTGTGGTGGGTCTTGCTACTGGTGACTGCTCAGCGAGAAAGCTCTCCACTAGAAGGGCCCACTCTAGCACCCCTGCCTATGTCAGAATGCTGAGGGGAATAATCGAAGCCCTGATCTCATTCCTGAGTCCCTGTTTAAAGGTCTGGGCCCTAAAGAATGGGTCCCACACCATAACTATGGAGTAGCATGAGAGGTCGGTGAATCTCGCTGAGTACTGAGCTACTGTCATGCTTCCCTGCTGTAGATGTAGTAACTCATGAATCTGCACCACACGAAGGGTGGTTGGAAAAAACTCCGCCCGTAACAGGCTCTTGAAGTCTACCTAGAGTAGTGATGCCTCGTTATGCACATGGAACATCAGGCTCCACCATCTACCTATTTCTGCGTGCAGGAGACTCGCGGAAAGGATCACCATAAGGTCGGATGGTGTACCTACCAATCTGAAAACTCTCACGATAGCCTCCAACCAATCCTCAACTGCCTGTGGGTCTATCTCTCCCCGGAACCTGGGTGGCCTCTGGCGCTGGAACTCATGCAATGCACTTAGGCGGCATGCACTCTCTGCTGCTGGAGCTGGTGGTATTGGTGGCCCAGAGGGTAGTGGTACCGATGGCACCTCCGCTGTGATGGGGCCCTGTACCAAGACCTCGTCGCTCGATGGGATACCATCTTTTACGTAACTCGGTACCCTAGATGGCTGCCTTCGTGGGGCCATCCTGAAAAGAAACAGGTGTTCCATGGTCAAAACAGTATACCTGGTGAGCTGACACAAAGTAATCACAAAGAACACTTTTTCAAAGGAAACACACACACAATCAGTGTTTTCGTGCACTTAGTTGGTAATCAGAGGTCAGGGTCTTGGTGTATGGATACTTTGGTTACTGCACCAACACTGGACTCCTTGGAATAAAAACCACACTCAATACTCTTAACAATATTGCTTCACAGAAAAGAATGATCAGAGTCCTGAGTTATGTGGTAGAACCTCCCTTTGATACCAATTTATCACGAACTGTCCTCGGGGCCCGTGCCGTGACTACCCCAAGCCTGCCTTCCATAGGCCAGGGGATGGCGACTAGCACCAAAGGCGTAAATCCCTAAGTTGGGAAGGCATTGCCTTTATAAAAGTAAACAAACACAACAAAGTACGCAACAAGAAGTAAACACTAAGTAAAAATGAATGCAAAAGAGTGTACTGGAAAGTAAATGGGACAGAATAAAAACCCAACTGAACAACAAGTACAAGTAAAAAGGGACAAATAGATGAAAGTAAAGATCAACTCCTTGATCATCCTCCGGGGTTCCTACCTGAAGGGTAGGTAAAGATGGACACCTCAACAATCATGTCCGTCAGTCTCATCCATGTGCCGACTCATCGCAAGGTCCACCTCAGGGTACTATCCAGTCGTGGCACTCTCAGCCTCCGGTAGTGTTGTCCCTCGTTTTCATCCAACACAACGAGGTGTAGGCATAGCCTGTGTAGGGGTGAGTACAATGATACTCAGTAGGGACCCTGATACCCACAAGGTCTCACAATATCAACTAAGGATAAACAATAGAAGAAAGATACAATCACGAAGTATCAACCAACCCTACTTAGGTGTATGCCCACACATATACCTAAGTTACCAATCTCAGTCCGGCTCCAACTCTTGAGCCCAAGAACAAACCAATTCCACAACGGAAGTAAAGTCAATCACCAAAATGATAATGGTTAAAATACATGACTTAGCTCACATAGGTATGCAACAATAGTAGAGATATATAGATGATCAGATGTAGCCACTAGATCATCTAAGTTATCAGACCCACACATGATACATGACCAACTAATTTGTCAGACCCACACAGGATACAGGACCAGCTATCTTGTGTAAGCTGTCAGACCCACATAGGATACAGAACCAACTATAATTTATCTGATATGTGGGACCCACACAGGATACAAGACCAGATATTATGTCGGACCCACATAGGATATAGGAACAGAAGTCAGAACTATCAAACCCACAAAGGATTCCGGTACAGTAGTCGTCATCGTCGAACCCACGGAGGATTCCAGTACAGTAGTCGTCATAGTCGCAGCCAGCTCTAGGGTTCCCACACAGAGCACGCTCAATTCCGAAAGGGTCCACTCCTCGAGAAAAGGGGGTCGATACATCAAATATCATGAAGTCCTGAGTTAATGTATCCCAAATTTCTGTCTAATCAAAGGAAACCCAACATGACAGACGATGCGTCAATTAGACGCCCGATCTGAGAGTTATTGGATTTTCCGTTCCAGGGGCCCGGTTGGATTTATGCTCGATCCAAACAGGGCCATTTTCCAAAGTCGTCCAAAACTCACATAGAGTATCGCAAAAGGACCGCCTTGTTGCAAGGGTCCTAGTGCCGCAGACAGCGCGTCGATCAGACGTGCGGTCTAGAAGTTTTTCACGTTTAAGAGAAACGGGCTCGGCCCGTCAAGCCTAGTGGGCTGGCGGGTCGGCCTGACCCGGTTCGGCAGGTCCGACCCAGCTGGGGGCTGTCCTTGCCTAATGAAGAGCGGCCCACTCGTGGACCCGTCCCGACGGGTCCGACCCGGTATGGGGGTCGGCCCGGCCCGGTGGGGCGTGACCCACCCGCGGACCCGACCCGCGTTGTAGGCCAGCTCGATTCGCCCGGCGGCATAGCCTCTCCCCTTCCCGGCGTGCGCGGCCCGCACAGTGGGCCACGGTTCTTCCCACGCAGCGCCAGGTGACACCGCGGTTTCTTCAGCTGGCCGGCAGGCGACCAGCCAGTTCGCCCACCGAGCGGCTCGGGGTTGGGAGCCGCAGTCTTCTCCGCAGTGCGGCGCCGTGGTCCTCCAGCCCGGCAGGCAGGTGGACGTCCGGTTCGGTTCATTCGAGTAGCCCACGGATGCGGGCCGCAGTTTTTTCCACGCGGCCGGAATGACGGCACCAGTCCTCCACCACTGCGGCCCGTCCAGGCCGCGACCTTCAGTTGCTGCCACCTTCAGTCGCCACCACCTCATGGCTGTGGCCTCTTTCTTCAGTGCGGTGTGACGACACTGTTCCCTTCTTGCTCCGCCTCCATTGTTAACAGAATCAAGAATCAATGGAGGGTCGTCGGGCCGTGTTCGTTCGGCCTGTGCCCTTCGCGTTAGGTGATAACATTTTGGCCACCATCATCCAAATATAATTTCCAAAGTACGAGGGTAGAAATTCCAAGTATAAATAAATAATCCAAATTCCCCCTACCTCATATTTGACATTGCACGATGACGAGCCACGGAAGACGGGTGCCGCGGAAGTTGGGCATCATGGAAGACAGACATCGTTCCGTCAATGCCGAAGGGAGTAGAGTTCGGTGAAGTTACGTTGAGACGATGCCCTCAGTGTATTTCTTGGGTGGCGGTGCTTCCCTTCCTTGCCCCGGTCGAAGAAGGTAGAAGTTGCTGCTCTACGTTCTTCGGAAACGAGGAACGTTCTTTGTCAAGAGGATGGTATTCTTCGTGTTCTTTGTGGGACGAAGGCTCTCCCTATTCTCCAAGGCTCCACCAAAACAATATGTTCCAACCCAAAATAATAGCTTGGCTATTATTTTATCCTTGACATGAATTTCAAAATAACTCAAATTAGATGAGCCAATTAATTAATTTCTAATTAATTGAGAGAGTGTTGGCATCTTTATGAGGGAGGGTGGAAGGTGGTGGGTTTAAATTAAAATAATAGAGGTAGAGAGTTTAAGAGTTAAAGGGGGGTTTCAAGGGGATTTGAAAAGTTTAAACTCGTGTGGGCCCCACCACCAACCTCCCTTTGGAGGTTTTAACTACAATCCAAATAAAACTGTGCAACACATAATTGTTTTTAAATTTTTCTTAGAATCCCCAAAAATAACTTCCTCTCTCGACCAAATGTAGCTGCGGTTAATATCCCCTTAGGCGAATACCAGCACTGCAAGTTCATCAGTGTCCTCGGATTTCAATTTTGATCGCCAGTTCAAAAGATAGAAAAATCCCGCTCGTACGTCTACTGAACGTACCAAAAAAAAACTTCAGAAAATTATTCTGAGCACACCGGGCCTCGGAATCAGGTGCCTTCAGAAACTGCATACTCATAAAATTTCCATATATTTAAGAAAAAATATTTCCATGGAATTTACGGGTCTTTAAACAAATTCTAGAATAAATTGTTAAAGATCAATAAAGTAACCAACACAGTCCATCATAGACATACTCCCATGGGTCAACTATATAAACTCTACTACTCTCCCCTTCATGAGTATCTCTGGTTAAAAGTTCTCAAAAAACCTCTCTTGAAAGTCTTTCCATACAATGTTTTCTGCCTTTTCATCTTGAGAAGGAATATACCACTAGTGATTTGATGATTCTCATAAGATATAATCATAAAACTTAACTCTTATCTATACAGGAGTCTCTAGATAGTCAAGGATCATTTGGATGGACTCAATCCAGAACTTAGCTACCTCAGGTCCATGCTCTTTGGTAAATTTTTGTGGGTGATGTAACTAGAATTATTGTGTCAGGTTCGACATATTTTGAACAACCCACCCTGGGTCTCTATCCAAAAATTGTATAAAGAGATCAAAGTTCTTAGGGAATTTCTCTCTATATCCTTCACCCAGAACTATCGAAGCCTCTAGTTCCATTGCTAGAGGCACATTTCTTGCTATGTCCTCATGTCATCCTATCAACAAGTTTCATCATAGAGGCATATCTATACAATCCCAAACACACATCTTATGACATATAACACACCATTAACACATTTTAATGAGATTTCACATAAATCCCTAAAAATTCACCCAAAACCCCACCACATGGTCATTACCAAGGCACTATCACTATCCTCAATCATCCATTAGCCGGGTCATGTCTAGCATAGGGTAAACACTTCAATATTTTAAGCTTCCCATTAGACATCTATTCTTCAATTTCAATTAGCACATTTAGAATAATTTCCAATTTCCAATTTTCTTATTAGGAATATTTTTATCATTACTTACTAAAAATATAAAAGTATTTCATTTTAATAACTCACCCAAAATCTACTTTTATATGAATTACTAAATGACTCTTCACACAATAAATCCTGAGTGCCTGGAATGATCTATATATACTCAAATCTCATTCCATATAGGACAATGAGTAAAATTATTAGAAAATGATAAAAACACAAAAAAAGTGCATCACTAAAGGTGAAATAACATTAACTCTAACAAAAAGCATCAAGAACATCAATCCCACACTGGGTACTTGGGTTTCCCCCAACACATGGGGTAGATAATCCCATGCACAAGCTCATGACAAATTCTTGAATCATCCAAGCCTTTTTTATCCCATTACCAAATAGTAAGACAACTGAAAAGTAAAGAAAACATCCTTTTATACTACATTGTAACATCCCAAACCTAGTTCCACATGATGGTTCCCCGAGTTGGTTAGTTATGTAACCTCAGGAGTGCCACCCTATATGCTAGAGGTTTTCGATCAGTAGTGAGGATCTACTACATATTGTGGGGAGACTATTCTCTCTTTATCAAAGAATCACTATAGTGGAAATCAATAAATGACATCCAAATAAAAATAAACCATAACCAGGATAATACCATAGCCAATAAGACCAACATCACATGATAAAATGAAAACATAGATAATTGGAAATCAACCAAAATAGAAGATATGTCATTCCATATATGTGTCAAGTTTTAAATGAAAACCCAAAATAAATACACACCAATAACTCCCCAAGTGGGTCCCAATATCATGTATGGTTCCCTCATCCATACTCCATCCCATATCCCAACTCATCCATATAACATAGGGCTCTTGGCCTTATCTTGTCCTTCAAACATGAAGTCAATTCAGGTCCTGATCAGGAAATCGAGTAGGGTGTGAGTACAGCTTAGTAAGCCACTAAAATAATATCTAGTCTATAATAGTGTATTCAGTTGTATAAATAATAAAGTACAAAAGATAATGTAATATTTTTCACATTAAATTATTCTTTAATTAACCACATAGGCCCATGGGTTCATGATGACACCCGAACCAACAACACCTTCTTTGGCCCATGTCAGAGTCTAAATCATCCACCAAATAGATATCACATTTCATTCTATAAATGGATTTATTAATCATTTAACACTAATTTTACATTCATACAATGGGATCCTATAACAGTAGTTTGTAACACCGTGGGTATTTAGATCCGTAGTCCCTATCCCATAACTCAGTGATCACATTCAATACATATATATTGGGTTCTATAGAATCAATATGACATCCTATAGATATTTGGAGTAGTAGTATCTATCCCAAAACTTAGTCACAAATATCACATATTAAGGTTCCACATTCACAACCCATTTATCAACTACTTAGATAATTCATTATTCAACCAATTTCAAAAATTCATTTATCAACCATGCCTAATTTATAAATCGCCATTTCAATCTATCAGTACACCCATGGGTTTCCATCAATTTCATAATCACATTACTTAATCAATTTCATAATCCCATTAATCAATCGATTTCATAATCCCATTAATTGATAAATTAATTAATTCAATTCAAAATTTGTTTTCCCAATATGGAAATTGTAATTTCAAAATTCTATACACTCAAATAAAATCAAGAATATGGAAATTGAAAATTAATCCACATAACTTAAGATCGTCGATAGACATTCGCCAAAACGAAACACCCAATTTAATGTTGAATGATTATTTTCACAATGATGGAATAGATTTAGAACCAAAACTAAAGCATATCCAATCCTTTATTCTCTAAAAAAGGGGTTTGAGGAGACTTGGAATCCTCACGGAAGTTGAAAACGAGCAAAAAAAATCTCCATAAAGGTTGGGATCATACACATTGACCCTCTAGGTTGAAACCATAAAAAGTAGATAAATCATTATTCTCCTCGCTTAGAAAGAACACCCTACTCCTCCAAGTTTCACCTTGATATTTTATGAACCAATAATATAGGTTACACTAATGATGGTGTAGAAATATTATCCTCCTTCATCAACATGATTAATCTCCATGAACTTCTAAGATATAAATTAAAACACCTATTTATATCAGTTTCTATAAGTTCTCTATAATTTTATCCATATTAATCCATGATATTATTTTATTTTTTTAAGGAAATATATATATTCTCTCTTTAGAGAATTCCCTTATTTCTCATGTTTTTTATCTTCAATTTTACTTAATTATGAATGAAAATTTCTTCCAAAATCATCCTTTAAATTTGATTCAATATTACATATTTCTGATTTCATAAAATCCTTAAAATAAAGGAACCTTTAAAACTAAGAAAATTGTTTGAAACAACCCAATACCTGTGTAAACGAATGCATTAAAGTGTAAATCTAGTCCCATATTGAAAACTTGAAATTGGGTTTCTACCAATTTTGATACCTGTACGATGTGAAAACATTCAGTTAGGCATAATTATCTACACCACTAACAATTATAACTTAGACTTTGAAAATTATGTCATGTTGGATATTTGTTCAATCAATAATTAAAAGTGTAATCTAATACCGACAACAAAAAATCCTATTTATAGCAGTATATAATAATCCCATGGATTTCACTCCACAACATTGTCACACCCTTCACAATACAATATCCTAGAACTATGTTGTGACTTCTTCGTATGATCTATAATATGTAGAGATTTAATAATATGAATCCCCATTATAGTATGGAATACCTTATTCATAGAATAAAACTTATTTTAGATACTTTAATAATTATCTATAATTGAAATATATTGTGACGTGTCTAATCTATTTACAAAATTATTCTTTAATAGTTATTCTTACAAATGGAATTTTTACTCCAACTATCACGAACAAACCCATGTTTGATGGTAACCCGATAACTGAGATAGTACTAACATATACCAAAGGGTGTTCCCAATCCCCATGGGTCAGCGAATAACACCTGGTATCACACAACATGAAAGTGGGAATGATTTTGCCATTAATAATGCAGAAGTAAAAGAAATAAGACAATGTGCATAACAAAATAAAATTAATTGGAAGAAATGTACCAGAAGTAAAATAGGAATTATAGACCAAAGTACTAAAATACAATTACCAAAATATGGAAACACTTCCCAAGTCCCTAAGGACACCACTCACCAAGTCCAAAGTTCAATAGTTGGATCCACATCCAAGAGATCCTTTTCCTTTACTCGATCATAGAAGGAGATAATCAACCAACACAAAACAGAACTAATAGGATATGATCCAAATCCTGGTATAATTTCACCAAAGATTCCATAATAAGATTATAATATCAAATTAACCAATAATTCTCTTTCAATTTAAAAAAAAATACGATTTGACATTTACAAAATCATATTTAAACAAAACATTATTTACAATTTAAGAGATGCAAATACGTTTAGCAAATAATGATTCACAATTCAAATGATGGAAACATTTTCAAAATAAGGAATTTAATTTACTAAAAGGATATTTTATATAAATGGAACTTTTCACAAAATTTATTAAATAAACAATTTTATATAAAATAGTTTATATAAACTCTCAAGGAATGTAAAAGAGTTTATAATAATGGATTATATATACATTCCAATTTTAAAAAAGCAAGAAACATGGTCATGCACCAAGTAGGTATAATAGTTCCAGGCTATAAGGACCAAAAACTATGAATATTGAAAAGTATGTACATACATCCCTTGAACAAAGTCCAATAGGATTCATCACTATCACATAAGGAATGGGATGTGATGATATGATCTTTTAGAATGTTTTAAGTCGTGAAGTGTTGTCCAAAATAATATAATAACAACTTAAGGCTTTCATGTTATCTAGTAAAGAAATGTTGGAAAATTCATTTTAAGAAAGATTAAAATAAAATTATATTCCATACATCATTTCAATATGCCAATTTTCCCTTCGAAAATCATAATGAGTTTTTAATCAAAAAATTACTTTTTAAAAATCAATGAAACCACTAGGTTTCCATCAAAAAAATTTTAAGCAATTTTTTGAAACCAATTCATGAAATTTCACAATACATTACACAATTAAACACTCTAATTTAATTTTCAAACTATTCCATCAATTTCATCACAAACCCCCAATTCACTGAAATTGTGGGTTTTCACCAAATTTCCATCAAAATGTTTTTGTTTAATTAAATTCAAAAATTAAATTGATTAAATTTCCATCCAAACTAGAATTTAAATATAAAAATTTAAATTACCATAATTTCCATGAACACACCCTAATTCAATGGAATTTGGGGTTTTCCCATTTCAAGCTAAAAACCCATTGTTCTTAAAAACCCCAATTCACAAGAATTGATTTTTTCCAAAAAAAAACAATTAAAAGATATTTTAATCCAAAATAAAAAATTAAATTTAATTCAAACAATTGAAATTAAATAAATAAATTAGAGTTAATAAAAATTGGGCATCGTAATGGATCCACATACCATGGGATCAATGGATCTTGGATCACCAAACCCTAGCCAAGATTCATAAACAAAGAATGATAACAATAGAATATAGGAGAAACAAATAGTCAAACCTAGGTTTAGATCTATAATAATTAGTATTAGAAACTTCAAAACATACCTATATATACAAAACCATAGGGAAAAAGAGAGATATCATGGGACATGAATAACAAGATGAGGAAACTAACAGGAAGAGGATCGACCAATGTTCTCCTAGCTTCAGATTACATTCTAAAGAAGTTAAAAGGTCCAAGAGTACTTTTTGGAAGATCCAAGGTTAAGAGAAACTAGTTTGGGTTCAAGGAGGTCTATTCAAGACCTAAAGTAGGGGTTCAAAAATTTATAATACAAATTCAGATCTCTTAAAATCCCATCCTCATAGTTTCCTCAGAAATGAAATATGGTTTGGACAAACCATTCATAGGTCATGTACCCATTATAAATGGGTCACATAACTTATCCTAAGGGGAAACATGGATTGACTAGTCATGCATAATCTATGCAGTTATCTCTGTCCAAAACATACAATTTTCCTATAGTTTACTGCATGGTTTTTCAAACCGTACGCTAGTTGTGTGCAAACCGTGCACTAGCCTAGAATTTCAAGATTCTTAAAATTTTCGACCCAAAAAAACCCCAATCGAAACCCAAAAAAGATTAATTAAAATAAGGGTTTAGGAATACTTGAAATATAAGGCATATGTTGATTTTTAATTTTTATATCAAATTAGTTATAATATTTTCTTATATTTACTTTATATAATAATATCCAAAATCAAATGAATTAGTGAAAAAGTAATAAATGTTTTAGAAACCAATACCTTTAGATACTTCTAAAGTTTCTAATGGTCTAACAAAATTATCCTACAATTATTATTTGTTGGTTTCGTATTAATAATTTTTGATTACCACTGATACATGTGAGAGGGTCTATACATTAATAACATTCAAAAAAATATTCCATGTATCTTGTTACATATGATGATATTTCCATACCTGTGTTTCATTTGTTCTCCATGTTAGTAAATATCAATTTCATTAAATAAATATAACTTATAGGTAATTAAATTAGTACTTTTATAATTGGGTTTCTCTATATTATTTGTTTAAAAAATGATATCCCTTCAATTGATGGATGTATGAATCCAAAATTTATTTCAATGGCTATTCAATATTTGAATAATAATGTTATAATTTTATATATCTATAAAAGACTATAAAATACAAATATTGGGTGTTGGTTTCTTTCACTCCATTATAGGTAATAAGAATATAACATACTTATTAACTACTATTCATTTTAATGGCATTAATTCTAAAATTTTTATATTTTAGCAATCATTGGATGTTATGTAAATTTGGTCCATATGTATGCATGCTATTTTTTTTATTCTCTTTACTAAGTGGAATTTGTAAAAGTTTTATAAAATTTTTGATTTCATAAGTTTTATTTTATTCTATTAGTTATTTAATTTTAAAATTTTATTATTACATATGTTTTGATAATTAATATAAGAAAAAATATGTCATCGAAATAGTGTAAAAATTTTCATCGATAGAGAATAAAAATAAAATTAAATATGTGAAAGTGAAGGTACATAAATTTTATATTAGTTAATAATTTTTTTGTATTACATATACAATGTTTATTATTTTCAAAGTGTTGTTTCAGAACTGTAGTATGATCATGAAATGGGAAGTTTTGAATGTGGTTATTATGTTATAAGATTCAAATATGAAATTATCATGATAAGAATGACAATATATTTTCAAAAGGATAGTTCCATTGTAACTCTTATTTTGAACACCAATATGTTACATTGTTAACTATATAACATTCAAAAAAATTTATAGGCTTTGTATGATGTGACATCATATATGGATGAACAGTTAAAACAACTTTGAAATTTATTTACAAAATATTATTTAAGTATGATTAATTTTTAGATGTACAATTAAAAGTTCCATGCATACTTTTCTTTTAATTAATGTTTGAAAAAAGAGTATTTTTCTACCTTTTTGATTCTATCTTTGATTATTTTATACTATTTTTCGAGTTGTAATTCATGTTATAGGTCTTGAGTTGATTTATTTTATAATTTTTTATTAAAAACATATTTACATTTTAACGGTGATTGTTTGTAAAATTGACATTTAACGCATAAAAAAGTTAGGTTTTTTGAAATTTAAATTTAATTTTATAAAAATTGATATTGAAAATATGTTTCAATGTTGTTTTAAGCAAAAAAATATGTTTAAACATACATTCAAAGTCAGTTTTTGTATAAACTAATGTTGAAAGTCAGAAAAAATGGATATTTTTAAAACTTTTATTGGTAGTTGTCAAATAAAGAAAAATTAAAAGTATGTTTCAACATATTTTTTAAAGAACTGACATTAAAACTATAGTTTTTAATGTTTGATGAATTAATGTTTTTTTAACCGATGTTAAAAATAAATAAACTCGATGAAAAAAAGCCTCCCTGACACTAGTTAATGTGTTTATATTCTTTTTGAAAAAACAATTATGAGTTATTTAGAATCTTCAAGTTATGTATATCTATATTGGAAAAGGATTCCAATTTAAATCTTAGGTTCTTAAGGTTTTATAGTTGTGGTGAGTACAAAATTAGGTAATTCAGAATATTTTTCTTTTGTAAAATAATACAGTTTTAGAAGAGTATACTGGGCACTCCAAAAATATAATAGATTCACAGAGAGAATGAACTAGATGCTAGTTACATGTAAAAATAGTATGATAATAAACATAGGATTCCTCAAATTATTTTAGTTTTAAGTGGTGAATTATGAACCATATCTAATCAATTAAAGTCCTTCTCTGATGTGGCAAAAATATTAGGAAGTCTATTGGTAAGGAAGGAAGGTAGACGTCACCAATATCAAAGTCTTCACTACACTTTTATATGTAATTATTGATTCCAAATATTGGGAAATAGTTGATTATAAGTCCTGATTATGTTACTTTATTGGATATAGTGATAAAAAAGCTTTGTTTTTGACTATGGGAAAACAACCATAGGAAGGCCGTCAGATGTTGAAATGTGATCTTTCATAAAGAAATTATATGTAAGGATAAAAAATTAGTAGATAATTATAATGAGAGTAAAGTACCATAAAATGTTTAAGTGAAAATGAACGGATGTTTGAAAGATAAATATTTTTATTAGAATTCAGGAAGCACATCAATGCTGAAAATACCAAAATATCTAGAGGATTTACCAGAAGGTAGTTGAGTTTTTTGGTGTTTCCAAGGACAAAAGTATCTAAAATATCAAGGATTACGGATGAAAGTGAAAAATATCATAAATATATATCTCCATAAGTTAGAGTATTGGAAGGAGGAAAGCCACAAGGCAAGTTGCAATGATCTACCAGGATAAGTCACCTAGTGTAGTGGTATGAAAGTGATCTACACTACTTGGATATAATGGATGATGGAGTGGATGAGTGCATAAAAGAGGCTAGATGTTTGAAAGAATTGAATCCATGGGATTTATCCACAAGGGTTGATATTGATTCCCACTATGTGTCTAGAATAAGGTATCTAACAAAGAGACCTACTGGGTGGAAATTACATTAAAATAAATTGGTGTATTGATTGAAGTAAGAATAAGATGGTAGGTGAAGGTACAAGGGTAGTCTAGTCTTAATGGGGATTCAAGAAATATATGTTTTCATTTATAAGAGTTTTTTCATCGATAGTTAAACATATGACTATTCATATGGTGTAAACTACGGTCTATATGGTGAATTTTCATTTGAATCATTTATACAAGAAGACATAATTCTATCACATGGATATAGATAAGGAAATTTACATGGAAAAATAGTTTGGTTTCAAAGAGTATTGGATCCAGAATCTTGTGTGAAAGATCAACTAGAGCCTTTACAATTTAAATCAGCCCCATGGAATTAGAAATGAAAGATCAAGGACTTTGTGATGGTTTAAGTGTTCATTCAGAGAAATGATATCCATTTTTATTACAAGAAGGTATTCACTAATGTGTATTTTATCATCTTACTTATCTAAGTTGAAGATATATTGATAGTTGGTTCAGTAAAGTAATGGATCAATGAACTAAATGATGAACTATCAAAAATATTTTACATAAATAATATTAGTCTAGTAAAATAGATTTGGGGGATGCAGATAGTGAGAGACTTATGTTTTGATACTTTTTAACTGAGACAACAAGATTATGTCTTTAAGGGGGTGGAGTGATTTGACATAGGCATACTAAAACCAGTGACCACACCCATCGATGAAAACTTCATGTTAAAAAAGTGAACTGACCACGAATATAGACTGAGTTTTGAGTATATGGTGAAGTTCCACGTGCATTTTCTATCATAAGATTGATGTAAAACATAGTTTTTAATCATATGAACATTTCACAAGTAGTGAGAGTTGTTATCAGATACATGTCAAATTCTAGAAGAGATCACTCAGAAGAAGCAATGAATATTATATAGTACTTAGAGGGTTCCATACTAATTTATGTTTTATTTATAATGGAAAAATCATTGTAAGGGTTTTATAACTTTGAATTTGGTGTAGATGGAGAAAATCAATGGTATTCCATTAGATATGTGTTCAATTTTAGTGGAACTTAAGTTAGATGTTAATCAAAACCTCATCCAATAGTGTCACACTCAATAATGGAATATGAGTATGTCACATTGATAGAAGATGGTTAGGCTTTAATCTAGTTGGAGCAGCTGATAAAATATTGTGGAAAGAGGAAAGATGATGGAAAACTCTTTTTTGATTCAAAATCACTTATCAAAAAATTCAATGTTTCATTCATGAAAAAATAAAATTCATTTAAAGTATAAATTCATATATAATTTTTTAGAGGATAGAGTGTTGGATCTATGGAGATAAAAGGGACTCAAAATCTAGTATACATGTTAATAAAGGTAGTAGTCCAGGATGTGGTGAGGTGCTACTATGCCTCAGTTGGGTTTCATATCCAAAAGGAATGGTGGGGGAACCATACTAGATGAAAAAAATATTCAAGAGTGGAAGGGAGTGTTCAAAAGGTAAAAAAGGACTTGGTGGTGAATCCTGTAAAATAATTCTCAAGTTGGAGATAATAAGGATCAGTTGTGAAAATAATTTTTCGACCAAGATGATAGTTTTCGTAGAAGGTGTGACTCTAATGGTATAATCTATGATGGTTAAGATAGTGATGATGGAATGAAAGTGACCATGGTCTAGGTGCTTTGATATTGGGAAAATTAATGTTATTTAAACCTTCATTCCAGAGAATGTCATTAGATGATACATCTAGATGAATCTATTTAGATGGTGTAGTCGGAAAATATGATCAGATGGTATAACCATAAGGTGTAGTCAGAAGTAACCTTTGATCACTCATGATAGATTTAGTATTGGAAAATGAAAGTCATGTAAGAGTGATCTTGTGAGATCATCAAAATAACAATATTAAACTAGATGAATTTGTGTAGGATATAGAAGTATTTGACCAAATGGAGGGATCTTCCATGGAGATCTGGCCAGATGGCCTTCATCCCGTGAATATTGGATGGTGTAAACTTCTAGAATAACTAGTTATATCCTACTATAAAAAATAGGGTGAATCACTTATTATTATACACTACTCCAAATATATTGTAATAAAAGTATGTATACTAAGAGAAAAATAGTTTTAGTGTTCCCTCCATGGATTTAGAATCATGTTTGAACCATATAAAACTTGCACTGTTCTTACACCTCACATTTTCATTCTCTCATTCTCTTTTAATAGTTATCATTTGAGTGTGTCTAAATATTGTACATTATAGTGCTATAATTTTGGTGAGATAAACTTTCTAATTTTTGGATATCATAGAATGAGATAACTAAAAACACTTTGTTAACACTTTCACATGTTCCAATGGATATCATTTGGTGAGTTTATTGTATAATTACTATCACACAAACATTGGGTGTCTGATTACCTGTGTGCCACTTCACTCAGTACCCATACTAGATAATCACTTCACTCAGGCCTCTTATAATATGGTTCCACTTCACCTCAACCTCCCACACTAGGTTTCCACTTCTCCAAAACCTCATACTAGGGTGCCAATTCTCCCTTGATACCCATATTAGGAAAACTATTGCAACTAAAATCTAAATATACCCTAATAGGTGTGGGGTTGGGGATGGGGTGAAATAGTTTGTTTAAATTTCATTTTTATTTATAATATATTTTTTTCTTATTATAAAAGAAAAATTCATTATATTATTTATTACACATTCACACAATATTTTAATTCAAGAAAGTACTTGTGAGGACATAATTTTTTACTTGGTTTATCACTAAGGTCTAGTCCAAGGATAATACATCAATAGTGAGTTGAAATACTAGGATGTAATACTATTCACTCTTGGTATTACAAGAGTTTTGGAAGGAAACACTATAAATCCCAAGAGAAATTTCTCTTCATGATCACCCATTCACTAATTTTGGTTAAGGGTTACACATAAAATATGCAACATTCAAGTTGCATATAATATTTTTAAGTCTAGAAAAAATGGAACACCAAACTAGCATGGGTGTTATTATTCCCATACTTAATTTTTATTCTAAATTTTATATTGAAGAGTGACCCTTTTTATATATCTCACTTTTTTCACATATTCTTCTTCAGTCATATTTTTTCTCCACTAATTCCATGATGGTCTACCTTCCTCTCCTATTTATCAATTTTTTTTATTCCATGATTTTTTCTTAGAAAAATATTTCCATATTTTAGAATATGGAAATCCCCATGAAAATAATAATGTTGTTCTCTTTATTTTATTTTATATTTACTACATAATAGTTACCATATTTGTATTATGGAAATTCTATGAAGTCCACTCCAAATAATATTTAGATTTAAAATTATATATTCCTCTCAATATTCATCATATATCGCACTCTTCACATATCTAAAAAATCAATGATTTTCCTTCTACTTAAATAACCAATTTTTTATATGATCAACAATAATCCAATGTATTCTAACACATGGAGAGAGACTTTGATTTGTGAAGTGATTTTAGTTTTGAATTGAGTCTTCAAAATCTCAATATTTCTAATATATAATAATATTTAAATATAATCCTCCATTATATTCAACCAGATATTCTCCATTATCTCATGAATATTTTAATAAATATTTTTAATAGGATAATATTATGAGTATTTTGAGCTTGGAATTTACTAAAAAACAAAAAGGAGATGACTCTTTTGATGTAAAAAATGGTCCTTACAGTGTGCTTGAAATGATCCTTATGATGTTTCCCTTTATTAAAGACTGATCCTTATGTAATTCATAAAATGAACCATATGATTTGGAAATTTTCCCTAATAATGGTAATGACCCTTATTAAGTGTGGATGGTCATTAAATAATTCCATATGACCCCTATGAAATGCTAAATGATTCCTAAATATCATTCTTTTGCATGAAATGACTCTTATAGAGTCTAAAAATGATCCTTATGATATTTCATCTACTAAAAAATAGTCCTTATATAACTCTATATTACTATTGAGATATTATTAGATGAATCTTATAAAATTTGAATGATTCTTATGAAATGATATATATTTATTACAAAATTAAGACATAGATATTTTACTAACTTTGATAGAATGAATCTTATTGAATGAGTCTCATGACTCTTTTGGAATTTAGAATTATACATTTTTCATAAAATTCTATACACAGCAGGTTCTTTTAGAATAATTTGAGAATAATTCCACCACTCTTCCTATGTACACCCAACACTAGTTTTCAACAAATCCCAATTGAAAAAAATCCAAAAATACAGGCTTTGGTTCCAATATTACCCCTCTTTGATTTTTTTTCAATTCTTTCACATTATCATGAATCTATTATTACTCACTCTCCACCTACTTATATATTGTACCTTTTAAAATAAAATTCAAGGGAGTTATTCTCTTGTTAGGTATGGTTATAGCCAAAACTTCAACCATACTCCTCAAAAAATATCCACAACCATTTATCTAAGATTACGTGAGTCAATTCTCATTGTAGGAAACATGAAACAATGTTTAGTGTCAAAAATGACGTCTATATAACTCAGATTAAACCTTAAATATTATTTTACAAATACCCATGGATTGTATCCTCTCATTTCATCTCATATTGATAGAATATAATCAGTGTCACTATAAAAATATGACAAACAATTAATTAAGTTTAATGGGGGAGAGGGGTAACTTGATGAATATAATTAGGTTGAAGGTGGTGTTTGAACATAAAGGTTCAAAAAATGTCTCTAAAATATTGGTGTTTCCAAGTAACTAGTCATGATGTTTAATTCTTGGTGATCTATTCCAACATAATCCATCTTCATAACTATTTACTATTTTTTTACTTAAAAAAATGATAGATGATTTCTATGAGTTTGGTTCAGGAGTGATGAAATAGAATCTTTTTGATATTGATAGCATTTTTTTCATAAAGGATTACTATTGGTTGTTTCATTGTTTAAAAAATATCTTCCAATTATTATTTCATCAGTTTAATATATGTGCATGTCTTGGTAATTGTAATGTACTCCACATCATCCATTCTAATAAAATTTCTTTCTTTCTTTTTTACTTAACCAATGTACACACTTAATGAAAATATAAAATGGTCCTATATTATTTATTTTTTATGCACCAAATCGTCAGCACAATCACCAAGTGAGAAGGCTTATAGTTTACGTTACTTTTAAATATTATAGAAAAAACTATGAGTAAGAGTGACTCAAATGTACCTCATAATTCTATCCAGTGTCATGAGGTTCTCCACCTTGGGATTACTTTGAAATCCAGTTGAAAATATTTTAACCTAAGAAAAGTATGGAAAAGTTACTATTAAGTATAAAAAACCCCCAATGATCCTCTTATATAGGGTAGGATTCACTAACTTACCATTTTCATGCTTCCAAAGTTTATTTCCAACTGTAATGGGAGTTGACATTGGTTTTGAATCATGCATTTATAACTTCTTAGGTAGATCATTTTCATACTTATCATATGAGATGAATTTGTATCTCTCCTTTTGAATCACATACAGTCTTAAAAATTTGGTTAGATCACAAATCATATATGTAATTTTTTTTGAAATCATAAGGTTACCAAATTCTTCCATTGATTTATGCTTTCTTCCTCTAAATCTAATTACATATATAAACACTAGTACCATTAATTTTTCTTATTAATAATGTTTTTCATATATATTATGATCAAAACCTCCTATCTTAAACTCCAATTTTTTCATGTGTGAATGAATCCATGAATACCATAAATACAATGCTTATTTTAAACTATATATCTCTTTCTTTAATCTTCAAATTTTGTCTTCATCACTGCCAATGAAGAAACCATTATCTATTTGATATATACTTCCTCCTTAATGACCCCATTCAAGAAATCCAGTTTATTATCAATTTGAAAATCCCATAGCCACTTTGGGTCACCACTATCAAAAAGAATCTTAATGAATAATGTTGGGATACCTATGAAAAAGTTTCTATTACATCAAACCCTTCAATTTATGCATAAAATTTTCACACTAACCAGACATTATTTTGAACCACAGTGACATGTTCATCAAATTTATTTCAAAAGACCCACTCTATACTAATAATTTTATGATGTTTGAGTCTTTCCAAAAGCTCCCATGTCTTATTTTTATTAATCTTTCATAGATAATTATTTATGGATCTTATCCACAATTCATACTTTATGAATTTTTCAAATGTTATAGGTTTCAAAGTGGAAAAAATGAGCAACATGATCTACTATCCTCATCCTTCACATTTGATTTGAATCTATTTTGTCTCCAATAATATAGGATGGTTACTCCTCTATCATATTAACTATTCTCTGAGATAAAGGATTTATTTATTCAATAATAGGATCCAAATTAGATTTAGCTTTAGAAAATGGATTACTTAAAGGACTTTGTATTGTCTAAAAATTCTCACCATATTCATTATCTTCTTTAAATAATTTATCTAGATTATTATTTCTAGAACTCTCTCTTTATCTCTCCTCGATAACTTTGACATCGTTTCATTCTAAAATCATTCTTATTAGTTTATTAAAGTATTTTTTAGATTTTACTCTTTATTTAGTATCCTAAGAACAATCACTTATTTATTACCTTCTCTATTTCAAATATAAAATCCACTTACAAGTATTTTAATGTTATTTATAGTTATATTTCTTCTATACCACATTTCATATGGTGTTATCTCTTCTCTAGGGCTTAATAAAGCTTGGTTTTGAGTGTATATTACAACTTAAATAGCTTCCTTATAATAACAAGATGATACAAAACTCTCAATAAGTTGTGTTTTATCCATGTTATTAAACATTTTGTTTCTTCATTCAACAATTATATTCTAAAAAATATTTCATACATAGGATATCTTATGTTTATTCCATGATTTTCAAGGTAGTTATCAAACTCAATGGATGTGTATTCCATTCCATTATTTGATCATTGATTATTGATGGTGTTGATTGTTTCATTATATAATATACACCTATATCTCTTTATGGAATCAATCACACCCTTTTTTCCTTTTTATAAACAAGACACAATATATTCTACTACAATCATAGAAAAATAAAATTTATTATTTTTATCAACATGTGCCTGAAAGATTCATCATACCACAAATATTAGTATGGACATGATCCATTATGTGGGACTCTCTACTATTATTTTATAAATTGGGATTATGTAACATTTTCCTCACATGGATACACCATATGTGCTTTTTAGGATGTGCTTAAAATTTCTAATTTCCAATTTTTATTTCATTCCAGATATATTCTACAAGTTTTTCTAGTGAACATGTCCCAACCATTTATTACAATGAAAATTTTCTTCTTACATAGTTAGAAGACACATATTTTATTTTCAATACACATTGTAATTGTTTACATATGTTCGAAAAAATTTCATGAGAGATTTCTAATCCTTAATTTTGATCAAGTATCCTTAAATTGAGGGTAACTTAAATACCAAAGTCACAAAGTTAACTTACTCTTGAGAGGATGTTCCCCAAGACATCCACTAGGAGAACTTCGGTTCAATAGAGTTCATCATCTACTTACTGCATATTTCCACTTTCCATTATTTTTAAGGACCCATAATTTAAAAATCAAATAGTACCATAAAATCCCTATTTTATATTTTTATTGAGATTTACATTTATGTTCAAGTGGGATGAGAACCTACAGTTGAGGATCCATGTTCTTTTATTTTTAGATCTTTTGAGTTCAAATTCAACAAGGTTTTCCTTCTCGATTATCTTTCATCTATATTTTATTCCCATGGTCTCCATTTACACATCTTGTTTTCTTGAAATTAGTGGATTTAGGACCAAATTTAGGGAAATGAAAATAGTATCCATAAAAAGTGTTTCTTTATTTTTGATGAAGGATATGGTTGAATTCTTATTCTCTGAATCCCTGTAAATTCTCCCTTGAAGTATCATTCTACCTCTGGGTAATAGGACATGGTATGAACAAGGAAGACAAAAAATAAACTTCATAAGGGGAAGTATATTTCCACATTTACCTCTATATAAGTTTTCAACTTTTGAGAAAATTCCTGATTGTTGATTGTTCTACAAATTTTGAGTTCTATTTTACATTTTTTATTTACCTTTGTATAGATATAATGCTATCATAGTTTTCAATAAATCAACATCACATCTAAATCCTCCATTTATTATGTTACAAGGTATTTCATTATATTTAACTTTATCAATACCATCAATGTTCCATTTATCATATCCTGAACCCCTCCCTCCAAAGATACCACAATGATGGGAGAGGGATAATGACCCCAGATTTCCACCTACAGTAGTCCTTAGGTTAGTGACTGTCACCAAGGATATAAAAACCTCTTTAAATGGGAATATTTACTAAATATAATAACACTACAAGAAAATTGACTTTTTGCGGTGGTTATTTTTGGGTATGGCGGCGGTTTTAACCGCCACTATATGCTTCTATGACGATTTCCAAAAACCGCCACTAAATTGTGTGTCGGGACACTATTGCTGGCAGTTAAATCCGTTCAGCGGTGATTTATAGGAACAATCATAGTTTTCACAGTTTGTGGAGGTTATGATGTTTTTTAGCGGGGCTTTTTCTAGGGCAGGGGCTCACTTTTTTCGTGGCGGTTAAAACCACCACTAAAAAAAGTCAGCCGCTGGCTGGTAAAACCGCCGCTAAAAAAATCACAACAGCTGTGAACTGCATGCATAAGATGAGCATTTGTAGGTGTGGTTATAATCACCACTACATTTTAATACCGTAGTGTCGGTTATAACCACCGCTAATAGAAAATTGATGACATTTAACGGTGATTAAAACCACAACTAAGTATTCCTGTTACATTTAACAGCGGTTAAAACCACCTCTAATAGAAAACTACCGACATTTACCATCAGTTTTATCCTCCAAAAATTATTCCAGTTACAGTTAGCAGCGGTTAAAACTTCCACTAAAAACAGATTTACCAAGAAAATAGCAGTTTCTGCTGCTTCTGTACCAGTGCCCTGAAAAAAAACCCATTCCTATAATAACAAAAGACCAATAGAATACATACTTCCATCCAACATTACGATTTTTATTTCAAAAGGCAAGAAAAAAATACAATAAAATAAAAGGGGACTGCACCTAGGGAGGCCGGAAATAATGAATCCCCAAAGCATCACTCCTAAGTAGGTTCACCCCCTCCGGTTTAAAAAGAGAGATATTTGAAAAACAAACACAAGATCATCTGAGACCGCAAGGGAGGCCAAGTATTCTGCCACTTTATTCACTTCATGCAAAGTATGAGTTACCCTAACTCTGTCTGAGAGGAGAGCCTTACATTGTATGATAGTATAGATGATGGACCACAGAGTGATACCCCTCCCAAATCAAGGCCTCCTGGACAATCTTTGAATCAGTTTCAATCTGAGCGACGCTGAGATTCCTCTTCTTACACACGAACAACCCTATAATGAGTTTGATCATTTTTTCATATATGCATGTGATTAAGTATTGAAGACACAATATTTTGGAGAGATTTTCATGATCATTTTTTATCGTAATAGTATGAGCAATATATTTTCTTAGAAGTACATGAATCTCAGATAGAGGTGGTGGGTAGAGTACATTCAAACATTCTAGAGCATCTTTCTCCCACATGAATTTGTAGAGATAAAGAATTCATATAGTGAAGATAATTATAACATCTTGGTTACTATTTTTATATTTTTTTTAATGTTTGAGAGTTTTTACTTCAGTTTCAAGGAAATTTTAAGGCAATCACTATGTTTTTCTAGGGATCGAACTACATAGGAGATCATTTTCACCATAAAGAGTGCCACTAAGGTGTGGATAGTTTGGTTGTGGTGTGTGTGTGTGGGGAGGGGGGTGGGGGTGCGTAGAGAAGATTTTGGTGATACATCCATTTTTGTCCTGGCTACATTGTAGAGAAGGGTCACAACATGAACCTTGGAGTTCTATGGTGTGGATTGGTAGGCTAGGAAATTAGGGCTCGTGGGAGTGTTTGGGTTATTCTTTCATTTTGGTAATGGATTAGGAATTGTCACCGTGGTTGTGTTATGGTGTCTGAGGGTGAGTTTTTTAGGGGGTGGGGGGTGGGGTTGGGAGTTTTATCAAATTTGGGGTAGTGGAATCATGGATTTGGATTGTGTTATAAGACCCCCTTCCTAGTTGTTTTCTCTGAAACAGATCTCTAGAATATATCATGGCCCCTTCTATTATTTTATCAAATCTTCATCATAGATATAACTGCAATTCTCATAGGATGCGTTAACCAACCTCATTATAGAAAGGTCCTTCCCATTATTCCATAGACCTCTCCTTTTTCAGTAATTCTCTAGAATTGTGTATGGGGCTGCACCAAGGTCTTCTATTTTCTAGACCACCTATATATTCTAAAATACACTTAAACCCCCACATTCTTCTATCTTTTCTATCAGCTCTTAGATGACCCAATTATATCCCTAAGAGGAATTCTGGACCCTTTTCATTAGATTTTAACCTCGATCTTGGGAGACCCACCCTTAACAGTTTTAGGTGAGTTTCCCTCTTCCCATATTCTAATTTATTCCCTATTATTCACTATGTTAAAGTTGTTGGAAAGAGAATTGTTGGTTCTGTTAATTCTTTGGTAGGAGACTGATGTAGGCTGTTGTGTCCTAAATATGAAATGGGCTTCATGATTCCTCGCACAATCAATTCAACATCAATTTACTTCATTGAGTATTCAAAGAGTCTTGGTATGGAAGGTTGGTTACAATGCCTCTCATTATATCTATTTTTTTTACTAATATCCCTAGAATCTATGAAATTCCTTTTATATATCCACATTATAGGACCGACATCCCCATAACCAGTCTATAATGCTTTGAAGTAGGATGTTCACCCAGGGCCAACAAACCTAATAAATTTAGGAAAAACAAATCATAAAAAATGAATCTTCACAATAAAGAATCGAAATATATTGTTCATACAACACTCAAGAAATCAAGACATAAAAGGAAACATCAGAAATCAATAAAATACATAAAAGGAAACATGACAAATCAAGAAAATGTTAGGCCATGAAATTTTTGGTGGAAACTATGTGCCACACATGATACATATAAAAACCAACGATGAACACATATTGTCACCCTCTCCACCTCCAACATATCAACAATACAACTAATCACTGTCTGATGATGAACACATATCATTACCCTCTCCACCTCTATCTCCACTTCCTACTACCACCTGTAAGAATATTATTTTGAAAATTAAATAGTGTTTCATATTTATATTTAAATTTAAAACCAATAAAAGTTTTCATACTAAATGATTTTTCATTTTTGTGATTTACCGACTCACCACCAGTCGATACAGTACCACTAGGGGCATATTTTCTTATCCGCTGACGTATATCAATCAATGCTTTCTACAAAGCAGATATATGATCCCCCTGCTCGTGAAATGTGTTTCGTAGAGAAACTATCTCTCTCTAAGAATCTCCAGGTATGGACTGACTACAACCAGAAGTAGATGCAGATATAATCCCTGGTGGCCTACCAAAAACCTCAGATGGTACGGGTCCCAAACCCACCCCATGTACCCTACCATAATGATCCTTCCCAAAGACTTTAGAAACCGGGTCATCCTGGGAGACTGAGTATGATTTCCCAGGATTGACATCCCATAGTTCGTTAATTTTTACCTATAAATAAAATATCAATATATATTAACATGGTAAAAACTGATAATAAGTTATTATAATGAAAAAAAAGAGTTCATACCCCATCTTTTTTGGCAGGCTCATTAACAAAACTTCTATCATATTTTTTGTGATCATCCAACCACACTTAATTTCAGGATGCTTAGTGTCCTAAACTATATGAAAACATTAAACAAAGATAAATCAAAATTTTAATATATTAAACAAATAATATTTTCTTATAAATATTTAAACTAATTAAAAGATTACCAGAGTCGATCGACTTCTAGAAAATATTTTTGACCCCGTAGTGTGAGAGATGAATTACTTAGCCCGACTTGATGCATTATTTATTGAGAGATCCTGAAATAAATAAAATAAAATTTAATAGTAATTTATTCAATGTCATCTCATCTTAATATACATGTATAAATGTAAAATGAGGTTAATATAATAATATATATCTAAATACCATCTGTTTCTCATCATGAGGTCTTTTAACAAAAAATTTCCACTGTTCTTTGGGTACCCTATTTGGAAGCTTCTCATACATTTGTTGGACGGTCAATGAAGTATCTTTGACATCACCTAAAAATATCCATTTGAAGTCTTTCCATTTCTCACCAAGATTCTTCAACATCCACTTTTGTGCTATCACATCAGCAACTGTAAAGTGGAAAAACAGCTGTATACAGAAATTCATTTTGAACATATTAATAACACAAAATTCAATTACACCATAATGTATTAAAATTACCTTTATTTGGGAATCAGAAACTTCATTTTTCCAACTTGGAGGCATATGTCTCCAATCATCATAAGAAATATGGAGGAAAATGGGCTTTGCTTCCAGCTGGCCTAGAATTTGGCCAAGTAATCCCGCAGTGTCATCCGTAGGGACCTCATATAAATCAAATGGGACAACTATCTTCTCTCCATTAATATTACACACATATTAACTTTAATTATTTTTCTCCACAGTTGCATTGTTTTCATCTTTAATGAACAAAAAATTAGTATAAAAAAACTGCAATAAATTTATTTATATTAAAATTTGTACCTATAATAGTGACCCACAAGTATGTCCGTGATGAACTAGAAGTGGTGCGCCGCCACCTGACTGATGAGGCTGCTAAAGGGGGAGTCGACGACTCAACTTCTAAAGGGACACTCACAAAGGTTCTGAGAGATGGTGCATGGGGAGATGGTGCAGGGGGCAGGCAGCTGGTGGCTTAGATGCTCTAGGGAGGGACACAGATGAATTGTCATCTGTCACTGTAGTGGATGAAACAGTGTATCACTTCCTCCATGGAATTCTTGTCATTTAATCAAATAAAATTATGTTCAGAACATATATTTCAAAAAAATTATTCAGAAAAAAATTTAAAAATGACAATAGATGCTCAGTACTAACAAACAAAATATACGTAACAATGATAATGAATGACTGCACAAATGAAATAAGTGGTTGCTGAATGAATAAATAACTATACATACAATCATTTTCCCCTTCAATCATGTCTGTTTCCTGCTCCATTACTTCATCCACTTCATTCATCCTTGATAGACTAATATTTTCAATATCATGATGGACAAATAATTCTGCTTCTTTTTGTTGATGAGATTCAATTTTAGAGGTCAAATCTTCCTCTTCATCACCCATATCATACAAATCCATTTTTATTACATGAGAAACTACAATCTACCCTTCATCCACAACATCATTCACATAATATACCATTTTTTCTGGCAATGATAAGATATATGGATCATGCAGTTCACAATCACCAACATCCATCAAGCGAGATAAGTTCATAGAAGTAAATTGAAAGGAATCTCTTTTAACACCTCTGATAATATTGACCCAATTTCATTTGACTAAAACAACTAAAAAATTTATGTGGAAGTTTAATTCAATATTCTCAGTCATCTTTCCATAGTATTACACTTCATCAATTGTAAATATACCACTATTTATTGTTTTCAAACCATCTTCTCGATCGACTGTATGAAATCTAAATCCATTCATGCTATAAGTGTCGAAATTTCTAACTTGTTTTAGAGGAACTCAAGCAAGAAACTTCAAATATTCTGACACCTCTACTCGAGTATTAGTATTCATGATCTAAAAAAAGAAATATACTTTATTAGATTTACAAAATATATGTGTTAAACTAATATTCGTATTTATTTCAATATTTATGAACTAACACGCCGTGCAAACCATTCTACAAGATCTTTATTAACAAATTTCATTATATATTTCTCATTTTGTGTTTGTCCTCTCATTCGTCTCTTTATTTGTATCCTAAAATCTTCAATAAATGGATCTGCAATTTCACTATTCAGAAGCACATATCTATGTACTTGTAATAATTCCAATTCTGTCAGTGTCACATTTGAGGTCCTCTCAACTGATCGGCCAATAACAAGAAATATTTTTTATTTTTGATGTATTTGAGATTGAGTTGATGTGTCGTCAACACATCCAACTCAATTAACTCTTGTCTCAATATCATCCAAGTATCTAGAATAAAAGGTAAGACACTCCTTAGCCAAATATCCTTCAGCAATAGAGCCTATTGGTTCAGCTTTATTTCTCACGTATGATTTCAAATACCCAAGATATCTGTGAAATAAAATAAACATAATTATGCATTTAATTAAGTGCCAAAAATTGTTTAATTAACTGAAAAACATATAAATAAAGTACCTATAAATTGGATACATCCATCGATAATGAATGGGGCCACCTAATTTAGCTTCCTCAACCAAATGCATAGTTAAATGCATCATTATAGTAAAAAATTACGAAGGAAATATCATCTCTATTGCATAAAGAGTCAATGAAAACCTCTCCTAGAGGTTTTCAAGATAAAATGGACATAGATATTTCTCACATAGTTGTCTGAAAAATGTGTAAATTAGAGTACAATAGTAGTAAATTTTTCAGGTAATAATGTACGTAATGCTAATGGTAGTAACTGTTGTAACAAAATATGTGAATCGTGACTTTTCAATCCATGTAACTTACAATTATTCAAGTCAAAACACCTCAAGATGTTACTTGAATAACCATAATATTCCTTAACATTCTTTAAAATTTTAAGGAATATATCTTTATCCCTATTTTTCATTGCAAAAATTACCGGAGGATACTTTTCATTCTCATCTGGCCAGAGATCACGTTTCATGTTCATTACTTGTAAGTCTTTACGATCATTGAGATGATCCTTTTACTTTCCATGCTCATTATGCAATGTGAAAATAAAATTTTCACAGATATTATTCTCAATATGCATCACATAAAGATTATGCTGCAACAAATTCAACTCCCAATAAAGAATTTTTA
Source organism: Viscum album (assembly GCA_963277665.1). Taxonomy (NCBI): domain Eukaryota; kingdom Viridiplantae; phylum Streptophyta; class Magnoliopsida; order Santalales; family Viscaceae; genus Viscum; species Viscum album. The sequence goes on from OY728164.1 coordinate 331,338,918, forward strand.
AGAATATACTTTTTTGATTCCCTTGTTGCGTTCTGATTTTTCATGATGTTGCACTTCGAACCTATTTACCGCTATCATTAAAATGACGAACCTTTTCAATTTTTGTTTCAACATTTACAAGTTGTGTCAATATTTTAGAACCATTTAACAACTTTGGAGGTGGTATAAAATCAATGAAACCGTTAAATTTTGATCTGTTCAGCCGAAATCTATGAGATGCATTGAGAAATCTCCGATGGCACAATAAGCACCATTTTCTACTGTAAGGTAGCTGTTTGGGCTCAAAAATTGAATTTACAAATAGGACACGCCAAAACCATGTAAGTGTTCCAACCAGATAAATTCCCAAGCCTAGGGAAGTCACTAATTGTCCACATTAAAGCAGCATGCATTTTGAACAATGTCCTAGAAGAAGAATCAAATGTGTCAACATCATTGCTCCATAACTCCTGTAATTATTCAATTAAAGGCTGCAAGTATACATCAATATCATTTACAAGCATTTTTTTCTAGGAATAATCATCTAAATGATAAAATACGTTTGTTGCATACACATCCACAGAGGCAGATTGTAAGGGATCAAAAGAACTGGCCAAATGCTCTAACTGGTACACAAAGTCCCAAATGCGTTGAATCCATTATTAGCCAATCCCAATCAAACATTCCTAGGATCCATTGAGAAACATGGATGTAATGAATCTAATTTCTTCCATGATTGTGAATCTTATGGATGTTTCATTAACCCATCATGGTTATTATCTACAGAATTCAACTTCATGTGTTTGGTGGTTTTCGATGAAATGAATAATCTTTAAAATCTAGGATTTAAAGTAAAGTAATGTAAAACCTTTGTAGGTGTGTTCCTTTTCTTCTTCTTCATGAAAGTATATTGATTCATACTTCTAACCTCACCCATTGGCTGCCATCTAGAAGAAGAATTTTTTTTACAATCCTGTCTACTTGAATCCTATCGCCAATAAAGCATACAATCATTGGGACACACATGTATTTTTGTATAATTCATACCAAGCCTGTTAACAACTTTTTTCATATAAAAAAAAGACTCAGGGATGTTTTCTTCAGTAAATGCATCATGCAATAATTCCAATATCATGGACATTGCCTTATTTGTAATTCCACATAGACATTTGATATGGTACAACTTCAGCATAAAAGAAAGTTTTGAATATTTAAAACATCCACTATACAACTCTTGATTTCCATCATCAACTAAATCATGAAACGTATTTTCCTTAGTGAATTTTTCTCTTACATTAGTCTCCATAGAATCAAGAGGAAGATCCACTGATATGTTACAATCTTGATATGGCTATCCTACAGTCTCAAAAACATCACTTGTCTCATTGCTATTTGTAGCACCCTCATATGGTTGTTCTGATATGTTTTGATGTTGATGGTGGTCTCTTGCAGTGTCGAATGCATCATTTATAAGGTTTTGAATTTCATTTTCCATTATCGACAATGATGGGAGGTCATTCTGTGGATTGACATCAGTGCTCAACCTTTTAGTAACGTTTGATTCTCCGTGCCAAATCCAACACAAATATTGACCAGGGAATTGCTTCAATATTAAATGTTCATAAACTTCATCTCTATTCAACCATCTTCTAAATTTACATTTAGGACATAGATATCTTATTCTCCCTTCAACGGATCAATTGGAAATTTCAAAATCTAAAAAATCATTGAAACCCTTAATATACTGAGGTGTGTTCCTCGATAATGTGATCCAGCTTTTAATCATGTATATCACAATGTTCCTACAAAATATTAAAAAAAATTAAAACACATAACTATTACTAAATAGGGAAAGAGATTCATATATACTAGTTGAAAAAATATATAAATATGTTACGTAAGGTTATCCTATATAAATACATATGGTAAATCACCCACTAGAAAACCAAAGTACATATGTGCATGCATGTGTATGCTTATACAGATGTTATTACAAAATCACTTGAAGAAACTAAAATATAGTGAGTATTTTCTTAGGCAATATATGTTTTAACAAGGTTTTTTCATGATCAGTGATGGTTCAACATATTGAATCTTATTTAATCAATACTTTAATTCACATACACAATTTGGGTCTTGTTATTTTGAATCCCCACATTACATGATGTTAAATTGGGACCCCCTATATTGAATATGTATGGCGTAAATTTTCATAACTCTTACACAAGAAATGTACCCCTGAGGGAATTTGGAAATAATTGATGGTTTCTATATATTGAAGATAGTCGAATGTAAATGAAAAATTTTCTCCCCCTATCATTGATGATGTAGTTATAAGGACTTTGAGTACCAGTTATAACATTTATTATTAAACTTAATAAACAAGAAATGAATATATGAATCTAAACCCTATGAAAAATAAAATTTAAACTAAAGGAGCATTAAATTTAGAGGATGAAGAAAATGGGAGAATCTATCTCACCTATGAAATAAAGGAGCATTAATTTATTGGATTCACCATATATTGAAATGGAAAAAGTGTTCTTGATGGAATTTAAGGAAGGATTATAATAAAAATGCTTAAGTGGTCTCATTTAAAAAACTACAAAGCATTAGAATAAGACTGGTGTAATTAGCCTTGAATAGAAAAATAATCATAAAAAAGAGTTCATGGATGGTTCATATTTCATAAATGAAGGAAATATAGAAAATTAGGATTACTCCCACAACTGGGTTGAAGCCCAATGACTAGGACATAGATGATTTTAAATTTAACATTGGTGAAGAAATTTTTACTAGTGGTGTCATCTAAAGTAGTACCACCAAAAAGGATTAGAATTAAATTAAGAGATTAGGGTGAGTGAACAAAGTCCAACCACATTACTCAAATTAAGAAATTTTGAGGTTCCCATCTCCCATTAAATTAAATAATTCTAACCATTGTTTGAAGTGGCCCAATATTTAATGGGAGATATGATCCATGGGGTGGATTTACTAATAAAGTAAATGTTATTTAGCTAAAGGAATATCTGATTAAATCCAAAAAATGCATGAAATAAGCGATTTAATAATTATTTAAAGTCTCATTTGATATAAAATATGATCAAAACATGTCATTGATGATCCTGACTCAGTAAATGGTGTTAAGAAACCCTTTTCTTTCTTCAAAACATGATCTAGAAGTTTCATGCTGAAGTAAAGTCACTTGTTGAATCTAGAATTACATAAAAAAAGAAATTATTGTAGAATAAAAAGAGATTTCCAAGACTTAACTAAGAGAATCAATGATTGTATTGGTTCTTTTCTCATGGGAACTCAATGTTTTAGAGAAAGGGATCATATAATATTCATGATTGTATATGATGTAGATGGTGGATATTGGTATTTAGGTACAAGTATTTGATAGAGATCATGCCAGATCCCTTTGAAACTTGACTTTCATTGGTTCTTTTCTAGAGGTTGTTCTTTGCTTACAATCATAAATTTGGGAATTCATATTTGTTATTAATGTTATAAAGTGTCATGGGGTAAAACATTATAGTTGAATGAATGGTTATTTTTTTAGCACATAGATATTCTTTAAAAGTGTTTTACAGTTTATCTTAAAAGAGTTTGGTGTGGACATTCACAAGGTATTATATATGATGTGACATAAATAGAAGTTAATGATAGATTTATAAAAGTGTTTTAGAAGATATCCAAAATTATTTTTGGATATGGTTTCACATATTATTATGCATGATACAATATAAGGGGAGATGGAACTATGTCTATGAGGCTTTAGATAGAGTAAAATATTGAAGAAGATATTCCTTAAATCCATACACAAATGATGAATTCAGGGTTATATCATATTGTTTGGTATAATAAAAACAAGGAATATTATATTCCTTATTAAGGGTTAGTCATAAATCATGTTTTTGATTATATATTTATAACACCATATAAGATATCATTAAATAAAGGGAGATTAAATGTTGTTTTTATATGATAATTATCAGTACACATTCGATCAATGGGTTACAAACTGAAGTAACCATATGTTATTTACTCATGTGTTATGTAACATATGAGTAAATGTGTAGGGATTGGGGGACATATCTAATAGATTATATAAAGGAAGAGGGTAAAAAAGAACTGTGTGTATGATTCTTGAGTAAGAACTTGGATGAATATATCATACGCTTCAGTGCTCTTTTTCATCTTTTATCCTAAAACTAAAGAGATACTAGAATATCTTGGATGGATGGAGTGTACCACCTGAATGTTAGGTGAATTCATTCAACCCATGGATACACTATGTAGAGGGGAATCTTATGGATACCCTTTAGTGATATTTATCACACGTAATGAATAAAAATAAAGGTTAAAACTCTTCAGTGTAAGGTATATAATAGTTTCTTCATTTTATTTATTGTTTTTCTTTGGGTACCATGCATGGTGATCATGGGTTTTTTTGTTTCTTATTTACTATCACTACTTAGTTTAAGTGTTAAACTTCCCTAGAAATCTTTCATTACCCCCATAATCTTAGCAATATAAAATAAACCACCAATCAAATTGAAATGATATAAAATAAAACCCAATCCATAATTCATGTAATTTCCATGAATAACAAAAGTATGAAAAATAAATATCAAATGTAAACTCCTATGAAGATGAATCTAAAAGAAACAACAAGATTCACACTAGAAATGTGTACCTCAGCCACCAAATCTCCCTCATAATCCTTTAAAACATATTATATATGTTGGAGTGATTATATAAGTATACTCGATTGGATTATCCCCAAAACCTCTCATGAAAATGTGAAATGAGAATAGAAATTCCTAAATGAATAAAAATATGAACTAACTTGTACCTACATTAGTTTAACTATCTCCCAACCACACTAAGGTCCACTCATCCAATATCACATTCAGACATCCATGCACAAAAATAAAAAGTTTTCTTAATAGTGAAAGAACCAAGAAGAGTATAACACAATAAAATTAATAAAAAAAACTCATAAACCAAACCATTACATAATCTGATCATAAAATGAAAAACAATATCCCATATACAAGATAAATCAGAAATAATATCCTGGATGAAAAGGCTAATACACAAACATCCAAAGAACAAAAAAAACATGAAAAACCATACCTACCACTATGAAAACCACCGATGGCAGGGGAGGTGATTCGACCTAGGGTAGGAACTCGACGAGGTTTGGGGGAGAAGGTGGCATCGTAGGTGTCGGGGGGAGAAGCGGGGTCAACGGTGACAGGCGGTGAGGTCGCTGGTGGCAAGGGAGGGGAGCATACCTAGGGTTGGGGCTTGACGAGGTCAGGGGGAGAAGCCGCATCGGGGGGGGGGGGAGAAGGGGGTCGGCTCAGGTGTGGGGTGTGGGGGAGTGTCGTGACAATAAAAAAATAAATGGGTTTAGTGGTGGTTTTTAATAAACCACCACGAAAACCTTTTAAGAAATGGTTTTGTGGTGGTTTTGTAAACCGCTGCTAAAAGACCACCGCTAAATGTCATTTATGTTGTAGTGTAATATAGGATTTGGGAGAAAAGACGAATCATCCAAAAATACCCCATGACATATTATAAAATAAACCAAAACCATTCCATAATACAGTGTAAATAAAACTGATATATATAAAAGTCTCTAAATTAAATACCCCAAATCAAATCTAAAATAACAACACAATAACTATCGAATTTTAGTGTTAGTAATTTACAAAATGGTTGATGTAATCCTACTAGAAACTTGAAAATAGTTTTTATACACAGGGTTAGCATGCAAGTATACTTAGTAGGAAAACCCAAATTTTTTTTCACATTTGAAAGAAGCATACTAATGAACCTATAAGAAAATAGAGGAACCAAACAACAACTATATAGGTATACTAACCAAAACCAACCTCACTACGGCATGCTGACCAAATAACACCAGCTATGAATAGTAAGATAATAAGAAGCGTTTTGATAAAGGGTACCCCACACCAATTTCCCACTGACTTTATACTCTAACACCCCAATGTTATATGTCTTCGTGATCCCATATATTATAAATAACATATACCACTTCCACACAGTGCTATCACATCACATCACACCTGAAAACACTAAGGCCACTGCCCGACAACATGGTCACATCACATATCCCCTGACAACACATGGGCCATCAAATTATAACCATAATTGAAGTAGTAGTGTGTTGTGAACATGATGTACATCAAACTAGTTCCCTTCTACCATGATCGTCCCCCACCATAAGCCACCCACAACATGATCATCTCATATTTCTTGAAAACACCTTGGTCACTGCCCGGAAACATGGTCATCACACCTCACCCAAAAATACTAAGGCCAATTCCTCATAGAATGGTAGCCATACCACACTTGAAAACACTTAGTCCATCACCCAGTGCACTAACAGACCTTCGACCATCACAACCTGTGCATATCTAATCACCTAGAAGAGAGATCCAAAAAGAGTGGGTAGTTATCCATCCATCCTCATTACCGATATATTGGAAAAAACACCCCCATGCGATAATAAGTGTATCAACACTTAGTGCTTGATATGGGTGGGTTACATATTGAAATCACAAGGAATATATAAGTATTTAGATATATCCACACACAAACCCAACCTACGGGCTCACAACTGAACTCTAAATAACTCGAAACATCATCACCTTTGCCTCCACCTCTAAATGTACAACACCACATAGTCTATAATCCATATTTCACCTTTCCAACCAGTTCCATTATCTAGACCATTTGTTTCATTAATAAACATCAACCACATAAAAAAACTCATAATTTATTTATTTATTATCCATTTCCATCCCATTAACCAAAACAAATCCCATCCATTTTAATAATTATTAAATAATTTTTTATTAAATCACTATATGGGAATCTAGCATAAAGAAACCTCACATCACAAGCATCTCATCATCTCCTTCACACCATTGCCTTGCTGCCTTGAAAGTATGAACAAAAACACACCAAATTTTTTCCCCAAAAGCACACCCAAACAACCACCACCTCACCACCCCAAAGCATGAGCAAACAACCACCACCTAGCCACCCCAAAAGCATGACCAAACACCACAAGCTCACCATCCTGAAATCAGGAGAAAATAACCACCACCTCACCACCTAATAACATGACCACATCTCACCAATTGTCCCCCCATCCCATCACAATCAAAAATCATTGCCTCATAAGCACAACCACACATCAAAACACATCAATGACCATTTTATAGATTTAGCAGAGGGGATTTTATCACATTTCACTTTATTTTAATGGTTTAATCACCCAAGCCACAATATCAGGGAGCCGATTTCATTATCCAAATATAAGTGGTTATCCAATTTCCATTTTTGGGTTATATCAAAATAATTATAACAGACACATAAGTCAAAATACATATCATCCAACTCAAACAAAGACCCCAACAACCATAATTTTCAGTGAGGCATCATGCTCGTACAATAAGTCATATCACAACAATATAAAACATGTAAACGCATGAGAATAATTCCACTTTTTACCCTTAAATTTCAAGTAGAAAATTATATATCTTTTATTAATCTAGCATAACCATCTACCATAGATAAAAAAATAAAACCCCTCCCTTATGATTGATAATAAAGAGAAACATGGTATTCCCTACCTTAAAGAAGCTTTTCCAAATCACTACTGTAAAGACCCATAATTTCCATGGAAATTGTTTTCTTAAATATATGGGAATTTTATGAGTCCGAAAACATTAACAGCGCGTGATTCTGAGGCCCGGTGTGCCTAGAGTCAATTTCTGAAGTTTTGTTTGGGTACGTTCAGTAAACATACGCACGGGATTTTATAACTTTTTAATTGGTGCTTAGAATTGAAATCTGAGGGCACTATTGAACTCGCAGTGCCTATATTATCTTAATAAGATTTTGACCTCGATGACAGTTGGTTGAGGATTAAAGTTAGTTTTTGGGTTTTATGTGGGAATAATAAAATAATTTAAGGTGCATGTATTAATTTATTTTATTTGTTATATCCACCATGTGGAAGTTGGAGGTGGGGACCTCCACACCTTAACCTCCCATGAGAGGTTATGGTGTTGGGGCCCACCCGAACTCAACCTCCCATGTGAGGATTAATTTGGTGGGGACCACCTGGGCTTTTAACCCCTTGAAACTCCCCATTAAAGTGGAGAAACTCTCAAGCACCAAATTAATATAGGGGAGCCTCTTCAACTCCCATTTAATTAATTTGTGCCAAATTTCCCTAATCCTCCACATTAATTGGGTGTGGATAATTAATTAATACTCCATTTTGAAGTTTAAATCCAACATTCTAAAATAATAGATGATCTATTATTTTTGGGGGACATATTCCATTTGGTTGGCATTTTCCATTTGTTGGAACTTGGAAAGAGGAAAGTTAGGGAGAAAAGATCCCAATGAAGAATGAAGAATGCTCCACCGAAGAAGAATGTCGATCCTCTTTGAACTTCTTCCTCGAACACCTACCGACGTGGAGCGTCTTCCACGAGCCGACGCCACACGGGATTAGAAGCGTGCGATGGACACAACGAACAACAAAATTCTTAGTCTACTTTCCGCGACTCCATCAACGAACTACTAACGACGAAAAAAGGTAGGGGATTTGAGTTTGAATTTTTTCCCATTATTCATCGTTAAATCTTGGTTTACATTTAGCCGATTGTTATCACCAAAACGCGGAGGGTGCCGGCCGAACAAACATGGCCCGACCCCCCTCTATTTTTCCTCGCTTTATTGATGACGGTGGTGGCGCAACGACGCTGCTAGAGGAGTGGGCCGTGGCTGACGGGCCGCGGCGGCGCAACGACAGCTGGTGTCGGGCCGACTGTGAATGAATCCGGTGGCACATGGCCGTCGGGTGTCCAGAAGGGCACGCCGCCGTTGCACCGCACAGAGGAAGATGCCACGCCCCTAGCCACGGCGGTGCACACGGGAGGCTGCCAGGACGCCAGAGGGGCGTGGTGCTGTGACGCCGCATAGAGGAAGAATCCGTAGCCAGGGGACTGTATCAGTGGAGAAGAGGTGACCAACTGTCGGCGGAGTAGACACGGCTACCGCTCGGCCAGCCGGATGAGGCAGGACCCTCATAGGTCCCACGAGCTACCAAACCGGTTCCAAGAGCCGGTTCAATTCGGGAGACGGGGGTATGGAACCCCCTTACACAGATAGGGTGGGCCCCGCAGGGCACCGCCAGCCGTTGGCCACCTAGGCTAGGCGGGCTGCCCCCACAGGCCCTCTCGGGCCGGGCCGAGTGCGCAGGCCACGCGGGCCGTGCTCCCCGCGGGCCGGGCCGCCCAGTGCGGGTCGGGTCATCACCGTGGGAGGGAATGGTTCCGATGGTCCGGGTCGGTTCCGGCGAGTCGGGTCGGCCCAGGTCGGGTCGGGCCAGGTCTGTCTGACTGGGCCATACCCGTTTGACCCAATTTTACCTTTTTGCCCATAACATGGGCTACAGGTGTCCGATTGACGAACCGTCTATGGAGACAAAAAGCTTAGAGTAAGACAACTCTTTTGGAATAAACCAATTGAGGTTTGGATGAGATTGGGGTATGTTTGGGTTGGATTGAACCTAAATCCAACCGGGCCCTCAGAACGAAAATGCCAATAATTTATAGACCGGATGTTCGATTCACACGCCGTCTATTGCATTGAGACCCCTATGACAAGGAGAACCTTTTAGATGCTTCTTCTTGGGAATTCATGGAAGTTGATGTATCGAAACTCATCTTGAAGAGCGGACCCTCCTGGAATCAAGCATGCTTCGTGCAGAACCCTGTGGCTAGCTGGGCACCGACTACTGTTCCTAGATCCTGTGTGGGATCGATAGCACTGACGACTGTTCCTGGATCCTGTTTGGGTTCGAGAGCACTGACGACTATTCCTGGATCTTGTATGGATTCGACAGCTCTGGATACTATTCCTGGATTTTGTGTGGGTTCGACAATTCCGACTTCAGTTCCTAGATCCTGTGTGGGTTCGACAGAATAACTATTCCTGGATCCTGTGTGGGTTCGATAGTTCTGATTTCTATTCTCAGATCCTGTATGGGTTTGACAGAATAGGTGATTCAGTGGCTACATCTGATCATCTCTATCTCTCTACAGAAGTTGTATATCTGTGTGAGTTGAGTCATTAACTCTTGTGTTTTCCTCATGATTGAGATGGATTACTAGATAACTTAGGTATATGTATGGGAATATACCTAAGTGGGGTTATCTTTTGATTTCATACCTTGTGGTTTATCCATGTTGGATTTTGTGAGACCGTGAAGGTCTCAGGGTCCCTATTGAGTATCATTATACTCACCCCTGCACGGGCTATGCCTAGACCTCGTTGTGTTGGATGAAGATGATGGACATCGCTGACTGAGGCTGAGGGTATGAGGACTGAACTATACCTGGAGGTGGACCTCACAATGAGTCGGTACCCGGAGGAGACGGACAGACGTGGTGTGCTGAAGAGGCTATCTGTACCTACCCTTAAGGTAGGATCTGTGGTGGATGATCTCGGAGCTACTTTTCTGCTTTCATCTATTTTTTCCTTTTCAGTTGTACTTGTACTTTACATTTTGGATTGTATTTCCGGCCCCTTTAATTTTCATCACTCTCTTGTTATACATTTTTACTTAGTGTTTTGTATTCAGTTCTGTACTCTATTGTGTGTGTTTTCAGTTATAAAGGCAATGCCTTCCAAATTTTGGGATTTACACCTTTGGTGCTAGTTTCTAGACCCTGGCCTATGGAAGGCGGGCTTGAGGTAGTCACGGTACGGGCCCCGGGGGACGGGTTGTGACAAATTGGTATTAGAGGAGTCAGTTATACTGCAGAACTTAGGACTATGATATTTTCTGTGAATAAATAGTGGTAAGTGTAGTGAGTGTGGTTTTTAGTTCTGGGAGTCCAGTGTTGGTGTGGCAGCCGACGTATCCATACACAAGGACCCTGACTTCTAATTTCTGACTCAGTGCACAAAAACACTGATTGCGTGTATGTTTTGAAGAGTCTTATTTGTGATCTCTTTTGAGTTAGCTCACCAGGTATAACTTATTGACCGTGGAACACCTGTTACTTTTCAGGATGGCCCCACGCAGATAGCCATCCAAGGTTCCAGGCCTTGTACAAGATGGAATCCCACCGAGCGATGAGGCCTCGGTGCAGAGCCCTATCATAGCGGAGGCACCAACGGTACCACTACATGTTGGGCCATCGATGCCACTATCCCCAGTAGTAGAGAGTGCACGCCGCCTAAGTGCGTTTCACGAGTTCCAACACCAGATACCGCCTTGGTACAAGGGTGAGATGGACCCATAGGCAGCTGGGGATTGGCTGGAGCCTGTGGTGAGAGTCTCCAGACTGATAGGGACACCAGCAGACCTTACGGTGATCCTTTCTACGAGTCTCCTTTAGGAAGCAGCATGAAGATGGTGGAGCCTGATTCTCCAGGTGCATGATGAGGCGACACTTCTCTGATCAGACTTTGAGAGCCTGTTTCAGGTGGAGTTTTTCCTAGCCACCCTACGTGTGGTGAAGATTCCAGAGCTTCTTCATCTACAGCAGGGCAGCATGACGGTGGCACAGTACTCAATGAGGTTCACTGACCTCTGGCGCTACTCCATAGATATGGTGTGGGACCCATTTTTTAGGGCCCAGACCTTCGAGTAGGGGATCATGTGATTGATCAGGGCTTCAATGATCTCCCTCAGCATCCCGACGCAGGCGGGGGTGTTGGAGAGATCCCTCTTAGTGAAGAGTTTCCTTATTGAGAAGTCACCCGCAGCGAGACCCGCCACCATGCGTCACGTAGTAGAGTCCCCTACAGCAGGCAGTATATAGATGTCGTAGAGGTCCAAGCGAACCAGACCATCCAGTGGATGACCTCAGGACACAAGTTCGGTTGTGCGAGGCACATGAGACAAAGCCAGTCATTCGAGGAACATGCAATGATTCACATGCGGCGGGCAGAGTCACATGGCTCGTGACTGTCCAACCCGCCGTTCGGGATGATCATAAGATAGTTGAGGGACCTCCCAGGAAGAGGCATAGGTTCGATCGAGTTGATCCGTAGGGAACATGCAGACATGGAATAAGATCTGGTTGTGGAGCTGGCGGTGGACGACATTACGAGGTGTTACCACCACCACCACTAGGCGGTCCACCCCGACCGTAGGGGGTTGGTGGACATGGGAGAGCTCAGCTTCAGACAGCTGAGGCTTATGATCATGGAACTTCAGAGATGATTCGAGGTACGATCTGTGTCTACTCTACCTTGGCTACAGTTCTTATAGACACAGGTGTCAGTCACTCTTCCATTTCCACTGCCCTCGTTCGGAGCTCGGAGATTCCGACAGACCCGTTGGCTCAATCCTTACAGCTAGAGACTCCTACATGAGCAGAATCGATGATCACGCAATGGTTCCGACAGTGTGAGCTTACTATAGGAGGCGAGAGATTCAGATGAGATCTCCTCGTAGTGGTGTCGAGGCCTTACGACGTCATCTTGGGTATGGACTGGTTATCTACAGTTCATGCTCATATCGACTGTATTAGGCGCAAAGTGCGGTGTGTCCACACGGATGGGACCAAGTTCCCCATCACTGGAGAGAGGGGAGCCTTTGCAGTACAGGAAGAACTTACTCAGAGGAGGTGCAGCCAATCACTCATCAGTTGTCCTGCCTTACCCTTGGAGCAGTTGATGTGGAATGTCTGACTTATCCTGTAGTGGTGGACCAGTACATGAATGTTTTCCCTGACGATGTTTCATGACTACCTCCTCGCAGAGAGGTGGAATTATACATTTAAATGTACCCTGGGACAACATCGATATCTACACCAACGTATTGGATGGCTCCTATGGATCTTCGTGAGCTACATGTACAGTTTGAGGACTTATAGGGGAATGGATTCATCCAGCCCAGTGTTTCTCCCTGGGTATCCTCGATTCTGTTCGCCAAGAAGGTGGATGGGATCTTGAGGATTTGTGTCGACTACCATCCCCTGAACCAGGTGACCATGAAGAACAAGTACCCACTCTTGAGGATTGTTGACCTCTTTGATCAGTTGAAGGGAGCATAGTGGTTCTCGAAGATATACCTCAGATTAGGCTATCACCAGCTCAGAGTTCGAGACGAGGATGTGTAGAAGGCGGCCTTCAGATGTCAGTATGACCACTACGAGTTCTTGGTTATGCCTTTCGGCATAACCAATGCTCCAGCAGTGTTTATGAGTCGGATGAACATGATTTTCCAGCCATACCTTGATCTCTTTGTCGTAGTCTTCATCGATGAAATTCTGATCTACTCGAATACTGAGGAGGAGCATGACTACCATTTCCGGGTATTACTGGACACACTCCAAGAGCACAAACTTTATGGTAAGCTCTCGAATTTCCAGTTTTGGATCTGAGAGGTTCACTTTTTGGGACATGTAATCTTAGAGGATGGAGTTGCAGTGGATCTAGCGAAGATTGAGGCGATACCTTCTTGGGAGCCACCCAGGAGTGTGACAGAGGTTCGAAGTTTCCTGGGTTTGGCTGGTTACTACTAGAGGTTCTTAATAGACTTATCCAGAGTTACAACACCACTTTCAGGCTTGACGAAGAAGGGGAAACCATTCATGTGGTCAAAGAGATGTCAGCATAGCTTTCAGAAGCTGAGGCAGAGGCTGACTAGTGCCCCCATCTTGAGGATTCCAGAGGAGGGTGTAGGGCACGTAGTCTACTATGACGCATCAGGGACCAGACTCGGGTGTGTCCTGATGTAGGAGCGAGAAATGATTACTTAAGGTTCTTGTCATCTGAGACAGCATGAGCAGAACTATGCTACCCATGACCTAGAGTTAGTAGAAGTGGTCTTTTCCTTGAAGATGTGGTGGCACTATCTGATGGGCGAGTGTTTTACAGTCTTCTCTGATCACTAGAGTCTTGCGTATATCTTCTCTTAGAAGGACCTGAACTTGAGACAACGACGATGACTTGAGTTCCTTCAGTACTATGACTTCGAGATTGTCTATACTCTTGGGAATGGGAACATTGTAGCAGATTTACTCATTAGGAGATCTGGTATACAACTTCTAGGAGAGGTGACAGAGTAGCTGGCTATATTATATATATCCTTTGTGGAATGAGATGGAGCAGTTTCCCTTCAGTCACTTACAGTCACTCCTCCACTTATTCAGCGAGTCAAGGAGGCACAATATGGAGATGAAGACTGCGAGACACGACGTGCTTAGATATCCATAGGGCAGACACCTGATGAATTTTCTATAGGTGGGGAGCATGTCATCCTCTTTAGAGGATGTACTATGGTGGCATGGTCACTTCAGGAGGAAGTTTTGAGGGAGATCCACACATCACCTCTAGCGGTACATCTAGGAGTGGTGAAGATGTACCAGGACCTTCGACGAGAGCACTGGTGACCAGGTATGAAGAAGGCAGTAGCAGAGTTTATCTCTTGATGCGTCACTTGTTAGCAGGTGAAGGCGGAGCATCAGGTACCAACTCGCTTGGTTCAGCCTTTGGAGGTCCTAGAGTGGAAGTGGGATGAGATATCCATGGACTTCATGATAGGTCTTCCATGTATGTCTAGGGTACATGACTTTATCTGGGTGATCGTCAACCAACTCACCAAGTCGGCCCACTTCTTACCGATTAGAGAGAAGGGTTCAATAGAGAGCTTGAGATGCCTCTACATGCAGGAGATTATGCGGTGACATGGAGTACCTTATTCTATTATCTTCGATCATGACACAAGATTTACTTCCTGTCTATGGAAGGGGTTATAGGAGGATTTCAGGAAGTAGATTCATCTGACCACCGCCTTCCATCCTCAGACGAATGGTAAGATTGAGCGGACTATTCAGACCTCCGAGGACATGCCGCGTGCATGTGTCCTCGACTTCGGTCATAGCTGGGAGGATCACTTACCTTTTATGGAGTTTTCATACAACAACAACTATCACTCCACCATCTGGATGGCACCTTTTGAGGCCTTGTTTGGTCGACCTTACAGATCGTCGTTGTGCTGAACATACCTAGGGGAGTCAGTACTAGTGGGACCATAGATGGTATGAGCTACCATAGAGAAGGTGAAAATCATCCAGGAGCGGATGAAGACTGCATAGAGTAGACAGAAATCGTATGCTGACAGGAGACAAAGACCTCTAGAGTTCGAGGATGGCAACCATGTCTTTCTACGGGTCTCACTCCGATGAGGTTTATGGAGATTTGGCCGAGGCGACAAGTTATCTCCATGATTCACCAGAATTTTCTAGGTCCTCAACAGAGTAGGCGAGGTGGATTACCACCTGGCTCTTCCACCGCAGTTGCACCGGGTGCACGACGTCTTCCACATACCCCAGCTGAGGAGATACGTGCATGACTCTTCTCACATCATCAACCATGGGGATATGGACTTCGACGATGGGGAAACTTTTATAGAGGTTCCAGAGGAGATTGAGGATCGATAGGAGTGGGTCCTTCATGGATGGTCGATACCTATGGTGCGCATTCATTAGTAGCACGAGAACCTCTAGAAGAGCACATGAGAGGGAGAGGCTCAGATGCGTGCTCAGTACCCCCATTTATTACCTTAGTTCGAGTTGTAGGTTATAGGGATGTAAAGACCTGAGGTGGGAAGAATGTAAAGACCCAGAATTTCTGTGGAATTTTTTTTCTTAAATACATGGGAATTTTACGAGTCCACAAAAATTGAAGGTGCGTGATTCCGAGGCCCGGTGTGCCCAAAATAAATTTCTGAAGTTTTGTTTGGGTACGTTCAGTAAACGTACAAGTGGGATTTTATAAATTTTTATCCGATGCTCAGAATTGAAATCCGAGGGCACCGTTGAACTTTTAGCACTGTTATTCACTTAAAACAACTTTCACCTTGACGACAGTTGGTCGAGGATGAAAGTTAGTTTTTGGGTTTTACGTGGGAATAATAACATAATTTAAGTGCATGTCTAAATTTATTTTATTTTTTATATCCACCATGTGGAAGTTGGAGGTGGGGACCTCCACACCTCAACCTCCCATGAGAGGTTATGGTGGTGGGTCCCACCCGAACTCAACCTCCCATGTGAGGATTAATTTGGTGGGGACCACCCGGGCTTTTAACCCCTTGAAACTCCCCATTAAAGTGGAGAAACTCTCAAGCACCAAATTAATATAGGGGAGCCTCTTCAACTCTACTTTAATTAATTTGTGCCAACTTTCCCTAATCCTCCACATTAATTGGGTGGGGAAATTAATTAATACCCCATTTTGAATTTCAAATCCAACATTCTAAAATAATAGACAATCTATTATTTTTGGGGGACATTTTTCATCTGGTTGGAATTTTTCATTTGGTGGAACTTGGAAAGAGGAAAGTAGGGAGAAAATATTCCAATGAAGAATGAAGAATGATCTACCAAAGAATAATGCCGATCCACTTCGAAATTCTTCCTCGGAAACCTACCGACGTGGAGCATCTTCCACGAGCTGACGTAGCATGGGATTATAAGCGTTAGGCGGACGTGACGAACGAAAAACTTCTTTGTTTACTTTCTGTGACTCTATCAACGAAAGACGAACAAAGGTAGGGAATTCTAATTTGAATTTTTTTCCCGTTCTTCATTGTTAAATCTTGGTTTATGTTTAGCCGATTGTTGTCACCATAATGCGGAGGGTGCGGGCTGAACAAACATGGCCCGACTCCCTCTATTTTTCCCTGCTTGATTGACGACGGTAGTAGCGCAACGACGCCATTGGAGGAGTGGGCCGTGACCGAAGGGCCATAGTGGTGTAATGGCAGCCAGCGTTAGGTCGGCCGTGAAGGAAACCGGTGGCACATGGCCACCTGGTCACCGGAAGGACACGACCCTGTCACACCGTGCAGAGGAACATGGCGTGGCCCCTGGCTGTGGTAGTGCACAGGGGCGTCCGCCAGGCCACCGGAGTAGTGCGGCGCCGTCGCACCACATAGAGGAAGAATCCATGGAAAGTGGTCCCGTAGCGGTGAAGAAGAGGTGACCGACTGGGACAGCTGCTAGCGGAATAGACGCGGTTGGCCGCTCGGCGAGCCGGATGAGGCGGGACACTCCTGGGTCCCACAGGCTACCAAACCGGCACGAGGCGCCAGTTCCATTTGGGAGACGAGGGGGGGGATACACCCACCTTACTTATCTAGAGCAGGCCCCGCTAGCTGCTGGCCACCTAGGCCAGGCGAGCCGCCCCCGCAGGCCTTCTCGGGCCGGGTCGCCAGAGCAGGCCACGCGGGCTGCGCTACCGACGGGCCGGGCCACCCAGCGTGGGCTAGGCAGCCACCATGGGCCAGACTAGTTCTGGTGGGATGGGCTGGTTCCTGCAGGTCGGGTTGGCTCAGGCTGGGCAGGCCGGGCCAGACCCGACCCAGACCCATTTGACCCGATTTCACCTTTTTGCCCATAACTTGGGATACAAGTGTCCGATTGACAAACCGTATACGAAGAAAAAAATATTATAGTAAGATGGTTATTTTAGAATACCCCCTTGAAGTTTGGACACAATTGGGGTATGGTCGGTTTGGATTGAACCGAAATCCAACAGGGCCCTCGGAATGGAAATGCCAATAACTAATAGACCTGACATCCGATTGACGCACCTTCAGTTGCGTTGAGACCCCTATGACAAGGAGGAACTTTGAGATGATTCTTCTTGGGACTTTGTGGAAGTTGATATATCGACACTCGTCTTGAGGAGATGACCCTCCTAGAATCAAGCATGCTTCATCCTGTGGCTGGCTGTGCACTAACGACTGTTCCTAGATCCTATGTGGGTTCGACAGCACTAACGACTGTTCTTGGATCCTGTGTGGGTTCAACCGCACTGACGACTGTTCCTGGATCCCATACAGATTTGACAGCTCTGAATACATTTCCTAGATCCAGTGTGGGTTCGACAATTCCGACTTATGTTCCTGGATTCTATGTGCGTTCGACAGTATAACTGTTCCTGGATCCTGTGTGGGTTCGACAGTTCCGATTTCTGTTCCTGGATCCAATGTGGCTTCGACAGAATAGATGATTCAGTGGCTACATCTGATCATCTATATCTCTCTATATAAGTTTTATATCTGTGTGATCTGAGTCAGTAACTATTGTGTTTTCCTCATGATTGAGATGGATTACTAGATAACTTAGGTTTATGTATGGGCATATACCTAAGTGGGGTTATCTGTTGATTTTATACCTTGTGGCTTATCCTTGTTGGATTTTGTGAGACCTTGAGGGTCTCGGGGTCCCTACTGAGTATAGTTATACTCACCCTTGCATGGGATATGCCCGCACCTCGTTATGTTAGATGCAGACGACGAACAACGCTGACCGGGGCTGAGTGTACGGGGACTGGACGGTACCCGTAGGTGGACCTCACAATGAGTTTGTACCTGGAGGAGACTGATAGATGTGGTATGATGAAGAGGATATCTATACCTACCCTTCAGGTATGATACATGTTGGCTGATCCAGGAGCTTCTTTTATCCTTTCAGATATTTTTTCCTTTTCAGTTGTACTTGTACTTTACAGTTGGGATTGTATTTCTGGCCCCTTTACTTTTTAGCACTCTCTTGTTATATAGTTTTACTTAGTGTTTTGTATTATTTTGTGTACTCTGTTGTGTGTGTTTTCAGTTATAAAGGAAATTCCTTCCCAGTTTAGGGATTTATGCCTTTGGTGCTAGTCGCCATCCCCTAGCCTATGGAAGGCGGGCTTGGGGTAGTCACGACATGGGCCCCAAGGGACGGGTCATGACAACTATGCACCACAGGGTGAGGTGGAAATTCAAGAAAACCACAACTACAAACAACACCCATGGATCAACCTATACTAGACAAAAAATATCATCAAAATGAATCCTAATACATGCCCTAAACCAAAAAAACAAAACTACAATGAATCACTAGGATAATAATAGAATAAAATAAGGGGATAAAAGATAATCACTCACTACAGATCACTAAAAAATAACCTTCAGCACCAACAGATCACTGAAATGGAGGATAGGGATAGAAAGTCTCCTCAGGATTCACAGGGCTTGTATGGAATGATATGGAGAAGGGGTATGAATTAATGAATGAAAATTATCTGAACAAGAGGTTTTAAAACCTAAATCCCACATGTTTCACAACATGTTAAATTAACACGACATGTAAACCATGAGTTTCCAAAAAATTTTAGATTTCATAGAAAAACACTTTTCCTTAGTATTTAATTAATTATATATTGTAAAAATTATTTAAATGAGATGTATCAGTATCATGGGCCCCCCTATGCCTGTACACAATTTATGAACTCCCTGAAAGTGCCCAGTAAGGATGATTATATAACTGAGAGGGGGAGGGGTTGAATCAGTGATGATATTTGTTTTTATGTTTACTTGAAAAAACCTTCACCTCTAGTTAAAGATTAAATTTCCTACTGAAAAAAATTCACCCACACATCCAAATAAACCCATGTATTTACAAGGATGAATATTCAATAAGAATAGTTATATCCTTGGTATGGTTTGAAAAAGACCCAATATGACATAATACAATATAAATAAATCCTTGAATTACAACATGTAGGATATACCCTTCCACTCATGTAGCACTATGTAAACAATTACAGTAGTGCGTGTGCACCCTCTTAGCACAAATAGGGAAAAATAATAATTGTGTAACAACATATTTTACCTTTGACTCCTTTCAATTCCAAAAATGTATTCAATTGAAATAACTTCTTAAATTTCTTACCCAAAAGATGGTAAGAAATTATTAGACATTGTTATGAAAAACCAAGTCCAATTTTCCCAGTCCTATTCCTCCGAGTACGATTCTCCCTAATACGATTATTCTCAGTATGATTCTTCATAGTATGATTCTCCCCAGTATAAAAAATATAACTTTGATAGAATACAATAGAGATGAATCAACACCACTTCAATTCTCCATCTTCCTCAGTTTAGAAAACCCAGTATAGAAATCCCAATATGATTAATCCCATCTGATACAATGACCTTCCGAATACAATTGACAAGAAAAATGCGGTAATCAGTCAAGTGCAATAGAAAATGAGTATGATGATCAGGTGAATAAAAAAGTATGATCTTGTCTCTTTAATTTCACTTTAATTAATCAAAAAAATTTCAACAAAAGTGAATACATATACTTATTCTTGTATCTACAACTTGGAGCTTCTCTATCATGAACAATACATTGGTCATCGGATAAGTACAATGTAATTTTCACCTTTTATAGGTGACCCTAGAGTGGCTTTGGCAGGAATCCAAATTTTTTCCCTCTTAATGAATTTTACCTTAATCTCAAATTTCTGGTAAAATATTGGGTGAATTCTGACTTTTTCAACTCTTCTAAAAACTTCTCAGTTCTTATACAATCTGTAATTGTTCTTCATTATTTCATTTTAATATCCAGTCCAAATTCATTTCAAGGATCTAATTTTATAAATCCGATTTCTTCAAAATAGAGCTCTGTGCTAATTTTAAGAAAGTGTATGAAGAATGGATATCAATTCTGAATGCTGAATATGATCATTAATTTGAAGGTAGATCTTACCCATGATAGAAAATCCAACAAACTCTATTTTAAAACAACTTTTAATTATTCAATTCTTCTCTTAACCCAGTTCAATATACAAATCAATTCAACTCTGATACAAAGTCACTTGACCAGATTGAAATACACATTATCTCTTTCATTTATTCAAGTTTTCTCTTAACTCCGTTGAGATAAAAAACTTCTTCTCCTCTTCTCTTGACCCACTTGAAGAATTCACTTGAAGAGAAAAAACAAGTAATTAAACTATTTTCCACTTGATGAAGACATTTAAAAAAAAATAAAAGTTCATATATCTCTTCCTCTAGTAATTTAATCAATCATCCATCTCATCTTCAGTATGATTTTGAGAGTAACATCATTTATTCTTGAGCCAGAGTATGATCATCCTTAGTATGAGTAGTTTTTTATACCTATGGTGGATTATCAAATGATATAGTGACTAGATATGATCATTCTAGGTATGATCATTCTAATTATGATATCCTCAACACCTTATTTCTTTACTTCTCATACTGAACCTGATTTCCATTAGTATGATTATCCTAGATACGATTATCCAAAGTATGATATCTCAAGTACAATTCCCAGCAACCTTTTCTTCTATAAAAACAATCAGCCTGAATTTTTTTCATTCCCCCTTTCTTTCACCATGCTTGTAGAATAAGGTATCCAATTAACATATGATTTATGAAATAAAAATCAAAAAATAATCTTCACATTTCAATTTTATCATAGTCATACATACTTTTATACTTAATCAAAACAATAACTCCTTCCACACCAGATCTAAAGTGAATCTAATGACCATTTACTTCTAGCTAGACGTTTTCTCTTTCATTCAAGACTCAAGGTGAGTCTGATCCAAACCTTTTCTTATGAAATTATTCATATCATTATGATGGAATGAGTGAGTTTGATTTTTCCAAAAACACGAGTTCAATTATTTTGGAAACAAAATTCAGTATGATTTCCGCCAAATACAAAGTGAGGTGATTTTCTTAACAACAAAAGACAACATTTGAAAAATCAACTTCATCTTTATCTTGGTCTTAACAGTATACCCCTTTGGATTTTTGTTAACCAAGTTTCATAAATCACTAAACTTTGTATCCTCATTAAATAGATTACTTATCTACAATTATAAGCCAATGTGAGTTAACTCATTATAGGAAACAACAATCATTAAGAGTAAAAACATGATTTTCAAAAGTAGTGATTATGAACACCTTTTTATTTGTCCTTTATTAGATCTTATTCAACCTCAAATTTTCTTCAACCTCCCTAGAATATATAATTTTTTTCCTACAACCATTCTAACGAATAGTTATAAGAGTTCACTCAAAAAATAATGTTGAATGCAAATCTTAACAACAAATCCCCCTTTTACGTGCATCAAATTTATAGATTTATGAAATAATTTATTCTCCACCTTGAAAAAACTATCCATGTAATATCCATTATTTTTAGGTGCATTATTTTTAAATATTATATAGAATTAATTCAAAACCAGTAATTGAGTCTGTGTGTTATTTTGGGGCCTGGTGTGCCAGAAATAAATGTCTAAAATATATTAAAATATCAAATATCACTTACATGTAATTTTCATGAAAAGTGTGATAACTTATAAATGGGCGCCCAGATCAGAAATATGATGGAACCGTTACATTCAGAGTAGAAACTTTACCCTAGGTAAGGCCTAACATCGGTCGACACGGGTCTGCTGTAAAAGATAGTTTTTGAACGTTTTAAAGAATAAAATACCTTTAAGATTATTTTTATTTTAATGTTTCATAGAGATTTAGGTACATTTATTTTAAGTTAAGCTTTTAATAAGGGATCTAGGTTTAGGATAAAAACCATGGAATTTTATGGAGACTCTAAAGAGAACCCTGTATAACTCTCGCGATAATAAACAATGACAGATCTTGGATGGGAGATTGACAGATACTATTTTTGATGGATCTTTCCAACGAAAGTGATGAAACCATTGATCCTCTTCGGTGAATGATCCAACCCTTAGGTATGATGGTTTTATTTGGAATTATTTTTCATTTTCATAGATTTAATGATGAACGCGGACCAACCGACGATCATGTTGATCCGAAGTTTGATCATTCTTGCTGGATGGGCTTTAACTACAGGATTTAAGGGGTTTATTTATTGTTTGATTTGTTGATATTTCTTATAGGAATATATCGAGAATGAAACTAAAATTAGTTGAGGTATGTTCCTTTGGGTTTTTCCTTATTTATATTTCTTCCCCCCATATGTTCTATACATTCTACTTTCATCATGGATTATAAATGGATGATCGTTGCACCCTCATTTCTCATCAAAATGATCTGAAATTAAATATATGGCATCAGGATGACCTAATGGAGGTGCGATGATGATGGTGATGGATGAATTGAAGTGATTCAGGAGATATCATTCTTCAAGATATTTTATGTGTGGGTGATCAGAAATGGATTTTGAAGCTGATTGATGGCCTGAAACTCATCGATTCGTTCTTGTGATGATAAGAAAACCATGAATTTTTAGTTTGAAGGTGAAAAGATCACTAAAATGAGATCAGATTAGCAAACGATTTGTATGGATGAAGAAAGATTATTTATAGAAATTTGCGATCTACCCAAAGTGTAACTCGAGGTTACATGGTGCGTGGACCCCACATAGCAGTGTCTAGGGTTTCAGGAGTTAGTTAAATGCCACATGGCGTGCGACCCTATCACATGGAATGTAGGTCCTTCTCAGAGACTCGACTTATATCACGGGAGATACACGAACACAAGGTAGAGTACATAGGTTTCCTATATGATGTGTACCCCACCATATAGCTTGGCCCAAACTGGTTACTTGGGTTATCCTATGTACTGGTGCATCAGTAGGTGGAAATGGGTTGAGACAGTGTACTGGAACATGAGAATAGTACATGGGTGGACCCCAGATGGAAGGAAATGATGTGCAACCCTTCTACATGGAGTGTACCCATATTCTACATGACATATTCTGAACGACATGAGCCATTGTACATGGTGAGTACCCGAGGTCAAGGGACATGACGTGTGACCCTACTACACACTGCGTACCTTTTTCTAAATTTCTTGATTCTATTTTCCACCATATCTTAGACATTATTCATTAGGGTTGGTGCCCTCGATACTTTCCCTAAAGGTTGATGTGTATTGTTTATTACTCATAGGAGTATGATCCCTTCAATAGGATTTTTTAGATAGAGTAGTTGGAATTTACTCCTAGAGGCCCAGATAAGGATCCTCTATTCATTCTTCATGCCCTAGGTAGAGTCCTTAGTATTGACATGACCAACTCCACTAGGCATCGATCCTCTACTTAGAAGGTTAATCCAGATGGAGTTTTTGGTATCACCCCATAGCCCTGGGTGTGATCGTCATCTGTGGTATCATATATCTATTCAGATCTATCATCATATATCTCTCCTAATAGTTTCTGATGAACAATACTTCTCGGATGAATGTCATCAGTGCTATTATACACAGGAGTGTGTTCTACTAGATTATTGATTTGTGAAATCTTCGGACTGAGTCCCTAATGTTGATATATGGTACTCATGACTTACCTCAAGATTGTGTGTCTTGGATTGAGTATATTTGGATATTCTTATTATATGTGATGTAGACATATACAGTGTAGAGATGAATGTACCTCTTTCTTTGTGTATTTATTTGTTGTTTCGATGTTTCCAACTGAGTATTGTTATACTCACTCATGCACGGTCTTTTCCAAAAAATTTCATGTCTTGTGCAGATGAGTGACCTTTTGAAAGTGTCCTGGGTGGACCCAGATTAGACAAAGATTTATGAGTTCAGGCTGGATGTGGTGTTCCTATGGCTTCGAGCAGTAGTCCTAGTACCTATATTGTTTACAGTTTGGACATTTTAGTTTTTAGAATCTTTCTTTTTGTGTGATTGTATTCTGGCCTAGTTTATCTTACTGCACTTTACTTCCTGTCATACTCTATTAGTTGGGATAGTGGTGTGAATGCATTTTCTTCTTATTGGTTTTTACATTTCAAAATTTGTGGGCTTGGAGATATATTCTTGTGTATAGGTACATAGGAAATGCCTCCCATGTTAGTGATATTCCTACTCAGTGCTAGTCCCTAGCCCCTAGCCTATTGGAGGTATGCTTGGGGAGTCATGACATGGCCCCCACTGATATGGGTCATGAAATAGTGATATCAGAGGTGATTGGTTCTACCTTAGGACCAATAGTCTATGAGATTGGTTTGTGGAAATAATGTTAAATGTTTCGAGTTTAGATTTTAGGCTAGGGACTCCTGTGATAGTGTGGGAAGCCAACGTATCCATACACTAGGACTCTAATAACCTTCTTTTCAACTCAGTACATGAGAACACTGGTTTTAGGGAAAATAATGGTATATGAATCATATAGTAATGGGTTGTGGTTCCATTCCCTTATTGATTTAGCTCTCCAGATATACTCATTGATCGCGATTCATCTTGTTTTCTTATAGGGCACCCATGATATGCATACCAGCTAGGATTTATGAGCTCGATTACAAGTATGACCCCCTTAGTGATGAGGGTTTGATATAGGAAAAGTTCCCCAGATGTCACTTCCAAGTGGTACACCTACCATACCACCATGTGTGGAGAAGAACATGGTACCTAAAGTACCAATATATGAGGAGCGAAGGTTGAGCACACTTCCTGAGTTTTAGGGACAAATACCCCATAGGTTCCAAGGCAAGCCCAAACCTCAGGAATCTAAAGAATTGTTTTAGATGGTTACCCAAGTTTTCCGCATAGTCCGGATGCTATAAGATCATATGACAGTCTTGGAAGTGAGCCTTCTACATGGCTCAGTAGGGAGATAGAGGATTTTGGCTATCCAGATTCATGATGAGGGGAATCTTTCATGGACAGAGTTCGAACATCTCTTTATAGAGAAGTTCTCACCAGTTATGCTGAGATCTATGTGTATACATGAGCTTCTTCAGATCTATAAGGGTAGATTGACTATGGATGATTATTCATTGAGGTTTACCAACATTTCTAGGAACTCAATGGATGTGGTTAGAGATCAGTACTTAAGGGCTCGGACCTTCAATAAAGGTTTGTGTAGAGACATATGATCTAGTGTTATCCCTCTACACATTCCAACTTATGCTGGAGTTGTTGAGTGATCTTTAGTGGTCAAAATCTTCTTGGTTGAGACGGTAAAACTTGTGGTAGTTGGCAGTGGATGAGCAGGGGAAGAGACCTCGATAGCAGAGATTTGATATTAGTCTTAGAGATCTAGATGTGGGAGACATTTTAGTAGGGTATAACAGAACATAGGATCAACAATTAAGGTCTCACAGGGTGGGTCCAGTCGGCCTAGGGAGATGCAGATCTATTCTTGTGACGAGATGGGACATCTTGCTCATGATTGTATAACCTGTCGAGCTACTAATAGGAAAACAATGGATGAACCACTGAGCTAGAGACAATGAAAATATTAAAAAGATCCACAAGCTAGATGATGTGGCAAAGTAGCTGGGTGAGCAGAAGGAGGTGGTCGAAATTTCGAATTATTACCACCACCACCCCCATGAGTTGTACGCTAGGATTAGGGAGCTAGAGGACATGGATGGAGATTGCTTCATACGGTCAAGTCATATGACCTAGGGGCTTTAGGAATTATTCGAGGTATGATCTTTGTCTTTTCAACTATAGTTTTAGTACTAATAGACACATGTTCTAGTCATTCATTTCTGGAAACATATCATATTAAAGACCCAGAGATTCCAGTTGAACCCTTGAATTGACCATTACGCTTGGAGATACCTTCTAGAGACGACTCAATGATCAAACATCTTTTCCGACAGTGTGACATGACTTTTGAAGGTGATAGTTTCGGTTGGAAACTCTTGGTGGAAGTGTTGATGCCTTACGATTTAATTCTTAGTATGGATTGGTTATCCACAGTCTATGCCTAGATTGACTGTTTTTGGCAAAGGGTGAAGTGTGTCCATAATGATGGAATGGGGATTTCCTTTTTCAATGAAATTTAAACCCAGACAGTGTAGGATGGACTCATTCATTTGAGGGTGCATCTGATTTCTCATGAGTTGGATATCCTGACCCTCAGTCCAACATATGTTATGAGATTCCAATTTCCTATAGTGGTTGTGGAGTATGAGGAATTATTCTTCAAACATGGTCCAATATTACCTCCCTATCGGGTGATAAAATTTTGCATCGACTTACACCCTAGGACGACATCGATATCAGCACCATCATATTAGATTGATCTCGTAGAGCCTCGCAAGCTAAGGGTGCAATTGAGGGACTTAAATAAGAATATCTTCATGAGACCTAGGGTTTCACCCTCAGTAGACCTAGTTTGGTTTTCCAAAAATGAAGTCGGGGGCTTAAGGTTGTGTGTGGACTTCCGACACATGGACCAAGTGACTGTGAAGAACTAGTATCCACTACCGAGGATTGAAGAACTCTTCGATTAGTTGAGAAGAGCGTGATGGTTCTCGAAGGTTGAACTTTGATCAGGCTATCACCAGTTGTGAGTATGGGATGAGGATATACTGAAGAAGTATTTTATATGCCTTTACAGTCACTATGATAACATGTTTATACACTTTTTCATGAAGAACTACCATATAATGTTCATGGGACTCATGAACTGAATCTTATAGCCTTACCAAGACCAGTTCGTGGTAGTCTTCATCGACGATATCCTTCTGTATTTGGCATTTGAGGAGGGGAATGCGAGACACCTAAGGATGGGTTTGGACGTACTTTGAGAGCTCTAGATTTATGGGAAACTCTCAAAGTTACAGTTATGGATTTAGGTGGTTTGATTTCTAGAACATGTTATTTTAAGGGATGGAGTGGAAGTGAACCCGACCAAGGTGGAGGCAGTATTAGCATGTGAGCCACCTATGAGTGTGATAGAGGTGAAAATATTCCTTAGGATTGCAAGCTATTACAAGAGATTCATACCCGATTTCTCCAGGATATCAGCACATATGGAAACATTGACTTGAATGTGGAAGCCTGTCATTTAGATAGAGAAGTGATAACAGCCTTTTCAGTAGTTGATGCAGAGTTTGACGAGCGCTCCGATTCTGAGATTTACGGAGGAGGGTGTTGAGTACGTAGTGTTCTGTGATGGATCATGGAATGGACTTAATTGTGTCCTAATGTAGAGGAAAGTGGTGATTTCCCATGGTTCATGCACTTTGAGGCCACATGAGTAGAACTACATGACCCATGATCTTGATTTAGTAGTGGTAGTCTTCACATTGAAGATGTGACGACACTACTTTATGGGTGAGAAGTTTATCATCTACTCTGATCACAAGAGTTTCAATTATATCTTCTCTCAAAAGGATCTAAACTTTAGACGGATGAGATGACTATAGTTCCTCTAGGCCTGTGACTTTGAGATATCTATATTCCAGTGAAGGGGAACATGGTGGAAAATGCTATCTGCAAGAGATCTAGTTCATAGTTTCTGAATGAGGTGTCAGAGTAGTTGTCCTTGTTGAAGTTATCCTTTATAGATTTAAATGGAGAAGATTAATTCTAGTCAATGGTTTTCACCCTCCACTCTTACAGTGAGTTAGGGAGGAACAAATTGGGGATGCCGACTATGAGACCCCACATGTCCAGATATCCACAAGACATACACCTGATGGATATTCACAAGGTGGGAAGCTCATCGTCCTTTTGAGGGGAAGCATAGTTGTACCAGTGGCATTACAGGAGGAGGTTCTATGGGAGCTCCATACATCCCCTTTTTTGGTATATCCTACCATGTAATAAAATTTATCAGGATCTCTGATGTTAGTTCTTATGGTCAGGGATGAAGAAGGTAGTGGAAAAGTTCCTTTGTCGATTCCTTACGTGACAATAGGTGAAGGCTGAGCACCAAGTTCTAGTGGGTTTAGCTCAACCCATTGAGGTGATGGAATGTAAGTGGGATGGGATATTGATGGTCTTCAGGATGGGTTTACCACGAACATCCAGGGGACATGATTCCATCCGGGTGATCGTTGACTGACTCACCAAGTCATCCCACTTTCTAGATATCTAGGAACAAAGTTTAATTGAGAGCTTGGGATGCCTCTACATTTAGGAGATAGTTAGACTCTATAGAGTTCCATTGATGATTTTTTAAGATCATGATGATCATTTGAGATACAGGTTATGGAAGGAATTTTAGGATGCATTTGGGAATCATTTATAATTGAGCACTGTGTTTCACCCCCAGATAGACGACTATATGGAGCAGACCATTTAGGTTATAGAGGGCATGATGTGGGCTTGCATGTTGGAATTTGGTTGTAGTTGGGAGGATCACCTAATTATGGTGGATTTCTCATAAAACAAAAAAAAAACTACCATTCCAACATTTTTATGAAACTATTCGATGATTTTTATAGGCAACCATGTCTGTCACCCCTTTACTGGACTGACCCAGGAGAGTCAGCAATGATGGGCCTAGAGTTGGTGTGAGCTAATACTGAGAAGGTACATATCATCCAGGAGAGGATGAAGATTTCACTAAGCTATAATAAATCTTATGATGATAGGCGGTGAATGCATTTGTAGTTTGAGGAAGGAGACCATGTAGTCCTATGGGTTTCACCACTATTGGGATTGCAGAGATTTGGCTGAGGTGGTAATTTATCTTTGAAGTTTATCAACCCTTTTTAGATACTTCATAGAGTTGGTGAGGTGGTGTACCACTTACCTCTACCCCCATAGTTAGAGCACGTACACGATGTCTTTCATGTGTCATAGCTAAAGAAGTATGTGCATGATCCATGACACTTCATCTACTAGGGAGACCTGAAAATTGATGACAAAGATACATTTACTGATTATATAATAGATATCGAGGATTGGAAGGAGAGGATACTTTTTGGGTGAGAGATTCATTTATTACATGTCCGGTGGCAGCATGGGAATCTTTAGGAGAGTACATGGGGGCGGGAGGCTCAGATTCATTCATAGTACCCACATCCTTTTGTATAACCTTTGTTTTTGGATTTTCAGGGATGTAAAGCCCTAAGGTGGGGAGAATGTAATGTCCCATATTTCTCTAGGTATTATTTTTAAATACTATATGGAATTAATTCGTGACCAGGTGCTGAGAAGTCTTGTTCTTCTGGGGCCTAGTGTGCTCGGAATGAATGTTTGAAATATATTAAAATATTAATTAGCATGTGTGCATAGTTTTCCTATAAAATTATAATAATTATAAATGGGTGCCTAGATTAGAAATCCGAGGGCACTGTTTCATTCAGAGTAGTGGCTTTAACCTAGGAGAGGACTATCATTGGCCAGTTTGGGTTGGCTGTAAAAGACAGTTTTAGATGTTTTAAAGACTAAAATAAATTTAAGATTTATTTTATTTTAACATTTCCTAGTGAAAAAATGACATTTATTCTAAGTTATACTTTTAATAAAGGATTTGGTGTTAGGCTCATAACCTTGGAATCTCCTAGAGGCTCTGGAGAGAACCCTATATAAATCTCTCGATGGAAAACGACGACGGAGCTTAGATCAGAGATCAATGGACGTTGTTTTTGACAAATCTCACCAATGGAAGTGACACGATAATTGATCATCTTTAGTGAATGATACAACCTTGAGGTAGGATGTTTTTATTTTGAATTGTTTCCCCATTCATAGATTCAACGATGAACACGAACCAACCAATGAACAGGTTGATCCATGGTTTGATTGTTCTTGTGGGATGGGATTTAACTACGGGATTTATGGGGTTGATTTAATATCTAATTTTTTGATCATTATTATGGGAATGGATCTAGAAAAAAAGAACAATGGTCGAGGTATTTTCCTCAGGTTTGTTTCCTTGTGCACATTTCTTCTCCCCCATATGTTCTATGCATTCTTCTTTCTTCATATATTATGAACTGATGATATTTCACCCCCATTTCTCAGTGTAACGATCCTAAATTGAAGATCCGACATGAGGATAACCTAACAGAGGTGCAATGAAGATGGTGACAAACGAATCAAAGATATTTGGGAGATATCATTCTGTGGGTGATTTTATGTGTGGGTGATCAGAAATGGATTTTGGAGCCAATTGAAGGCCCGAAACTCACCAATTAGTTCTTGTGATGATGAGGTGACCCTAGATGTGAGGTTTCAAGGTGAAGAGATCACCAAAATGAGATAAGATCATCAAACGAGGCATTTTGAGGAAGAAAAGTGGTTTCTGGAAAATTTTGATCAAAACGGAATGTAAACCGGGGTTAAACGACATGTGGACCCTACTCAGTGATGACTAGGGTTTCAGGATTTAGTTAAATTACACACAGAGTGTGACCCTATCACATGATATATAGGCCCTTCGTAGGGACTCAGTATGTATATAGGGATATACACTCACATGTGGTGTAGTACATGGGTTTCCCACACAGTGTATACCCCACCACACTACTTGGTCCAGACCAGTTACACTGGTTATCCTGTGTACTAGTACATGGGTAGGTGGAAACAGGTTGACACCATATACTGGAACATGACCAAAGTACACGGGTGGACCCCAGATGGAATGAAAGGATGTGTAACCATTCTACATGGCATATACCCATCTTCTACAAAATATCTTATAAATGAAATAGGCCGTTGAACATTAGCAGTACCAGGGGTCAAGGGACACGATGTGTGATCCTACTACAGGCCTTATACCCCTTTCTATACGGATTGAATATCTTGTACACTGTATCTTGGATAAGATTCATTAGGGTTCATGACCTTAATCATTTACCTAAATGTTGATACATATCATTTACTGATCATAGGTGTAGGATCCCTTCAGCAGGAATTTCTAGATAGAGTTGTTGGAACCCCCTATGAGAGGCCTGGAGTAGGATTCTATATTGATTAATCATTCCATATGTATGTTACTTTGTATTGATGTGACCAAATTCATTGAGCGTCAATCCTCTATAAAAAATGTTAATATATATTGATTTGTTGGTATCACCCCATAGCCCTAGCTGTGATCCTCATCTATGGTATCGTATCCCTCTTCAGATCTATCTGGATATCTCTCTCATGATGGTTTCTGAAAAATAGTACTTCTAGTATGGATATCATCAATGCAATAAAACTCAAGAGTGTGTTGTTCCAAATGAGTGATTTGTGGAATCTTCGAACTGAATCCCTAGCTTGGGTATGTAGTAGTCACGACTTACCTCTAGACTTTGTGTCTTGGATTGATTATATCTGGGCATTTTTATTATATGTTCTATAGAAATATACTATGTAGAGATGAATATACCTATATACTTGTGTATTGATTTTTGGTTTTAGTGTGTCCTACTATGTATTTTTACACTCACTCCTGCATTGGATTTACCCACACATGTCGTGTCTTATATAGATGAGTGATATTTTGATGGAGTCTAGGGTGGGCCAGGACCGGACAAATATCTTTGAGTTCAAGAAGGATAAGGTGTTCTGACGATATCAATCAGAAATCCCAGTAGCTATTTTGTTTACAGGTTAGACTTTTTAGTTTTCAGACTCTTTATTTTGTGGGACTTGTATTCTGGCCCAATTTACTTTACTACACATCACTTCATGTCATACTCGGTTGGTTGGGACAATGGTATGCGTGAATTGTTTTCTTAGTGGTTTTTACATTTCAACATTTATGGTCTTGGAGATGTGTTCACATATACATGGACATAGTTAATGACTCCCATATTAGTGATATTCCAAATCGATGAAAGTCACCAACCCCTAGACTATTGGAGGTGGGCTTGGGGAGTGGCGACACAGGCCCTACTAGGATGGGTCAGGGAAATCCAAAAGTAAGATGAGAGATGGGACAAAATCACATACCTCAACATTGAAGAGAAAGTGGTTGAACACCCTTGTTCAACCAAAATTTATATAATGGTTCATTCGGTAAAGGTTTTGTGAAAAGGTCAGAAACTTGTTCCATTGTTGGAATATAGTCAAACATCAATTCATTCTTCTCCACATGAAATTTTATGAAATGATATTGGATGTCAATATTCTTTGAACGAGAATGTTGAACTGGATTCTTGGTGAGATTGATTGTTCTTTTATTATCACAATCCAAGAGCAAGGGTAATTTCACTTCAGTAATTAAATATTCCAATGGAGTTTTGATCCACACAAGTTGAGTAGTGGCTTTCATGGCAGTAATATACTCAGCTTCAACCATACTGAGAGTTATATAATTCTATTTCTTTGAATGCCAACTAACACAATTATTTCCCAGAATGAATACTCTACCATATATGGATCTTCTGTCATCAAAATTACCTTCTTAATTAGCATCTTCATACCCAAGAAATTAAATAATATATGTGCTACCAAACCTGATTCCAAATTCTGCTGTTCCTTTGATGTATTTGAGAATTCTTTTTCTATCAATTGAATGTTATTATTTTAAAGAACTCTTAAATATTTCACATAAAGTAACAACATAGACAATGTGAGGTCTTGAGGTAGTAAATTACTATAAAATTCCAACCAAATTTCAAAACACTTTCTGATTAATTACTTTTCCTTCTCCATATTTTGACAACTTTGTTCCCACTGATATTGTTGAGGAAATTTGTTTTTATTTTTCCATTCCAAACCTGTTAAGAATTTCCTTAACATACTTTTCTTGAGAAATAAAAATGCATTCATTCATTTATTGTATTTTTAACCCAAGAAAGTATTTCATTTAACTCTGCATGGACATTTCAAAAACCATTTTCATTTCTTCAAAAAACCATTCTCAACATATTTCATCATTCCTAGTAAAGATAATGTCATCAATTAAAACAATTACAATGAGGAAATACTATTAACATTCTTTGATATAGATATTTCTATCCACTCTTCCTTTCATAAAATTCATCTTCCTTAAGGATGTATCTAATTTGGAATACCTTACCCTTAGAGATTGTTTTAGGCCATACAAAAACTTTTTCAATATGTACACATAACTTTTCTCTTTCCCAACAATAAAGCCAAATGGTTGTTCAATATACACTTCCTATTCAAGATCACCATTCAAGAATGTAGATTTTACATCTATTTGAAAGATCTTGTAACCTTATTGTGCAACAATATCAAGAAAGATTATAATTGTTTCAAGTCTTACCACTAAAGAAAATGTTTCATCAAAGTAAATACCTTCAATTTGTGAATACCATTTTCAAACCAATCTTTATTTATTTCTTATAACTTCACCTTCTTCATTCATCTTGTTCTAAAAAACCCATTTTGTGCTAATAATGTCTTTTAGGATTGGGTATGAGTTCCCATGTATCATTATTTTAAATTTTATTTAACTCTTCATTCATGGACTGAAACCATTATAGATGCTCAAAATCCTCTTTCACATCATTCATCTCTACTTTTGAATATAAAGAAGTATGTGTAAGATTATTCGTTGTTCTTCTTTTTGGAACCTTCAGATGTTGATCACTAATTATATTTTGAGATTCCACTTTCTTACTCTGCCTTGGATTAGATTTTGGAATATCTTCCTCATTACTTGAAATAGATGAGTCTAATTCATCTTCATGATTATGAACATAATTGTCTGTATCCTAATCAGATTATTTTATTCAACTTACTCAACTTCCTTTTCTTCCTGAATATGGTTCTCTTTCTACCCTATTTCTATTAATCTCACATCAATGGAATCAAAAAATATTTTTTGTCTCTTTTTTTAAGTATCAATATCCTCTTCCTTTTGAATCATATCCAATAAAGAATCCATATTCACCTTTTTTCTCAAACTTTCAATAGTTTCCACCTTTATTCTTTATAATACATGGACTACCAGAAACTCTTAAGAGTTTAAAATTTGGATTTTTCCAATAAACAAATCCATATGGAGTCATATATGATTGAGGAATTTAGAAACAATGGTTCTAGATATACACAACATTACTCATGAATTTCCTCCAAAAGTAATGATAAAGACTTTCTTCAAGTAACGTAGTTCTTTCCATTTCCACCAAACTTATATTATTTCTTTCAAAAACCCCTTTTTGTTGAGGAGTATATTGGAAAATATCAAAATTTTTAATACCATGTTTCTCAAGATAAATTTTAAATTATTCACTTTTGTATTCACCACCATTTTTTACTCTCAACTTCTTCACTAAATACTCATATTATTTCTTAGCCTTCTGTCTGAAACTTTTGAACATTTTTAAATAATATAATTTATATTTAATATACATAGCACATGTAATGAGAGTAAAATAATCAATGAAAGTTATGAAATAATTTTATCTATTTTTTGACTATTTTATCATTGGCCCACATATATCAGAATGAATCAAATCCAGGGTTTTTTGAACAAATCCCAACTTTATTATGCATAACATTTGCAATCTTTCCTTTCTGAAAAATATTGAAACATTGATATCTTATTCTAGGAAAACAAGGAATGTATTAGACACTATATATATTTGATAACTTGCTCATGTTTATTTGACACATGTTTACCATCCTTTTATTCCACAAATGATTCTCTTCTACCATACTCATGTAATAAGAGTTTTTTATTTCACCAATATGAAAAAAAAATTATTTTGTATGTTGGCCTCTAGTAAAAATGTTTCCATATTTTTAAATTTTCACAAAAAACCCTGCTTTTCAAAAGATAAATTTGTTACCCTCATCACACAATTATGAAACACTTAAAGAACTATGTTTTAGCCCATAAACATACAAACCTTTCTTGGATTTTTTTCCCAATGATGGTTGATCCAAAACCTTTAATTTTAAAGGATTCATCATTTCCAAATGAAAATGTGAATTCTATAAAATCTTTCACATTCGTCCAAAATTTTAAAACTTCTATCAAATTAGAAGAACACACAGTATCAAGAATCCATGGACATTCTCCTTTTGTAGCTTTCAATATAGTTTCAACAACAAGATCTTTTACTTCTTAATTTTCTTTCCTCATCATTAGTTTCAGAGGGTTGTTAAGAATATTTTATTATGTCAGCAACAAAACAAGACATTTTTTCATGGTTTATATATTTTTTACATCTTTCACAAATAGTATCCAAAGGTTGGAACCTATTTTAATTTTTTACTTCACCTTTCTCAGGTTTCTTCAAAACAACCATCTCATAATTCTTCTTTTGAGGGAAGTGAATCCCACTAAATCCTTTCCTTCCATAGCCTGTGGGATAATAAAAATGTTTTTGTTTAAAAAAACACATATTTTATGTATGTAATAATCCACCACAATAATATAAATAACTATAAAATGATTATTTGACTCTAAAAATTCCATGGTGGCTGGAATTGTGAATAAGTTTTTTAGAAACTCTTTTGTATTTCTTTTTCTAACCCATCATACATTCTATTATCAATAAGATTCATATTATTCTTTTCATCCTTGATAGAATCAGAAGTATTTGAAAATTTCTTGGATCCAGATAAAACATTTTTAGACTCAGGATGTTTTGTAACTTCTGAATTCTTCATTTTTTCAATCTTGGACACATACATAACTTTCCAAGCTTTCTAATATTCATAAACAAGTCCATATTTCTGGTAACACTTTGAAGGTAACTTTTTTCGATCCTTCCCAGGTTTCTCATTTTGAGATAGCTCACTAAACTTAGTAATAGAGTTTTGGAAACTTGTATTTATCAATTTAGATTTAGAAATTTTTTGTTGGACAAGTTCAAACTCTTCTTCGTCTTCCTTCTTCTTCACCTCCATATACTCATTACAATTCCTTTCTTATTCAAGATATTTTTTAAAGTCATCAATATCTTTTTATAGACTTACTTTTTCATCAAAAAATCAGTCTTGATTTCTTGTTGAGGAACACTCATCATCTAACTTTTTGTTTTTCTTTTCAAGCCTTCAGATATTTCTTATACATTCTTTCAACTCTTCTTTCAAATGATGTTTAAGTTGAGTTTCTTATTATTTATAACAATTGATTCAAAATCTTTCATCATTAAATTCTGTAATAAAATTATTTTCAATACCAAACTCAACTGATTTTTTGGATTCGGCATCACTGCCTTCTTCTTCTTCATCTTTAGATAAGAAACTTCTTTTTTAGAATTGAAGAATTTCCTATCTTTCCCTATGGAATAAAATTTTCCTTTTTCACCATGTTTCTTTCATGATCTTATTTGATTTTATTTCTTCTTATTCGCTATCCACTTACTTCTTTCTTTGAGGAAAATTGGTACAAAAGTTCCAAAAAACTCCACATTCAAAATATTTCAAGGGATGTTTCCTTTTGTATTTACCTTTACCTCTTTTCACATTTTTATAAAACAAGGATAAATTATTGTAATTATTTTTACATAACTAATATTTAGAGTCAAAATCACAAGCTCCATCTTAAATAAGAGTCTTTTTTGACTTTTGTTTCTTATCATCCATGAAATACATTTCTATATTGACTTTTGTTTTAATTTTCAT
Organism: Viscum album; assembly: GCA_963277665.1. Classification (NCBI taxonomy): domain Eukaryota; kingdom Viridiplantae; phylum Streptophyta; class Magnoliopsida; order Santalales; family Viscaceae; genus Viscum; species Viscum album. The sequence goes on from OY728164.1 coordinate 331,376,026, forward strand.
TTTTTTCTCTTCAAATTTCATAAGTGATGAGAGTGCTATGAAAATCATCAAGAGATAATGTTTTAGGATATTTTTCTTACAATGAAGAAACTTTTGCATCAAACTTGTCCAGAAGGGTTCTCTAGATATTTTCAACAACTATAGAGACTTCCAACTTTTTACCAAGACATTTGATAGTACTCACAATATAATTTACCCTGGTGAAGAAGTCCCCAAATAATTCATGCTCACCCATATTCAAATCTTCATTTCTCAATCTCCATATTTTTAACTTTTCCTTATTTAGTTTTTTATGACCTTTATATATGTTTTTAAATTTATCCCATATAACTTTGGTTTTAGAAACACCTTTCACTCTAAAGAATTCACTTTCAGAAATTGATGAAAAAATGGTCTTCTAGGCCCTTACATCATTCTCAAGATTCTTATTATCAACAGATATAAGCAGTGATTTAAAAAAAATAAGAGGAAACCCACCTATTGCTGCTTCTAGAACATCATATAAAATATACATAAGATAATGCATGTAACTCCCTGAGATTTTATGATAATAATTCCCTTTAATTTCTTTAATGTCTTTTGTTGTATGCTACACCAAGATTATATTGCGCTATAAGCAACACCGTATTAGCTTGTACTATATGAAACACTATTCTTGTCTTACGTTACAAGCAATAGCAACCTTCCTCAATAGCTTGCATGGTACGCAATACCGAGTTTCACGAAACAACGATATGTTATTAAAATATTATATAAACTAGCCGTTATGAATACTAATACCCAATTTTTGAAATTTTATAAATTTTATCTTTCAAAATGTACTTCATTTTTGGATTCAGAATATCGAAATTATCCTAGGGTAAATTTTTGGTCTTTTTCTGAAAACTTTCAATTTTTGATGAATAGTGAAAATACTGAGTTATTGGTTAAAACCGACATTTTATTTAAATAATAATTTATTTTATTTAAATTTATTTTAGGTCAAAATAGATACATAGTACCTATGTAAGTTCAATGTAATTCATTGGAGTCATTTTATAATAATTTTAGATATATAAAAATTTTATTGAACTTTTTACCGTCTTTTACCCATATCCTAGTAGCATTTGCAAATTTACAAAAAAATTAATTTTACCACTTATGTGAGTTGAATTTCGAAAATCCGAGAGACACAGTTAATATCAAGGAGTAAAACTTGGTTGAATAAGAAAAAAATAATTTTTGGGAAATAGTAACTTTTTACTTTTATTTACCACGGTTGAAAGTAAATAGGGTAATTAAGGGTAAAAATGATATTATTATTACCCAAAAACATGTCCTAATTCAATTGGATAAGTATAATTCAACCAAAAAGAAAACTTATGAATAATATATGAACCTCTTTGGTCCACTTGGATTATATTAGGACACTTATTATCATTTTATTTAATGAAGAGTTAAAATAGTTAAAATCAAAGTTTAATAACTAAATTTTTTTTAATATATGGTTATACATAAGATAAATTCTACTATAAATATTCATTATAAATATAAAAATATTTCTTACATAATTTTATTTTATTTATATTTTTTAGACATTAAATAATTTAATTTATTTTTGACACAATGATGATGCGGTAATTACCTTATTAATGAAATATTAAAATAATTGATATTATAATAAATGTAATTTGAGACTTTTTATGAATTAAACTAATTTTATAGGTTAATATAACATATTAGGGTTGGTTAGATGAATTTTTTCGAAGTAATAATGCTATTATGAATTTATAAAAAAAACAAAATACCAAATAGTGTCAAAACTAACATAAAAGAGTTTTTAAAACAAATATTATAATATTAATTTATATAATGGTCCTAAAAATCTAAAGTTCGGCCAAAAGACTTATATAATAATATTTATGAAATTAATGAACCACTTGGGGTTCTATTGTCGGTTTATAGTAAGTTTATTAACCATATAGTGTAAGAATACAAGAAGACACGGTAAAAGTTTAATTATTTAACATAGAGTTAAATATAAATGATAATGTTAAAATGGTAACCTAAAATTGTCTAAAACCTATTGGTTGAGAGAATTTAGACCCATCCGACCCTATCCTGGAAATAAGTCACTTTGGAGCCATTATAAACCAAAATGGATTAATTATAAAATAATATTTTAAGTTTTTCCTAAAGTGCCCCTCACCCCTCTTATAAAAGGGCACTCCCCCTTATCTCTAATTCACACCTCCAAAGCCATTTGTCTCAGCCAAAACCTGCCCAAATACCCTATAAACTTTCTTACATTAATCCTAGAGGCCTTCCTTTAGTCATAAAGCCAACCTAAGGAGCCCTTTTGATCAAATCAAAAGGAAGAACCCGAAGAAGAGGTAAATATCTCACCACCTATTTCAAGTTCCATTCTTCTTCCACATCATACTTCCTTATTGTTTCCATTATAAAATAATAACAATAGTATATTTTATATACTGTGATGTTTATATAAAAATGGTACAAACATATTAGTTATTTTACCCATCCTATGAATGAAAAAGTCACCACACGTGCGTACGTACGGCTTACCGTCTCCATGTCGTGGTGTAGTTTGTTATTCAAACATTTCATCATTTGGATGGGTATAATAATGAGTATAAATGATATAAATAAAAAATATAACATTATTATTATTCTTTATATATTATATACCATCCAATTATATACGATTTTAATATCCAAAGAATGATATCATCGCTCGTGCATACGTACGGACTACCGTCTCCACGAACACGATGATCTTCATTTTCCATGATTAACCATTAAAGTATGATTATAAAGTATATATAATAAATAATTATGAATGATATTAAATAATAAGGATACTATATTTATGTACATATATGTTTCATTTACTTAATTTCATTCAATTTAATAAGGAATCCAAAACAGCGTTCATGCGTACGTACGACCTACCATCACCATGAATGGTGTATTTAATTCCATTTATCGATCTATCATATATATTTATATACTGAATATATATTATATATAAATCATGTTTTACATTCTGGAATTAATTAAATCAGGATATAAGTAATAATATCAAGAACAACAAGTCAAAACACTTACGATAAATGAAACGATTTTACCCAAAACGCAACTTTAACATGGAATTTACAAAAGAACGGGTAATATAAAGTCATAAGTGAACCATATATGATATCATAAAAATGAATATGATTATTTAATAAGTCAATGACATTATTTAAATCATTATATAGGAGGTTTATATACGTATTAATCATATTGGGCCTAAGGCAAGGGATAATTTTTCGATCTCATTTTTATCTGAGATTGCTTATACGTAAGTATTTACTGGGGTTATATTTTTCATCCATTTCCATAATTTTTTTTTCATAAAGTGTTTAATATTCTTACATGTAGTTTCAAAATCATTTTTACCCCTCTTTTACTTTTACTTTGTGTTATGGAAGGAATCTTTCTTTTGTTTACCATACATGGTACTTTTTTACTTTTCCGTTAAAAGTACGAGGAGAATGTTTTTTAACTTATACGGCATGGACGGATTTTTACGGTTTTTTAATGCCTTATTTCCATGAAGATTACTCTACACGATTTCATGATTATTTTCAACAAAATCATTTTCTTTTAAAATTTCAAGTAATTTTAAGAAAATAAAATTATTTTGGAGAAGAAAGGATATTTTCCTCAAGAATTAATTTCAAGTGTTTTATCAAAACAATTTTACATCTAAGGCGAGATTATTTAATATGTTTATGTTTCAAGTATAATGTCTCTATGATTTACAAGTTTTAATTTTTTTTATGATGAAATGATATCAATTTATTCTATATAGATTATGTTATGATGGGATGATGTTTATGAAACCCGTTTATTTCATTGGGTTATGATGAATGATTTATATTTAATTTGTGGCACAATAAAGAATGATTTAATTATGAGATGGGTGGGACCTATATCTCCCACCAATTAATTGGGTAAAGATTTATATCTCATTAGATAAACATCGCTGTAATGACAAGTGAATCTGGTTCAGTAATACAGGGATGGAACGACAAGTAAACCCGGTTCAGTAATGGACATTTTCCACTATGATGGTCCTGGTAGAAATGACTTGGATACTATGGAAATCATATCATGTGCTTAATGGTTTCCATAATTAAATGTTTTATTCCCATTCTATTTTATCATGATTAATGTTCCTTTATGATCTATGCCTTATGTACTATCAGGATTTATGTCATTACTCATGATTTTGATGTTTTATGTTCATGTTATTATGTTCAAATGTTTATGGATTGTTTTATGTTCTCCATGTTTACCCTTACTGAGCATTTGAGATCACCCTTTTTATGTTTTCTTTTCCCTAGGATATAAAGAAAGTTTTTAGGTAAGAAAAAAAGGGAAGATCTTTATGGGAGATGTTAAAGATCTTTCACCATGATTAGAAGATTATGTTCCTAGTTTCCAAAGACACTAAACTATTACGGTCCTTGGGTGTCTGTTTTTGTTATGTATTAAGTATTCTACAAAAGTAATGTAATGTCCATGTACGTAAAGCTACGGGTCTCTACAGTTGGTATCAGAGGAAAGGTTTAGTTAAACTTTAGAAACTAGGATGCAAAAACTTTAGTGAGATCCCTAGAGATATTTCTAAGGTATGTCTAGGGATGTCACTAAGGTTAAGTATACATATAGATTATAGTCCTAGAATTACGGTAACGATATTAGAATTTAACTAAAGATGTTATATATTGAAGGTACTCCCCCTTTATTATGTTGTTTTCCTAGTATGATTTTTTCCTCTAACACTATTATTTTTGGGTTTTAGAAAATGGTTGGAAACATGAAGATTCATGTTAATGGATGATATGATGGACAATGGAATGATATTATTCACGAGTAACCAAATGAAATGGGATTTGGATGTCCAAAAATTGTAATTATTCCTAATCAGCAATCTCATAATTGACCAATAATATCAACTTTGGTAATTTTCCTGACTCATCTAATAAGAGAAAGATTAAGTTTCATGATGATCATAGAGAAAATAAAGTTCAATTTCCCTCATGTAAATCATGTGGTAAGAGGAATCAGGGAGAATGTTTCAAAGGAACTGGAAGATGATTTGGGTGTGGAAAAGAAGGACACAAATCTAGTAATTACAAAGGAAAAGGTTTAGTTAACTCCATGGACAAGGATAATGGTATTGCTAAGATACCAACAACGGTTAAATGTTTTAAATGTGGAATGTATGGGAATTATGCAAACCAATGCCCTAAGAGAAATTCTCATGAAGAGAATCAGCATGGTTGTATGGGTAGTATTTATGTGGACGATGATAAAGAGACTATAAATGATATATTAGATGAAAGAAGTTTTGAATCTCAGTCAATGGTTTATGAAGGTAGTGGAATGATTTTATGTTTATCAAGAATAATGTATGGAACAATGGAATAATGAAACATCTAAGGATTGTTACACTATTGTTTTTCCTAAAGTATCTGAAAGTATATGTTGAATTGTACTAGTAACCATGAAAAGTGATTGAAATATTTTTGGAAAGCAGATGATATGCACATAATGAAGGGATAAATACATAATGAAATGTTTGATAGTATTAATGAGCTCATATAAGGACAAAGTGATATCATGGTTTTAGTATATAGAGATTTTGGGATTTTGGTATGTGGAAAGAGTTGACTTTTGATAGAATTAATGTTTTCACAAAGATTTTATGGTAATTCACATTTCAAGAGAATACATGATTAAGGTATTCACATGTTTGGAATGTGACCAAAAAGATATATCTTATGATATATGGGGGATAAATGATGGTATTCACATGTTAGGTTGATGACATTTCTAGTAATCGTTATATTTATACTATGAGTTTGGATAGAAGTATTTTGGATAAGACTAAAGATTTGAAATGGATTATGTAGAACATAAGATAATATTGTTTAAGGATAGAACATTTTTTTCAATATTATTTCTGGAATGTTATAATAGTGTTTTTTTAGAAAAAGGACAACCGACAGGACGGGCGACAACCCATCGCGTTGGACAAGGTTGCAGGAATCAAACCCACAAACGAAGTGCGACAAGCCTTTATCACCTACCACTGGCCTACAAGAATTCCCTAGTTATTAGAAACTAGTTTTATTTTATTAAGTGGTATGATAGATGAAGTATAAGTCCATTTTTGGAACCATATATGATTAATCTCACCATATGATGGACTTATGTATATAACTTTTGCTAACCTTATGTTTGAGACAGATGGAATGACCTATCATTCTATCACATGATTTGATAACACTTCACGTAAGACAAATTCAACTTCATTTATTTAAGAGATGAAGTGGAAATTGTTGAAGGCACAAACAACATTGAGATTGTACCAAAATCAAGCACGCATTTCTTTTAATTCAAAAATTATTCAACATTAGGGAAATGATCTTGAAAACCAAAAATGTTGTCATAGTGCCCTCATATCTGATGAATCAGATGTTACCTTAGATAATCACAAATTTATGGCTTTTTGATTATTGGATTTTTCATAGCCATGTTCTCTACCACTCTCTATCAGAACTTGATGGTTAGATTTCTCTTTCATATCCATATTTTCACCTATATTATCCTATGTAGAAACCCAGTGATGAGTTATTTTGGGTATCCTTTATGTTTCTAACGTTCCTTTTTAAAATGATGTTTTAGTATTCCTTTTTACGATGTGGGTTTCTATGAAAGAAACTTTCAGGTAGAAAGCCATTTATAACCCTGATGAATTTCAAGGGCGAAATTCATTTTAAGGGGGGTAGAATGTGACACCCCGAGATTTTATGAGAATTATTCTTTTTAATTTTTTTGATGTCTTTTGTTGTATGCTACACCAAGATTATCCTATGCTATAAGTAATACCATATTATCTTGTAGTATACACAACACTATTCTTGGCTTGCGTTACACGCAAGAGAAACCTTACTTGATATCTTGCGTTGTACGCAATACCGAGTTTCACTAAACAAGGACATGTTATTAAAATATTATATAAACTAGCCATTATGAATAGAAATACCCACTTTTTGAAATTTTATAAATTTAATCTTTCAAAATGGACTTTATATTTGGATTCGGAATATCGAAATTAGCCTAGGGTGAATTTTTGGTATTTTTCTGAAAACTTTCAATTTTTGATGAATAGTGAAAACAATGAGTTATTGGTTAAAACCAAATTTTTATTTAAATAATAATTTATTTTATTTAAATTTATTTTAGGTCAAAATAGATAAATAATACCTATATAAGTTCAATGTAATTCATTAGAGTCATTTTATAATAATATTAGATATATAAAAATTTTATTGAACTTTTTACCGTCTTTTACCCACCTCCTAGGAGCATTTTCAAATTTACATAAAACATAATTTTACCACTTCTGTGAGTTGAATTTCAAAATTCCAAGAGACACGGTTAATAGCAAGGAGTAAAATGTGGTTCAATAAGATAAAAATAATTTTTTTGGTGAATAGTAACTTTTTACTTTTATTTACCATGGTCAAAAGTAAATAGGGCAATTAAGGGTAAAAATGATATTATTATTACCCTAACACATGTCCTAATTCATTCAGATAAGTATAATTCGACCAAAAAAAACCTTAGTAATAAAATATGAACCTTTTTGGTCCACTTGGATTAGATTAGGACACTTATTATTATTTTATTTAAAGAAGAGTTAAAATAGATAAAATCAAAGTTTAATAACTAAATTTTTTTTAATATAGGGTTATATATAAGATAAATTCGACTATAAATATTCATTATAAAGCTAAAAATATTTCCTACATAATGGTATTTTATTTATATTTTTTATACATTAAATAATTTAATTTATTTATGACACAATGACGATGCTGTGATTACCTTATTAATGAAATATTAACATAATTGATATTACAATAACTGTAATTTGAGACTTTTTATGAATTAAACTAATTTTATAGGTTAATATTACATATTAGGATTTGTTAGATGAATTTTTTTTGAAGTAATAATGCTGTTATGAATTTAGAACAAAACAAAATACCAAATAGTGTCAAAGTTGACATAAAAGAGTTTTTAAAACAAATATTATATTATTATTTGATATAATGGACCTAAAAATATAAGGTTAGGAAAAAAAATACTTATATAATAATATTTATGACATTAATGAACCAATTGGGGTTTGATTGTCAGTTTATAGTAAGTTTATTAACCATATAGTGTAAGAATACAAGAAGACACGATAAAAGTTAAATTATTTAACTTAGAGTTAAATCTAAATGATATGGTTAAAATGGTAAACTAAAATTGTCTAAAACCTATTGTTTGAGAATATTTAGACCCATCACCACCCTATCCTCTAAATAAGTCACTTTGGAGCCATTATAAACTGAATATGAATTTATTAAAAAATAATATTTTAAGTTTTTTCTAAGGTGCCCCTCACCCCTCTTATAAAAGGGCACTCCCCCTTCTCTCTAATTCACACCTGCAAATCCATTTGTCTTGGCGAAAACCTGCCCAAATACCCTCTCAACTATACTCCCTTAATCCTAGAGGCCTTACTTTAGTTATAAATCCAACCTACTGAGCCCTTTTGATCAAATCAAAAGGAAGAACCCGAAGAAGAGGTAAATATCTCACCACCTATTTCAAGTTCCTTTCTTCTTCCACTTCCTCCTTCTTTGTTGTTTACATTCTAAAATAATAAATCCAGTATATTTTATATAATGTGATGTTTTTATAAAAATGGTATAACCATATTAGTTATTTTATCCATCTTATGAATGAAAAAGTCACCACACATGTGTACGTACGGCTTACCGTCTCCACGTCGTGGTGTAGTTTGTTATTCAAACATTTCATCATTTGGATGGGTATAATAATGAGTATAAATGATATAAATAATAAATATAACATTATTATTATTCTGTATATATGATATACCATCCAATTATATACGATTTTAATATCAAAATAATGATATCATCGCTCGTGCGTATGTACGGACTACCGTCTCCACGAACGCGATGAGATTAATTTTCAATGATTAACAATTAAAGTATGTTTAAAAAGTATATATAATAAATAATCATGAAATATATTACATAATAATGATACTGTATTTATGTACATATATGTTTCATTTACTTAATTCCATTCAATTTAATAAGGAAACGAAAATAGTGTTCATGCGTACGTACGACCTACCGTCACCATGAACGGTTTATTTCATTCTATTTATCGATCTATCACATATTTTTATATGATTAATATATATTATAAATAAATAATGTTTTACATTCTGTTATTAAGTAAATCAGGATATATGTAATTATATCAAGAACAACAAGTCTAAACATGTACGATAAATGAAATGATTTTACCCAAAACGATGTTATAACATGGAATTTACAAAAGAAAGGGTAATATAAAGTCATAAGTGAACCATATATGATATCATAACAATTAATATAATTATTTAATAAGTCAATTACATTATTTAAATCATTATACAGGAAGTTCAGATACATACGAAGCATATCAGACCTTAGGTAAGGGATAATTTTTCAATCTCTTTTTTTATCCAAGGTTGCTTATACGTAAGTATTTACTGGGGTTATATTTTTTATAGATGTTCATAACATGTTTTTCATAAAGTGTTTAATATTATTCTGTGTATTTTTAAAATCATGTTTACCCCTATTTGACTTTTTCTTTGTGTTATGGAAGGAATCTTTCTTTTGTTTACCATACATGGTACTTTTTTACTTTTCCGTTAAAAGTACGAGGAGAATATTTTTTTAACTTATACGTCATGAATGGATTTTTACGGTTTCATAACTCTTTATTTCCATGAAGCTTACTATACATGATTTCATTATTATTTTCTACAAAATCCCTTTCTCTTAAAATTTCATGTAATTTTAAATAAAGGAAATTATTTTGGAGAAGAAAGGATATTTTCATCAAGAATTCTTTTCAAGTGCTTTATCAAAACTATTTTATATCTAAGGTGACATTATTTAACATGTTTACGTTTCAAGTATAATGTATCTATTATTTACAAGGATTAATTTTTCTTATGATGAAATGATATCCATTTATTCTATATGGATTATGTTATGATGGGATAATGTTTATGAAACCTATTTATTTCATTGGGTTATGATGAATTATTTATATTTCATTTTTGGAACAAGAAAGAATGATTTCATTATGATATGGGTGGGACCTATATATACCTACAATGCATTGGGTAAATATTTATATCTCATGAGATATACATGTATAGAATGGAAAGTGAATCTGGTTCCGTAATACAGGGCTGGAAGGACAAGTAAACCCGGTTCAGTAATGGACATTGTCCACTATGATGGTCTTGGCAGAAATGCCTTGGCTACTATAGAAATCATATCATGTGATTAATGGTTTCCACAATTACATGTTTTATTCCCATTATATTTTATCACGATTAATGTTCCTTTATGATCTATGCCTTATGTATTGTCAAAATTTATGTCACTACTCATGATTTTGATGATTTATGTTCATGTTATTACGTTCAAATGTTTATGGATTGTTTTATGTTCTCCATGTTTACCCTTACTGAGCATTTTATCTCACCGTTTTTATGTTTTCTTTTCCCCAGGATATAAAGAAAGTTTTTAGGTAAGAAAAAAAGGGAAGTTCTTCATGGGAGATGTTGAAGATCTTTCACTATGATTAGAAGATTATGTTCCGAGTTTCCAAAGACACTAAACTATTACGGTCCTTAGGTGTCTGTTTTTGTTATGTATTAAGTATTCCGCAAAATTCATGTAATGTACATGTACGTCAATCTATGGGTCTCTATAATGAAACATTCAATCTTTCCAGATATGATAATTCATTCCATCGAAGGCTGGAATACCTTTATTATTCACAGAATTCAAATTCTCCAATGGAAAAGAAAAAGGGAAGGGAACCTCCCCTCTGATACCACTTGAAACTAACCGGTCATGATGATTGTATCACTGAGAGGGGGGGGGGGTGACTTATTGGTACTTTTTCATTTATGTTTCCTTGAAAAACCTTCACCTATTGATAAAAATCCATTTCTCTACTGAAAACAATTCAAGAAAACATCCAAAGGAACACAAGTATTTATAAGGTTCACTATTTAATAAGAATAGATACATCCTTGGTATGGTTGGGAAATTATCCAATACAACAAAATCCACTAGAAATCAATCCTTGGATTACAACGAGTAGGATATAACCTTTCTATAATGACCCAAACATTTGAATAATATTTGGTTTCCTAAAAATGTATGTCTTACTATGTCATAATCAATAAAAATATATAAGTATAAATAAAATTTGACCATCGAGTTTTGATCATTATATGACCATTGGTTAATATGACCATTGGAAACAATAATAAATGTTATAATTATTATTTATAAATAGAAATGATAATGGATAATTAGTGAAAAAAGAAGAGTCAAAGGCCTCATCTAGTAGACTCAGGCTATACGAAGCCCATTTTTTAGAGATTGGGAAGGAGGTAACATCACCAGGCTTCACTCTGGACCAAGCCCAATATGAGCTTCAACATGTTAATCTTGAACGAAATCGCCTATGCTAGAAGTTCAAGTTAGTGGATATTACCACTCGGGTGGTGTTATCCAAGCCTCCCCAAGGGTCCATCACCATCGTACAACTTACCCTTAGGTTGTATGCAAGTGTTTTAAGGGGTTATGTGTAATACCCTTGTTACTTAAAATGAAATACCATTATATTAATAATAGTTTTTCTTAAAATTTGAGATGGAATTTGATAAATTGATTTTTTGGGTAAAAATTGTACTATTTCAGAAAGATATAAATTTTCATAATAAAATATGGATTTATTAATAATTTTTATTATAATTAAATAGTGTTATAAATACAATCCCTTTTAATTAAAAATGATAAAATAATATTTTTTCATGTATTGAGAAGTTTAATATGCATGTCACTATGCATTTTCTGTCCGCTATTATTTAAAATATTCAATTATTTTTATTCACTAAAATTAAATTTCTCAAATTTAGAGATTTATTAAGGTAAAATAAATTTCATTTTTGAATTCATAAACTCTATATTGGGTTACAGTGAATTTATGAGTTTTTTATAAGATGTTTTGTTTTTTGGTGAATAGAAAAAATATAGTTTTGAGTTTTGAGTTTTCAGTATGATTAATGATATAATTAATGATGTAATCTTTATTAAATCATTTTGGTAGACTCTTGAGTAATAAAATATGATATATTGTGTTCCAAGTGTCCAATAACATGGGAAAATACCATATTCAAGCCCATGGTTTTTCAAATACCACTAATGATGTGTCCATTGAAATTAATAAAAACTCACAAACTTTTGTTATAAATACACACAAATTCATTTGTTTACTTTTATTAAAAAATAATTTTACACAAATTTATGATAGTATTACCTCTCAGGGAGTCCTTAAAATGTTTCCTAAAGCCCCCAAGGTTCCAATCTTCAAGTTTTAGATGTTACTCTTGAAGGTAAGGGAATTCTAAACTTATCTTTTCCTTTCAAGTTATATTTTATATGGTATGTATTTAAAATTTACATTACATGTTATTACTTCAGTTTTATTCTATCCCTCTAATATACTAAGAGTCTTTTATGAATGGGTGACCCCTTTCACTTCTCTTTTTAATGTTTTATAAAACCATGTTTCATACCCGGTATGCTGCATAGTATTCCCTCAAAATCTCTCTCTTTTTATCAAGAAATTATTTTATTTTCTTTATGTGAATACCCAAAACTATTTCATTTCTAGGGGTATTAATCGAGACATAAAAATTATTTATTTGATTATGTAATTTACATACATAAAACCCTCATTCCATTTCCTTTGGTTATAAATGACATAATGATAATGTCTTTAAGCACTTTTGAAAACACAATCATTTTGATATGAAACGAATTTATTTTATTATATATGTGTTATTAATGAATTTTTTTTATTATTATATATGTGTATCACATGAAAAAATATATTAAATTTTTGCCCTGATATCACTCAAATTCATTGGTTAAAGAAATTAATCTCTAGAGATGACAAGTTTTGTGATATCTTGGTTAATAACCTTGGTAGTTTTTATGACACCTTAGGGATAGGCCTTGGTGATATGCTTATGAATGTAAAAATTAAATGTTGTATCCAAATTTTCAAGTTATTATTCAAGATGCTATTATTATGATATTCCTATTTATCATCCTTTTATGATATTCCTCCTGTTATTTTTTATATTTCCCAAGTTCACATGTAAACCGTTTCACTTTTTTTCCTTACCAGGCCTTCTACCCACCCTTTCGTTTGATTTATGTCCCCAAGTTATGAGATGAAATAAATGATATTTTGATAAACCTTTAAGAATCCTTTCATGAATAATAGAATAATGTTTTATGTTTTGATGTATTATGTACCTTATTTACAATACCCTACATTTTAAAAGATCATTTGTTGTAAAATGTGATGTAATGTTTTGTAATAAAAAGCTGGGATTCCATAGTTGGTATAAAAGGATAGTTTAATAATTTATGGAAATTAGGATATGAAATATTTACAAATAACCCTATAGAAAAGTTTAAATATAGGAAAACTTCCTTGAATTTTTGGTGAAATATTAAGTAAGTGGTTTTTGAACAAATAAATCTCTATCTGGATACGAACAAGTGGATGTAGCTCTAGTAAAAATGCATCTAGGGGTAAAACATGAAAACAACGCTTTGAGATAGACTCGAACAGGAACTGGTGCATGAAAATGGGCCTTGCTGTACTCTTAGTTTGACACTCCCGTGGGATATTTTTGGTTAATCATAATCTTTTGATGAACTATTATAAAGGATTTATAGAAAATGTATTTGTTGATATTGAATAATGTGATTAAGTATGATGTTTTAAGACATAAAAATACTTTAGAGTTATAATACTCTTAAATGTTACCAGTATCTTACTAAATATTTCTTCTTTTAAGAAATGGTGTGAAATAGGAGGAACCGTGAAAATGGTGAACACAATGGACCATGCACTAACGACCCTATGACGGAAGCCGGAATGGAAGATTTCATGAGAATGGTGAATCAAATGACTCAATTTATGAGAAATAACTTGAATCAAGATGAGAGACCGATTTTTCCAAGAAGGAAAAAACATTCTGTTGAGTCATTTATGCATCAAAGACCACCAACGTTCAATGGATCAACCAACCCAATGATTGTGGAATAGTGTATAAGCTCTATAGAAAATATATTTTTTGTACTTTATATTTTTTAATAAGATAAAGTCACCCTGGTCCTTTGTCTCTTAGATGTAGATGCTGATTTGTAGTGGGCGATGATTAAAAACACGAGGAAAATAGGGGAGATTGAAGCTATGGAGTGGGAAGAGTTCGGAGGGATATTCTTTAATAAGTATTTCCCTTGTTTGATGAGAACTAAAATGGATAAGGAATTTATCAAGATAAAGCAGAAGGAGAATGAATCTATGGGAGGCTATAAGATTAACTTCACAAGGATTTCGTGTTGCACCTCTATCTTTTTAATGTATCCTAATGGTAAGGTTGATAGATTCTTCGTTGGACTAATACCTCATCTACGGAAGAATCTATCCAACCAAAACTGTGACAGATATGAGGAGATCTTGTGAAGTGCTATGAAAGTTGAACAAAAGTTCGATGAGTTTCAATGGTCAAATAAGTCTAATGAAAAGAATAGATAAATGGAGAAAATATTAGGGAGGATCTTTGATCAGGGAAGAGGTGGAAAGAAAGGGAAACTTACCACATGTAATAAATGTGGGAATAAGAGTTTGGGGAACTAATTGATCCGAATAAGGAAGTGTTATAAGTGTGGAAGAGATGACTATATCACTTTGAATTTTCATAGTGAGGTGAAACATCAACATTCAAACACTAATAAAAAAGGGAAGATGGTCCATGCCCTACCTGAAGTCTAATGCTTCATGTGTGGACAACTTGGGCAGTTTTCCAATCACTATTTGAATCTGAGGGTAGTAAAGTGGAGTCAACATCATCCTCAGAGTATTATAAGGGAAGAAATTCATGTTTTTTCTATCATGATGGCCGTAGTTGAAGCTCCAAATGTTGTGGTTGCAACTACTCTTGTTGTCTCTCAAATATAGCAAGTACATTGTTTAATTCTGTTTCTATGCATTCCTTTATTTTCTACAAGTTTAAAAAAAATATATAATCAATTCCTAAACTTCTAAAAGTAAAGTTATCATTCAAGACTCTTGGAGGGATTATCCAAGCATAAATAATGTATTTAAACTCTAGTATTTACTTTAGAAATCACAATATTATCACAAATATAGTAGTCATTCCCATGTTGGAATTTGAAATTATACTAGGGATGGACTAACTCTTAAAGTATAATGCTAAGATCAAATTTAGAAGAAAGTAAATTTCAGTAGTCTTAAATAGAAAACCTACAGTTATCTTCCAAGGAGAGATATATCGACCCGATCTTTTTCTAGAAGAACATCCCATATCATTATTTATGGAGTTGATTGGTGAAGAAAAATAATAAGGAAATGTGAGTATAATTATAGAGAATGTACTAATCTTTCAGGAATACATTTTCATATTTCTTGAGGAGTTATCTAGACCTCCCCCAGAAGGAGACGTAGAGTTCTCCATTGAACTCATGCCTGGTTCCAAACCAATTTAAAAAAACCCCGTATATAATGGGGAATGTGGATATTGATGAATTAACAAATCTACTCCAAGATCTTTTAGAGAAGGGGTTTATCTATCGAGGTGTGTCTTCTTGGGAAGAACCTATTATCTATGTGAAGAAGAAGGATGGATCAATTCAGTTACGAATTGATTATAGAGAACTTAATGGGATCATCATCATCACAATCATCTTATTTTATTGGAAACATGAGTGAGACAGTCAAGAAAACAACAAGGGTGAAGAAAGAAGATATTCCAAAGACTGCCTTCCAATCAAGATATGGGAATTATGAGTTTTTTGTTATTCCATTCAGATTGACTAATGTACCTACTATTTTTATGTATTTTATGAGTAAATTCTTTAATGACTACCTTGATAACTTTCTGGTAGTTTTTATTGATGATATTCTGATATATTTCAAAATTAGGTAGGATAATGAAGATCATATAAGGGTTATATTGCAAACTCTAAGGAAGGATACACTACTAGAAATTAAAGCTATAGACACAGACCTATAGCCACCATTTTATTGGTTTGTGGCTATATCTTTCTAATTTCCATGGTTTAATTTAATAACCGTGGCTATACCTCATGTTTTCCTATTTGTTATCGGGGTCCCCCGATTCGCTACTCTCGCTCCCAACTTATTCTCCTCCCGATTTCTTCTCTTCCGGATGATTTCTCCTCCCCGACCTCGCCTGACTATGGTTCCCTCCTCTCCAACCTCGCCTGACCGCGGTGCCCTCCTCCCCGATGAATTCTCCTTCCCGGCCTCTCCTCCCCGAACTCTACTCACCATGGAACCCTCCTCTCCAACGAAATCTCTCATCATGACACCCTCCTCTTGAAAACCTCTCTCACAGTGGCACCCTCCTCCCCGGAGACCTCTCTCACTGCAGTGCCCTCCTCTCTGACGACCTGTCACCGCGACACCCTCCTCTCTGAAAACCTGTCACCGCGGCACCCTCCTCCTGGATTCCAATCAACGTAGGTATTTTAAAAAATGGGGAAATTATTTTATCCCATGTATTTTCTCTCATTAGTATGGTCTACTATTAAATAGGCCTATTGTGATATTATGGGTTGTTCTAAATGGGTGGTTTATAAGAATTCCCAATTGAATATCTGGAGAACTCCATGGATTTCTATAGCCATTATTGACGATGTTTCCAATTCGATAACTCTGAAGGATGTTAGTATTTCTGATTTATAAATTAATCCTATTATCTATGATCTAATTCCTCCTCATCTAGCTTTGGATATTACCTATTATGATTTCTATGATTGTGATATTTTGGTTTAAATGAAAAAAATGGATTGTAAATTCATTAATAGGGATTTCTATTTACATCATATTGGTGAACATACTTGCATACCTCCTTGAGTAGAAAGTTTTAGTAAATAATTTATTTCCCCTTCTGATTTGTTGTTGATCTGGAAAATTTGGAAATAGCGATTACCCATACAACGCCTCATTTAGAATACTTGAATGCATTTAGCATTAGTCTGATTCTTGTGCTTAAATGTTGAAGAAACCCAAAAATATTTATTCATCTATTGCTGGTTCAGTTATCAGTTATGGAGTTATGTGTATGGGTTATTTAGATGAAACTTTAATATCCAAAACATTTAAGGGATACTCCTCTCAATGTGTAGAACACCATGCAGTGATCGAATTCATTCCATTATGGTGGCAGTGAATGTTAGTGTACTTTCTTATACTTGTAGAGCAAGAAATGATCTGAAATATAATAATCACAAATATTATTTTCAGGCTAGATTTTTAGCCATTCATCATGGAATTATGTTTCCATGTAATATTCAAATTGGTTCAATGACTAATGATGTTTTTGATATGGTTGTGTTAGGATCACTTGGTGTTCATGGTAGGGAAATGAATCTATTAGTGCTCAAATCTATTCGGTGGATACCGCCAATTGTAGGTTGGTTTAATGTCAATATTATTGGGGTCGCTTCAGGTGCACTAGGGTCTGCTGGTTGTCATGGCATTATGGTTGGAATTCTTTATGGTTGGAATCATATTTATCTATTTCTAGGAAAATTATTAATGACTATTCACGGAATATACCATAGAGGATGCCCACACCTAGGACTGATTGTCTTCGTCTTGCTGAATATATTTCTATTGATGTTACTCATGTCTATAGATAAGCAAACTAGGTTGCTAAGTCTCTTTCTAAAATAGAAATTTTGAAGGTCAGTTTCATCTTTTTCTTTGTCTTAACATACTATTGTTCTAATATGGGGTAAGGTGATTGTATTGGTGATTTGTATACCTGTTTCTGTAAATCACCATTGTATGTATCTATTTTTCACATATATATATATATATATACTAATCTTAGGGGTTTCCACCTGCCACATGGCAGTTTAATAAACCTCCACATCCTAATTCCCATACGTGTCAAGCCTACACACATCCATGACCCTCCTATGCTACCCGTCTCTACCATTTTCTCCCTCCTCCTCCCGCTCCCGCTTAGCCTCCCCATCGTGATTTCCATCTCCCCCATTTCCATCATCCAGTGATCCTCTATTCTTCCCCCACTCATGATTTCCATCAAGTTCACCTCCCGCTCCCTCTGTATTCCTCACGAGGTTTCCATCGGTGTGCCGTCCCACTTGTGCTGTTGATATCCCATAACCCTCTTCCATTATTCCTTTGGCTTCCCCTCTCTCCCCGTCGCAATTTCACTCTTCCAATTATTCAATTTCTTTACCTCCACTGTTCTTCCCACCTCATCAACCACCAATTTCCCTGACATCGGCATCTTAATCCTACAGTTTTCACTGCATCTCACTACTCTATCTTCCCCTCTTCATACCTCCACCCAGTCGCAACTTCACTACTCCATGTTAACCACTATCGATCTCCTCCCCATTGCAAGTTACCAATTCCGAATCAACTATTTGAAAACCACCACTATTTTCTCTTTCTCCTCGTCCTGCACATTCACCAAGATCGGACTCCCAAATCTATGGTTAGCGCTGCTTCTCGAGACTCCGTCTTCACCTCTTCCGATATCTACAATCTAGGGTTTCGTAAGCTACTATATTAAGTCTCCCAAATCAAGGGTTTTCAGTCCTTTGTGCTCGAATACTAGGGATCCATCACCGCCGAATACCTTAAATTATATATTGTACCTCTGCTACGGTAACTGATAAATCATTCACCACCAACTACTCCTCCATTTATCTCTAAAATCCACACTCTTATACTCAGCGAATTCACTTGGATTATCGTTGGTTCAACTCCTGCAATCCCTTCTGCAACAGGTATGTTATCCTAATATCCTTCAATACCTATCCATTCTGTGCATCTTCTATTATGTGCAGGTTAACATAAGGTAATGATAATTTCATAATACTATATCCTATGTCAATACTTCAAGTATTATTTGTCTTCACCATTTACCATCTTCTGATGAAAATAAATTACTATAATTTGACAGAAAACTATAGTAGTATCTATATGCACATTCTAAGTATTATTTGTCTTCTACATATACATTTTATGTACAGTGGGTTCAAATTTAGTTTGAATTTTCATGTTATGTTTGAAAATAATAAACTTCTACTGTGGTTAGTTTTATATCTATGAATATATCATCTCGGTTGACTTCCTGTATCTCCTATTCCCTCTTACAGCATCTTCGTACTTCAGGTATGTAATAAAATATGTTTCTATTTTTATGTTTCGGTTGTGCATCATGTGTTTAGGAGTTTTTAATATGTTCAAGGAAGAATTTATGTTTTATTAACGATTTAACTTGTGGGAATTGTGGCGATGTCCAACAGACAAGAGGGACTTTTTACATCTTCTCACTTCAGGTATGTGATAAATTTATTATTTCACCCTATGTAGATGAGTTTTTTTTATAATATATTAAAATTCATCTGTTTTGAGTCAGAAATTTGGGCATCTAATTAATTTTCCCATCATGTTTTTATCATCACTATTTCGCCTCACATCAATTTGGCTTCACCTCTATTTGTCTTTACTGTTAGTCTGTTATATTCAATATATGTGTTCCAATACTCCCAAGTATTATTTTCCTTCACCATTTACCATCTTCTGATGACAGTAAATTACTATAATTTGGCAGCCAACCATAGCAGTATCTATATCCACATTCTATGTATTATTTTTCTTCTGCATATACATTTTCTATACAACGGGTTCAGATTTAGTTTGAATTTTCATGTTTTGTTTGTCACCATTTTTCAATACTGAAACACTATGATGCCAACATCCAGGATAGGGGCTGTAGTGTAGCAAGTATTTAAAGAAATACTGAATGGCTATTATTTAAATGGATTTCCTTCACAATGTATTTGAAGGAAACAGTATGTACTATTTACGAAGGTGCTCTTAATTTTTTTGAAATTTAATCTAATATTAGAGTATTTTTTGTTATTTCTATGTTATTTCATAAACCAGAACCTTCTATGGCATAACTCAACCTTCTTTTCTAAAAAAACCTCTTTTATAGAAGACATACTTATGTAAAATTTCAGAATATCAATACTCAAACTGATTTCAACTTCAAATATATTCCATGGGAATTACTTCTTCAATCGCTCAAAAATTCTTCCTTCTCGAGCTTTTGGGACTGTTTTTTATGCCCAGTGTCTCTACTTTATATAATATGTCTTTACTGGATATGGGATGTCTAATTGTGCTAGTAGGTCCCTGAGGGCTTTACATGTTTTTCTGTGAACTGCATTTCTTCCTGTTTGTGAATAATTTTGGGTTTTTACCTCAATGATGTTGTGTTACATGATTTCATTGTTTTTTATGGTTTTCTGGATGTCTTATCTTGCTCTCACTGAATAGTGGATTTTTCACCCTATTCAGTGATTCGCATTGAGGTCTTAATGCTATCCTGGAGTTGCTGCCCTGTTTTTTTATGATAGGGTTTTTTTCTCGTTCCTAGGTTTCTTTCTTGACTGGAATGCCCTTTATTTTCTGAATATCAATTTGAAATATTTATGGCAGTGCATGGATGTCTTCTTGAGGTTTCAGTTTTGAAGAATGCGAAGGCTTGGCATGGTCGAATTGCTCCTATATAAGCTTCCTAGAATGCATTTTCTAATAGTATGACCTCATTTTTCAGTTTCACTTATTCCTTATGGTAGTGAAAGAATATCATTGGGTAGTGCATGACCTATGAGTATAAGTAGTTATTATAGTATGTATTACCTTCACTCATGACTATGGGATTTTAATATACTTATTCATTAATATAAATGTTTTAGTACCATGTTAACAATTAAATTATTTAATATTCGTTAATAATAATCTTATGAGTTGCTCATTTATTTTTTTTCAACAGGATTTATTCTGTTGATGGTCAGGTTAAACAATTTGCAGGAAAGGTATCTACTAAATATACTAATCTTAGGTATTTCCACCTTCCACATGTCACTCTCACAATCCTCCACAGATTATTTTTCATACGTGCCAAGCCTATATCCCTCCATGTCTCTCCACCGCTCTCTATCTGTACCATTATCTCCCTCCTACTCCTTCTCCCTCTTGGAATCCCCATTGCAAATTAACGCTCCCCCATTTCTATTTTCCACTACTCATCCCTTCACCCTTCCTCACTGTCTATGGGGTTCACCATCTTCGCTCTCCCTGATTAAGGGTTTCCGCAGTTTCACCATTCTCCATCTTCCCCGACTTCACCTTCTCCCCCCTCTCGTGATTTCCCTCCTCCCTTTTTCTTTATTCTCCATCCACCTCCTCCACCTCCTCCAAATCCCGTTCCTGTTTTACCTCCGCTCTAGAAATCTTGGCGCTCCTACGATTCCCAATCTAGGTGTCCTCCTCCTTTGATTCCCACTAATCCTATAGTTCCTACTAACGTTTCACCTCCACCGCTGCTCCTAGGGTTCCTTCTACTCCCCTGCCGCTGTTACTTATTCCCTCTATAGATTTTCTCTCTACATCCCATTTCAACTCTTACGTTTCTCCTACGCTTCGGGCTTCTGTTTCCCCTCTGGCGACACTCTTATAGTTCCCACTCCCATCACACCTCCGCTGCCGCTCCTAGGGTTCCTGTTCACGTTTCCCCTCCCATCATCCTGCAATACCTACAATACACTTCTGGTATCTTCCGCGCCAATCTTTACATCTTATATTACAGTTCATCCTCCCTAATCCCCTCAGCTCATCATATGTTTTCTATTTCTCCTACTATGTCGAATTATTTCACTCAGGTACCCTCAAAATTCACTGCATCCCATTCCATGATTCCGTCAAGTTCATGATTTCCATCCACATCTACTGCTACTCTTACTGCTCAATTGAGTTTAGAATAATGTTTTTCTTTCCCCGAAACAACTATGTGTTTCTATTAACTATCTGATTATTGTATTCACTTTTATTTTGTTCGTTGATCATACTGTGTGTTTCTACTACATATGTGATTCCATATTTATATGTGCTCTAATAGTTCATGCTCCTAATATATAATGTTTTCAATGTGTTTTCAAATAGTATAAAGATAAAATTTCCCTAACTACCTTACAATGTTAATTTTATTTTTATATTCTAAATTGTATGACCTATATCAGTGTCTATGGCTATTTAATTTTTCTTTGCAATGATGGATAAGATTAAGCGTATTCATTCCAACAGAGAATGATTTGGGGGATAAAAAAATAGATCCTATACCATATAATCTCTCAAACTACATGACTTAAATGAAGCAGGTAGTCCCCATTTTAACGTTATTGTATATTGTACATACATGTGTTAGGCGAAAAGGTTTTATTTTTTAGTAGACATAGCTATAATGTGAAATGATGTATCATTCATGGGAACCACTGGATAATTGCGACTAACCAACTACACACAACTTCATGTTTGGTCTATATTTTGTCTATTGATATATATTAATTCATTTAAACTAACTTTCAATTTTTTTTATAAAAATATTAATCTCATGCTTAGTTCTGTTTAGTTTATTTAGAAATACTTTTTCCAGCAGTTAGAATTTTGATCATAATGTACATTAAACAAATCATTTTGGTGTAAGATTTTTTCCCCTTTATCATTTCAATGCCTTTGGATTTGAATCTTTGTTATTTTGTTAAATGCAGATGGGTCACACTCCCACTGGAGTTGCATCAATAAATTATTGTTTCTCCAAGGTCTCTAACTACTGTAAGACTTGCCAGTGATCCTCATCGAAGTTTAATGTATTTCTATTCTATGTTGTGGTTTGAGGAAAGAGTCAAATAATTCAGAGGTAAAAAATCCTCAAATTTTTCATTGTTTTTTCCACTTAGTAAAATCAAACTGCATGAATTTTATACTCCAATAGAATACCTAAATCCATCATTTTTTATGATAGATCTATGGATGTAGGAACTATTTGTGATCTTATCCACCTTTGAAAAAAATGTTCACTATTATGAATTTTTTGCATTATTTTATTATTTATGTATAATTACATTCTATGATAATATATATATATATATATCATTCATTATACAATTAGTCACTTCTAAAATAATTACATTCTATTTTATGTAATTTTCTTTATCACTTTGGTGCGACATTTGTTTACTAATTTAATATAATACATTATAATGAAATTATAGGTTTCTAATTTCATCATAATTAAGATTTCATTCAATTTTCTAGTCACCAATCACTAAAGGAATTCATATTGTGAATAATGAATAATCTTTTGTATCATCCTTAATGTATTAATGTCATTATTCTCAATCATTTCATTAATTTTATAATACATTAGTTTAAATAGTTCTCATCTATTTTTTATTTTACATGCCTTGAACATTTACTTAGTTAAAGTCTATATCAGTTTTTATATATTTTTTGAAATGGGTGTTATAGAAAATTCTCATTTTTTAGTTAATTCCATAATTCTCATTTTCTATTTACTATACATTTTAATTCATAGCTATAATTTGGATCCAATTATCTGATTCATTTACAATTCCATTTTTTTCATTTTCTTTTCCATTTATTTATTTATTTATTTACATCGGTATTTTTTAATTGTAATTCATTAATTTATTCTATTTTAAATTTAATTAATCAGTCTACTTCAAATAGGACATATCTATCAGATTCAATTATGAAATAAATTGTATACTAATTTTGTTACCTATACTGAATTGAAGAATAGGTGAAAACCAAGTTGGAGGGGGTGAATTATAGAAATGACATGGGACCTCCACTAGGATGGTGCGTATACCCAGTGGGGGAGAAACAACTTTTAGTTAGAAAGCTCCAAGAGCCGAAGTGGATGGTTTGGTTCCACCTTGAGGTAGGATCCCTCTTCTAGCCCCTTTAAAT
The DNA here is from genome assembly GCA_963277665.1 of Viscum album. Lineage (NCBI taxonomy): Eukaryota > Viridiplantae > Streptophyta > Magnoliopsida > Santalales > Viscaceae > Viscum > Viscum album. Next base: position 331,400,209 of record OY728164.1, read on the forward strand.
CAAGAATGCTTTAATTTGAATTTAGCTTATTTCTTAATTATGCTTAATTATATTGAAATGCATATCTTGAATAAGTGTTCTTTAATATAATTGTTTAATTTGATAAATAAAATCATGTTTTTATAAATAAAGTCAGGTTTTTATAATAAAGCAATGACATGATTTTATAATAAAACCCCTCCAATAGAGGTGCGCTGTCTTCTAAACCAAAGAGTAGTTATATTTATTTGTATCATGTCTATATTTGGTTTGAGTCTTTCATATGCCTCTTGTTTGTGTTTTTTTTTGTGGATAGGTAGATTTTGTTTTCTTTGAATAATATAAATTGGCTTATCAAACTCTTTTAACTCAAATGACATTGCCCGAGTAGGAATATGTCTTGACCATGACACTTTCATTTTCATTATTTGAATATTATAAAAAAAATTTCCATGTTTAGGAAAAGTGAATGAATTTGTAAATGGTTTGTGTAGGGTGTATTATTCTTTTCCTTAATTTTGTTTCCCTTTAGATGTTGCGTCATTATGCCGCTCGCTACAAGTTTCTCTTGCGATCCCTTATTATAGCATATTAAATAGTTGATCTATTCTATCATCAGTCGGCAGGGCGACAGTCAGAATGTTGCCCCACCTCCTCCTGCTCCCTTCACTCCTGACCGGAAGATGATGCCCCGAGGATGTCGCTGGACCGGGCCAACATATCGCGGTCACGCCGCGGTCACGCCGCGTAATGCCGCGGTCACGCCGCGTAATGCCGCGGTAATGACGTGATTTGGATCTACTCCAGGATGACACCCCACGGTGGTTCACAGTGATAGTATTCTATGAGTCTTGTGTCCAATGTTGAGATTGACTTATCACAAATTTCTACCGGTGGGGCGACAACCAGAATATTGCCTCGCCTCCTCCCGCTCCCTTCACTCCTGGCCGGAAGATGCTGCCTCGCGGATGTCACTGGACCGGGCCAACACGCCGCGGTCATGCCACGGTCATGCCGTGGTCACGCCATGGTCACGCCGTGGTCACGCCACGGTCACACCGCGGTCACACCGTGATTTGGCCCTACTCCAGGATGACACCCCGCTACAATTTGCAGCGATAGTATTCCATGAGTCTTGTGATCAATGTTGAGACTGACTAATCAAAATTTCTATCGGCAGGGTGACGACCGGAATGTTTCCCCGCTTCCCCCCGCTCCCTTCGATCCTGGTCAGAAGATGCTGCCCTGTGGATGTTGCTTGACTGGGCCAACACGCTGCGGTCACACCGCGGTCACGCCGCGGTCACGCCGCAGTAATGCCGTGATTTGGCCCTGATCCAGGATGACACCCCGCAGCGGTTCGCAGTGATAGTATTCCATGAGTCTTGTGATCAATGTTGTGACTGAAGAATCAAAATTCATGCCGGCGGGGCGGCGACCGGAATGTTTCCCCGCCTCCTCCCGCTCCCTTCGCTCCTGGCCGGAATATGCTACCCTGCAAATGTTGCTGGACCGGGCCAACACGCTGTGGTCACACCACAGTAATGCCTTGATTTGGCCCTTCTCCAGCCACATCCATCCCACACCAGCCCCCTTCCACCTTCATTTTAGCCCACTGCCACCGGCCCGCAACAGGCCCCCTACTACCTTTGAATCAGCCCGCACCATCCCCCCAGCACCTGTAACGATCCCCCTTCCACCAACATTCCAGCCCCCTTTCACTTGCATTCGAGCCCGCACCAGCCCCCAGCCACCTGCAATCTAGCCTGCACTAGCCACCACACCAGCCACCATACTAGCCTCCACCCCCAGCCTCTTGAAAAACACTCATGCCAGCCCTCTGCCACCTGCAAAACCGCACCAACCACCAGTTCCAGCCCTCACCTGCCCCCGACCTCCTACATCCCAGCCCGCACCAGCCCCTTCCACATGCCCAAAATCCCCCAGCCACCTGCAATCCAGCCCACACAAGCCCTCTTCCACCTATTCCATCCCGCACTAGCCCCCTTCCATTCCCCCTGTGGCCTGCCTTCCCACCCGCACCAGCCACTCTAGCCCGCACCAACCACCGCACCAACCCCCAACCTCCTGCATTCCAGGATGTGCGAGAAAAAATCCATGAAAATCATAAAAAGGAAAGACGAAGGGGGGTTTCCAAGGGCTTTCCAGGGGGGTGGGGGGGTCTGTAGGGCAGAGGGCAGGGTGCAGGTGGGGTATTTAGGGAGGATGATTTGAATAGATAAACCCATAATAAATGGGACCTAACCTCATAGCAATAATTTCGCTAATGATTTTTGGAAAGGTATTCCCAATAGCAATAGGTCTGAAATCCTTTACATCCACAACATTTTACTTCTATGGGATCAGGGAAATAAAATTGGCATTGTCTTGTAGGTTTCGACATATATTCTAGAAAAATACTTTGCATTCAGAAAGTAGGGTTGATCTTTGTAATGTATCCTAGTGTTCAACCTATGTTGCAAATTTTTTGTTTCAAAATGTTCTAAAGTCGATTCCCTTGAATAGGTTTTAGATTATAGGAATTTTTTGTTGGAAGTTTCTCAATTTATAAGAAAGTCATATCTTAAGTTGGATGGAAGAATCTTTAATTCTAGTTCAGTGGGTTTTCTATTAATGTTTTCAATTTTATGTTTTCCATGATATCATCCTACACATGTAAAGTATAAGGTTCAGTGATATTTTTGAATAAATCATTAAAATAAGAGCAGGGACATTTCTATATAAATTTAACTTTTCATTCCTTTGTAGTCACCTCTTCCCAGTGTATATATATTTGATAAATTTTACATGCCTTGGTATTTTTCAAATTTATTCCAGTAAAGGAATATTGATTTATATGTTTTTGAATATCTCCATAATCATTTTCTATATTGTCTTATTTGGTTATCTTGGGTGGTTTTACTCTATATGGGAAGGGAGGTTGGGGTTGATTTGAGTTTCCCACTATATTTTTCCCCTTATACTTCTTCAATGAAGGGTTGTACACTTGTTTTACTTCTTGAGGTTCATTTCTAGGGATAGACTCTTCATATTCAGTGGTTTTTACACTTCTAGTTTCAGATTAAAATAGAGGTTCATCACTATTTTTATCTATTTTCTACTCCTTAATGAAATGGAACAAACATTTACTTTAGTGTTATAAATTGGTTAGGTAGGAAGATTACCTAATCCTTGATTTACAAGTTTATCGAGAGTATAAATAGACTATACAAATTTTCCATTAATCTATTATGTTTGGATCCATGAGTAGAGAGAGTAGTTTTTTGATTGTTTTGTGACACCATGACTTGTATCAGCAAGTTCTTTATGGAAGGTTCCTGAGTGTGTCTTTTTTGGTAACTTATAGAAGGATGAGAGTGGATTCTTTGAAAAGGTTATGGTGGGAAAAACTATTGGAAGGGTGGTATTTGATGTTGTTGGTTCCTAACTAAATATTTATTTTTGGAATATTTTTTAATCCTTTATTTTTTTGGTTTTTGTTAGTACTTTCTTTGGTATACAACATCTAAAATTTCAATTTCTTGAACTTAAGGGAATGAATTAGTGTGGTGGTCCTGAGAGTGAAAAATTTGGAAAAGTCTTAGAGGTGTAGTAGGTTTCATCTCTTGTACCTTGTTCAAAGCTAAATTTCTCAGAGGATATGTTATTTATTTAATTTTATTTTTATGTAAAGTGGATTTATAACTTTAACCTCATGCACTCCTCTTGTTGTAGTTCCTGTAAAAATTTACTAGTAGTTTTGGTAAATTATATACACCACTTATTTAACTCAGGTAGGGTACATGTATATAAGTTATCCTCTAGAGGAATAATTTACTAGGTTTGAGTCACTATCCATTAATCCTTGGTAAAAGTATTCTAGGAAATAGTGGTTTTCATAAATCTAGTGCGGGAATGATGCATACGAATTCTTGAATCACACACACATACCCACCCACCCACACACAAGTTTCCAAAATCCATCACCCATCCAAAAGTCTATCATTATCCAAAGAAATAGAACCACTGAACTCCCAGCCTCACAACCAACATCAACTAACTAGACCAACATCCCTATCCAAACAAAGCCTAGAGTGAAAGACCTCTAGAAAACCATGCCAACTAATGGACACTACACCAACACCTACTTGCACAAAAACCCGAAACCACACTAGATCCAACCACAATAATCACTTATAGTAGACACAACACCCAAAATATTTGCTAGAAACCAAATCATCCCCAAACCACCATCTGGCCCCATCCATCACCATACGAACACCTTGCATAAAAATGGACTACCCCACTATAAGAAAGTCTAAAAAACCAGAAGTCAACTAGTACCATCCATCTGAAGTGCCCCGCATCACCCACGCCTAACCCATCATACAACCTAAAGAATCCCTGAGCAGTCCTTGATCTAGATGTGAGCTAATACCCACCCTGAATCCAACACCTCTAGACCCACCAAGTAGTCAAAATGCACCCAACCTAGAAAGAGAACCACCCATCTACCAGAAACATGCCTCCCAACCTGCAACATCCAACATCTCAAGGGAATTTTAGAACATCCACCATAAAAATCCCTACACCATCAACAACCAGAATAAATTCCACTTTTTTTTGTTTAATACCATAAAATGTATTACAATATTCCCATAACCTATTATAAACTTTTAATAGAACCCAGTAAGTCTGAGGAACCCTCTTATCTCTTTAAAATAAAATGGTGCTTTCCACTCCACCACTGTGATGTGAATAAATTAGAGAGATAAAGAAAAACAGTAATAGCATCAATTAATAGTGGATGAAATTATAGTAGAAAGAAAGAAAAGAAGAGAAATAGAATAAGAAAGGAAGAAGGAAGAAGAAATCATCTAGAGGTGATGCTCTCTGAGGCCCAAGGCAGCAGCCCATAATTGTGCACAACAGAAATCTTCTCTCTAAAACAATTCCTCCCCTCATACATCCCACAACCCCATTTTTTATAGAATCCAATGGAAGCTTCTAGACAGCCCCTCCTCCCAACAACTTCCTAAAAAACATACAAACTAAAAAACTAACAAAGTAAGAACCTCTTAAAAACCCCCAACCCCAACCATACTCTACATCAATTACAATACTTCCCATTGGAAGTAACTAACCCCAAAAACATCCTCCCAGCCAACTCCCACTAGCCCCTGGACAGTTGCCCACTGCCCACTATGACCAGCCTGCCCTGCACTCCTATTATTACCACCCTCTTGAAATATCACCGTGTCATCAAGGGGATTGTCTAATGGCTTTGGTGGTGGCCTAGGTAGCCATGCAGCTTGATTTTCATCGTCTAAAGCAAGGGATGAGCATAGCTGGGCTCTATCAAAAGTCTCTTTGGCCTCTTGTGCTATTAATGTACTAGAAGTAATTCCCTCAAAAATCTTCTTCCGGTGTGGCGGTTCTTGAACCCCTTCACTATCCTCTTGAATTACAGCATCTATAGCTCCCTGATTGTAGCTCCCTATAGTAATTGGTTGAGTGACTCGTTTACCCTTACCGCCCACCAGAGCCTCAGTAGTTCCCGAATTGTACTGGTCGACCAACTAGTTTGATAAAGGCATAGTTGCAACCAACTTTCCATGTGGCGGTTACTGAATTTGATTTCTAGCTCCTGGAGCTTCTACTAGCAGTTGTTCACAGTTATACAACCACCACGTTCCAGCTCCTGATGTGTCTTCGATAACTAAAGGCTGCTCATGTTCAGGAAATGGCTGTTCAATTAGCTCAAAAGAAGAAAACTCCTGCACCGGCACCACCTGTAGCATCTCTTGCTACTTTTGTATAGGACTGAAATTCCCTGTAAATTTGATAGTTTGTAACTCTTCTAAATTGTGTGAAGTTACAACCTCTTTTTCCTCCTCCGCCACACCTCCAAATCTCTCCAATAATGCTTCCTTGAATTACATACAGGTAAGACCATTCTTATTTGGTTCCAACAAAAAATTACAAACCCAAGCCATTTCATGCATACATAACTCCGCCATAGGTACCTCCATCTCTTCAAGAATTTGGCTGAGAGAAAAATATTCTTCAGCTTCTTTGATCTAAGTCTGAGGATTGTTTTTGGAGAAAACTGACATCATCTCTTGCTCCAATCCATCCTTCTGACTTTTTCTCATCCTGGAGAGTGACATCCAAATATCCATAATATTTTCTCTATTTTCAGCTCCAAATCGTTGTCTCATAGCACTTCTAAAACTGCTATGGTGCTACATCCACCTGCTATTAGTCGTACAACTATGTCCACTTGATATCCACCTGTGTCCACCTATCGCATTCCAACGTTTCTATACTACTGTGATTCCTCTCCTGAAGCTTCATGCTCCTCAGTATTTCGTTATGTAACTACTTTCAGAAAATGGTTGTGACTTCTACAGTTCACATGGTCCAGAAATTTCCAGCAACATCTAGCAAGAATCTCTCCCATTTCTCTCTCTTAAACTCTATAAATCCTATCAAAAAGAGCACCAATTGATAGGAATCAATTAGAGAGAGAAATAAAAACAGTAGTAACTTCAATTAACAGTGGCTGTAATTATAGTAGAAAGAAATAAAATAAGTGAAATAGAAGAATAAAGGAAGAAGGAAGAAGAAATCCTATAGAGGTGCTACTCTCCGAGGCCCAAGGCAACATCCTGTAATTCTGCATAGCAGAATTCTTCTCCCTAAAACAATTCCTCCCCTCATACAGCCCACAACTCCCTTTTTTATAGACTCCACTAGAAGCTTATAGAAAACCTATCCTCCCAACAACTTTCTAACAATCTAATAAACTAAAAAACTAAAAAACTAAAAAACTAACAACCTCTTAACAACCCCCAAGCCAAACCACTCTCTACATCAATTACAATACTTCCCTTTGACAATAACTAAACCCACCAATAGCCTCCCAGCCAACTCCCACCATCCCCTGGAGTGTTTCACACTGCCCACTATGACTAGCCCACCCTGCACTCCTATCACACTACCTATGGTTTCTTAAGATCCATGGAAACACCTTCTTCTGAAAAAATATTCCCAAAATACTCCACTTTTCATTTTCCAAAATTACACTTTTTTGAATTTCAGGAATTATTTCTCATTAGTTGTAAAATCTATTACAACATTTCTTGGTGCTCCTCTTATCCACTATTATAGAGTAATATATCATAAAAAACTAAAAATCCCACCACATTACTTGAAATATGTTGGTCATTTTTTCTTAGAAGGTTGTTGGTGAATTAATTAAACCAAATTTCATAACTATATATTAATTGTGCCCCTTGTAAGTCATGAACACTGTTTTTCCAATGTCCCGATCCCTCATTCATACCTGGTGGAAAACAGACTTTGAATCCAACTTGGTAAAATAAGTCACTTCATGAATCCCATCCATTAATTCCACAATTACAAGAATAAGATTCTTATCAGGAACTATTAATTAGTTTAAAGTATGATAGAAAATACACATTCACCACTCCCTATATTTCATTTTAACCAATATTATCGAGATCAAAGAAGGTATGTTACTTTCTATGATAAATCTTAATTATAGAAGCTCATACACTTGATTATCTATTTCAATTTTCATGTGGTAAGAATATTTGTATGGCTTGATATTCACTAGTTTGACCCCTATTTTTAGCTTAATGGTGTAGTCAGTTTCCCTAAAAGGAGGCAACATTCTCAGAGATTCAAACACAATGCTAGTGTTGGAATGTGACTACTAGGGGGAAGTGTTGTAATTAGACTTCAATGGTAAATTGTTTGTTAAATAAATTGGAGTTTGGGACCATTGGGGATGGGTATTCAGTTATTTGTTAGAGCTTGGCTAGTTCTAGGGATTTCAGAGCCATATTCTCCCTGGAGGTAAGTATGTATAGTTATTTTTCATTCTATACTAGTTTGAACTAATCAGAAGAGAGAAAAACTCTAGTCCTATTTATCTCTACCTGTTGGAAACACCTATCAACTTGGTGCTTTCATTGAGAGAAATACCTATTACCTGTTGAAACTACACTTCTAAAGAATGAAAATTGAAGGAAGATAGTGGCTTCAAATTCGAATCTGATATGAATTTCCACAAACATGGAAAATAGACAGAAGATGGGGAAACCGAGCACAATCCAACTGAACATACTCCAAACAACCACCTGAAGTCCCACCCCAAACTATATCCACCACAATAGACAATCGAGAGAACCAGAAGCCTATAATAGTAATTGAAAACAAAGAAGAAACACCAGAAAGCCAACCCCTATGCACCCAAAACATGTTACCAACCATAGTAGAAATAACAAACCAACAAGAACCATGCACCATGTAAGTGTATCCTGTACTACACCATGTAGAAAAATCTAAATAGAAACACCCCAAACTGAAACCCATCTTCAAAGGTCCTATAATTCCAAATAGAAACATGAAACTCACAACCCCACCTCCTAAATCCTCCGCAAGAAACCTATAACCCCACTATGAGAATCTCTGTAGGTCTCTATTGGATAAACCCAACATCTCCCAGCCTCAACCTTAAGAAGCATCCAAAGTAACCTGCATACCACTCCCTACGAACATACACCCCTCCACCTGAGTAGCCCCTCCCCACCCAACCTCACACCTATACACCTCCATATAACTAGCCACACAACAGGGGGGGGGGGGTGGGTGGGGGGGGGGTGGTGGCTGCTGTCTAGGGGGGTGCAAGGGTGGGGGGGGGGGGGCAAGGGATTTGTGTGTGTGTGTGTGGGGGGGGGGATGCAGACCAGGGGGGTCCAACAGTGGGGGGGGGGGGGGGGGCTGCTATCCAGGGGGTCCAGGGGGAACCTGTTCAGGGGGGTCCAACAGAGGGGGGGGGGGGGTTCTAGGGTCTATCCAGGAGGGTGGGTGGGTGGGGGGGGGGGTGGCTGTCTAGGGGAGTGGTGGTCTGGGATGTCCAGGGGGATCTGTCCAGGGTCTGGGGGGGTGTCCAGGTTCTTGGGGGGGGGGAGGGGGTTCCAGGGTCTGTCCAGGAGGGTGGGGGGTGGGTGTCCAAGGGAGTGGAGGTATGGGATGTCCAGGGGGATATGTCCAGGGTTTGGGGGGGGGGTGTCTAGGGTCTGGGGGCGGGTGTTCGGGGGTTGTCCGGGGGGTGTCCAGGGTCTGTCCGGGGGGTGTCCAGGGTCTCTTCGGGGGGTGTCTAGGGTCTGGCCGGGGGGTGTCCAGGGTCTGTCTGGGGGGGGGGGGTTCTAGGGTATGTTTGGGGGGGGGGGGGGGTGTCTAGGGTCTGTCTGGGGTGTGTACATGGTCTGTCTTGGGGGTGTCCAGGGTCATTGGGGGGGGGGTGTCTAGGGTCTGGGGGGGGGGTCTAGGGTTTGTCTGGGGGGGGGGGTGTCCAGGGTCTGTCCAGGAGGGGGGCTTTGTAGGGGGGATATCCAGGGGGGATGTCCAGGGGAGGGGGGTTTATGCAGGGTGGGGGTGTCTAGTGTCCAAAAGGGAGGGGTCTATAGGGGTGTGGGCCACTGCAGGGGGGGGGGGCTATGCAGGGGGGTGGGGGCTAATTTTTTATGGTATTTCAGACCTTATAGCCATAGTTTCTAACCGTGGAAATAAATTGTGTCCCTCCTATAGTATAGCCATGGTTCTAAACTGTGGATATAGAGATATTACCATGGTTAGAACCGTGGATGTATACCTAGAGCCACAGTTGAACCGTGGCTCTAGACATATAGGCAGGGTTCCAAACCATGGCTATAATTCTAGGCCTATAGCCACACCAAACTTAGCCACGGTTCCTCAAACCGTGTCTATTACCTATATCCACAGTTTGAAGACCTATAGCCACAGTTTAAAATAGTGGCTATAACCTGAATTTCTAATAGTGATAAGTTATTTGGAAAGTTTAGAAAGTGTGATTTTTGGTTACAAAAAGTTTCTTTCATGGGGTACATTTCAACTAGTGAAGGAATCTTAGTTGACCCAGCAATGAAAAAGGTTGTAGAGGAGTGGGCTCATCCAAAAAAAAGTAACTAAGATTCTTATTTTACATGGATTATCATGATATTATAGGAGCTTTTTGAAAAAAATTTCATTAATTTCTAATCCATTAACCGTGTTAACTAAAAAAGGGGTCAGGTTCATCTGAAAAAAGGAGTGTGAAGAAATTATCCAGAGCTAAACAAGATATTGGTTACTACACCCGTGTTAACTAGACACTCAATCAGATAAGGATTCAATATTTTTAGCGATGAATATCTAAAATGTCATAGGTGTGTACTCATGAAAAAATGACAAGGTAATGACTTATGCATCTCAACAACTAAAGCCTCACGAGAAGAATAATCCTACACATGATCTTGAGTTGGCTGTAGTTTTTTTTCTCTTAATATATAGTAACACTATATTTATGGGGAGAAGTGTGATATATACACAAACCATCATAGTTTCAAGTATGTTTTTATGCAAAAAAAATTTAACATGAGACATAGGAGATGGTTTGAGCTTATTAAAGACTATTATTTTTCAATTTATTATCATCCAGGAAGAGAAAACAAAGGTAATGATGCATTAAGTAGGAAAGAACCTATTATTCTAGAAATAATGAGGATTCAAGGAGATCCATTAATCAAAGACCTAGTGAAACTAGACATGTGAATTTTAAGGGAAGGGAAATCGTCAACCCTATCCCAAATGATTTCTCAACTACCATTACTTGAGAAGATCAAGAAAGATAAAAAAGAAGATCCTTTGTTATAGAAGAAGTTTGAGGCTGTGAAGGATGAAATGTTTCTCGAGTTCAATATTGATTAAGAAGGAGTGATGAAATTCCATACAAGACTATGTGTTCCATATATTCCAGAAATAAAGAAGAAGGTGGTGGATGTAGCTCATAGCTCTATATTCTCTTTACATGATAGAATCATGAAAATTCATAGGGACATTATTAATAATTATTGGTGGGATAATATGAAAAGGAATATTTCGGAATACAATACAAGGTTCTTGGTATGTCAGTAAATGAAGGCAGAGTGACAACTTCTTAAGGGGGTATTACAACCACAACCTATACCATCATGGAAGTGGGACAATATCACTATGGACCTGGTCACTGGTCTCCTGTGAAATTCCAAAGGAAACAATATGATATGGGCTATAGTGGACCATCTCACCAAAAGTACACATTTTATCTCTTTTTGGGAAGATTTATCTCTTGATCAACTTGCCCAGATTTATGTTAAGGAAGTAGTAAGGTTGCATAGATTTCCACTTTCTGTCATATCTGATCATGATCCAAGGTTTATATAAAAATTATGTAGAAGGCTTCAATATGATATGTGTACCAAATTGAAATTTAGTATAGCCTATCACCCAAACTGATGTCCAATCTGAAAGGACTATTTAAACACTCAAGAACATGCTGAGAACATAGTAAATGGAATTTAAAAGTGGATGTGATCAATATCACCCACTAGTTGAGTTCTCATACAACAACAATTTCTAATTGAGCATTCAAATGGAACCTTATGAAGATTTATATGGGAAGCGATATTTAAATACTACTTGTTGGGATAAAGTGGATGAGATAAGGCTTCTTGGGAATGATCTTGTGCAAGAGAAGACATAAAAAGTTCATTCATCATAGAAACACATTAAGGATGCTCAGAGTTGGTAGAAGAGCTATTCTAACAACCATCAAAGGGAATTGGAGTTTGATGTTAGTAACAAGGTCTTCCTTAAAATTTCTCTATGGATGAGAGTCATGTGGTTTGGAAAGAAAGGGAATCTCAGCCCTAGGTACATTGGCCCTTATTAAAATACTTGATCACGTAGGAGCAGTGGCATATCAGCTTTCACTTACTTCAAATATAGCTCAAGTTCATGATGTATTACACGTATCCCTCTTGAGTAAGTATATACCTAACCCTTCACATGTACAAAATCTAGAGGTGGTACAACTGGAACATGACCTCTCTTAGGAGGAGCAGCCGGTGGAGATCCTGGATCGTAGAGACAAGGTTATACACAACAAAACTACCCACCTTGTTAATGTTTTGTGGAGGAACCAGAAATATGAAGAAGCCATGTGGGAACCATAGGAGACTATGTGGAAAAATTACACACACCTTTTCTCTTCTGAGGGTACGATTAGAAATTTTTGGGATGAAATTTCTTAAGGGGGGAAGAATGTAACGACCTGAATATTTGAATAATATTTGGATTTCTGAAAATGCATGTCTTACGATGTCATAGTTAATAAAAATATATAAATATAAATTAAGTTTGATCATAAGGTTTTTATTGTTATATGACTTTTGGTTAATATTATTTTTTGTTAACATGATCGTTGGAAATAATAATATATGTTATAATTATTGTTTGTAAATAGAAATGATAATGGATTATTAATGCAGAATGAAGAGTTTATGACCTCATCCAGTAGACTGAGGCCATTTGAAGCCCATTTATTAGAGCTTGAAAAGGAGATAGAGTAACTAGGCTTTGATCTGGACCATGCCTAATACAATCTTCAACATGTTAAGCTTGAAAAAGATTGCTTACGAGAGAAGTTCAAGTTAGTGGAGATTACCACTCGGGAAATGTTATCCGAGCTTCCACAAGAGTCCATAACCATCGCACACCTTACCCTCCGTATGTGGGTGTTTTAAGGGGTTATGTCTCAAGGTCCTAGTTACTTAAAAAGTAATACCATTGTTTTAATAAAAAATTTTATTTCATCATTTCTGTTCTAATAATAGTTTTTCTTAAAAATTAAGATGAAATTTGATAAATTTATTTTCAGGTAAAAATTGTATGATTTATTAATAATGTTTATTATAATTAAATAGTGTTATAAAAACACTCCTTTTTAATTACAAATGATATTTTTTTCAAGTATCAAAAACTTTACTATGCATGTCACTATGCATTTTTTTCCGCTATTATTTTTAATAATGAAGTATTTTTATAGTTAACAATTAAATTTTTCATATGTAGAGATTTTTTAAGGTAAAATAAATGTCATTTTTTAATTCTAAACATCAATATTAGGTTACAGTGAATTTATGATATTATTATATTTTTTTTTTTGTTTTTCGACAAATAGTAACAAATACAATTTTGAGTTTTTGGTATGTTTAATGAAATCACTAATGATGTAATCATGATGCTATAATTATGGTCAAATATTTCTTAATAAAATATGATATGAGGTGTCCCAAGTGGCCAATACCATGGGAAATTACCATGACCAAGCCCATGGTTTTTTAAATACCACTAATGAGGTGTCCACTGAAATTAATAAAAAACTCCCTCTATTTTACTATAAATACCCACCCATTCCTTTGTTTAAATTAATTAAAATATAATTATACATGAAGTTATGATAATATTACCTTCCAAGGATTCCTCCCAAGGTTCCCTTAATCCCCCAAGGCCAGGATCTTCGAGTTTTAGAACTTACTCTTCAAGGTAAGGGAATTCTAAACTTCTCTTTAACATCCTCAAAATTAATTTTTTTATTAAAAGCACACTTTTGTGGAAGAAAGTGAGAAACCATCAAGTAAAAATAGCAGCATTAGGCCCTACAACATCCTTAAAGACTAACTTTATCATATTAGACACATACTCCCTATATAAAATCCTGGAAAGTTCAAATACCTTTTTATTGGGGGTCGGCTCTGATTTTATCTTCAAATTGATAGATCAATTTGGCCCACATCTGCATGAACTCTTCCACCATTATCTTTTTTCCATTTAATCCTCTAGTAATGATTATGTGTTGCTTGAAAATCTAGTCTTCCTACTCCTCATTAGTGTCCACATGCATTGGTTCACCACTCAACCTTTCTACATCCTCTTTAGCCGCATTAAAATACAAGACCTTCTCAAGAATATCTTACTTAGAGTGCATAAGAAGGTCACATGGATCCTACATTGACTCTGTGATAATATCCCGCACCGTTCCAGCCATGATAACAACTGGTTCACCCTTATCATCTTCCTTACCCTCCTAAGGCACTCGATGAGGGGCACCATAGACCACCCCGGCATCCTGTTTCAAAGGATGGTCTCCCTTTTTATCATCCTTATTATCCGGTACTTGATTCTATGTCCTTGTATCTTCAACCAATCTAGATCCACACACCAGGTCAACCACCCTCTCCTGTGATTTTTTAAGAGCCTCGCCAATAAGTACTTTTTTCCTTCCCTTCTTAGCTGATCTAGTCTCCATAGGCTTTGGGAAATATGAGTAATCCTTACAGCATTTTGATTTTCTCCTCTTACGCAGGATGTAGCTGCCCGGGTCCCTATTTTATTTTAGCCCCTTCTTCCTCCTTGGATTTTTGAGCACTCTTCTAGATCCTCCATATGAGATTTCCTCCGAGGGAAGGTCATCTTCCCCCTCCACAAACTCCATCCCTGAGGGGAAGTCCTCCCCACTAGACACAGAATCTAAAGAGTCTGATCCCAGACCCTCAAAGCGATTGTTGATGTTATCCAAGGGTAGGTTTAGGTTCTGAAAAAATCTTCCTCCACCCTTTATCCACTTCCCCGGTTCACTCGGTGCTCCTGTTTCACCTGGTACTCCCTGCGTCTGCATGTTCCTCTCCCTTTCTTCTATTACCCCCATGCCCTTGCCTATCATATCCACTTCTATATAAGAAGGAATCCTCAGAGACTTCTTTGCACCGGTACCCCCTGATCCCAGGACAGCCTCTTGAAGACTTTTAGTCCATTTAGCCACCCTCTTCTCCCCCATATCTTTAGGTGCATACTCCTTAATTTCGACTCTGTTCGCCTCATGCAAAACCAATTTGTTTTCCCTTCGCACTACCATTGTGGATCCACTCACTGCAGGCAGATGGTTCGTCCAGGTCCTTCCTTAATCTGCAAAAGACCTGAGACACCATCGGGTTGTTCTGATGGACCACAACCTTCTTCATAGGTCGGACTAATCCAATCTTGACCTCATGGGCCACCTTTCCGATCCCTGGGTTGATTTCGGAGCGCCCCCTCTGCACCCTTGCCTCCATTAGCATCCAAAACAATAAGCCCCTGTTCCAACACCTCTTCATCAGGAACCTAAAAATCCTTTCCATGACCACTGTCCCTCCTCCTCACAGCTGTCTAAGACCCCCTCTAACAAATTTCTGGCAAATGTCTTAGGCGTTTTCATCCAGAACAAAAATCTGTCCAAGATTCATAGACCACCCACTTCTTGCATCGATACTCTTCACCCACTATGATCCACATAGATTCGAATGGATTTTTTGACACATCCATTTACATGAAAACACGTAGATTAATCGGGTGACATAGCACCTCAATACAACTATACGAGCACATATATATTCCAATTAGATTTCCTAGCATTCGCATAACAGATGGATTTTGGAACGATAGGGGGAGATTGGGAAAGCTTACCCACATCGCTATTGTAGGAGTATCCCGCTTCATATGCAAATAAAAAGACCACCAGAATAGGTAAAAACTGAATCCGTTGAATCTAAGAGTAGTATATGACCAAGCCTTGATGAGGTCCGACTCCTAAGAAAAACAAATCATTATGTGCCTATTATCCAAAAGACCCACCATCGCACTATCTTGCAGCTCCCAGGTTCCAATGATGTGCCTATTGAATGAATCAACAGATGGGAAATGCTATTTAAACCTAGAAATCAAGGTGTTATTTAGTAGATTTGAGGACTTCAAGAACTCTTCAGCTGATAACGGAAGATTAGGGCACCCATCAAGTAGGTCCAGGACCTTTAGGACAAGTGAAACTTGATGGAAAGGGTGAAGGAAAGAAGGATCCAAGAAAGGAGTGAAGAAGAAAAGTTACTTATTAGAGGGAAAAGAGGATCCATCCCCCATAGGAGGGGGAGGGACTGGAACTGAGGCCGTCTCCGTCATAGAGGGGAGAAGAATGCTAGGGTTTCTCTCAAGATTTTTTTCTCTTTTCCTTTCAAGTTCTATTTTATGTGGTATGTATTTAAAATTTCAGTAACATATTCTTATTTCCATTTATTATATCTATATACTGTATTTTTAGTCTTTTTATAAATGGGTAACCCCTGCCCCTCTATTTTTAATGTTTCATAAAACCATGTTTCACACCTGTTATGCTATAGAATTTTTGTGTTAAAATCTCCCTCTTTTTTATAAAGAAATTATTTTATTTTCATTAAGTGAATACCCAAACCTATTTTATTTCTTGGGGTATTCATCAAGACATTAGAATTATTTGTTTTATTTTTTAATATACATACATAAAACCCTTATTCATTTTCCATGGGTTATAAATGACATAATGATCATGTTTTTACGCACTTTTTAAAATTCCATGATTTTGATATAAAACTCATTTATTTTATTCTCTATGTTTTATTTATGAAATGTTTGACTATGATATATGTGGATCAAATTAAAAATAAATACATATTAAGGTTTCACTCTAATATCACTCTAATAAATTGGGTAAGTAAATTAATCTCTTGAGATGACCAGTTTCATGATACCTTGGTGAATAACCTTGGTTATTTTTATGACACCTTAGGGATGAAACATGGTGATTTGCTTATGAATGTCTAAATTAAATATTGTATCCAAATTTTAAAGTTATGATTCAAGATACTATTATTATGATATTCTACTTTATCATTCAATTATGATATTCCTCATGTTCTTATTGATATTTCTCAAGTTCACATATAAACGGTTTCACTTGTTTTTACTTACTCGGCCTTCTTCTCACCATTTCCTTTGATGTATTCCCCTAGGATATGAGATGAAATAAATATACCTAGGATGAACCTTGAAGAATATTTTCATGTGTAATATAATATTTTTTTATGTTTTAAGGTATTATATACCTTATTTCTAAGACACTAAACTTTAAAATATCCTCTATTGTAAAATTTCATGTAATGTTTTGTAAAAAAATGGTGGGATGCCATAATTTCACTCAGGTAGAACTACTTAAATAATTATAATAGTGCATGTGAACCCTCTTAGAGAAAATATGATTAAATAATAATAATGTAACAATTCATGTTACCTATTCTTATTTTCAATTCCACAAATGCATTTAATTGAAAACACTTCTTCAATTTCTTACCCAGAAGATGGTAAGAGCTTCTTAGAATTTATTATGAAAAACCAAGTCTGATTTTTCTAGTCCATTTTTCCAAGTTCAATTCCTCCAAGTGTGATTCTTGCTGATACTATTCTTCTTAGTATGATTCTCTACAGTACAAAAAATATAACTTTGATAGAATACAAAATAGATCAATAAGAACCGCTTCAATTCTCCATCTCCCTCAGTCTGAAAAACCTAGTACGAAAATCTTGATCCGATTAATCTTTCCCAATACAATGATCAGCCGAATACAATTGACCCTACAAATACGATAATTAGATGAGTGTGATAAACACTGAGTATGATGATCAACTGAATACAATGATGTGATCTTGTCTCCTCTCTTTCACTCAAATCTATCAAATATTTTTCAAAAAAGTGACTTTAGAAAATTCTTATTCTCTATAAAACTCAGAGCTTCTCTCTCATGAATAGTAGATCGATCATCTGGAAGGTACAATGTATTTTCACCTTTTATAGGATACCCTTGAGTTGTTTTTTTGGGAATCAAAAAAATTTCCCTGCTTAATCAAATTCACCTGAATCTCAATTTATCTTTAATCTCGGATGAATTTTTACTTCCCCAAATCTTCTCAAAGATTCTTGATTATTGTACAATATTCAATTCTTATTTAGTATTTCATTTTAAAAGCTAGTTCGATTTCATTTCATGTATAAAACTTTATGAATCCAATTTCTTTAAAACAATGATCTGTACCAATTGTAATAAAGGGTATGAAGAAATGGATATCACTTCTGAATGATGAATACAATCACTATTTTGAAGGTAGAGCTCACCCTTGATAGCATATCTATAAAAATACATTTTTGAAAACATTTTACTTATTAACTTCTTATCTTATCCCAGTTGTCTATATAAAAAAAATTCAACTCTAATACAAAGGCTCTGACCCAATTGAAATACACATCATCTCCTTTATTTAATCACTTTTATCTTGACTTATTTGAGATAAAAAGCTTTTTATTCCGGTCTTATCTTGACCCACTTGAAAAATTCAATTCAAGAGAAAGAATGTAATTCAACTCTTGATCCACTTGATGAATACATTTGAAAACTAATCAGAGTTAGTTTATATATTCCTTCAACAATTAAATCAACCATACATCTCAGCTTGAATATGATTTAAAGAGTACAATCTGTTCTTCCGGAGCCTAAGTATGATCATCTTGGGTACTAATAGTTTTTTATACATATGATGGATGATCAGAAGCTACAATTCATGAGTAGGATCATTCTTGGTTTGATCATTCTGATTACTATCCTCAACACATTCTTTCTTTCCTTCTCAGACCAAATCTGATTGCCATGAGTATAATCGGCCTAGATACTATTATCTTGGGTACGATCTCTTGAGTACAATTCATAGTAAAATTTTATTCTTAGAAAAAAATCAGCTTGAAACATTTTCACTCCCCCGTTCTTTCATCAATATTGTATCGTAAGTTCTATAATTAACTTATGATTTAAGAAATAAGAATCAACAAAGCATCGTCACATTTCAATTTTATCATAGTCGTACAGACTCTGATACTTCATCAAAAAAATTACTCCTTCCACACATGATCCAAATTGAATCTGATGACCATTTACTTCCTGTAAGATGTTTTGTATTTCATTCTAGACCCATGGTGAGTTCGATCAAAACCTTTTCTTCAAAATCGATTCTTCTCATTATGATGGATAGAATGAGTCCGATTTTACAGAAAACACGAGTTTGATTCTTTTTAAAAGAAAAGTTAGTATGTTTTCCACCAAATACAAAGTGAGGTTATTTTATTAAAAATAATAGAAAAAATTTGAGAACAAACACATTAATATTTATCTTGGTCCTAACACCCCTACCAACATAAGCTATGGATCACCATTACACATCATATATAAAATATATGATGTGAATTTCTTGTAGTAGCTCTTCTATACTTCCAACCATCATGGAAACTCATTAAGAGTCCTCTAAAATGACTCCAATATCCAAAACCAAACATTTAATGGAATAGGAAGGCATGGACCGTTACATCAGATAACTCTCCAATGATTCTTTCCCTTGAGAATCCAAAACCAAGCCCAGAAGTAAAGATTCCTAAATAACCACCACATGATATATATATCAAGGATCTTTTTACTCTTATATGTGACCACTAGCCAAACATGATAAACCGAATGGACACAAAACATTTCACACAACCACATCCCCTCACAACCACATCATCACAACTAGATCAACCTCAATGTAGTCCAAACCATCAACTACTGCAACCAAAAAAAATTGCACCATCTGAAACACATGAATATGGGAATTATTTCCTCCATGTTAAGATACTATCCACTCTGGATGGCACTGACTCTCCCACAAAAGGTTAATCACAGTGTAGTATAATTCATCAAAATTAGGAATCCATTCCCTCAATTTACTATGTATCATCTTTATCAAATATCACACATAAAAAACTATAGAAAACAAATCATATCATAAAATATAAGGATCCAAACATCACATCACATGAAAAATAGAGTAAGGAAAAAATCAAAATTGATCTGGGTACTGGGCACACATATGCATATCTTTCTCTCAAGTACTCTCCTCCAGGACACCATGAATCCACAAAATAGGAACCAAGGGTATGGTTCATCCACACCATGCTTTCCCTTGATGATATTGGATCTCCAGTGGCCGCTCAATGAATGTTGTATCATCCTCAATATTCAACTATCCCCCATCAATGACATGGGATTCATCATGAAGATACCGAAAAAGTTTGGATTTGTGGAAGACATCATGAATCCTCTACAGCTTAGGTGGAAATTCCAACCAACATTACACCTCACCAACTCACCCCAAAACCTTTGTGATCCCAAAAAACATGGGTGAAAGCTTAACTCCTTTCCAAACCTATGCTACCCATGTTGAGGGTAAACATTCAAGAACATTTGACTTCCAATATCAAACTCCAATGGACTTATACTACGATTAAAATAAGAGTTATTCTAGTCCTGTGATACTTTCATCCTATTACAAACAAGATGAACATTCTCTATCATTTTTTGCACCACATTGGTACCAAGAACTACAACCTCCCCAATGTCCATCTTGTACAACGGATAATGACATGGTCACCTGTAAAAAGGATCAAATAGGGCCATGTTAATGGATGAGTGATACTTATCATTATAAGAAAAATCATCCTAGGTAAATTATTATACATAAGATCCACCAAAGTTTAAGAAGCATTCCCATAACATATCCTATAGAGTTTTGATGGTCTTATCTATCTACCCATGCATTTGGGGGTGGAAAGAAGTGTTGAGGAGTAAATGAGTGAAAATAGTATACTATAATCCCCTCTAATATTGGGTGGTAAAACATTTATCCCAATCCAAGATAATGGATCTCATAATTCCATGCAACCGTACCACCTCATCCTAATACCTCTTATCCAAAACATCCACTATGCTTGATTACTTGATTTCTATGAAGTGAGATGATTTCGTCAACCGATCCATAATCACCCAAATAGAATCACAACATCCCTATGAATGGTGAAAACTTTTGATGAAATCCATCAACATTGTAATCCCATTTCTTCTTGGTAATATCCAAAGGATACAAAAAACCATAAAAAATGCAATGCTTAGCCTTTACCTTCTAGAAAATTAAACATTTTCCCAAAAACTCAGCCACTTCCCATTTCATCTCGGGCCACCAAAATTGCATCCTCAAACAATGGTACATCTTGGAAACTTATAAGGGTAATTAAACATTTTATATATAAAACTCATGAAGGAATCCTTCACGTATCATTACTAGAACAAAAAACCTCCCATGAAACAACATCCAGTTCCAACCATCCTCTCCACATCCCTTCAGAGCATCACCATGGCCAACATGATCACACATCACCTCAGCCTTTGAGTCTCCCTAATTATAATCCTACTCATTATACTTTATAGAATACTGCACTATCATTTAAAACAAATAGACCCCACTTTCATCCCTCATTATATCTAAGTACAAGGCTTCCAACTCATCCATTACACTCCAAGAATTCCCAGAGACTTGACCAAAACCTTCCTAGAATTCTTACTTAAATCATTAAACAAAACATTACCTTTTCCTTCCTTATAGGAGACCAAAGAATCAAATTCTTGAAGAAACTCCATCAACATCCACTTCCCCAAATTTTTATTACACTAATAAAAAATATACCTTAAACTATTTTAATCTTATAAAACCATAAAGTACTCTTCAATAAGGCAACTTTACCAAAAATTTAGTTAAAAACAAATCACTACTTGATCCAGATCATAGGTGGCATAGTTACACTTATAGGGATACAAATTCCTAGACCCATAATAGATTAGTTCCATTTACTCTATCGAAACTCATCCCAAGACAATACTAGAAGTTCCACAAAACACCTCAAACATCATAGCATCCTAGAGAAACTGAACAACTAAAAAACTATACCTTTAGTTTACCAAACACTTCTTAGAACTAATCTGGCACAAAAAATCTTGGTCAATCCTGGTTGACACTGTCAATGGGTCTATAAATCGAGAGAAATCATGAAAAAACCTATATTAATAGTCCACTAGACTAAGAAAACTGTGAACCTCTACCAAATTTTTGGGTGATGAATAAGAAAACACTACCATAAATTTCAAGAAGTATACTTCCACACCCTACCGAGACACCACATTTACAAAGAAAATACACCTCACACATCTATAACTCACACTTAAACAGCTTCCAATAAAGCTGATTGTGTTGAAGTACCTGTAAGACATCTCTGATATACTCATCATGCTCCTCATTTAACCTTGAGTAGAATAAGATAACATCAATGAACATCATGATGATCTAGTCTAGAAAATCATAGAATATGGAGTTAATAATGTCTATGAACATGGACTGGTTGTTCATAACACAAAAAAAAATGTCTAAAAAATTGAAGTACCCATACCTACATATGAAGGCAGTATTATGAACATCCTCATTTTCAAACTCAAATGTTGATATCAAGAAGATAGATCGATCTTAAAAACTAAATTTCCCCTCTTAGATGGTAAAAAAGATCATCCATCCTCAGAAGTGGGTTATGTTTCTTGACTGTCACATGATTAAACCTTCGGTAGTCTATACATAACCTCATAACACTATCTCCACTCTTGATAAAAAAACACTAGAGAAACTAATAGAAACACACTAGGATGGAAAAAAACCCATCAATATCAGATTATATATCATAATAATCAACTCCTTTAACTCAGAAGGTTTCATTTGATAAGGATCCATAAAATTAGAGAAGCACTAGAATATAAGTCTGTCTTGAACTCAAAATCACATCGAAGGGTAAACATCACAAACTCCTCGGGGAAAACATCCAGAAACTCCTCCATGACCCTAGGGACACCCACTATCATAGTGTCCACTAATTACAATGAAAAATCATCCATAAAATAGAGAAGCACCTCCACATGATGACTTACCACCTGATAACTCCGCTTACCAATAAAATCCACATGCTAGCCATCCAAATCTAAAAACACGAATTTCCTCCAGAAGTGGTTAATAAAAACACATAAAAAATTCAACCAATTTATGTCTAGGATGAAATCGTATTTCTGAATATATATATTGAAAATATCCCCATCAGACTGATGTGGTCCCATCATCAGCCTACAGCCCCAAAAAACATAAAAAAGATGGTCTATTCTTCAACTGGTGTAGTCAAAACCAGGGAAATGGGAAGCCACTCTAAATATAGTTCCATAGCATTGACTAGAGTGGGTGAAAAAAGGATTTTTAATCTCTTGAATAAAAAAAAGAACAATCAAGGGTACTAAACAAATCATTCATAACTATAGCAATATCTAAACCCTCTGACACTGCCACCTCCACTGTGTGCAACTGACCATGCATGGGTTATCTACCTCAATGTTGATTAAAACCTCCCAAACCATGACTGGGTCGAGGTCCCAAAACATGAGTAATATCCTAATGTTTACCTCTACTTTCTCTATCTCCCCATGGTGGAGCATAAGACTGCTTCCCCTTCTACTAAAATGGTCTCCCTAGAAAATTCTGCTGAGCCTGGTGCTGAACCTATCCAACTCCACCAAATTGATCTTGAATAACTACATGGAATTGGTTATAGGGATGGACATGAAGTCCACAACCAAATATACTATTCTGATATCTCTAAGAAAGGAATAGAAACCAATACCCTAGAATTCTGAAATGGAAACTACTGAGGTCACCTCCCCATTGGTCGAAACCTTGATGGTTCTAGTGATTGATACCTTCCACTAACCACCCTGGTCCTCGAGGAACCATGCTGATTCCCCTCTCATGGAAAACCTCCTTGTTAGTGCATTTAATTGATCACCTCCACCTTCTTTTGAACCTCCATATACGTTAGAAACATAAAAGGAGTTAATGAATATTGGACAGAAGGATAGAGTTCCTCCTCAAGATATTAAACATGAGATTCCTCATCTAGAAATATATCTTGGGTAAAGTGCATATGGTTCTTGAAATTGATTCCGAACTCATGTATTGACATACTCCCTTGATAAATAGAAAGAAGCTCCTTCATCTTCACTACCTTCATGGTTTAGGAAATGAAATCTACCCAAAACTCTTTTTGAAATTCATCCCACGAAACATCTACCTCCTTCCACTCACCCAAATACAATGCCCACCACTAACACGTAGCTCCCAAAATCTGACTGACTACCAAATTGAACGAGTTTCCTGTTGGGGATTAGATGAAATTGCAAGTGATCTTAAGCTCCTCCAACCATCTCTCTATCTCCTCATCCAAAACACTTCCCTCATACTTCTGCAAAATCTAATTCTAAAAGTGTGTAATTACCTCTACCAAGCCTCATCCTCCAATGCCGAATAAACCCTATGATGATAAACCAGATTAGCCTATTGAACCTAAATTACATGATACACACATGGATGATGAACAAGATCCATAGATTAAAATAAAACAGGAATTTACTCATCCTGGTTGTATAGAATTTCAATTAGATTCATTTTAATTCACTTTATTCATTTTAAAATTCCAAAAAAACCCAAAATTAATACAATAACACAATTCATCATTATGAATGTACCTCTCCTAGGTCTCTACCCTATAAATAGTTCATTCTCACTTAGTCATTCAATAATATCTAAGCTTGTTCATTGGATCATAGGGGGACCTAAGATCTCATTTACTAGCCAGTCTCTCTGGACTATGTCACACACTAAGGTCAACTGCCACTATTTTCATACCAACTAATGCAATCATAACTATTCCTAAATACAAAATCTATCCTATCTCTAAACCACCACCTATGATAGAACTAAATCATGACCCCCTCTCTCCAA
Source organism: Viscum album (assembly GCA_963277665.1). NCBI lineage: Eukaryota > Viridiplantae > Streptophyta > Magnoliopsida > Santalales > Viscaceae > Viscum > Viscum album. The sequence continues at coordinate 331,424,719 of OY728164.1, forward strand.
AGATACTGTAATTATGGGAGAGAGATAATGAACCCTGAGTCCCACCTCCAGTAGGCCCCAGGTTGGAAACTAGTACCGAGGTTATAAAAATCTCATGAAATAGGAGGCATTAACCTCTATAATAATATATAATTGGGATATAGGATGGATCATACAAAGAAAACTCCATGAAAATATATAAAATAAACCAAACCTCTCCCAAAATGCACGTATAAATAAAAATTATATAGATAAAAGTCCCCCATGTAAATACCCCTAAGAAAAGCTAAATCTGTGACATAACATCTTTCCATGGTCCATGCTTGTAAAGTCTTTCATGGTCGATGTAATCCTCTTGAATCCCTAAAAATAGTTTTATATATGTAGGGTGGGAATACAAGTAAACTTAGTAGAAGAAATGTAGTCTCTTGTGCACATGTGAAAGAATCATAAGAATTCACTCGCGAGCAAACAACAGAACCAAACAACACATATACAGGTATAATAACAGAACCCAACCTCACCAATTCATGATTACAAAATAATGAAAGCCATGAATAATAACATAATTATAATAACCTTGATAAAGGATACCCCATACTGCTTTCCCACTAATTTTCTAATCCTACACCCCAATGTCATATATTCCGGTGCTCTAAAATATTTCAAATAACCATTACGACTCCCCCAAATAATGGTTATATCACATCACACTTAAAAACACCTAGTCCAATTCCCCACAATATGGTCACATTACATCTAATCTGAAAACACTTTGGACATCACATCGAAACCATAACTAGAGTAGCAAGGTATCATGAACATGAAGGAAATCAACCTCCTGCCCTCCTTCTACCATGAAAGAACCACACCAAAAGATGACACACAACACAGTAATCACTTCTTGCTTGAAATCACATGGGCCACCACCACCGAACATGGTCATCACATCTCGCCCGAAAACACCATGCCACCACCCACAACAAAAACATAAAATCTCACAAAAAAACACACAGGCCATCAGATAGTGCAGTAAAATACCTTCAAACATCATATAATTTTCACATATTCTCTCCTGGAAGAGAGGGATGGAAATAGATATACATTCTCATCATTGGGATGTTGGAAAAACACCCCTCATGTGACAATATGGGTGTTGGAACATAATTCTTAATTTGGGTGGGGTGTGTATAAAAACCACAAGGACTATAAAAGTATATACATATATCCACACACAAGACCAACATATGAGTTCATTACCAAATTCTAACCAACTCACAACATCTTCATTTTTGCTGTCACCTATAAATACATAACACCACACATGCCACAAGCCGCATTTCTCATTTTCAACAAATTCCATTATCCAAGAATCAACCACATAATATAACAAAACCCTTCAGTTATTTATTCATTATCCATTACTATCCCATTAACAAAACCAAACCCCATCTATTTAAGTTATTATTAAATAATTATTTATGCCGTTACTACTTGAGCATCTTGAATAAAGAAACTACACATCATAAGAATCGCATCATCTCCATCACACCATCTCCCCACCACCCCAAAAGTATGAAAAAAAACCAGCACCATATTTACTCAAAATCATGATCAAAAAACCACCACCTCACCACCCTAAAATTAGGACCAAACAACCACCACCTTTATACCCCAAAAGCACAACCACATCTCATCCATCAGACTCAAATCACATCCCAATCACACATCACCACCCTATAAGCATGAGCACCCATCAAAATATACCAAAAAACAATTTATATATTTATCAAATTTTATTTTATTACATGTAATTTTATTTTAGGTTTTTTATCACACAAGACATAATCCACTAGAGACTATTTCGTTACCCAAATATAAGTGGTTAGCCAATTTCCATTTTTTGGCGATATAAAAAATCAAAATAGTCACAACACATATAATCCATCACAAAAACATCATCTAATAATCATAATTCTCATCAGGGCATCAAACCCATACAATCCATCATATCACAATAATATCAAAGCTCTAAAATAATAAGAATCATTCTCTTTTCCCCATTCAATTTCAATTAGCCAATTATTTTTATTTTATTAATCTAGCACAACCACATTACATAGATAGAAAAATTAAACCCCTCCTTCATGATACACAATAAAGAGAAATGTGGTATTCCTTACCTCCAAAAATCATTTTCGACTTGATATTCTCCATAGGGAGAAGAAGAAAATACTACAAACCACAAACACATGAAACACCCATAAATAAACCTACACCACACCCAAATATCATAAAACACATCCCAAAACATGAACCAATGAAAAAAGTCATTTTCATAGTGTATCCCTAGGAGAAGAATGGAATAAATCAAAGGGGTAAAGGATAAGAACTCACCACAAATTTATAACAAACAACCATAAGTACCAACAGATTGAAGTAAGAGAGGAGAAGGATATAAATCCTACTTGGGGAACCTAGGGATTAAATGTAATGATAGGGTAAAGGTTCATGATTGGATGAATGAAAATTTACCAAATAATAGGTTTTATAATCTGGATCCCATTGATTTCATGTTGTGTAAAATTTTCTCAGTGTGTAAATCATGGGTTTCCCAAAAATTATTTATTTTTTAGAAAATGTGTCACATAATACTTTAATTAATTAAAAATCATGAATTTAATTTACATGAGGAGTATTTGTCTCATATGTTCTTCCTATGTTAGTATACAAGCCATGAACTCACAGAAAACACAAGACGTGAATCACCATTACATGTAATGTAAACAATACACAATGTGAATTTTCTATAGTAGATTTTATACACCTAAAACTATTATAGAACCTCCAAAATCATCCTCGGAAAACAAATAAAACACCCAAAAATGACAAAGTAACAGTCCATAAAGGAACAAATTATTACATAAACCTTTTTAATAGATATGTATATGATAACTTTAAAAAATGTAGCTTTTCATTTGAATCTTCAGACTTTATATCAAGTTATACTTTTCTTATCAAACTGACCACTTATATTTCAAGTGATTTAACTCTCTTATATCTTCACTCTAAAAAATTATTAATATCATCAATACTCTTAGGATGTTATTCAATTTTTGATTTTAAATATACCACATATTATAAGCTTTAATGCCTAGTTAATTGATTATACAAATCCTTTTATAGTCGATCTATATCAACCTCATACTGATTTACATATTCTGATGATTCATTCAATAAAGAACCAATTTTTATATACATATTTCTTTGAATACTAAGTTCTTAAAGTTATCCCACCAGTTCTACACTGATATCTACAAATCACTCATTTTTATTATAATTTTCTATCTTGTTTTTTTCTTTTTTAGCTGCAGACATCGTAACAAATAATGTGTTTATTTAAATTTAGTTACTTCTTCTTCGAGGTAATCTTTATTTAAATCCTATTCTTTTTTAAAAATTATTACCCACTAAAACATTTTTTTAAAATAACTTCTTTTCCTAAAGTCTCTTATAGTAGGAAATTTCTTTCTTGAATTTTTTTACAGTTTCTATCTCTTCTATATCACTATTAATTATTTTTGGACACCTTTCTATGATGTACCAAACCTTTCAACACTGTAAAAAAGCTAAGGTTATCGTGATATTAAATTTCCTCTTAACTCTTTTAAAATTTCTTTCCACTAGTGAAAACGTTTACCATATAAATTTTCCTAATTATATCTAGATTTAGTGATATGAAGTTTCTATATGAATTTAAATTCAATTTCCTTGTTCTTATGATTTTTTTTCCTTTTATATTGACTGAAATATAATATGTCACAAGAATAATTTGTAAATAATATAAGGATAATTAAACCATGTTTATCTTTTTAAGGGTAACACTTTTATATTATAGAGTTGTGGAGGAATTTTTAATATTTTCTTTATAATTTAAACATATTTTACATCCTCTAAAGTACCCAAATGGCTCAAAAATATTTTATAATTTTGCTGAAGAGGGAATCAACACATTCACTTGGGTATATCTTTAAATCATCAAACATACTATTAAAAACATGAAGATTTGATTATTTTATCTTAATATCTCCTTCATAGATATAAGTTAACTTATCCCAAATATCCTTTATAGAAGTATATCTCATCACCTTCATATATATGTGATTTTATAGTGTACCAAATAAAATAATTTGAGGCTTTTAAATTTGAATTAAGTAAATATCTATCCCCTTTGGTCATAAATAATTAGAAAAAACCACTAAAAATTATTACTTGGTGAAAAAGAAAAAAATTCAATCCCAAGAGATCATAGGTGAGATATAATTATATTATTATGGATATGATAATTTTATCCATCAAATATAGAAACTCCCTTTACATTAAATTTGTTCTCCATAGATCCCAACTAAAGAAGAAAGATTTAGAATCCAAATCCTATGTCTATGGTACCATTTATTACAATAAGAATCCAAATATACATTATGATGGGGTGGTGGTGTGAATTTGGGCATTCAAATATCCTTTTTTTAGTTTGACTATCTTTTCCTCATGGTAGAAAGGAAAAACTAAATCTGTTAGTTATCACACATGCACAAAATGTTTGAATATATAAAAGTAAATGAAGAGATATAATGTTTTATTTGGTTCACCACTAAGGGATAATACAAGAATCATACTTCAAGAGTGAGTGGATGTACTAGGAATTAATAATTTACACTATCAATATTAAAATATCTTGTGAAGGAAACATTTTTCATCCCATGGTCACTTCCTCTTCTTAACCATTTTCATAATTATTTTGTTCAAGGGTTACATAATGAATAGAAAACACACAGGTTTCTAAAAATAATTTTAATTATGAAAAAATGTAACATCAAACTAAAATATAAGGCTCTATCCTTAAACATTACACAATCTTGAATTAAGTAAATAATTCACATTAAGGATCTTTTAAGGTTTAGGGATTTAGAGAATTAGGTCATAACTTATGCATAAAAAATTGAATATTACAAGTCGAAACTTTTACTCACTATCCATTTGTTTCATAAAACAAAAACTATTGGAAAAAGAAACATCTTTATTTCCATGTTTTAGACATCATGAATTTTCCTTGATCCCATCATTGACCCTTTTCATCTTTAAAACTATGAAAAACATTTCTAAAATTGGGATGAGAATAAAAATAACAGTAAGGGATACATAAAGAAGGAAAACTGTTAGTCTTTAAAACAAAATTCAAACCATGAATACTTTATCATAAAGTAAAATTTTTCACCTTAAAAAAGTATAAAAAACACTTCACTGAATATAAGCTCATTAATTACCCTTTTTGTAACTAAAATATTACTATAAAGCAAATATAAAGAAACATATAACTTATAAAGTAACTTGGGACATAAACCTACTTAAATAGAATAACCATATGGTAGAATTCCACACATATCAATAAATGAAATAGCCATATAGATGAATTCCATACCCAATGCATTAGAGGTTATGACATTACCACCCATGTTTATTTTTTCACAGAACCACTAATTATTTGGTTTATCATGTAGCCACTCATTATTGGTTTATCATGTAACCACCTGTCAAAGGTCCAAGTACCATTATATAATCATAAAACATAAAATATTAAAAATATCAATATTTAACTAATAATATTTCATTTATAATCACCAGAAATAATTTCAATATATTGAAATAATAAATCCATTTGAAAAACCATTTTCAATATAAAAACACCGAAAAATGGAATAAGGTATTTATTTTCCTTTTAAGAACATTAAGGCATATAGAGGAATCCGAATGACGATTACGGTGGCAGAGAGGTCATTTTCGCCGAAAATGTTAAAAAAATTCATTTTGTTGTTTAGTAAAACACTTAATAGAAAAAAGATTCCCTTTGAATGAAATTAAAAGTCAAAGAGATTTATTATACACTGTGTAAAATAATGAGGTTTATATTATCAAAATATGCCTCAATGAAAGGAGATTGAGACAAATTCCCTTAACTCGTGTCTGACTTGACTCGTTAGTTCTTTAATTTCATGGATAATAAAATTAAGTTAATTTATAATTTATCTCGAAATATTTGTCATGTTTATTATTCATTTTATATCACTTATTACCATGTTATAAAAATTAAAAAATTATTTAAGTTAATATCGATCGTTTTGTCGATATTGGGTACTTGAGTCGAAAATGATATTGTTATAATCTCAATTTTTCCATGTGGTGAAAATTATATTATCTCCAGAATATAATTCATATATATCAAATATATCTAGTATATATGAATTTATAATATTCCATAACGTTTGGAGATAAGGAATGAAATGCACCATTCATGGAGACGGTAAGCCGTACGTACGCATGAGTGATACTTTCATTTCTATTTCATATTTAAAGGATTAAAAACATAATGATACATAGGTATATAATAATTCCATTATAATATCATTTTTTATATATGTTTCACAAGGTCATTAAATATATCCTTTATATGTTCCATGTATGGCATGAACGAGTCATATCACTTCGAGGGGGCGGTAGTCCGTACTTCCTCAAATTAAATTATAGTGCTTACACATCATGAAAAGCATAAAGGTATGCTGTAAATAAAAATTTAGGAAGAGTAAAGACAATATAAACATAATATATATCATATATAAATATTGTTACATCATAATGGACACCATGATAGGTGGTAGGGAAAAATCAAACAATCATCATTTTGTGAGGCAGTAGTTCACCGTTCACAGAAAGAGTATGTTCGTATCCATTAGACGGAGGTGTGTGTATGTTTAGTTCTAATTATTCTCATAACAACATACTATTATATGGAGGATACTGTTTTCGTTATGAAATAAAATAATAAGAATATAATAGTGATTGAAGAATTAAAATATTGTAAAGGAACTTTAGGGAAGACGATATCTCTAAAAATGGGTAACTCCCTTTGATTTGGGCCAAAAGGCTTCCTTGAATTCCTAATTCCTAAGATAAAAATTCTATTAGGAAGATAGGGATTTTGGGAGCTAATTTCAGTATAGGTTGGATTATACAAGAGGCTTGAGAGGTGTGATTAAGGGGTTAGAGGTGGTGGCCTTTTATAAGAGGGAGGTGGGGTACTTTAGGAATGTCTTAAAAGATTATTTTATTATAAACCGAATTTCGATTTTCAAAAGGTCCACAACTCATTTAATTTAGATATAAGATGAGGATTGTTTTAAATCATCTAAAATAAAAGGTTTTAGACATGTTAAACATTATCTAAGTCATTTGTATGAATATTATATTTTTAGACTATTACATCATTTAATAAAATAGAAGTTGTTTTAAAAACTCATTTATGTCAATTTTTATACTATTCATATCAGGACTTTTTAAAAATTCCTAAAAACTTTATTATTTAGAAAAAACTTTATTAATTATTATATAATAATTAATAATCATCCATATAATTTTTTATGGCATTAAAAGTTTCAAAATAAATTTATTTTAATATTTATAATCTCATTTATTTAAACCATTCATTTATAAGGTAATCACTACATCACCATTGTGTCATAAATAAATTTTCATATTTAATCTCTAAAAATAATAAATAAAGTACCATTATGTATGAAATATTTTTATCTCTCTAATGACTATTTATAGTCGAAAATAGTACTTATATAACCATATATAATTTTTTTACTAAAAGATACATGTTCATGTTACATTTTTCTTTACTTTAAATTAATTATTATAAAATGTCATTTCAAATCAAAGTGTCTCTATGGAGTCCCAAAATCATCCCAAGGATTCCCATGGTTGGAAATATATCATCCAATTGGTTTAGGACACATTTTAGGGAAGTTTTATATTGTTATAATATTATATTTTAACCCTTATTTACCAAATTTACCTTTTAACCATGATAAATAAAATAATTACTGAAGTTACTATTCATAATGTCTAAAAATAAAAGGTACCTATTTACAAAATTTGGACCTCATGATTAAAATTATGGAATCCATTTTTCTAAATTCATAACACAGAAGTATCAGAAATTAATTTAAAATTAATTTCCATTTTCAAAACCAAAAAGCGGGTTTTTAAGAAGTAATAACTATCAAAATATTGACATGTATTTTTGTCTAAATAAAAAGTGATATTAATTCAAATGAAAAATTGGATTAATGATAAAATAATAATATAATTAAACTTTAATACCAATTAAAAAGATAATCTAACCATATAAGTAAATCAGATGAAATGACAGTTTTGAATAAACATGTAGTGTTTTTCACTATTCATTAAAAAAATGAACTTTATTAGAAAAATACCAAAAATGTACCCAAAGAAAATTTTGATATCCTGATTCTAAATAAGTAGTTTATTTTCTCAAATGGAACATATAAAATAAACAAAAACTAGATTTTAAAAGGGTTATCCATCAAAAGGCAGTAAAAGTACCTTTTAAAAATATTAGAGTATTTATGCTTAAAATTTGATTAATTCTCATTTTAATCCTCTAAATTTTATTGGATAATTGTAAAAAAATTAAATTTTTTTAATCATAATATGGTTAGTTCTGTTCATTCCCACCAATATAACAGCTAAGCGTTAACTTCCATTTAAAATAATAATATTATATATTTTTTTCAGTATGACTCGACATCATGTGCAATGTAATATTTTATAGAAAACCATTGTTTCATGTCGGGTACGCCATCAAACCTAGAATCCCATTTAAAGTAAAATTAATATTTAATTTACAAATATTAGTAAATATGATAATTTCATATTCTTTATTTAATAGGGATGTTATATAAAAATGTTTTTATTTTTCTTATACTTCATTATTATTATAATTTAGATCATTAAGGGTGATCCTTTTTATTCCTATATATTTTTCAGTTACTCATATTATTTTTAAAATAGATTTTTTTTATGTTTTGAGGATCCCAAATCTCGTCTCCTTATCCTCCTCCTTTTATAACCCAATTTTTTCCTTGAAAATATTTCTATATTTTTGAATACAGAAATATCCATGAAAGTTGAAATTATATTCTATTTATTTTCTTTCATATTTACCTTAATATAATTTCAATATATATATATATATATTATGGAAATTTTGTGACATCCATTCTAGATAAGATTTCAATTAAAAATTCTATAACTTTTATAATATTCTTCATAAATTATGATCTTCACATAAGAAAAAAAATACACATTTTCTTCTTAATAAATGAGTTTAAATTTAATAGTGTATTATAATTAATAATATTCCCACTCATGGTAACAAAGAGAACATGTATTTGAGTTGTGATGTGATTTTATCTTGACTAAAATAAATCTTAGGATGCTTCCATTTTATAAATATAGATCCTTTTAGAATGCCTAAAATGACCCTTATAATGTGAAAATAATCCCTACAGAATTGTAATGACCCTTAGAAAGTGTTGATGATACTTATGAGATACCATATGATCCCTAAAAAAATCTAAATGTTTCATAAAAAACAACATTTTCTATTAAATGACTCTTATAGAGTCTGCAAATGATCCTTATGATATTTCCTCTTCAACAAAATGATACTTATAGAAATATAGATGAACCTTTAAAGAAGATATAATGATTCTTATAAAAGATGAATTATTTTTAAGAAATTCCATATGATCCTTAAGGAATCAAGTTTACCCATTTTCTAAACTCATGATAGAACAAATCTTATGAAATGAGTCCAATGACTTATGGAATTGATACTTTTCCCTTTTTCTGAAAATTAGGTGCACACAAAATTCTTCTTGAATTCATTGAGAATAAATCCAAGACTCTTTATAAGAAAAATCATGACCATTTGACAGAAAATACTAATTGAAAATAAATATAACAAAACAAGATTTGGTTGCAAAAAGGAAACTTCACCTAGGCCTATATATTTGGGAGACAATTCACCTGTGACTCAATATTTGGAAGACACTTTTTCTAATCCTCCATATTTGGAAGAAACTTTTCCTTAGACTCCATATTAGGGTGACACTTCATATGAGCCTCATTAACTAAGAGATAAATTACGCATGCATCCTACCAAAGCACCACTTTACCCAGGCCTCTTGTTTTGGTGTACACCTCACCTAGGACTCTTTCTTGAGAACCCATTTTACCAGGCCACATTCATAGGTTCCCATTCACCAAGTCCTCCTACATGAGTTCCTATTTACCTATACCTCATAGATTGGTTCCCCATTCACCCATTTCAGCTACCTAAGTGACCTATTCACTTGGGTCACCTACTATAGTGCCTAATGGTTATAACATATAGGATACTACCCTCCCAAACCCAATAGGATTAATATCCCTCTAATTTTTTCATTGACCACAACGAAAAATAGATATGATCACCATGATCTTTTATACTGAGGCAAGCCTAATTGGGGTTTTAATAATTACAACCCTCATATTCACAAAATACATTAAGATAAGGTAATCCTATTGGATTCCTTAAATCCCTTGGTTTGAGATACTTCTATTTGTTTTCCAATTTTTTTTTGATTTGATATAATCCTCTTAGTTTCCTCATATTCCAAGACACTCTTATAATTTTCCATAAACACCTTGAGTTAATATTCTTCTCTTGGTTTCCTTAAACAACTATATATGAGATACTCAACTTGGTTTCCCAATATACCATTAGTGGATATACTCCTATTGTTTTCATTAGATAAATTGAGTTGAGATATTATTGTTGGTTTTACCAAAAAAATTTATTTAAGAATATTCTATTGGTTTCCTTAAATAATTTGAGTTTAGACCATCCTGATGTTTTCCCAAAAACACCATCACCATGATCACCCTCCAGATTAAACCTGAAAGGGCCAATCGACATAAGTCCCACACTAAATCATTACTAGGTTCCTTTCACATATTAATCCACTCAATATGACTTTACAATTATTAGAAGAATTAATTTTTTAGCGTACATAAAAGACACCAATGTGGAGCGTATCACACAACCTTAAAATATATGGCATGTTCTGTTAAGTGACACAAAAATATGCGAGTTCTGATTCCCCTAATAGGCATATATAGGAAACCCTTATAATTGTAATTATCCCAAATCCATATCTCCTCTAACTTCTTTTTTTAGGAGTCCAATACCACCCTATATGGATATAAACACTAGAGTGCCTACATATATGGATTTAAGATATAGATTGATAATATAATTGGGTCAAATGAGAGATAATATAATTCCCTTATGTAGTGTCATCTTATATTCATGTTTTTAGTAAATTAATTTTACTTAAGGGTAAATTTTATTATTACTAGGTTGGATTCAAGAAAATGAATTAAATCTATAAAATATTCCCAAAATAGGCAATAAGAATACTTAAGGGATGAGAAAACCTCCCATCTTCTCATCGGATTTTTTTTCATCACCACCACCCCAAGTGATTGATAGGGTACATACATTTTGAATGTAAGGGAGCGATAGGAGACCTAAAATAACCAAAAAGTACAATGAGGAAAGAAACCCATTATAAACAATATTATACGACGGGTATGACAATGTTCATGTAATTTTGTATAACATATGATATGTGATCTATTTTTTATTGTTTTTATATCTTATTTGAGATTATTAATGTTGATTCTCCATTTTATTGTTGTTTTTTGTCACAATGGGTGTAGTCTCACTACTATCAACTCTTAAACCCTCTATTACTATCAGTAGCCTATGATGTATATGGAAGAGTTCTTGAGTTTAGTTGGTCTCTAACTCAGTATCTTCTTGGGAAATTTAGTTTGGGGATGGTATAGTCATCCTATCAATATTTCACTCTCCTCTTTAATAAATCAGTGAATTAATGATATTACTTTATTTTCTAATTGATCTATCTAAAAATATCTCCCCCTTTCTTCTTATTTAACCATTAAGATATTCAAAATTATTAGGTCATTATGTTATTTTATTTATTCAATTTAACTGAACTTATTCTTTATAGGCTCAACCAGTTCAGGTAAATACTGTTCCATATTTCAATGTTTGAAATTTCCATTAAATTAGAAATTATGATCTTCATTTAAATTTCTTCATTTCAAATGTATAAATTATTTTTTTAAAATAATTCAGTAGATATCATCTAGGATATGGAAATATATCGTAATATTTAAACCTCATCCAATACTATTCGTTGATTGTTTTCATATATCCATGATATATGATTAAATTTTTATATTTAAAATGGTCAAAATATATTTTGAAGGTCAATTCAAACATTATATCTTAGTATCCTCAAATAATGTCACCTTATTTCCTTTGAACATTGATAAACCCCACTTATTATTTTCCATTTTTCATGAACACATGAAACAATAATATTACATTGAAAATGTCCAACTCATGGTGAAATATACTTCTTAAAATCTTAGAACCAATATTGTATTGAATCATGGATTAATACATAATATGATGATATTTATCCACTAGAAGAAAACATTTTATCAACATATATAATCTTATATTTCACTTGGAAAAAAATTTTAATCTTAGGTGAAATTTAAAAGGACCTTACATATAATTTTCAATCATTAATTTATTCATATAAATAGTCAATGTTTATTTTATATGATCCAAATTTATTCTTACTTATTCTATGGAATCTTTAAATTACTTTTAAATAACTTAAAAATTAAACTTATGTAATCCATGAAACATCAAAGTTAACCTTACTTAAGACTATATTATTTTCCATATTATCTGAGTTACTATTACATTACACAATGGAAACTAAATTTTACTCTATTGTATGATAGTTATTTTCTGATTTCTGATTTTATGAGTTCTTATACATTCCATTTTCATTTTTCTTCAATACCTATTATATTTTATAAGAACTCATCATAACTCCAAAATTATTCAAATAAACATAGAACTACTTAAAAAACATCTAAAAAAATTCAAGGATCATCAAATAATCTGCATCCATATTAGAATGATTCACAAATATTCTACATCACATATAAACTCCTTTGAGTAGTTCAATTATCTTAAACTACCAAAAATATATCAAATTTTATTTAAACTCAACCATTTTTTCAAAAATGATGATTCTACAATTTACCAATTAGTACAAAAACTTTCTCCATAACTTAGATCTAACTCAGTTCCCTCATGCTTCCTCATCAGAGTACATCTTTTATATATTAAATAAATATTCATGATTGATGACACAAGGGGGGATATTTATCAAAATATACAATTATCTTTATGATTTACATTCACAACTAGATCCTCATATTCTTAGAGACATCATATTCATAATATTCATATCACATGAATCTTATATAATTTTAATATCCTTCTATATTCATTGAGTGACTCATATCTTTATATCATCACCTTCTTTAACCGACTAGAATTTTTCTTCCCGTGAACATTGAAGTATAAATTCAATCTTCAACTTTATCACCATATTCTTACTCAAAAAATTGTTCAATAATTGTATGTAGTGTTCTATAAACAATAGCAACAAAAACCCAATATTCTTTATGATACAAATAATGATAGTAATTAAAAATTTACCCTTATTTACCTAATAAATTTAACATTTTTCAATTAATTTGTTACTTAAACCTTAATACAAATTTTTTATATCAATACATATTTACATAAATTTTCATCAAAAAATAAATAAAAATCATCATCTAAGGTATTAAGTGGTTTGTCTACTATAGATTTATTGTGTAATTGTTTCATTGAAAATAAAATTTGAATTTTATTTAAGTTTTTTTATATTGTATATTTTTTTTGTAATTAAATATGGAACTAAAATTCATAATGGTTTACTTGATTAGTTAATTTATTTTTAAAATTATTGGTAGAAATGTTGGTATATTTTTTATAAATATTTCCTCTCTGATAAATTATTTAAAATTTAGAATTCAACATTATTTAATAGTTTTTATTATTGTTTTAAATATTATAGATAAATAATAATTAATTTTTTTATTTACATTAATATAATTTAAACAACATTTTCAAATAATTTTTTATTAACTATATAAATAAGGATGGATTTTTGAAGTTTATTTATTTAATAAGAATAAAAATTGTTTTATAATTTTTGAAATTGTTGTTTCAAGGGAAATCACATTTCAAACTGATATTTAAAAACAAATTTTAGAAATACAATGGTATTTTGAATAAAATAAAACTAAATTGATTATATGGGTTCTTATGGTTTCATTTAGATGGTATATATTTTATTTTATATCATATACTATTTTATTTTATGTGGTTGTGTTTATTAATTAATTGAATTTAATATTTTATTGTTTATTTTGGAAATTTATAATGAATTAATGAACCTCATTATATTAATTATGTTATAGAATAACAAATTATGAGTCACAATTTCTCAGGATTTGGGTTTCTATAATTATATTTCAAAAACATTTCTCAAATGAATTCACTAATCTAGAAAGTGGAAATGAAATAGTTTCTTACTATCATATAATGTTTAAATTTCTCTATATTTATTAGACTATCACTGTATTGAAAAAATTTAATTTTAATAGCATTCAAGTATTTTTTTAAATAATAAATTTCAATACACACATTTATATTAGTTAATACCATCTAAATATTTATAAATATTTGTATTCTTTTCTTAAAAAATAATTTTAGCACTGAAAAGGGTTTTATTTGATAATTGTTCTCCTAGATATATTTTAAAAAAACCACAATGTTTATTTGGTTTTAATTTTAGTTTAATTTTTTTTTACTTTTTTTAAATAAACTTTGAATGTTGGAAAGGATATATGTATAATTTTATTTAAATCATGTAAAATCCACATTTGGTACTTCCATAAGTATTATTTTGTCTCATATATATATTTTTTCTACTAGAAGAAATATATGTGTAATTTTAAGGTATGTATTTTTTTCTTTTATGTTTCATCGAAATTGATTATAAGTGGTTGGTAATGGGATTTAGAATTAGATTCTATAAAATGTTTTTTATTGTTAATATTTGTATAAAATATATGTTTTAGGTAAATTAATGTGTTTTAAATCTATAATAGAAATATTGAGAAAATTAATCTTTTATATCTTAAATGAAATAATGTTTTACAATCATCAGGGTGGGGTATTAATTGATATTTATGAAATATTGAGTAAAGTGACGTTTTATTTGTTTAAAAATGATATAATGTGAAATAAAGTGGTACTTTTATGTGATCAACTAGAATAAATTTTAATTATTTTCCATAAGAATGAATTGATGTACATATATTATAATAATAGTTTGGTCCATTATGTTTTAATTGGGTTATTTTACATGGTTTTAAATATAAGGGTTGTGTAAAATAACTAAATTTTTATTTTTAGTTTTATGTTTGATTTATGATTGGTTAATTTATAGAGTATTTATTTTAGAATTTATAAACTCCTATGAATTTAGAAATTTAATTTTATTTTGGAAATAAAATATTGATTTAAATTTTTTTACATTATTTAATTATGTAATACAAAACCCATAGAATAATTGAAATGTGAAATTTTTTTATAATATTTCCAACTCATTTAGTATTAAACCAACCTATTTTAAACTCATTTATTTTCTTACTTTTCTCAAAGTAGTTTTAATCATTGTATGTTTCAATTAGAGTAAATTTTTTTCCTAGTCAAACTTAAATAATTTACATCGGGAACATGATTATAAGTAGTTTTTAATAGTATGGTTGTTATTATATGTTTTATTAATTCATGTTATTTTTTTTATCATGTGAAATGGATGACTTAACTATTACTTATTATTTTATTTTTTTCAAACATATTTATGTTTAGTCAAGGAAGGATTGATGTATTTGATTAATATTAGTATAATACATACTGTAAGAAATTAATTGTCATTGTGAAAATATATATAAATATATGAAAATTTATTAATTTATTAAGTGAACTATAAGTAAATTAAAATTTGTTTTATATAGTAAGTTATGAAAATTTCATCTATTATTTATAAGATGATTAGCTCAATTAGGAAGTGGGCATGACTAAATTTTACATGAATTTGTTTTTCCATTAACTTATATATATTACTTAAATAAATAAAATTATAAGAGCATGTGCAAAATAAAAAAATTTATATACATGTCAGAATATTCATATTAAATGGACCTTAAATTATAAAATTTCATACCAATGAGAAAATTTAACTAATAATATAACAAAAATTTATAGAAAAATTATGAACATTATTACTAAAAATATAAGTTCTGATAGTTAACTAAATTTATTAATTGATTTAGTAAAAATAATGATTTTATGTTTGGAAGGTGGTATATATTATAACAATAAAATGATTTCTTTGAGTTTTATTCATATTGATAATTTTATTTTATGCATGACATTTATATTTGTGATATAACTAAATTAAATCATTCTAATTAAATTCATTAGCTAAATAAAAAGCACGTGTCATGAAATATAATTTAAATATATAATATTAGTAATTTGAACTATAAAGTTTAATATTTTTATTATTCTCTACTTCCTTGATTTGTAATGATTATTAATTCTACTACATAACTTGATTGATTCATAAATCATTAAAAACATTTAAAAATGGTTAAAAGATGAATCAGGGGTGACATAATAGCTAAGTAATATATTTATGATTATAATAAGAATGTTATCTATATTCTTATATTTGTCTCATTGATAGATATTAGGAATTATACTATCATAGGGTTCAAGATATTAGTAATATATTAAGTTATTTATAAAATAAATTCTTGGATGACCAATCTTCCTTTGAAAACTGATGAGGTTTACTTTGGAATTTAATGTCTTGGATCCCATAATGGTGCAGAATCATAATATTCTTCAGCCATAAAGACCATAATCCTTAAATTTGGATAAACATAGTACCTTTGGTTAGTGGTATTTATTGAATGTCCCAATACGATTCTAGAGGATGATTATCCCAAACGAGGAGAGGTTGGAATGAACCATATATTTTTGAGTCCATTATTTTATCTCCATTTCAGGTTCTTGAAGTGTAAAATTAATAGCATTGAAGGTAGAAGGTGGAATATGGGAGGATTAGTGGTTATGTTTTGGTTATATGGAATCAACTTGTATTATGTGTCTTGGTATGGGGTAAAAAATGTCATCTTGGTGATGTAGGTGTTTTTTAGAGCCATTAGGTACTTAGTTCCCTTATTCCATATACATAGCAGACTTCTTAGAATACTTATTTAAAATAACGGTGTTTTTATCCTTTAAAATCCTATATATTAATCTAAAATTCCATATTTAATAATATTGACACTCAATTTAATCATTCTTTTATCATATGGGTGATCTATTTGACATATTTCCATCTCTATGGAAACCCCTCTTCAATCATTGTTTTCATAAATTCTAAGAGGTTGTAGTTGAAAATATATAACAAGGATTTAGTTATTTCTTCCTCTAATTTCATTATTCCATATTATTCGTCATTGAAGAAACACAAAATATATATTATCACATTATAGTTCATGTTTAATCTATTTATTTATTCATATTTCCTTCTATTCATCCATTTTAAGAGTTGATATTAGGTGAAGCAAATGAATTTAATTTTTTTCTATTTTTATTTCCTCGCATTTGAAGGTAGTTAAATAATTTATAAAAATCTATATTTTAGGTCACTTTGATTATTATATTTGAATCATATCATCATTATTTATATTTTTTGAAGACCATATTTCACAATTTTAGATAGGTGAACCCTTATCACTCTCATACTCCTAAATTGTTGGACTAGCAGCGGTGTGAGACCGAGTGAAATTAATTAAAAAAATGATTTCTTTTAATAATATGTAGTTTTCTTTGAAATATATTTTTTATTTTAAGTGATATTTTTTGAAAATACTCTATGTTTTCATGTAGTCATTCATTTTGTGTTTGAAATTATTTCTATTATGATTGATCATCTTATAGTCATGGCTCAAGTGATAATCATATTCAACACTATTTTGAATTTATTTGATAGTTATATTTAGCTAAAATCCACAATTTTTAAACTATTTATACTATAATGTTTAATTTTTTGGGTAATAGCTCCATGTTTAGTTATTTTTGAGTCTGTGTTGTGAATTTTTTAATTATAAATCATGTTGTAAAGGGATCTCAGTTGTTATAAAATTTATATGTATATATTTTAAATGATTATTATAAGGTTAATGAAATGATATGGAAATGTAATTCCATGAATTAATATACTATTTCTCTTATTCCCAAAGTGTAGGATGCGAGAATTCATTTAATTTTTATACATTATCTCGTTTCCCTCTATTGGGATGGGTATTTCAATTTAATTTTTTATATATAACCGTCTTAGATTTGGAGATTTCGCTTGAGGCTAGTAACATAGTATAAACCTTCCCTATATTGGGGGTTATAGGTTTTGATATATATTCATATCTGATATTTAATATATATCGTGTTGACTATTTATTATAATTTTAGAACTATTTTTTTTATTTAATGAACTTTTTTTTATAGTATATAGGTTGGGATGGAGTGGTAACCACCTACTGGGTATGTTATAATCACAACATATACATGTCCATACAAGGGTTCATATAGATCCTATTTGAACATGATCTATGGGACATTTGAGATAAAAAAATTGTATTTTGTATATACTAGAGTGAAAATTAAATTAAGATATTTTTTTAGCCTTGATGGCCTTTAGAAGAAAGTTTTACAGTGGATATATTCAGCTATTCTTAGAGGGATATTGCACTCTTTCAACCCTCTCTTTGGTATACTTAGTATCTGTTTGGTTTACTTGACATTAGTTCATGAATTATTTTGTATATTATAAATTTTTGATCATTTTTATGATGATTGTTTGATGATTAACATTTGATGTTACATGTTCATATAGTTTATACATTATTAAAACTATTTTATACTCCATGTAGTTTCACTAGTTGATGGGTTATTCATATTTTTGAATATATAACTTGGAAACATCCAAACTATATGGGGTTGAACAATATTTATTTTTCAAAGAGATAAATCATCTCCCACCTTAGTATTATTTATACCTCAATGTTTAGGCTAGACTATAGCTATTGGGAGGTGCGCTTGAGGTATTTTAGTTACATGTTCTAGTAATTTTCGGGTATTTTGTTCATGGTTATTACACTAAAAACATCCCAAATACCCATAAAAAATAACATTCATTTTTTATAGTAAAAAATGAAGCCAGTGATTCCTTACAAAGAACATATTAGAAAAAATAATGTAAGAAAGAATGTGGTTTTTATGTATGTGTAGATTTCTCCAATGATTGAACTTCTCATGGTGCATTGTTAACACCCTTTGTTAGGTTTATAAGTTTTTATTAACACATAATCTATGTATTGGAAGTTATTAGAAACTGTAAATCCCAAGAACACCATGCATTGAAATTGAAACCATGAAAATATAATGTAAAAAACATGTACTTTTCACAAACAATCATAATAATTTTTTATTAAATTTATTCATAATAAAGACCATTTGGAATAAACAATGGGGTATTATCTCTATGAAATATCCTTGGATTGATTTTAATCACCCAATTGTTGAGAATGATTCTCTACACTTCCAAGATATGAAAGCATCTCTTAGGAGTTAAGGAAGCAAGAGGAGAGATCTTTGATAAAGAGAATAAAATAGAATAACACCCACATTTTAACACCATCTTTATTTCCTTTGACCCCCTTATATAGGCTACAGGGTACTCCCATTCCATTCATATAGTTTACTAAAATATTACAAAATGTTATAGTAATGACACATGTTTATCAAATCTTATAAGTGATTGGCTACGTTTTAACTCATTTATCACATAAATGCATATGATTATACATATATCACATTATATGAAATATTTATAATTAATTATTGATTTATATAGAATAATATAGGAATATTAACAATAAACACTCATCAGCCTCATTAGTCATGCAATATGATTGAACCATATAACAAAACTTGGGATATATTTATACCATATAATATTTTATGTTTAAATGAAATTTATATAGTGATATGGTATCAATATATCAAAAAGTATGATATAATACAATGCATATTGGCTTTAGTTTATCTCTCTATCGATATTACAATTTTTTTGACAAGCGAGGGATCTTATATTAAACATGAAGATCAAGAAAAACAAGATCGACCATCTATGAGGGGAAACAATCAAGACTGATATGGTTATCCTCAGATGCATGATAAGACTCCATATGGTGAGCTACATCATTTCCCTCCCTTTTGATGAATGCAAAAGAGAAAACTACAAATCTGCGACTGAGCGATTGGATTTTCTTATGAGGAACCAATAAGGCTAGAAATCAAAATATTCTTTGTTGATGGAATTGATGATTCTGAAATAGTTAGATTGAATATGAATACAATTCCATCCATATTATTTAGATAATATCATACCGGTATGGACAACATGGGATTCAATAATAGCACATTCCCAGAACACATGGATCGAATCCTGTTTGGATGCGATAATCTAGCTACAGTGGTGGAAAACCATCAATCCAATTCAAACTGTTACACCTTTGGGTAAAGAAGAACTGGCATTAATCTTAAAAATATATTTTGGAGGGGGATTCTATCTAGATTTACTTGATCGGGGCTTATAGAAGAAGTTCTGATTTGGGCCCCGGTTCCACCCATCAACCCATGACATTTCACGTTCAATCCAAAAACAACTGGGTTTCAAGAAATTATTAAAGATGAAATCATTTCATCGAACCCAAAAAATTCAAGACACAATTCCCAGTGATGCAACCTTATCAACAGTGAATGTGGAAGACCACATCATCAACAGTGATGGGAGATCCAGTGCTGCATCCATCAAAAGCTCCAAAAAGGATCTCCATGCAATCCAGACCTCCCAAGCCTCCAAATAATGAATGAAAACATGCATAGGGGTTTTTGTTTCATCTGAGTAGAGGGGTCATAACTGGCTGTCTGTAACATGGAGGAATGAGAGGATGTTCATGGAGTGAAGGACACTCGTGCAAATATTCCATCGATATTACACTTGAACTAAATGTTAATACACCTTATACCATTTCACCATATATTGTATCATATAAAATAACTTGTGAAACAATATCCAAAATTCTAATTGGATATTTACAAAATACTTTTGGAAATCCATCATCAATTTCACCTTGTATCACAATATATAAAATCTCTTATGAATATCCATCCAAAACGTGATTTGAATAAACTATAAAACACTTTTATTGAAACTCCCTATTTTTTATAAAACACAATCCCTATTTAATCAACCAAAAAGTGTGATCCTATTGTCCTTTTTAGGGTTAAAAATAAATATGAATTCCTAAATTCATATATTCAAGCAATAATTATCCTCCAAAAAAGCATTAGTTCTACTCTAGATACAGAGGGATCTAGTTCGATATTCATAAAACATATGTATATGATTTTTTTTTCACCATTTTCATCACATACAAGTATTAATATTCATAAAATACATTTTTTAGAGATATTGAGTGACCATTGTACAAGGAGTATGCTGATCCCATATTTACTCCTTAACCATTCTTGAATCATCAAGTATATACTAACCATGTCGATGAATACATCACATGAAATTTATCTATGTGGAAGAGAACAAAACATTCACACTCATCCAAGTAGACAATCACATCACATGTACCATATCTAAGTATGTACATATATTTCCTTAGTTTATCTCAATTGAGGACTGATTTTTCATACTCATCATATGAGAGGAAAAAATACTTCTTGGTTAATCTCTAACCGATGACATGATCAACAACATAAACAACCATCACTGATTATCTATGCTTCATGGATTATACCAGAAAGGTTTCAAAGTATAAAGGTTCTCATGATAGGTATCTCTCTTAACATAGTTATGATGATTCAACATGAAACATTCACCCCTAGTATACCAAAGGGATAGTGTATGACACTCTCTTTAGTATACTTCATGGTTCAACATGTACAAAAAACATGTTGGGCTCCTCATAAGATCTGTATAAAAATAATACTCATGAAAAATACATAGTCGATTTGAAATAATGATAAAGTGGTGACTTCCATATGTATAAAATTATATATATTTTTTATCATTAAATCATTTTAATAATTTTTTAAAAAACTCCACATAAGATTTAACTAATGACATGATCAACAACATACCCAACCACCCCTGATTAGATATGATTCACGAATTATGCCAGAAAGGTTTCTATGTATAAATTTTCTCATTCTAAGTATCTTTTTAAACATAGTTATGATGATTCAATATGAAACATTCACCCCTAGTATACCAAATTCATGGTTTATGACACTCCTTTTGGTATACTTCATGGTTATTCATGTTTAGAAAACATGTTTAGGGCTTCATAAGATCTGTATACAAAATTATACTCATGATAACCCAATCATTTCATCCAAACCTACAATAATCCATGTTGAGAATCAGTTAGTGATAACTTAAATTCACACTTGGATAGTTTAATTATCATTTTATTTCATGAAAAATAAATATCCAATGTGAAAGAATGACAAAGTGGTGACTTCCATATATATAAAATTATATTTTTATCATTAATTTTATTATTAATTTTAACAAAACCATACGTAAGTTCCCATCTCATCATATCACATATGATGGACTGTAAAATCAATATTATTTTTACTTCACTTTTAGGGTTTTGTTAAACTCATTATATCTCTATGTAATTCCCACCACATCTCTTTGCGACCATTTGATAAAACCGTCCAACTAAAATTATTTAGTGAGTAAGATAATGAAGTAATAAATTTTGAATAAAAGTGAGACTTATGAACCATATTCTTGACATTTAACCTATTGATTAAAGTATTCAGACATTTTTACTTCACAACATTAAATGTACAGATGTCAATGAATTATTTTATATACTTAGAACTAATTCTAAGTTCATAATTATTATTCTTGTAATTTATTCCATCAAAATTATCCATGAAATATTTTGGTAATGAATATAACTATTTATATTAATCGTTTACCAATATACCCAAAACCTATTAGGATATTATGTGAAATTAAACTTTTATTACTAGTATAATCCTTTATTTATCAACTTCGAAATTATCTTAGTCAAAAATTATCCATTATATTCTTTAAGACTATATTCGTTTTGGAATATCATGATAAGAAATGAAGAATCCTTAATATTATAAAATAATAATAATTTCATTTAGTGGTAATATTTTATAAATAAACTATTTATCTCTATTATATATGGAATTATATGTAATTGTATAATTATTCATTAAATAAATTTATTATTTAAAATATTCTACTTATGTGTGGTGGGATCACATCTCTTATATATTAAAAAAATTCTGGATAAATTTTTTATCTAACATATAAAAAATTTATCATTATATTGATCTCACATATTTTATAGAATTGGATCATTTATAATAACATGTATAAAAATCATCTCATTATTTGATAACATCACTTTGTTTAAAAAAACACTTCTTATCATATAAGAAGTAAAAAATATGTCAATAATAAAATCCTTATTTTGACCCAATCGAGCTTTAAGTAACCCATTAGATTTGACAACATGATGCAATAAACTCTTTTCTCTATCACTTGAATGCATGCTTTGAGATCTAATCTTAAATAATTCATTAATTTTGAATTCTTATATATTTAAAATAATTTTGAAACATAAATTTAGTATCATATACACTTTAAAATAATATAATTTAACCCTTTATAGTAATACTTGAAATATAATATCAATGGAATTTCGTATAAATATTTTTATATTTTGGATAGTTCCTTATCTAATGTATAGGTTTTATATTATGAAAGAACTATCCATCATTTTCATTAGATTAGAGGGCAGTATAGAATCTCTAAAACCTCTCATCTTTTCCTTCTTGAAAAAATATTTACCTTTTTCTTTATGTACCATCATTATAACACTTTATCTCGGACCTCTCATGTCTTTCTCATTAATCCTAAATATATTTAAATTTTTAGGTATTTTTTTGAACCCATTCATGTTGTAATTCACAAGGATTCATCATAACTCATTCAAAAGTGAATTTAGAATGAAGGTTATCACTATATCACGTCTATGAGGTGATCCCAATGTCTCCATGTCATTAATTTATCGAAAACATATTGAGTACATGAATAGATACAACTTCATGTTATTCCACATTTCATTTAAAGAGATCCTTATACACCTCAGAACTCTCATTCCATAATTATTATTGATATATCCTTTTTTGGTTGTCTATCATCTTGAATGCATGTATTTTTTAGGTCACTTTTAAAATTTGGGTTCCACATTCAGTTTTATAAGAGTATAGAATTATAAATAATCCTTTATATGTTTATCATATGTATTGATATTTTTTTATTGAATGCATTCCCCCATTGGTTAATCAAGAAGAGGTTTTTCCAACACACAGAACATTCATTATTACTTAAGAACTATAGTTATGTTTTGTTACCAGTCTAGGTAATTTCCTTCATTATGTTTTTCCCTTCTCCAATATATAAGTCAAAGTTATGCATGGGGATAATGATGATGCTATTATATCAATAACTGATATTTTAATTAGATGAATATTATTTTTTACATTTATCAAATAAGGAATATTATTTAATGTTCTGCCACTAAAATGATAACCCACTTTTAAATCCATCATATCCATGAGGATGAAAGATCCATATTTCACTAAGTAACGACCATGCTTTAGAATGAGAATCCTAACTATAAGTATATCGGTATGCAATCATGTCAATCACATCATATATAAATCATGGATAATTGAGAATATAACTCTTTACCCTAATCCATCATATGGATTATGTCAACACTATTCCTCTAGAATCTATCTCAAGGGTTTCATACCTATTTTTAACAAAAAAAGCCAAAAAAACAAGGGAATTAACTTTTAGGGTCACCAAATTACTTGATTTCAGTACACAAGATAATTCATGTGAACCTAGGTTTGGAATGAACCTACTCAGTTGGATGATCATGGTCTTGACATGTGTTTTCTTTATAAGGAATTTAACACTTTTTATTTTAAATGGAATTTAATCTCACCATCTTATCTCATGTTATTACCTTTGCACATATGAATGTATCTAATGATTTATTTTGAAACCCTATTCATTCCACCAAATAAATTTGTTCAAACCATAATGATGTCTCAATAAACATAAAGGGTTTTAGAAGTATGTATAACATTTAAAATGAAGTAAGAGAAAAACCCAAAAAGATGATTAAACCCAAAATATATCTATATGTTTGGAATGAATAAAATGAATAATATTAATTAGGTAACTTTTACTATGTAGATCTATCCTATCTAAGATTCAAACTAGAGTTTGATTGAGATCACTTAGAAGTAGATGATATATTACCTCCTTCAAATGCATCCAAAGATAGTGGGAATCACATGATTCTTTTTTTGGATATCTCTAAACACCATATTATACTAAAACCTTGAGTTAAATGGTGGGGGGATATAAGATATAATAAAAGATCTTAGTTTCATGGAGTATTATATAATATTTTGACCCAATGGATAATTACACCCTTGAATGATATTCATCCGAATTATATACACCATCAAAAAATAAAATTATTTTTACATTGTTTAACATTTAAAAAATCATGAAATATGTTCTTAATCAACACATTCATCTTAAAATAATGAATAATTGAGAATGATATAATATGGAGTAGAATTTTGAAAGATCCAACTTGTTATCACATTATATGTTAATTACATAAAAACACGAAATTAAAGTGACTGTCACTATACCACGGTGTGCATTGACAGAAAACATGACATACACCATTCCATATTCAAGCCCATTTTAGTGAAAAACTCCATCAATCTTCCACTTTCACTAAATCCTTATAAATTTAGTGAACTTTAACCTTTTTTCACATTATGTAAAATAGCTCATGAAACTATATCCAAAAATACTTTTCAGATATTTTCAAATATTCATTTGAAAATTCTGTCATATATTTTCATCACATGTTACATAATATATAAAAAATTATGAAAATACCACTAGAAATGATTCTATATATTCTCCAAAATACATTTGGTGTAGTTCTAAAAGTTTCATAAACTTGGTCCTCATTCACACAACCACAAAATGTGACCCCGTGGTACATTGAAGTATTGATAGAATGTATGAATTCATAAATATATAAATATATGAAAATCGTGTCATGGTGAAAATTTTCAACGTTACTCAGGCTACAAAGTTATTTGAAGTGACCCCCATTAAACACATGTATCTCTATAACCATGTTCAAGAGATACACTATAAACTAGTATATATAATCATATAATTCATTTGTCTAATACATAAAGTGACCATGGGATATGAATTATGTCTATCCCATATAGCCTACTCATATGTTTTTGATTATATGATTATAGACTGATTAGGCCAATGAACACATCACAAATCTTTTATCTTAATGGATGAGAACATTACATACCCCTCAACCAAATACACAAGCCCATCATATATACTATATTTGTAAGTATGTGCACTTCCCATCAATGGATAATGGTTCTCATGCTAGTCATCTCTAGAACCTAAGTTATTAGGGAATCAAAATATAAACCATGCCCCTATCGTACAACAAATACAAATTATATGAAACTATATGTGGTATACTTCATGGGTAACCCAACATAAAAAAACCCTATTTGGAGATCATGAGGATATTCAATATCTCAATATAGAAATCCTAAATTTCTAACCTATATATTTTATCACAAATTATAAGAATACATGATGGAAATCAGTTATGTATAACTCAATGTCATGCTTTGAGAGTTAAATTATCATTTCACTTAAATATATAAATATATATATATATATATACATGACTAATGTGAAATAATGATAAATTGAAGAATTTTTATTTATATAACATGATATATTTTATATTCTTACTCTTGAATAATACAAAACAAAACCATACACAAGATCCAATCTGACAAGTCAAATATGATAGACTGTTATATCAACCTTATGTTTTATACACTTTTCAAGTTTGGTTAAACTCATTAAATCTCTATTTAATTTCATTCACAACACTATATGACCATACAATAAAAAACTTACACTAAAATCCTTTAAGGAGTAACATCTACAAAGAAATAAAATTTTAATAATGACAAGGCATATAAATTATATTCTTAATTGTTATGTCCTTGAATAGGTATTCAATTCACTTTAATTCACAACATCAAATATTACTATGTTAATAACTTCATCACCTACTTATAATTCTTTCTAAGTTTATCATTATAATAATTATTTGAAACTTTCTGTAAAACATTTTTTCTTGAGTTCATTTAGGAAAAAAATTTAAAACTAACCAACACATCCTAAATTATTTTAGGATATAAAGAGATATTCAATTTGAATATTGAATGGTATAATTTTATATTTATTAACTTTGAACTTTTTAATGTCAAAGTATACTCCCACTGGCCTCTTAAACACTATATTCTCTTCATATCATCATGCTATGATGCACAAAATCCTTTGCGTTAAGAAATAACAATTATTTACTCTTAAAGGTAATATTTCAAAAATAAATTATTGTATCTATATCATATATGATATTCTATGTGTTTAGAGAAATGTTCTGAAAATAAGATTTTATTTTTTAAAATATTCTACTATTGGGAGGTGTGAACTCTTTCCCTAATATTTTAATGAATATCTTTGATAATTTTTTTTATCATGGATAAGAATTCTTTTATCCCTATTTTTATTTAAAAATATATTACAAAATATAATGAATCATTAATAATGTGTATTAAATTTATAGTCCTATATTATTTCTAACAAATACTCGTTAATAAAAAAAAATTCTCTTACCATATTAGATAATGAGATAAAAATTCACATATGTATTAAGATCAATTAGATATTGAGTTATTATTTTACATTCAAACCATGATTCACCAACCCTTTTCATTAGTTAATAAATGAAAACTACAAGATTCATCAATTATTACCTAAATTTTGAACTCCTTTATACTCTCAACATGTGTAAAGTTTACATTTGGTATATATACCTTTCAAAATTGAGGAATTATTTTTCTATAAAAATGATACTTGACATAAACATTCCATTAAGTTTCTCAAAATCATTATGGTATTACAGAAATTTCTATAAGATGGAAACTATTTCCTTCCCTACAGACTCCACTTGTCAGTTTTAATGAATACAGATGACTATTATATGAATCCAATATTCTTATTATAGTTTATACCTTTACCCTTTTGTACTATCTATACAATAACGAATCCTAGAAATCACATGTAATTATTATATATCCTAAACCATTTGATAAAATATGGTAAAAACTTCATGAAACCATTCAAATGTTGAGAACATTTCCAATAATGGAACAAAATGAATTCAATAACCAATAGAAGCCTTATTGGAAAACTATTATTTATATATAGAATTAACATATTAAACTATATTTAATTTATGATAGAATATTGAAATTAATTTGTTCATTTTGAAACCTTTAGTGTATAATTCTATGATTCTCATGAAAATATAGATTCATTTGGTAAACTATATCAACTATTGGTTACTCGGGAAGGGGTTTCTCTAACACATAATTTTTTTTGTAATTAAAAACTTTTCACAAGTTATTAGTCTAATATATTTCTTAAATTAAGATCATAATTTATATTGTTTCATTCCAAGGTTAATTTGGATGAAGATAATTTCATATATCTATAACAAAATATTTTATCAGATTAGTTTTGAAAAACCCCATAGATGTGGATGAGTGTTGTATTTGTTGTTAACAATTTTCAATAGTCAAAGAACCTAATAGATAATGATAAGTGTAAATTATTGGTAAGATTAATGATAAGAGAAATAATATTTAAAGAGATTATAGATCCATCTATATGATTTTCATAAGATAGAATTAAAGAAGTTAACACATTGGAAGATAGAAAAAGGTTGTAATTACTTTAGAAAGAAATGCACTAAAGGTGTTCTGATGATTTACTTAGATGATAAAAGATATGGTGTCTATAAGTAATGATGTGTGGCATATATATCTGATTATTTTTTATATTAACTTATTATAAATCATTTACATGTGATTAAGTCTAATTAAATCATTTCCAATGATATGTTCTTATTAAATATTGAGAAAATACCTCCTTTTGGTTCCAAAACATGAAGAATGTTCAAAAGTTATGATATTATTGAATTATAATTTTTTTCATACAATACACAGACATATGATTAACAACATATGATAACCCAGAGCGTTTGGAAGTTATATGTGGTTTTATAGAAGATGATAAGCAGAAATACATCCAAAAGACAAATTTATCGAGATACTTTACCAGAAGATAAGTCACACTCCTAGAAGTTATTGGATAACTATCCAATTAAGAGTCATGAATAAAATCATCTATATATCCATATGTTATTTTATAATATGGGTATTGGAAATTATGAAAAGAGAAATATGTAAGAGTTATTTGAAAAACAATAGATTCATTTACTCTTATGAAAAGTTTTACTTATTGGGAAAATTTGATAAGGAATAAAGACTCACAATTGTTTGTAGGAGTGACATAATCTTACTAAATGGGTATCAAAATAAATAAAAATATTTAGAACAATAGTAAAATTTTAGGATTGTATGAATATGGAAGGATCGCTAAAGAAGGATGTGTTGTGGATACTGATTTGTATTATAATATAAATATGAGGCAACCATGAGAACTATAAAGAATAAAAAATATGATGAGTTCAAAAAATTAGTATGATGATGCTACCGTGATATCTTATAAAATTAAATATCATAGTTTTTTTGTGATAAACTATGATTCAATCAAAGTATAATTAAAAAACTATTATGGGGGTATTTGATAAAATAAAAAAGAATCAAGAGTATGATCTTAAGAATGACTAGATAATGATTCATGTGGCTGAAGAAAGAAAATTTAAGTTGGTTGATGGTGAGTTTTTATGAATTTATAATGATCAAATATGAAGTTTATTCAAAATTTTGAGGTAGAGTAAATATAAGATAAATACTCCCTTATAGAATTATGCACTGGAAGGAATACTTAAGCATAAATAGAAATTAATAATGATGAATATGAGTATTAAGCAGTTCAAGTAGTTGGTAATGATGATAAATATGGTTGATATAAATCTATAATTGTGAGAGTAATGAAAATTATGTTTAACTATTCCCTATTCTAAAGGATTCCACAAGAAAAAGTAAATTCTTATTTATTCACTGATGAAAATGAATATCTTAGTAAATTCTAGAGTTAAATAAGATAAACTATGCGTTATGACAAGATGTATGTTCAAGTTGATGATTTTATTAAAAAAAATATATAATAAATTATGGAGTATGAATATTGAGGATCCTTAGATGTGATGTAGATGAATAAATTCATAGTTAATGATGATTGGATGTTACGATGATAAGAAATTATAAGGATTTGTTGTTTGGAAACATATATTCCATTAATTAGAGTTTAAATAAGTGTTTGATAAATGAACAAATAACACCAAAATATCTAGCGGAATGTTTGAGTTAGTTCAAAGATAAAATGTTCATAAATAATTAAGTAGATAAGAGGTAAAGAAATATTTTATTGGTGAAAAAAAGTGAAGTATAAAAATTTTATACAACCATAATATATTAGATAAGTTTTAAATATAATTTGTGTGGAGTTATTGTCAAGGTGATGAAGTTGATATAGATGGTAAAGTATTAAAATATAATGAGTTATAATGTATTATTAAAGATGATATTTGAGGAAGTAGTGAAGATGTTTTACCACTAACTTGAAATCAATGAATTCTTAGTCAAACTGGTTCTATTAGAAGGAAGACCACGAGATTGAGTAAACACTCTATTTTATTGAGGTTTCAATACTTCATGAATAAAATACATTTAAGAGAGATAATGATAATTTTTATTTGATGAAATATATAGAGAAAAGTCTCTAGAATATAGGAATAGCCCAACCTATAAATTCTAAAGATCATCAAGTTCAAGATTGAGAATCTTCAACTATATGTTTGAATGCATCTACAAGTGGTTTATAGATGATAAGAATCCAAAAATGGAAGACCCTAAATTAATTTCCTAGAAGACATAGTACATGACCAACATGCCCATAGTTGGGGTTGATTATTTAGTGGTATTCAAATTCCTATGTTGAGGAATAATATCTTATAGTTGATACACGTACATATCATATATAAAGGAAAATCTTGATAAAGTGTTATTTGATAAAAACCATTGAATACTGGTGTTTCTAGTATAAGAAATTTCACTAAACTTATTTGGTGGATGAATAATTTTATGAGGTATTATGAAGACAATATAATAAGTTAATATATTTGGATAAGGTTAATTCCTTCACATACATCTAAAGTGTTGGGAGATACTTTTGATTGAGGATAATAACTTTCCCATTGTAACAACTTATAATAATAGAGAAAAATATATGTTTTTGAAAGAACATGAATAAAATAAGTAATAGGTACCCAAATTAGGACCGAACCTTGTAAAAATTCCATGTACTAAATTTAATTTACTTTATGTTAATGAATGTAGTGTGAATGTGTCTTAGAAATGATTAAATAGATCCATAAATCTTGACAACAATAGTTGTTCAAATAACAAAAGGGGGTAAAAATTTTATAATATAATAATTAACTAAAATTAGTTCACACTGATTCACCCTACTCTTATTGTGACTAAAAATTCCACTTTTCACTTTAGGTATCATTTTTTTCATTATTTATTTAAAGAAAAATATTAAATATACTCCCACTGAAACAATAAACCCCTTTAAATTCATCAGATTCATTATTGGGGAAGGATCTATATTTCACTAAGAAATAAGTCCATTATAAAATTTCTCTCACCACTTAATTATTTATCTAGGGAATCATCCCAATAATATCATATATAACTCATGGATATTTGAGTAGATAACTCTTATTCTAATATATCATATATATCAACTCAACTCTAATACTCCAATAACCTAATACAATTAGGTTATTATTGATAAGTATAAATCAAGTATAATTTGATGAATGAGACCCAAATATTATTATTCTCACCCATTAATTTCTGTCCTTAAAAAATATAATCCATTGGCACCCTTATTTGGTATAAAACACTTTAGTTGGATGAATAAGGTCTTGAAAAGTATATTATTTGGAAGAAATATAATATTTAGTTTATTGAAGGGGACTTAGTCTCTCCATATTATCTCATGTTATTCCCTTTATGTATTCTAGCTTATAAAGATTTATTTTGGAATCCTATTCCTTCCCCCAAATCAACACGTTCAAAACAAATTGATGTTCAACTCTTTAAAAAAACCATTGATTACGTTAATCACCTAGATTAAAACCCAAATATATTCATACATATCTAAATTAATATAATCCATGAGGTATATGAAACATTTTAATGTAAAATATTAGAATTATATAAAACCAATGATCATTAAAAGTTTAATCTTAAAGTGACAGATAAGAAAACCCCACTTTTCTAAACAAGGAATAATCCTCCAAGCCATTGAGCAATCTGACCCAAAGTCCCCCTACCCATAGATATTTTACTAAAGTGTGATGTAATTTAATCATAATTAAAAATCAAAATATGTATAAACTATAATAAACCTCTTAATTAAAAATCATAACCTATTATAAAGATAAATTAAAGGTAGAAGAAATCTAAATCACTTATCATACCTAGTATCCCACTCCTTAAATGCATGCATGCCTATTTATAAATATTCTAAAACTTAAAAATAAATCATACATAATAATTCAAAATAAAATAATTATATTCTTGAAAATTCATGGAATAAATAAATGAATGAATTATTCATATATCTATACACGAGATAAGAATTTATGAAAAATTCATAAATGTCTTATAAACACTTTAGAATTTAAACTGAGATAAAATTAAGAAATTCTATTTTATCTAATATGAAAATTTCATATTATAATTAACATTGATTTAATATAAACTCATTTATATTCTAAATATGAGATATTTTATAAACAATTTTATTATTGATTTATAAAAATTTCAT
Organism: Viscum album; assembly: GCA_963277665.1. Classification (NCBI taxonomy): domain Eukaryota; kingdom Viridiplantae; phylum Streptophyta; class Magnoliopsida; order Santalales; family Viscaceae; genus Viscum; species Viscum album. The sequence continues at coordinate 331,457,976 of OY728164.1, forward strand.
ATTTTATGTTAACAATTTATATAAATTAAATATACCACATTTTAGACTTTTTTCTAACCACTAATTGTATCAACTTCCAAATTTTTTTTGGAATGGATTAAATAAATTATCAAAATAAAGAATTAATATAAACATTATATATTTTATTTTGTGATTTATTCATAAATTGTTATAAAAAATTTTATATTCTACTTTATTTTGTAATTTATAAAAACTTTTATCAATGATTAAAAATGTAAATCCATTTTAAACCTATATCAAATATACTAAATTTTATTTGGTATTGTTTGAATCCACCCCTCATATTCAATACATATCCTCTAGGTCTTTGATGATGAATTAATTTTAGAATTATAGTAAAAAAAATTCTCTAAAACTCGGTTCAAAATGTATTACAACATGATGTGGTATTCTTTATAGAGTAAACTCTTTCCCCAAGGAGACAATGTTCATTTTAGGGCATTTTTTTGTGTTAATTTTGGTTTACTAGGTCATTTTGAGGATATAAATATGGGAAGGAATTCATTTGTACAAAGTGGCTTGGACATTAACACTATTCCAGGGTAATTTTAATTTTGAAAGCCACTATGAAATAGTGATGCTGTCTATGATATAGTAGCATCAAAATTGATTCTATATTTTAGATAAATTTTTTTTGATTCCCTAAATAATTATTTTTCCAAAATAATATCATGGTTTATCGCCATCAAGAATTGAAACACCAAATTTTATAAGGAATATGTTGTGTTATTTAATTATCACGAAAAGTGATGAGAATTTTTTCATTTGGATATGTCACGACACTTAGGAAACTTGTTTTTATAGTTTCTTCATCCATTTGAATTTCAATCCAAATGTTGATAGATTTTATCTAATACCAATAAAAGGTTTTATAAGGCTATTTAACATACAAAATTTAGTGTAAGAACAAAAACAAAAGATTATTAAAATTAAAATATATTTATATGTTTGTAATGAAAAAAATGAATAGGAATGGTTTACCTTGCCATGTCGATATGGCCCATTGAAGATTAAAATAATAATTTGATTGATATCACTAACAAAATTATGAAAGAGTCCTTCCTCTAGAGTTATACACATATCTAGGGAATTAATTAATACTTGCGTAAGATATATCTCAATAACATAGTCTTTTATAACCTTGAGTTCAATGGAAGAGGAGATACGAGAGGTAATGAATTACCTTGGTTTTGAGGAGTTCTACACATCATTTCAACATAATGGATAAATATATACAAGAATGAGATTCAAACTACTTATATAGTCCATAAAGAACTCAAAAAAGTTATCCAATATTTATTGGGTCATTTCCTAAACTATCTATGCATTTAAACACATTAAAACACTCAGTTAAACACCTCATTGACTTTTTAACATTTAAATAATCATGAAAGACATTATAAATCCTTACATTCATCATTATAGGACTAATAACCCTTAATGAAAACATTTTGAGTATTATTTTTAAGAATCCAACACGATATCACATTATGTGATAATTCCATGCAGACACCACCACCACTTAGTGACTTCCACTATGCCATGGACCACCTTAGCATGAAACATGACATACACTATGCCTTGGTCAGCCCAATTTTTTTGGCACAAATCCCAAACCTTACAAAACTAATTGATTATGTTAATAAGAAAAATTTAAAATCAAAATATATTAATACATATCTAAATGAAACTTATATACAAGGTATATTAAATACTTTCATGTAAAGGCTTCGAATCATATAAAATCAAAAATCCTCATAAGAGTTATCTTAGAGTGATAGATATCCAACCCCCACATTTTAGAAAAATTCATAAACCTGAAGACCAGTGATTAGTCTAACCCAATGTACCTATACCCAAGATAATTTACACAATTGTGACCTCAATTCCACCATAATTATAATACATAATATGTATAAACTATAATCAATATTTTGATTCATGCTCATTACCTTATACTAGACAATGTTAAAGTAAAAGGAAGCTAAATTAGTTATCAAACCTAGATTGTAAGTCATTATATTTGTGTGTGTTAATTTATATAAGATATTTAACACTTTACATAACATCCTAAGATTAAAAAAAAGAAAACTATGTTTGATAACATATACGACATGCAACATTGTGCCTAAACGAACAATAAAATATTATTATATGACCATTATAAGAAAGTCAATAATTTAGTGGAAATGAATATTATTAAATTTTTTATAAAATATATATATAGTTCCAACTCAATATATATTTATTGATCAATTCTTAGTAAAAAATAACTCAATTTTTAGTATGTCATTTTAAGCTCGAGTTAGTGCCGCAACCTGGCCATACGAAGCTCATAGTAACCTGCCGACACACAATCCCCGTCTATCTCAAATCACATCCCACCGGCACACAATCCTCGGCCATACCACATCTCATCTCGAAGAGACCTGGGAACATATCACACCTCATCCTGAAGATTCTTGGGAAACATTTGTCATAACCTAACCGAAGGAACTTGGGCTATAGAACCTAGAAGAGGGAGCGCAGGGAAGAACAATAACCAGCCATCTTTTGGATGTTTGAGAATCTCACCCCCATCCCACGGGAGTTCGGAATGTAGTGCTCAACATGGGTGGGGTGCATAAAGAAACATAAAATGTACAGATTTATATAATTATAACAACCACTCAGCCCATCCTAAGTCTTTTACACAAATATCTGAGCACGTGCCTTGGCACTTCTACTTCGAGAGTATGCACACAACAATCAATCCCAAAACCCCATTTTATGTTTTCAATATTTCAATAGATTTAGTTATCAGTTTCTTAACTACCGAGAAAACATCACCAACCAAAATAGATCAAGAGTTCATAAAACATATCCCTTCCATCCACAAATCAAGTTAGGAAAACACAAGCAATACAAACAATTCCCTTTTTATTAACCAATCAACCATTTTCTGTGATAACCCCGATTAAAATACAATGGAATTTAAATCGTGGAGTGTGTTAAATCTTTTATATCTGAAAATACTGACATGGTCCTGCTTTGTGTTGGTGGTAGTGGTTTGGTTGTTTCCTTTCATGGGACGATTGCTGGGTGAAGTGGGTGGTGATGGGATCCCCTTTGGTTATGCTTTCAGGTTTCCAGGAGGACTTCAGGGATCGTGCATGACCATACTAGTGTAGACCTTTGGGGCAGTTGCTGTTGTCATTTTATTTCTTTGGTACTTTATCATTGGAGTTCTTGTATCATGCGACTTTTACTTTTGAACATTCATGTGGTAATGGTTTACTTTTGGACTTACTTTTCTTTCAGTTTTAGTGTTGTTGGGTTTTATCATCTTATCTCCCGATCCTATTCAAACAAAAGGGTAATGCCTTCCATTTGTGTGTGACTTCCATACCCTTGGTGCTATTCTCCACTCAGGGACCTATAGAAGGTGGGTTTCGAGGGTCATTATCTCTCCTTCAACATAATGAAGGAAGGGCTTGGCAATCTGCTGACCCTTCCCTCCTTGTGGTGACCGTTTTAAAGTGATTAATGATTATACATTTTATTTAATTTAAATAATCATTAATAAGGACTAGTTTAAATTTAATTTATATATTATATATCAATAAATATTAAGTTAAATTCATATAATGATTATTACTAGTCATAATTTTAGTATAATACCATCTTATTCTTGAAAGATACATTTCTTAAAAAACTACTTTTTCATCACATCTATGGGTTTTATTTTATATTAAATTATTCCAATTATATTATTTGAATTTTATAAAATGTATTATTTATTTTTAATCATCATAATTTATAATATATAATAATTTATACACTTAACACTTAAAAATAATTTTGTTTCAAAAAATACATAAAAAACATTTCTCTCTTCCCTCAAAATATCCCTAGAGTCATTTTTTATTTGAAAAACCTCATAGGAAGGATTTTGCTGCAATCCTAAAGAGGTTATATGAAGAAGAGGTATCATTATAAACCGAGTGTTTTGTTTTGTTTATTATTCCAAAAACTTCAAATATTATTAAAAAATGATGATATAATGACATAAATATATAATATATTAATATATTTTATTATGTTAAATGAATAACCTACATTAATATCCTCTCCCATCAAATGAGAAATGAAATCGGCGTTTGTGTGTACAGTTAACCGCCGCCTCCCGAGATGTAATTTGTTTTCTATCATTAACTATAAAATATGTTTATAATGATGTAATTATTTTTTATATACAATATTAATGACATATTTATCATTGTGAAAAGATAATATATCATATATTTTCTTATATTTCTACTCACTGGAAGATAATTACATCGTTCGTGTGTATATGTGGATGACTATATCCACGAAGCGATGTGATTCATTTTTAATCACAAAATCACATGGATGATATATATTAGTGTATTCAAATAAAAATATTATATTTATGATATTATTATCATTATTTATATATAAAATAATAATTTAATTCTTTCAAAAATCTTCTTTGAAAAATGGAAATGCTGCTCATGCGTATGTATGACCTACCGTCTCCATGATTGTAACATAGTTCAATTTTCATAAATTTTATTCATGGATGGTTTTAAAATTATAATTTATGAATAAAAATTATAATTATTTCATGATTATTATTTGGATATTATGGAATAATTACCTCTTTGACCACTATCAACACACCGAATCCATTTTTAAATAATGAACAGAACATCCTCAAAACACTCAATATGGACTTAACTGGTTAAGTATTTCAATATACAATTAAAAATAAATAAAATAAATTATTTAAGTATAAGTTAATAAACCTATAATATTTTATTAATAAATAATATAATTTATATTCTTTTACTATACATTAGTAAAAGAACATACATGGAATGCATTAACTCAAGATAAGAGTTTCTCATGTCACTTTTAATTCCGTGAGACATATACCATATTAACTACATATTTATTTTGTGTAGTTTATATAATTCCCCTTTTATATGTTATATCATTAATAAATTTATTTAAATAGTATTTAAATTATAATTATAATTTATTTATTTCATGGGGATTATGAATCAAAAGTTACCAAATTTTTAAGGGTTTCTCGTCTCACTTTTATTTATGTGATACATATGCTATATTCACCACTTATTGTTATTTTGTGGTGTATATAATACCAATTAATGTATTTTATTATTATTTTAAATAAAATTATTTGGATTTATGATTAAAGAAAAGGTTCAATATTTCATTAATTATTGATCTAGAGATTATCAAAGTAGGAAGGGATTTCAACATAATTTTCCTTCATTAAGGTTTACTTTATTACTCTACACCTAATTTATTTTATATGGTGTATATAATAATGATAATTTATATGATATCATGAATCATTAATACATAATGGTATTATAATTTTCAATTATAATTAATTCATATAAGGGGATTTTACTAGAATCTTTCCAAGTGGTAAAGTGTCTCTTAACTAAATGTACATTCATTGGGTTATAAATGTTCTTTTTTGAGTCTGTTATGAAATGATTATTTTTTCATTGATCTATAAATTTTATTATTATGTATTTGAATTAGTTTTCTATGGATTTAAAATTTTCACATATAATATCCCAATTTATTAACTCTCAATTCAATGATATGATCTTTGTAAGGGTTATTCATCTCAAATTCCCTTTCTTTCGAACATGTACTTAATGATATTCACCTATCTTATTTTATGAGGGGTATATACTAACCCTTTGGAATTTTATATAATTAATATAATTATTTTCCTGATACTTTAATTTTAAATTGAAGAATTAATTTCATGGGGCTTATGATTTAAAAGTTACCAAATTGAAAAAGGATTTATGTTTCAATATACTTTATTTTCGGGGTTTTTTATGTTGAAGGTTATTTTGGAGGAAATAATATGATTATAATTTCTTGAAATAAGTAACCTTTATTATATTCCGGTTATAAATGTTTTTCACATTTTAAATTTCTATTTCATCCCTTATTAAATTAATAAACCTCAAGAAATTTTTCTATAAGTGATAACAATCTTGTATCTTATTTTAGATTAGGAATCTTTCTCTTACATATCTATGTTTTTTGAATAAATTCAAAAATATTCCTTCCTAAAAATAAATCATTTCCTAATTCTATTTTAATAGACATTGACCTTATTTTAAAATTTTTTAAAAGTGAAATTTAGTAACATTTTCCAAAATCTGTAACTTTTGACTCACATTATTTTTTTTACATTTACAACATGAACATATTATCCCTCCATCATGTCCATTATTTTCATTGAAGATTATTTTGAAAATTAAAAATTTATTTTTATATAAAATAATTTTCACATTATTTTTTTGGAGTTTTCTTTTTCTAAAAGTGATTTACATTGAAAATAGGTTATTTTTTTTTAATAAATTTTAATGATCTTTTAATGTTATTTCCATTCATCAATGTTTACCACCCTAGATATTACTTATTCTCCACTAGGGATATTTTTTAATGGTATAATCTTCATAATTACTTTAGATGGATTATAATGGATTCAAAGAGGATGTCATGTAACCCATTCCCTTTTGATGGGTTAAACAAGTTATGAAAGGAATAACAGATGTTTTATGATTTTTATGATTAAATGAAGCTACTATATACTTTATTCATGTTGTGGTTCTTGAATATTTTTTATATGATGGGTTTATCCTCATTATATCTCATAGGTGGGCTCGATATAGATTATATGATGGGTTTATCCATATAGATCTCTAATTAATGCGGTATGGATATTGACTATATAGTTATTATATTTGTAAGGGTTTTGTAAGGGTTTTATGAGGATAATTTCCCCAGATACCAAAACATTTTCTTTAAAATTTCTATGGGTTTTAATTATCTTTTGGTCAGGATTGAAATAACATGGATCTTGATTATTGAATCCTATAACTCTTGTATTTGTTAAATCCTTATGACATGTTTCATGTTTGATGATCCATTTATTTATGGTTATGAATTATCTTATGTTATGCTCATGCACTTTGATTATGTTATAATACCATTATGACCATATTATTCTCATTGATGACATTAAAATATTGATGCTAATTTTTACCCATACATACCATTTGAGATCACCCTTATTATGTTTCCAATTCCACATGTTTTGAAATATTATTTTAAATGATTTTTGTCTAAAAAGGTTTCATATGTGAATTATTTTACATAATTTGTTTAAAACATAATATGGAATTTGGAAATTTAGTTATAGTGGGAATAACTCTCTTTTGAAGTCATGGATATTATTTATGTAATAGTTTTTCATAATTCTATAAACCTATAACCCTAAAAGGTCCTTAGGTATTTATGTGAGTTAATATATATTTTTATGTTGTAAGTTTTGGATAGAAAAATTATTTTTTCACATTAATAGATATCGAATCCATAAAAGTTATGTTTATGTTTTAGACCTAGATTTGAAAGTGCGAGTTTGAGGTTGTTATAGTTTTCATCAGAGAAGGGTTTAGATGTCTTTAGAGATTATGATCTTTTAATGCGAGTTTATATTAAGAGTAATAGATTCCATAATTAGTTTAAAATTTTAAGTTTAATAATAATTTTAAAGTCTTAGACACACATTTCAAGGATTTAAGTAGAATTTTTTTTGGTAATTAATTATATTTTGAGAGATATTTTATTCGGTTGAGGTATATATATCTCTTAGGTTTAATGTGAAGTATTATTTGAGGAATAATATCATTACTTATATAGAAATAAGTTTAATGGAATTGGTGACCTTTATAGTTTAACATAATTTTGATGTTGAGGTAATTATGGATTATTAAAATTTAGGGATATATGATATAGCTAACCATGGGATTGAAAATAGATTATGTGACTATGTGACTACTGAAAAAGTTAATTATTTTGGGGAATATTAAATGATTACTACAACTAAAACACTATGATATTTTATTTGAGTAATAATGGTTGAATTATCTTTCGGAATAATATATGATTTTACTATGGATATGTTGTGATTCAGGTTATTTATGAAAATGATTGGAATATCTTGGAGACTATATGATTGGTCCATATACATTTATTCTATGATATATTAAGAGTTATTGATGTTATTTTGAGATAACTGTTATATTTATCTTGGAAGAGTATGTAATCAAATCATTATAATATTTGGGTTTCAATCTATGATAGGAATATTTTTAATTTTATTAAGAGTATTTATTTAGGGAATGATTTATATTGAACTTTGGGTATTACTTTTGAATTTTGGAGATTAATTTAGTTTTTCTTTGTATAAACGAATTATTCATTTAGTGAAACATATTAAATTGTGATAACTATTTTGGTCTTGGATAATGTCTAATGATATGTGAAATATTAGGTTATAGTTTTTCGAATTTTTTTGATTCGTTAAAAGTCTATTTTAGTTGTTCAGGAATGAAAAATTAACGTTGAATACACATTGTTTGGAGAAAAATATGACATTATAGTGAAAATTGATTAAATAATTGAATTCAACACATTAATTAAGAAGATTTCCTTATTTTATTAATCTAAAAAAATTCATCAAATACCATGAATGAACATTATTTTTTTCCTATTACCATTATTTATAATGAAACTGATTGTGATTTTCACACCTCTTTGGTTTATGGTTTTATGGTTGTTTAATTTCTCATGATCATTCAATTTATTTTGATCAATTATCTATGTCACTATAAATAATTATTTAGGTAATATGATTTTATTCCATGCACTTATCTTCACTTCCCACCAATTTTATATAATTTTTAAACTTAGTTATGGGTTATTTCAAATGATCTTATGAGTTTCGTTTCTTATCAATAGGATGTTTTACTAATTGTTTTTATGATGCAGGTTTTTAAAAAAAGTTTTTTAAAACGTGGAAAATTTTATTTCCAAGATAAATTAAGAATTTAAAGGATGAAATTTATTAGGTGAAGGGGAGGTTGTAACACCATGAGATTTGTTGAAAAAATATAAAACTATGTTTGACAGCGTATACAACAAGCAACGACGAGTCTAAACAAATGAAAAAATATTATTATATAACTATTTTATCCAAACCATTAAATTGAAGAGAATTAATAGAATTAAATTATTTATAAAATATATATACAATTCCCAATAAATATAAGTGTATCGATAAATTATTAGTAAATAACCACTCAATTTTTAGTAATTCATATTATTCTTAAATAAATACATTTTTTCAAAAATGATTTTTGTAGAATTTTGTGAGAAAATATTATAATTAAATTCATATAAATTTTATAAAATTATTTTGAAAAAATTATATAATTTTTTTAAATAATAATATCGAAATTAACTTGGGGTGATGTGATATTTTTCGTAAAATATTGATTTTTTAGTAAATAGTTAATAATTACATTTTTAGAAACATTTTTATTTATTTTTAATAAAATAAATAATTTAAAAGTCCCATTATGATTTTAATTTCATTCCAAGTAACATATTATTATATATTTAAATTTAATATAATTACTTATATTTGAATAAATTTTTTATTGAATTTTAGTGTATGTTAACTTTTATGCTTAAAAATGCATTTTTTTTAAAAACTATTTTTAAGTGCATAATGTTTATCCATTTTAATTAATTAAATTTACCGATAATTGGAATGGTTTTAATGAAATTTATATATTATATTTCTATAAATATTAATTTAAATTCGTTTAATGATGGTTACCTATCATAAAGTTAATATAAGATCATCTTATGATTCAAAAATTCAATTATTAAAAAACAAATTTTCTTGTCCCGTCTATGTGTTTTATTTTATATTAAATTATTCCAATTATTTGAATTAAATTTAATAAAATGAATTAAATATTTTTAATCATAATAATTTATATTATATAACATTTTCATCTTAAATTTTGGTCATAATTAATAGTGAAATTAGTAATAATCTTTTACTACTATTAATGTTAAAACAAGTTACCAGGGGATAAAATGAAAAGATAAGAGTCCAAATGACCTAAGAAGTTATATATAATCTATTTTATGGTAATAGTTTGACCATATATCATATAATTATAGATAGATTTCTAATTTGGATCCTTTTGGAATGTGGAAAACATCCATATACCTTTTTCTTTTTAAACAATTCCAAGTGTGTCCACTCCCCACCTTATAAAAGGACACTCCCTATCCTCTCTACTTAAAACATAAATTGATTTTTTGGTTCTGAAATTACCAACCTATATCCCTTCCTAAATCCTTTAAACATTTCCTAGAATAATTATTTTTATCATAAAATCCTTATAGGAATGTTTTTTTTGTGAAAACCAAAAGAGGCCATCCGAAGAAGAGGTATCGTTCTTAATCGAGCATTTTATTTTATTTATTTTTCAAATTACATAACATATTATTAAACTATTATTATATAATAACATAAATACCTAACATATAATGAAATTTTATTATGTTAATTTAATAACCTATATCTGTATACTATTCCATCTAATGGGAAATGAAACCATCTTTCTTGAGTACAACTGACAACCGCCTTGCGAACTAATGTAATTAATTATCTATCATCACATCTAATGTATATAAATAATTATGAAATTAATGTTTATATAAGATATTAAGGAAATATTTTTTATTATTTTAAGATAATATATCATATATATTTTTATATTTCCATTCATTGGATGACAATAACATCGTTCGTGCGTACGTGCGAACTACCTCCTCTATGAAAAGATGTGATTTGTTTTTCATCACTAGATCACATGGATGATATATATATGTGTATTTGAATATATAATATGATATTAATGATATTATTATCTTTATACAAAGATAACATAATACTTTACTTATTTCAATAATGATCTTTCAAAAATGGAAATATTTCTGATGCGGACGCATGACCTACTGAATCCATGATTGTAACATAGTTCATTTTTCATAAGAATTATTCATGGTTAGTTTAAAACAATTAATTTAATAATTAAAATAATAATTATTCCATGATTATTATTATTTATATGATTAAACAATGACCTATTTTACCAAGATCATCACACATAAGTCATTTTTAAATAATGAACTAAACATTCTGAAAACACCTGACATGGACTTAATTGAATAAGTATTTAAATATTTCATTAAAAATTAATAAAATAAATGACATAAGAATAATTTATTAAAAATATAAAAGGTTATTAATATATCAAATAATTTATATGATTATATTAAACATGATTTAATGGACATACGTTCATAGTCCAGATTCAAGGTAATGGTTTCTCATCCCACTTTTACTTCTGTGTGACATATGTCTTATTTTCAAATTATTTCTTTTGGGTGGTGTATATACTGAAAATTTTATATATTATATAATCAATTAATTTATTTAAATATTATTTTATTTTTCATTTTATGTTATTTATTTCATGGGGCTTACGATTCAAAAGTTACCAAATTAGTGAGGCTTTCTTATCTCACTTTTATTTTTGTGAGATATATTCCATATTAAATAGTTATTTATATTATGTGGTGTATATACTCAAAATAAATGTATTTTATGATCAATTTCATGAAAATTAATTTCATTTATGAATTTATATGTGTTCTCTCTGTCACGATTATTTGATGCAGAGATTACCATTGAAGTAAGGGATTTCATCTGAATTTTCCTTTATTAAGCCATATTTTATTGTTATACGCCCAATTTCTTTCATACAGTGTATATAATCACCATTTTTATGTAATATCAATAATACTCCACAATTAATTATATTATAAGTTTCAATTTTAATTATTTCATCAAATTGAATTTGACTTGAAATTTAATAAGTGGTAAAGGGTTTCTTAACTCAATTTCCTTTCATTGGGTTATAATTATTCTTCAATGGAACAATTATGATATTTTTATGTGAGAATTTATATCTGAATTTTTTTATCCTATATTTCTATTTTTTTCATTATTTTAATTTTTTACACGTAATCTGTTCATCTACTTACTCTCAATTCAATGATATGATCTTTGTATGGTTTATTTGTTTGAAATTACCTTTCCTTGGGACATATGTTTAATAATATAAACCTATATTCTATTATGAGGTTTATATACTTCCCATGTGTCATGTTATATCCTGAACATCCTTATGTTCCTGATACTTAATGTTTTATTAGAATTTATTCTTTAATTGGGACTTCTATTGAAATTTACCAAAGTGGAAAATGCTTTATGTTACAATATCCTCTATTTCCAGGATTGTTTATGTTGAAGGTTTTTTAGATGACATAATAAGATTTTGTTTTATTATCCCACATAAATTTTCTTATGATATTTTTATTAATGTGTTTTAATTGTTTAATTTTAATTTAATACCTTATTGAATGAAGAAACATAAATAAATTTGTTTATAAGTGATACTGATCTTGTATTATATTTAGATTTGAAATCATTCTCTTCCATATCTATGTTTTCTGAAATTTTTTCAAATGTTTTTTTTTCATAAAAATAAATTATTTCCAAAATATATTTTACAAGATATTTGGCCTTCTTTTAAAAGGTTTTAAAACAAAAATTTCTGAATGACTTCCAACTGGGTCACTTTTGGCTCAATTTAAAAAAAAATATTTTTAACATTTACCACATGAATTGATTTTACTACTTCCATGACTGTTATTTTATTTGAAGCTTCCTTGAATGTTTCCCATGTTATTTTCAAAGAAGAATATTTTCATAATATTTTTTGATTTTTTAGTTTTTAAAATTTATTTTCATAGTGAAATGGTTATTTTAATCAATAATTTTGAATGATATATTAATTGTATTTACATTCATTAATGTCAACAACCCTTGATGATACTTATACACCATTGGAGATATTTTTTAATGATACCATACTATTTTTTTTCTCAAAATGAATTATGGTTATTTCAAAGATATTTTCAAATAAATAATTCCCTTTACACTGGTTAAACAAGTTATGAAAGGAATAATGGTTTATATGAGTTTTTCTGATGAAATGAAATCTCTTTGTAATTTATTCATGTTTTTTTTCATTGATTTTTTATACTATGGATTGATCCCCATTTTAGCTCACAGGTTAGCCTAATATAACTTATATGATAGGTTTTCCTAGATATCCCTTCAACACATTGGGTATGGAAGTTGAATATATGGTTATTCTATTTTAAATGTTTTGTTAGGGTTATATAAGGGTTCTATGAGAATAATTTCCCAATAGACAACATGTTTTCTTCATTATTTATATAGTTTTTAACAATTCCTTTGATCAAGATTGAAATCCTATCGGCCATTATTATGGAATATTATGAATCTTGTATTTGTTAAATCCTTATAACAAGTTTCATGTTTGTCATTTTAGTTTTTATAGGTATGAATTATGTTGTTTACGGTCATGCACTATGATTTTTCCATCCTATTACCGCTGATTATATTGAACTATTATGGATTATTTTTATTATTATTGAGAATTTGAACTCAAAATTATTATGTTTCTTATTCCATAGGTTATAAATAATGAAATTAAATGATTTTGTTCTGGAAAGGATTCATATTTGAATAATTTTTTGGTAGATATTGAGGAATTAAAATGGAATTTGATAATTTGGGTGCAGCGGAAATAATAGTCTTTTGATGTCATGGATATTTATAATCTAAGATATATTTCCTTGACCCCATATGTTTAGAGTTGGGACATTATTTTAATACATTAGTATGATTGCAAGGAAATACAATCCAAATGGACTGATCATTTTAAGAATCTTGGAAAATAGATTACATACATGAACTTTACATTAAAATATTGAACATTAAATACCACATAGATAATACTTTGAGAATGAAATTATTCTCCTAGAATAACCCTACATATCAATCATAAAACACTTCTTGGATTACTGAAAAAAACATAAGAAAGGGGTGAGATCAGATTCTCAGTAAGGTTAAAAAATACGAAAAAATCTTTCATAAACAAACATAAACTTTTAAGGAAAATATAAAACTAAAAATCAAGAATTTTAAACATAAACTTGAACATAATATGGAAATAATAAAACAAAAAATTCCATTTAAACATTCACATAGATATTCTACAAGTAGAATAATCACATGTAATATTAATAAATAATCTCATAATGAGGTAATGCATAATGACGAGCATCATAACCATACCATTAACACCTTGTGACAAGACCATACATAAGTGGGTAAAAACTCAAACTGGTTTGTCTTAAGAGAACCACTATTTTATTGAGGGGCTTTCATTAAATAGTACCCAACCCATTGGGCTTCTGTTAATCGGTCCCCAACCCATAGGAATTTCATTAACCGGTACCTAACACATCACTTAATAAGTCCAATTAGTTACTCTTATGAAATAGGTAAACCATAACCAACATAAACATTTATTTTAAAACTAGCATACGAAATGTTAATACATTAACCATAAACCATTATTCGTATCAAAATAGTACATCCACCATCAAACAAAAATTATAAACCCTTCAATATAATATGTGATATTTTATCATAAAAATCAATATTAATTAAGCATAAAACCCAACAAAGGATGTTTACATAGATGAAAGAAAACCATTAAAACTCTTCAATATAAATATCCATTTTTTTACTTTGAAAACATAAAAAAGTCACACAATTTATAAAAGGAGAAATTTAAAAAGATATTTTGGAATCCAAGTGTCTCATATCACTTTGAATTTTTTTAAAGGAATTAATATATTAAAATGTTAATGTCTATATAAATAAATACTTAAAACCATTTTTAAAACATTTACATCAATGAGAATGATTTAGAAGAATAAATCTTTAAAGCATATAAAATGATGTTTTAGTTAAAGAGTACCTTAAATAAAACCGTAAAAGATTAATTTTTTAAAATATATGAATTAAATTAAAAATAGACATAAAATTCCCTTTATAATTCTTTTATATGCATATAAATAGTTATGTAAAATATTATAAGACTATTGAAATGGAGAAAGGATTAATTATTTAAATATTTAAAGTGTCCCATACCACTGTGAACATTTAAATAATAAGACCAATATCTTAAAATGAATCCTTAAATACCATGAAGATAAATGTATTCACAATATAAAATATAATAGGGGATGTACATACACCATACACCTTGAATAGGTGGTGAATATGAATTAAATCTTATGAAAATTAAAAGTGAGAGGAAATTCCCTTACCTTAGGCCTGATACTCTTCGTACATGTCCGAAACTCATGTATAATGGTTTTAAATATTTTATTAACTTGTAATAAAATCGTAATAATATTTATGATATCATATATGATTCATTTATGACTTTATATTACCCGTTTATTAACAATTCTCTGTTAAAGCAATGTTTTGGGTAATAACTACTTTGTTTAGCGTACATGTTTTGACTTGTTATTCTTTATCATATTACTTTGATCATGATTTACCTACTTATATAATGTAAATCATGATTTATATATCATATATATTCATAATATAAATATATACAATAGATATATATGTTAAATGGAATACACCGTTCATGGAGATGGTTAGCCGTATGCACGCATGAATGGTATTCCCGTTTTCTTATTGTATTGAATAGAAGATAATAAATGAAATATATATATATATATATAAATATATTATTCAAGTATCATTATTATGTCATATATTTCATACTTATTTATTATATATATATAGTCATTCCTAAATTGTTGTAATGGAGGATAATTCTCACCGCATCAAGGAGACGGTAGGTCATACGTACACACAAGCGACGATATCATTCTGTAATGGTAAAGAGTGAAGAATTGGATAGAATACAAATTATAAAAAAACAATATTATGTCATATTTTTTTATTTAAATCCTTTATATTCATCATCATAACCATATAAATAAATTATACATGAAAAACAATTTACAACATGGCATGGAGATGGTAAACCGTACGTACGCATACATGATGATATTGTATTTCCTAGGATGTTTAAAAGAAGAAATATTGGGGTATCATAATTATAAAAACATCTCAGAAAAAATTAGACATGTAAGTTATAACATTATTATGGAAAAAAATATGAAGAGGAAGTAGAAGAAGAAAACAATGTGAATTGAATTGGTAAAACAATTACATCTTCTTCGAGTGTTTCCTTTTGATTTTCACAAAATAACTCTTTAGAATGGATTTCCTCCTAAAGTATAGCCTCTAGGATGAAGTGATGGATTTTTGGAGGAGAAATTGGCAGGGTTTTCTTGAGACAAAGGGCATTAGATATGTGAATAAAACAAAAGGATATGTTCCCTTTTATAAGAGAGGGGAAGGGCACTTTTTGAATCTCAAAAAATATTAATTTATTATAAAATGATTTTCGATTTAAAACAGCTCCAGAGTGATTTATTTAGAGTTTAATATGATTATATTTAGAAAAAATCTCAACCAATGAAATTTAGGCTTGTTTAGGTTTCAAAATTAACCTTATCTTTTGGCTTTAACAATTAGCCAAATAATTTTACTTTTACCATGTCTACATGTATTTTTATACTGTGGTGTTAATATAGATATAATAAAATTTCAAAAGAACACCAATTGGGTATTTTACGACATAATTAACACTATCCAAGATATTTTGATGAACCATATATTTCTATTACTTCTATATAATTTAATAAAATATTATTTCTTTTTAAGTATAATTTATGTCAAATTTGATACTATTCAATTTTTTTTATTTTTTAAAATATCAAACCAATATGATCACTTCAAACCAATAATTTTACTATGACACTGACATATCTAAGTTATTTAAAAAATTATTTTATGGCATTAATTAAGTCAAATTTTTTTATTTTAATATTTTTAGTATCATTTATTTGATATCTTAATTAATTAAACAATTTCTACATCATTATTATAAAAGCCTTTAATTAAGTTATTTATTATATAAAAATTAAAAATAAATTATATTTAAGAATATAAATTTATTATATTTGAAATTAATCATTATAGTCAAATTTATGTTATGTATAACCATATATTAAAAAATATTTTTTTATTAAAATTTGATTATGACACTTTTAACTCTTCTTTAAATAAAATAAAATAAATGTATTAATCTAATAAAAGTGGATTAAAAAGGATCATAATTTTTACCTAAGGTTTATTTAGTTTTAAAACACTTATCAAATTAAATTAGGACAAGTGTCAGGGTAATTTTATATTATTATAATAATTATTTTACAATTAATTTCCCTATTTACCTTTGACCGTGGTAAATAAAATTCAAATGGTACAATTCATAAAAAATTATTTTTATCCTGTTAGATTTTTTTTCATTCTGATTACAAACTTATATATCTCTTTTTTTAAATTCAAGTCACAGAAGTGGTAAAATTACACTTAATTCTAATCCAGTAGATGTGGCAAGCAGGCGAGTAAAAGAAACATTCAAAAGTTTAATAATTTTTTATATCTAATTCTATTATAAGAATGATTACAATGACATAGATTGGGTTAATATATGTATTATTTATCTATTGTGACTTTACAATGAATTTAAAGTAAAATATTTTTTAAATTAAAAGTTTGGGTTTTTAATAACAATGTAGTGTTTTTCACTATTTATAAAAAATTGAATGTTTTCAGACAACTACCAAAAATTCACCCTAAGATAATTTTAATATTTCAAATTAATAAATGAAGTCTATTTTACAAAATTGAATTTATAAAAGTGTCTAAAATTAGTTTTATTATTGTTCATAAAAGGACATAAAAAGTAATTTCTTTAATAAAATAGTATTTCTAAACATATAACTATTTTAATGAAACTTAAACATTTCATTATAATTTTTTTTATTTATGTGAAAAAATTATAAATAAAATTTAAAATTTATTTGTTACTATTAAAATTACTATATTTAATGGATTAAATATAAATACATCATTTAAATAATTATAATACTAATGTGTTGTTTCATAGAAGCTCAATGTTACGTGTAACGCAAGCCAAGTCGATGTTGCGTGAAATATATACTATTGAATTTATTTAAATGGACAATGTACTGTAAAATATTTAGGTGTTGCATATGATTTTTTTCATAATTCTATAAAACTATAAACCAAAAAGGTCCTTGAGTATGTAAGTGATCCAATACATCCTTTGATGTTGTATGTTTTTGATGAAAAAAAATCAGGTTGCATTCATCAGTATCAAAGATAGAAATGTAATGTTTATGTTTTTAGCACCAGAACCAGAAGTTTGAGTTTAGGGTTTTTATAGTTTACACTAAATCGTACATATTTTCATAATATAACAATAATATTTATCAATAAACTGGGAATAAATTATATTTAAAAACACTTCATATCTTGAAACATGAGATAAAATATATACGAAAAATTCATAAAACCAAAAATTATAAAAACTGTATATATTAATATAATATGAACTCTTCATATTATCCTTTTTATTGAAATTTTTTATAAACATATGGTATTAAATGAAATATTACCATTTTATATTCTAAGAATTTTGTCTAAAAAATTTACATAATCTAAATATAACATACCTAACAATACTTAAACTTTTATTACATCAATTATAAAACTACTTTTGATATGGTTTTAATAATTTCTCAAATATGGCATTTTAATTTTAACATTCCAAATTAATAATTGTGAAGAATTCATAATCTTAAATGTAATCTCTTTTATATCACCCCCAATTTTGTAATCTATAATTTTTT
Organism: Viscum album; assembly: GCA_963277665.1. Classification (NCBI taxonomy): domain Eukaryota; kingdom Viridiplantae; phylum Streptophyta; class Magnoliopsida; order Santalales; family Viscaceae; genus Viscum; species Viscum album. Next base: position 331,476,801 of record OY728164.1, read on the forward strand.
TATAAATTACTATTAAATTTTCTTTTTAAAAAATTTATATCCAAATTCCAAGCCTTTAAATATATATTTTTAAAGTAATTTTAATATTATAATTTAATATTTTCTATATTTATTTAATTTTTTTATTAACATTTAATTAAATAATTATTAAAATTTTATAATTAATTAATTATAATTTTATAAATTAAGTATATATCCCAAAATACGTTTGTCATAATTTATAAATTTCTATAAATTATTTAATTGAATTTAAATTTGGAAATAAGAAAAATCGAATTTTTGTTTAGTATCATATTTAATGATATTTTCATATCATAATCCATTATTTATAATAAAGGATATGCTATTAGTTTTATTTTAAAATTGATGACACATTCATGGATTATCAATGTTTATGAAACACTGTGTTGGACTGTGTTACATAAGCTTTGCAGATCTTGTAAATCATATCCCATGATAAGCTTGTGAGTTTTATTAACTCATTCAGGAGTCATGTTTTACAATATTCATCAATATCATTGGAAGTATTCAATGCCTTATTTTTCGGATGTTGGTCACAAAATTTATATGATATAAATCCTAATATATTACTTTACAATATGTTGAAATTGAAGAATTTGTATTGGATCATTTATTTGGATATCACATATCTTATATTTTCTCCATCTCAACTTACAATATCTTATATAATAAGATAAATTTTAATAACAAATATTCATCTTATTTTCCAACATGCCATATGATATCAAAAATTATTTTTATTTTGTTCATTTTCATCATGATTTGATGAAACAAAATTCATGGAATTTCTTTGAAACTTATTTTAGGTTTCTAAGGATTTGCTGACACTTAATTTATGTAATAGAAGTCATTTGAAACTATAAATTCTACAAAAACAATTCATTGAAACGAAAACCATGAAAATATAAAATTATAAACATGAGACTTTTACAAAATAATTCCACCAATGTTGACTTCGATTGATGCTGGATGAATACCAATAAGAATAAGAATATGGTCTTCCCTTTATTGTCTATCCACATATTGATCTAAATTACTCGATGCGCATGGTATATTCCTAGAACTTTGAAGATTTTCTAGTATCTCTTGGGAGTTATGGATGGAGTTTGAGAGAAATTAAACCTGGAGAATAAAATATAAGAGCACCCGCATTGAAACAAAATCTTTATGACCTTGAATCCTATTATAGAGGAAATAGGTAATTCCTATTCCATTGATGGAATTTACTCAAACATTAATTTTTTTGAGTAATTACATCCATTTATAAACACTCTGTAAATTTTTGGCCATGTTTTTATGCATCTATCTCATAAATTGAAATAATTATACATACTTTAAATGATATAAAATGTTCACAATCAATAGTTGATTTATGTTGAACAATATCATAATGTTAATAACTGACACTTGGATTCCTCATCAATCATTCAATATGATGAAACCATATAAAAACACATATCAAATATTTATATCATATAATATGATATTTTTAAAGGTAGTGTGTATAATGATTTGGTAATAATATATTATACTATAAAATATAATTTAATTCATAGGGGATTTAAGGAATATCTCCATCACCTTTATGCCAAGATTTCTTCCTACTTAGTAAATCATTATTCCCTTACATTCCACTCCACTCCACATAGCTTCCAACTCATCCAAGGGAATGTTTTCAATACATACAACACAAAAAAACCTTAAAGACTCATGAATGAATTTCCTAAAGAAACAATTCATAGTATTCTCAAAACATGAGAGTTCTCTAAACATTACATAATTTGATAGCGTGATGCTTATGATAGTTTTCCAACTATTAGTATAATTGATTATACTATATTGACCATTTGTCAAATGATATTAAATCACTTCTACCCCTTTAAAAATTCACTTCATGAGAGATATTATATATATAAGACTCATCAATTAACCCAGTCATTAAAATACATTTAATTAATCTTAAGGGATATTCATGATAACCATTTTTATTTGTTCATAACATATGAATAAAAATGTTAAATACTCTCCAAACTCCTGCTACAAACACCTAAGGTATCCCCCTCCAAGGAAAAACTTTTCTTCTCATATCCCTTTGTTATAACCTTCAAAATAAATAATATAGATTCACTGATCAATTTAAATAAGTGATACTTTTTTATTCTACCAATTTTTAAAAAATAAAATGCAATGAAACATTGATAATAAATCTGAAAACCTCAGTGGATTTTAGTATATAATACACTCCAAATAATACTATTAAATGATATAGGCAATCCTTAATTAGGATATTTTAAAGATACCAACCAGTTTATCCTTAGTTAAAATATATTCTAATAAAATATCTTAATGTTACACCTTTTCCTTAATAAAGTGGTTCTAGATATAAATATTCTTTGACAATGAATGTCAAATCAGTTTATTTGATATATTTATTTCAATTCGGTTATCACACCCAATAATCATTAGGTATGAAACATCCGTTATCATGTCTTCTTGATGTGACATCAGCCACACCATTTATGTCATGGATTGTGATTCAAAAAATATTCAAATTATATTGTGGTTAATGTGATTGAGATTTTATTCATGGAGGGATAAGAAAATCACTATCCTTTAAAATAGAATGAACCTTCAGAAATTGATATCCAATCATCAATGTCACCTTACCCATAATACTAAAAACATTCGTAAATATATAATTATATCTCTTTATCATACCATAAACAGTAATATAATGTTTCATTGACATAGGTAATGATAAATTTTGATTCTAGAAAACAAGACTCCTTATATTTTTTTGGGAATCATGCATACAAACTGGCTTGAAAAAAAATGACTTGTCTCAACAATTTCAATTAAATTAAGATACCAATAAGACATTGGAACTTAATTTGATCCATGTGAAAATTCACCCATATAATTAGTGGAAATAATTGAGAGGGTGCATGGGTGAATAAGAGATTTAATTCCTTTATAAATTTTCTTATTTAAGCAGCACCCAACACCCATTAAAGTGAATTTAGATTGATTCCAATAACAAAAACATGGAGGGAACAATAGTTTTACAAGTTTTACATCTCAAAACAAGAAGAAAAATCCTCTGCATGATCCATATTTTACCAAGTCGATACAATCCACTAATATCAATATATGAGTAATAATGAGTAGGGAATATCATTGTACTTGTGTGATATAAATCACTTGATTGTGATGATTTATTTCCATAATAATACAATTATAAATAATTTTATTTCAACCACAAGAAATATTTCTAACAAACTATTTTTCCATAGAGTTGTTTCAGTGATGATTCTACTTCTTCTTCTTAAACCTATACTATCACAAGTTCCTTCCCTTTTTTACTATAGAAACTAAAAAAACCCTTGTTTCTTATTATTTCTCTCAAAAATTATTCTAAATTATATATATAGAGAGAAGTATCCTCCACCTATTTCTCTTTTAATTCATGATATTATTATTTTTATCACAAAAAAGAAAAAAAATATTATTTAAATTTAAATTTAAAATTTAAATTAAAATAATTAACTTCCTCTAACTATTTTTTAAATTATTTTCCTTCTTCATTATTATTTTTATGCTTTTAATAATTCTTTTATAAACCCTTATAGTGTAAATATAAATGATGAAGTGTGACCAAGAAGTTATACAGAAAGTAATTTTATTTTATCTACATTCTCTCTCTTATTAATGATGGAAACCTTTTAATCTCTTTTCTTGAATGAAAAAAATATTTTTTTTGATATTTAAAAAATGGTCAAATGGAATTTTCTTCATCTGAAATAAAATATGATTTTTAATATATTATTATTGTAACTTAAATATTAATTTTATAGAATTATAGAATTTTCAAAAAGTGTTAGACTCATACAAAAGTCCCAGTGACAAATACAAATCTTTGAAATCACTCATAAACAGAGTGAATTGACTCATATATAGAGGGAAGATACTCATACTTAGAATTGAATGTCTTATATGATGGATCAAATAAATCATACTTATGATTAAGTTATTATATGTAGTGTTGAATAACTCGAATTTTGATCCCTTTTCTCGAATATGTACACCTATGGAGGCATCCAATGACTCATACACAAATTGAAATGAATTATACTATCCATATGGAGTCTAATAGATTTGTAAAAAACTTTACTAAAAATTTTCTCAACTCAATAGATATTATAGTTGGATTCCAAATTTCTCTATACTTATTCCAAACTTTCACAAAGTCTTCACCCCATCTATTTACCATTTTTTATGTGAGTTTTAATATGATCTATGTATTGATAAAAAATCCAATAAAATAAACATAACTACTTAAGCACTTCCAGGTTTTATTATATAGAAATAATAATAAATGTAAGTATAAACTTATTGTCTAAATAATATCCCTAAGTACTCAATAGTTTTTGAATAGCTCTTGGGCTCATAAATCCTCCATTTGGATTTTGTTGAAAATAAATGAACATAAATTATTTTTTAAAACCAACTATATAGTAATGAATCATCATTAAATAATTCTAAGTATACTTGATTGAAATTGGTGTATTAAATAATAACATTGAATAATTACACCCTGTTATCCATAAAATAGTGATTTACCTGCATAAAATCACAAAATTTGATCCTCTTGATACCAATGTTAAAAACAAGAACCTTTTCTCCTATTTTTGACACCAATAGAAATATCATTTATGATAAAAATTGAGAATAAAAACATATTCAAATAAAAAAATATCCATTAAACAAAAATCATTTTGAAAATAGTATTTAAATAGATTCCTACATTAATTTTTAATAAAAGTGTTAAAATTGTTAATAAATACTAACACACCCATAATATTTCCCTCAAAACTTTCCCCTTTTAATAAATCTATCTAAATACATGATTCTCATAATTAAGATATATCTCCCTCATTTTTAGAACATATATCAATGGTTTCATTTTAAAAATAGTTCACCCACTTGTAAATACATAAAATGAATAAATAGATTTATATTGAATTTTATTTTTCTCCCCATTTGATAATAATTTTCGAAAATGTACATGAGAGAGGGAAATAAATAACCAACCTTATCCATAATATGAATGAGGTTAAACTCCAATAATTAACAAATAACTATTAAAAGTATCCTTTATAAATGATTTTGAGAAAATATAAACCACTTGATCCTTTTTAGGATCAAATTACAGCTTCGATAGATTTATTTACACAATGTCTTTGACTAAGGGACATTTAATATCAATTCTATTTAATCTTGAATAATTAATAGTATTTTTAAAAACATTGATAGAAATTTTATTTTTACAACCAACAAGAAGTATTAACATCACTTCAAATTTGATATCTTCCATCTTAGTTTTCATCCACATCTATAAAACAGTGGATTGAGTGGTAGCCACATACTCTACTTTAACAACATTCATAGAAAAACCAGTTTTGTTCTTAGGGTTCCAATATATAAACCATATCTAAGGAAGAAATCTCCACCAAATTTACATTTTTGATCATCAATATTACCTTCCCCATTTTAATCTATATAACCAAATAGATCAAGCTATCATTTTCAATCATATATCAACCCCAAATCAGTCGTTCCTTTTTCAGAAATGAGAACACTATTTGAATTGGATCATACTTAGAGGGGAATGACTCACACTTAGAATTGAATGACATATATTCTCGATCAAATGACTTATACTTGGGATTATGTTACTTATATAAAGTGCCCAATTACACACATATAGATCCCTTTCCTTCAATTGCAACACATATGAAGGTATCCAATTACTCATACCCAAATTGAAATGACTTATATGATCCATATGGATTCCTATTCTTATGTGAAAATTTTAACTCGAATATACTCAACGCAATTGATATTCTAGAATTCTTTGAAATTCAAATAGACTTATTCCAAACATTCATAAATACATAACCTCACAAATTAACCATTTAATTATTTTTATTTGAATATGATTTATATATTTATAAAAAATACAACATAATAAAAATACCCACTTAAACAGTTCCAATTTTTCTTATTTGGACACAATAATAAATGAAAGAGGAAACTACTTTTCTAAAAAATATCCCCACGTACTCAATAGTTTCCAAAAAAGTCTTCGAATCATATATACCCCCTTTGTATTTTTTACAACCAAGAACATAAATAACTTTCCAATTCAACCACATAGAAATGAATCATCATTAATTAATTATAAGTCTACTTGATTAAACATGGTGTATGAAATAATAACATTGATTAATAACACCATGTCATCCATAAAATAGTGATTTACATTCATACCTAAGTAAAACTTGATCCTCTTGATATAATTTTTAAAAAAAAACTTTTATCATATTTTTGATTGCACTAGAAATATAATTTATGATTCTAATTTAGAATCAACACTTACTCGACTCAAAATAACTGTCCTTTCTCCTGAAAATCAGTTTGAAACCAATATATAAATAGATTCCTACACTCATAATCAATAATACTATTAATATAGTTAATAAGGAATCACACACAAATATTCTATCCCCCACTACATTTCCATTTCATTAAATCCTTATAAATTCATGACCCACCAAATTAAGAGATCTATATTCATTTGTAAAATATATATAAATAGATTTATTTTAAAAATAGTTCACTCCCACTTTTTTAATACATAAAATTAATACATAGATTTATGTTTCATTTTTATTTTTATCCCCATTTTATAATAATAATCCAAAGAATAAAATGAGAGAGGGGACTAAATAACCTTCTGTATCCTTGAGAGGGATGAGGCTAAACTCCCATCACCAACCTCAAACTTTGAAAAGAATAATTTTGAAATTATTTATTGAAAATATTATCCACTTGATCCTTTGAGGGGAGAAATTATAACTTTAATATATTTCTTTCCACAAGCTCTTTGATCAAGGGATATTTAATATCAATGTGATTTTACCTTTAATAATGAATTGGATTTCTAAAAATATTGACAGAACATTGATTTTTACAACCAATAATGATTGGTAACTTCACTTCAACATTGACATTTTCAAACATATTTTTCATCCAAATTAATTTTTTTATGTATTTAGTGTTATACATATACTCCTCTTCAATAACACTAAAGGTGAAAAAAGTTTTCCTCTATATGATCTATCATACAAACCAATATCTATGGTTGAAAACTACACCAAATGTATATTTTTGATCATAAATTTTACCTTTCCAATTTACATTTTTATAACCAAATAGATCAATATATCATTTTCTACCATATATCATCCCAAAACCAGTCGAGCCCTTTTAAACCAAAAAATACGACTTGTATCTATAAAATGTGACTATTTTGGTGTAACAACTCTAAAACTGAACTATTGGATCTGGTGGTAAAAACATAATATTTAAATTTATATATTTGATATCAATAAACGTGATCCAATTTTAACTATTAAAAACTTACAACATGAATTGGATCACATTAATACCTAAGGACTGTTTAGGTTTAGAGTTTCTGAGAACTAAAACAAACTCATAACAACATGGATTCATAAATAACTGGTTCATAAAGATCAAAATCATGCACAACCAATTTATTCCCATATAGTGACCTTATGAGGAATAAAATAATTAAAGTATTTCTTTAAAACTATGGTAAAAGAGAAAAAAATTAGGGTTATATCAAATGAACAGTAAGGGTAAACATAAGTATTACTAATTCAATATCTTCAATGATGAGAAGGGTATGTTGAAATATTCAAAGAGAATGAGAATCACATAATATAATTCATATCCATTTATAACTATATAATCAATCATGAACCATGGAATAAATATTTAAAAATTAAATAGTCATAAAAATTAATAATCATTTTCCATGTGATGTCAATCCTGATTAACAGAATCATTAAAAATCCATAGAAAGCTTAAAGAAAACATGTTCTTATCTAGAAACATTATCTTTATAGAACCCTTAAAATTGGAATGAAAATATGATAAAATTCCATCAAAATTCTCTATAGAACATAATATTTACCCAATGTATTGGATAAATATATTTGCCTCACCCATCATTATGAGCTATATCTGGATCACCCATAATTTTGATTATATTGGGCTCACTCATCAACCTGAGTTATATCAGCCTCACCCTTCATCATGAGCTATATGGGGATCACAATTCATAAAAATTTATAATAACCATAATATAAATAAGTATATAGAGATTTAATTTCATTATAAAACTCATAGTAATAACCATTATAACTTTTATAACATCTTTAACCTGTGGAAAAGAAATGGTTCCCTTAACAATATCTTTGAAAAAATAATAATACATATAGAGAAATAATGTGGATGGTATCATTAAAAAATATACCCAATGAAGCATAAGAAAAATTAAGGACTGTTGAAATCTATGAATGAAAAACCATTAAAAGATCTTTTAATATTTTTTTGAGGAAAATTCTCTTTTCAATTTGAAAATCACTTTTAAAAAATTAAAATTCACAAAATATTATGAAAATTATTTTATTTGAAAATAAAATTTGAAAATTTTAAAGTAATATTAAATTATAATAATTGTTAATATGGGTGGAAAATATTTTTCTTTAATAAATATAAAAAATTAAACATTCTTTTCAAACATTTTGTAAAGGGAGTCAAAAGTGTCCCATTTGGAAAATATTACAAGATTTAATTTTAAATAAATTTAAAATAAGGTCAAATATAATGTTAAATAGCACTAATAAATCATTTATTTTTATAAGAGAACATTTATTAAAATAGTTTAGATAACAAGGATATGGAAGATAAAGATTCACAATATAAAATAAGATACAAGATCAACATCACTTACAAAAACAATTCTTGATATTTATTTAAAAAATTAGAGGAGAAATGGAAATTAAATATGTAAAACACATTTATAATATGTGTATTTGAAAATATATTTGGTTAAATAAAATATGATAATATGGTTTCCTCTAAAATAACCTTCAACATAAAGAATCTTCAAAATAATAGAGATTATAACATAAATCATTTAAATCTTTGGTACCTTTTCAATCAAAAGTAATTAAAAATTAGAATATGATATATATTTTTAAATATCTTGAATTAAATGAAGTAATATTTTAAAACTAATTCACGAGGTATTATGAACACCATACAAGGGCACCATGGTGAACTACATGAATAATGTATCAGGAAAATGAGATTGAGATAAAGAAAACCCTTCCAAAGATCATAACATTCAATTGAGAATTTATCAATAAAGTAATTATCTCTAATAAATTTATATACACAAAAAAACAACAAAAATAGAAAATAAATAAATAAAAGGTCACTTCACACATAATCTTGGAACAATATAACCAATTTAGTAAAAGTATAACCCAATGAAAGAAAAATGAGTGAGGAAACCTCATACCAATTTGGTAACTTCCAAATAAACACCCCTTGAATAAAAAAATTTAAATTTTAACTTAAAATAGCATGAGTTCTGATGGATTGATTATATAAAAAGTAAAAGGGAAAGTATATACACAAAAATAGTTAGGTTCATAATAATATAATATGCCACAATAAAGGTAAATTTAGATGAAATTATTTTCCTCGAATACATACATTTCATATATTTCCATTAACTATTATATAATAAACTCATATAAATTATTATATTTATTAATAAAAAATACTATTTTAATCCCTTCTCCTTAAACCATTTATTTCATTTTTTATTAACATATTTATTTAATTAATCACTTAAGTCCACATTGGGTATTCTGAGGATGTTGAACTCATGAATTTCAAAATAGATTTAGTGTGTTGACTATGGTAAAAGGGGTCATTGTTTTATAATATTCAAAATAATAATCATGACATAATTATTTTTTCATTTTTTAAATATACTTTTAAAACCAACCATGAAATATGGTTATAAAAAATGAACTACGTTATAATTATGGAGACAGTAGGTTTTACAAATGCATAAATAACATTTCCATTTTTCAACAATCATGATGAAAATAATGTAAGAATTTGTTTAAATTTCAATAATTATAATTTTATCATAAATAATATATTTTAAACTTATATATTTCATCAATGTGTTGTAGTGATGAAAAACTAATTACATTGCTTTGTGGGGGTGGTAGTCCATACATACGTACTAAAGATGTTATCAATTTTCATTAGATGAATAGGTAAGATATTATATGATATATTATCCTATAGGAATGATAAATATGTCATTAATATCATATATAAACATTAATTTCATCATTATAACCATTTTGGAAATGTTTTGATTGAAATCAAATTACATCGATTCGTGTGGCTGTAGTCCACTATAAACACGAGCGATGGTTTCATTTCCCATTTGATGGAAGCGGAGATGGATATATGTTATTTCATTAAAATAATATAATATCAGAATAATTAATATATTTATTATTTAATTTTATAATTTTTGGATAATACTTAAATGTGTTAGAAGAAGAAATAAAATGAGAATGCTTGGTTAAAAATTGTTCCTCTTCTTTAGAAAACCTCTTTAGGTTTATACCTAATGCCTTTCTATGATGTATTTCAGATAAAAAAGGAATCTAGAATGTGAGGAGTGATTTTAGTTTGGCATTTGGGACTATATTGGATGAAAAAATGGTTATTGAAGTATGGGGAAAATAGTAGAGGAGGTTCCCCTTTAAAAGTGAGGGGAGGGGCACTCTTGGAATTTCATAAAAAATATTAATTTTATATAAATTATCCTTTTAATAAAAAAGCCTCAAAACAAATATAATTAGAATATGTTATGTGTATGGGTATAAATAAGAACATTAAATAAAATTTTTACAATTTTATATTTGGTTTTTACCCTTATCCCTTTGTTTTAACCCGTATTAACTCTTTTTGAAAATTTACACGATAACGACGATTTTACTCTTTATGGGTTAATATAGTTACTATAAATGGAAAATTGGTTCATAAAAGGGCCATGATTTATATTTTTAAAATTATACAAATTATTATTCTTAATATATAATTTTCATTAATTTTATATCACCTAATAAAATATTATTTATTATAAAACACCATTAATGTCTATTTTGAAATAATTCATTTAACTTGACTTGAAACACATTAATAAAAATATTTAATTCAAATTTAATCATTTAAAAAATCAATAAAATGTTATATATATCTAAATAATTCGTGGAACACATTAATTCATTAAAATTACATTACTTTTAATATTTTTAAAATCATTTATTTTATTTTTTATTAATTGAATATATATCATATCAGCAATATATAATAATTTAAAGAAATTATTTCACAAATAAAAATTGTAAATAAATTAAAATGATGAAATAAAACTACATCTCAAATAAAAATTTATATCTTAACATACCTTTTTTATCCCTATATAAAAAATTAAATATAATAAAATCAAGAGGATGCCATTTTTGACTTTTCTTTACATAAAATATTACAAAGGTCAAAATTATGGTCAAATAGAAAAAGGTCATATATTCGAATTTTGGATGATTATCGATGAAATATAGTAATTAAATAAATTTAAATCAAGTATCAGGGTTTATTTTTAGTCCTTATCACATTTTTTTAACCTTAATTAACCCATTTTACCTTTACCACTATAACCAAATTTATTATGATTAATATTAATAATGAGTAAATATATAAGAAAAATATTAACCAAATTTGGACCTGATGATTCAAAATATATAATTAATTTTTCAATATTAAATTCACATAATTGTAATAATTTAATTTAAAATTAAACCTACAAAACACAATGAAAACATTTTTTTAGAAAAAATGTGTTTTTAAGCCCCAAAATGATCTTATACCAAAATAAGGTATAAATAAGATTCAAATGTAATTAATTAAAATATATGTAAATAAATAATACTTATTTTAATACGAAAATATAATTAAAAACATAATTCCTCTTTTTCATTACTTAATTTAATGATAATAAAGGACATTTTTATAAAAATAGGTATTTTTATTATTCACTAAAAAATCAACATTTTTAGGAAAATCCCGTAAATTCACTCTAAGATAATTTTTAAAATAATAATTTTAAAAAATTTATCACTTTTATAATAAAAAATTATAAAATTTAAAGAAATTAATAAATGTATTTTCTCACAAAATGAAAAAAAATTCTTTTGGAAAAATTATTTTTGAAGAATAAAATGAATATACTGAAAATTGAGTGAATATTTCCTCATAATTAATCAATGCATTTTTATTTTTTAATAAATTTTTTATATATTACATAATTGTTTTAATTCTATTCATAACTTCCAATTCAACAATTCAATTTTGAAAATCATATTAAAATAATAGTTTTTAATTATTCATTTAAGATTGATGTTGCATATCTTGTGTTCTATCCAACACAGTATTTATTTTAAAATCTATAGATTTTATATTATCCCACATTTAATAAATTTCATCCTCATAATTTTAACTTGAACTTAGAAATCAAGGGTTTTATATTTGGTGATACATAGTAAAAACCCCATATAATAAAATGGGTTAATAAAACTTTCTCTTAATAAAGTGAAAGGGAAGTATGTAGGTCATATAAAATATCACATAACTATTTTTTAAAATATAGGAACATTAGTGGGAAGTGAAAATATAGAAATTGAAGAAAATAATAATATACAAATAATAAGGGAGAGTGACAGAGATCATTGATTACAAGAAAGTGAGTGATCATGAGAAAGTTAATGACCATAAATACATAAACCAAACATGTGAGGAAAACAACATAGATTAATTGGAAACCATGGTTATATGATAATTTCTTTTGTTTAAATAAGAAATTATATAGGTGGGAAATTCATTTACCATCTATACTAAGAATAGAAAGAAATATACTTACTTGAAAAGTATAGTTTCATCATTTAATCAATTTACACCATAATCTCATCTTTCTCTCAAAACAATGTGTATTCAAGATGATTTTTTCATTTATGAATCACTAGAATCATCTTTTAATAGATCACATATCCTCAAAAATGATAAAAATATGTCTATCCTATCTTTATAAATTAACCATTTTTTTCACAAGGTATGATAATTCCCAAAATGAATAAACCATTATATGAAGTGATAATACCTTAATATCAGAAATTAAATAATAACCCCAAAGGTTAAATAAATATCATATTATAAATAACTATATTTAAAATTACTCAAAATACATGAGACTAATATTGAAACCTAAATATTAGAGTTTTTTGATCACATATTCTTCCAAGATCAATTAAAAATTTACATCCAATCAAAAACAGTTACTCATAACATGATATACCCAAAAATGTATTTGAAAAAATCATGTAATCTCAAAAAATGTGCCTATTATTTCAATAAAAAACCTAAATCTCTATAAATCCAAAATAAAATAATATATAATTCCAAAATACAATTCAACCATTATTTATCAAATAACCTTTTCACAAAAATACATTCTCTAACAAAGGTTTATTTAACCCTCAATATATTTTTTTCCCAAAACCTTATAAATATTTCAAATCACCTCAGAGTACCATCACCTAAAACCTTAAAAGGTGTGTCTTTTATTTTTATCTTATGATCAACTGTAATATTATTAAGAATAACGGTATCCATTACAATTAACAGAGACTCTAATGAAAACATCTTAATATCCAATGCTGTCTAAACCCTCATATGACACTAACTGTAACAACCTTGACCCAACACTCTCAAATCCAATAAAAAAAAATAATCCTTACATTTTTGTATTTTATAATAATAATAATGATCCAATTTTAACGATTAAAATCATAAAAAATAAAATTAAATTTTGGGTCACTTACATACCAAAATCCTTTTAGGTTAAGAGTTTTAGAGAATTAGGAAAAACTCATAATAACTTGGATTCATAATTTTCTTATAAATATCAAAATCATCTCCCACTATGGTCTTTATATATAGTAATATTCTTTGGTATAACATACTTAAAAATGTTCTTCAAAACTCAAGGAAAAGGAAAACATAAGATGGGTGAGCTCAAATGCTTAGTAAGGGTAAACATAAAAATTATTTATTTAAATTATTTTGTGAGCATAAGGGTATAATGACATAGTGAAAATTCATGAGCATAAAATAAAATAATTCATACCCATAAACACATATATAATCAATCATGAAACATTTAATAATGATTTAATAGTGGAAATAGTCACGAGAATCATTAATCAAGATCCATGTGATGCCAATATTGATTAAAGGAATCATTAAAAACCCACAAAAAGCATAAAAAATGCATTGGTATATTTGGAAATAATATTTATAAAACTCTTATAGAATATAATGTCTTTTCTCAGCTCATTCGATAATAGTAGACAAACTAGTAGGTTACATGGCCACAAGTGCACCTAACCGTACACAAGAAGCTACTGACTAACAATGAGGGTCTATGATGGTAAAATGGGAATACTATACCCTCTTGATCAGATTGTAGAATAATGGTATATAATAATAGTAAGTAGTGGAAATAGTAATAATAAAATGACTTTGGAAACATAATCCCTACATATATAATCACATGTAAAAATAGAATCAATATCATACAAAAAATGATTTCCTGTCATGGTGATATACAAAAAAAAAGAATATAAGGTATACAAAGGTCCAAACATATAAACATTCTGAAAAAATGAAAAAAACCCAATTATACTTTCACTATAATCATGAGAATATGTTTGATCCAATTCTCTCATACTCTATCATAGTATTAAAGATAATGCTTCCAAAGTTAAATGCTTCTCTTTGTCCCAACCTGCATTCATAAAGAAAATTTGGGTACCAACTGGTGTCCCTAACAGGGTGTGAGATATACATTGTAGGCCCCCCCAACAATTTCTTGAACTATCCAATTTTTTCAAATAAAATGAGCAGTGTGTAGTTAATAATCAATGTAATATAGTGAAAAAATATAAATCACATCGGTTTGAGTTCCACACTGGACACCCAACCGACACAACATGCTTCAGACTAAGATGTAATATATCTGAACAGATGTCACCCTGTGTATATATGTATTTATATGCATATAAATATATCTATAGGTAGGTATTTATATATATACATCATATACACATTAACATATATGTGTATATTTATAGATACATGATAATATTCAAGACCCGAGGTGTATACCCTAGGTGTACGTGCATAATCATGAGGGGATACACAATTATTGTGGCATATCAACATAGCAAGAAAGTGTAACTAGGAAATAATATAATTAAAATATAGAATGAATACAAGCATGTTATTTGACTTGTAAGACATGTAAATTTATTTAATTTATTGTAATCCTACTCCAGTCCAAGATGTTCTATAAAAATGAACCTAGATATAACTCCAGGAGCACTGTAAAAACCCATCACTATAGGAATATATGAAGGGTGTTCCACATGAGGAACCATGGTATCACTCATGACATAGTGAAAATAAATATTCCTTTGAGTCCATCCATGATATACCATATAGGGAACTAGGTTTCGCTCATGGAAGAGTATAGCAACAATGCCCACCGATCCCATCCCAGGTAATCTAATAGGGAACTAAGTATCACTCATGGGTGGCATGAAGTAATCCACCCAATTATTCCATATAAATATCTCTATAAAGAATACTTCTATCACTTCTGGTGTGTTTTAATTCATTTAAAAACATCAAATGATATTAATCAACAAGTCTGTCTATGTATTTCCAATTCAAAACCCTCATATCATCCTCTGCATAAGATAATTCATTTACTAAATTCAAATATTTATGTCCAATGAGCCCTTCCAAGGAGTTTGGAATCAAACCCTCATATTTCCCTAATTATAGTATATCTTAATGATCATAAATAGGTTTCATCACATACCATTTATACAATATACTTAAGTTATGAAGGCCAATTCATTTTATATGGGTTTTTGAAGCTACAACAAGAAATGAAATGGGATATACACATGGCCTACCATTTTCCTTTAGTTAAAATAAAACTATGACTCATTTATAAGGAAAAAATATACACACCTTAAGTGGTAGTTCGATTCAAATTTAGTAAATAAGGCTCTCAACCATTAAAGGAAACACACCCTAAGTAGTGGATTTCATACAGGCTGTAATCCCCTGATTTTGATTTTTGGGTTACTAGGACTACAATAAGCATAAAAATAACATTATTTTCATTTATTAGAAAATTTGGAGGTTTCATAAGAAATTTATTTCATTTGGAATAATGGGACATGATAAGAGAATTGAGACTTTAAGGAAAAATAACTAGACCACCAACCATATATTGATATAAAAATCCCTATCTATTATCGTCCTTTGATTCGAGCTAAAATGGGGGAAAATAAAAATAATAATAAAATTACCTAAAAATAGTGAATTTTACATCACCTAGAAATATCAATATTTAGGGAAAGATAAATGATGGACTGAAGGTTGAGTAATGAATATATTACTGATATAATTTTAATGATATTGACAAATAAAAGATCATACACTTTATGAAAGAGGTATCTCAAAGCCTACCTTGGAGGAAGAGGGAGAAATCCAATGCTGGTGGAGGAATACTTGAATGAAAAAGGGAGAATAAAAGAGGAGTTTAGTTAAAATTATGGTTCATAAAAATCAAATTTTCATATAATTTTTAGAGGCACACACTTTGGCCTCACAATTTTTTAAATAGCGCTCCTAGATTGTGCGGCACCACTGGTTAATTGGAACTATTTGTGCAGTCCTAGGCCTATAGTTTGGGAAAACTATATAATCCCATTTAGTAAAATGCTACACCCCTAAATGTTTGTGATTCCCATGGTGCACTTTTTAAACAAACTATGTGCCCCTCTATAGTTCACTGTAGCACCCCAAATATTTGATTCACATTGTGAGCACTAACAATGCACTAACCATGTAGATCAGTTTGCCTTTCCAAAATCAATAGTACTAGGAATCGACCATGCCTTGGATGCTCATGAACTAATCCTTGTCCTTTTAAGAAAATCTATTAGGGAAATCATTATTTATCAAAATTTTAATGGGTTCATATCTCATTGAAAAATAGGATGCTACAATATCTTCTATTTAAAATAACTATTCCCAAAGTTGTCCTTATAAGGGTAGTAATGTATTATATGATAAAATATCTGGACACTGAGCATTTATGTAACACTCTATCTCATAGGACTCATACTGTATAAGACTGTGTCGCCAAAACATCCATATTAGTGGAAATGAATGACATTGGACAACCTTCGTACTCCGATCAAAAACCCCGATATGATAGTCCAGAATGGAAAATTTAACTTCTAATTCAACATCATTAGGATCAAAAGTATGAGATGGGACCGAAAATTAATTTAAAAGATGATATACATGGAGGAAGTCATGAATGGACTATTACATATGAGGAAGAGCTATCTGATAGGATATCATCCAAACTCTCTCTATAATCTAGAATGGAATGATGTAAGCAAGGTATAACATTCCCTATTGATGAATGAATCTATGGCCCGAACTAGGTGAAACATGCTAGCAGACCCAATATACCACCTCAAACTCCAATGGTCGATGGTGACCATCAACATAAAATTTTGTTCTAGACAGGGCTATAACCATATGCTACTCGATAAGCTGTACATACTCCCATATTTTCTGAATGAGATGAGGTCCCGATAGCACTATCACACCTATATTTATTTAGTACATGGGTGATTGACATGATATATCATATAAGACCTCATAGGGAGCCCTCTGTATAGTTTCTTGGAATATGTTATTATATAAGAATTCAATTAGTGGTAGGTGTTTCTCCCAATGACCAACAAAATTAAGGGCACTTGCTCAGATCACGTCCTTTAGTATTTAAATTGTACGCTCAGATTAGACATCAATCAATGGAAGAAAGAATATGTTTTGAAGAACCTTAGTACCAATATAATTCTATAAACCCTACCAAAACAATTATGTAAACAGATCATCTCTATCTGACATGATAGAATGGGGATCATAATGAAGGAATACGATCTCTTGGATGTAAATCCTCCTAAGACAATCCATAGAAAAATTATTTCTGATCGGTATAAAGTGGGTGACCTTGGCCAGTCAATCAATGATAACCCTTAAAATTCCAATGCCTCAAGGTGAACTAGGTAAACCCATAAAAATTCCATTTTTATGTCATTATATTTTCACTCAGGAATAGGAAACAAATGAAAAAGTTTAAATGGTTTCTGGTGGTTATTATTCTCCCACAGACAAGTGGAACACTATGTGAAAATGCTTACAATATGAATGTTCATTCCTAACCACTAACACTATTGTAAGAATTCAAGATACATCCTGGTAACACTAGAATGTATTTCCCTAATAGAAGTACTAGGCTCCCACATCAACTCCTCCCATATATCGGCAGAACCAAAATGCATCCCTGAATGTCCAAGACCTCATCACTATCAACAACCCATTATAATGGTGGGTCCTCACTGGAAATTCTATTCTATAGGAACATGACCATGATATTAGAAAGAAACATTCAATGTACTCTATCTGTAAGTGAAGAGGTCATTATTAAAGATTCCAAAATAGGCTACTCGGGAGGCTTATAAATCTTCAGATGAATCTTAGAAAATAATTTCATCAACTACCACTCACTACAGACATTACAAACTGGCTGTGTTTGAGTAATTTTTATTAGATAATTGAAAAAAATTATTATATTTCCTAGTTTTATCACCATGATCTAAGATAAAAGACTATATATATTCACCCCATATTTTCTCTTGAGATTAAAGTCACATTGTGTAAAGACATATTTGAGGATTTCTTGGTCCGTATATACCACAAAAATATCTCATAGTTGATAGTTCCTCCCACATCACAAGGGTTGCACCACAAATTCCAACTCAAGATCATGCATTTTGTAATTACTCTCATGTGGTCTCAATAGTTGATATCCGTACACCAAAAATTGATCTCCATGCATCAGAAATGCTCCTAGACCAATAAATAATTTATCATATCAAATTTTATTGATTATTACTAGCTCTAGAAGAATATGGATTAGTAAAGAAGTCAATTTCCTTTTAAAACCTAATAGTCTATTTCATAGGATTTAAATTATATATATTTCACACTCTTTTTAGTCAATCTTCTAAAATGCACTACTAAGTATGAAACACCATAAATAAAATGTCTATAACATCCATCCATTCCCAAGAAATTATATATGTCAAATAATTTCTTTAACTATTCCTAGAAAACTATATCCTTTACCATCTCTGGGTTAACACAAACTCCTTCCTCTTAGAGGATGTGACCCAGGAAGTGAACATTATCGATCATAAAATAGAATTTAGTGAGATTATCTTATATCTGATGATGTCTTATTGTATTCATTATGATCTCATGATTTATGGTATAGTCTTCTTGAGTAAAATAATACACCAATATATCTTCCATGGATACAAAAAAAAATAATCCAGATATGGGTTCAAAACCCTATTCAATAGAGCCATGAAATCAACGAGTGCACTATTGAAACCAAACAACATAACCAAGTTCTTATAAAGTCCATAAATTCTATGAAATGATGTATGAGGTATGTACAAAGGTATAACTATTACATAATGGTAGCCTGACCTTTAATCGATCTTGGATAAAACCCTCACTCCCTAGAGCTAGTCAAAGAGGCCATCTAAGAAAGGAAGTGGATAAAAGTTCATTAATATAAGATGATTCAACTTCTGGTAATCCACACACAATCTAAGGGTACCATCCACATTTTGGTGAAAATGAAAGGTGAACCCCATGGTGAAATATTAGGTCACACTAAACCCTTAGCTTCCGAATCCTCTAGATACTTCTTATGTTATTGAAGCTCAGTTGGCTCCATCCTTTAAGTAGTAATGAACACTGGTTCCGCTCTTAGAACTAGCTCAATAACGAACTTCACCTCTCTTATAGGATGTAAACCAGAATAGCTATCAGGGAATACATCCCTGAAATGATCCACCATAGGAGGTAAATCTAAACATTTCATTCCCTGAACACTCATAAAAGGATAAAAATATTTGATGCCACTGCACCCAACCCATGTTTCTTGGGCCTATCTTGACTCACCAGAATATCTCATTCTCCCTTTTGCATATAAATATTTCCCTCGGGTGCTGTGTAGACTACCTAAAATAATAATACTAAATGTGAGAATGAAAAGATAATAACTAGTACATTTAGAGCACGATTTTAAAACCCATCATCTTGCGGGAAAAATTCTCCATATGAAGGGATAACCACCTATCTCAAGGAAAATTTCCAACATCATAGTAAACTCTTATATCTGTTTGAAAATGGTGTGTCAAGAGTCATTACACCATATAAGTAATCTATCTCTTGGAACAAAAATTACATTATTACCATAGATGTGTGTCAAATAAATCATATACCAATGTAGAGGCTACTATAATAACACCTAAAACTATAGAAGACCCGAGTCTCTACTTCTCGAGAGTAGACTTCACTACATTGATATGGCTAGATCTGCATCTCTGAGATACAACATGACTGACCTTTTCAAGCCTACTCTACTGACACTATATATTTTTTTATCGACTACCTCAACCAAGTCTAGATTTTTAGCCTGATTGGATGGTAGTAGTTTAGATCCCTACCTAATATGGTGTTGTTGATCCTTTACTCAAATGTGGATTCGAAGCAGATTCCTTGTCACATAGAATTGGAGGGAAATTTTGGCAAAAACACAGAAGGTGCACTATCTTACCTCAAGATCGACACTCAATGGTGTCCTTCATACACTGTATATTCTGATGGACTTTACTACCACATTAGTGACACACCACATAACTATCAATCATGTCATATAACTGAAGCTACTCAAATAAATGTTTCATTCCGCTAGACGAACCACCTCCCTATCTCGATAATGAAATTAACTGACCCACACCACCCACTTCCCTTAGTTTCCACTCAGTGATGAGGGCCTGATTCACTTTCTTAGAAATTATGGCATACTAAAGTCATTCACCTATGATCAGATGGCATATGAGAGACCATACTCAAACAACCTCACTGTCATTAGATCATCATAATAAAGGGTCAGTATGAATAATAGAAGCTTGATGAAATGAGTTGGATACTCCATAACAGACATGGAACCCTAACGCAAGTGCATAAATTCTATAGCGCCGTCTAATATTAGCATATGATGGAATAAGTAATCATTGAAGGGTATCTAAAAGTTCATATAGACCATACCTTGATGACTATCTGACTGGGTGATGATGTCCCACCAATAGTTGGAAGAGTCACGAAGCATATAAGTCACGAGCTTGACCCTCCACTCTAGAGGTGTCTCGAAATGATTGAAGATGAATAACATGGCCTCTACCTATGCCTCATCAGCCTGAGGAAAATCATCCCCTAAGATGGTGGGTGGATGTTTCTATTGAAAATTCTCTTATAAAATCTGCCATAGTAGGGGAAAGTCATGAAAATACATATAAAAACTACATAATTTATAGTAATCTATCTCAAAACCAAGCATCAAGTCTCAAATGAGGAATTGTAGGAGGTACCTTTAGAGGTACTAAACGAGGTAATACTGGTGGATTTGTGCCCACTATCTCCAGAACGTGATCGTCTCCAACCTCATGGCATAAGAATAAAGGATATCATGGTGGAATTGATCAACAATTTTAAAGATCATGCATCAAAATATAAATTGATAACAAAATTTATCTCAGGGTACATAAATAAATAGGTATATATCCTTCCCATATAACAATCAGACCCCTCTAACAGCTTCTGAATCCATGTCTAGGTGATAGGGAACACCATAAGGGTTACAAGATACACTTAAAACTACTCACTACTAAGTTCATGCTAGGTTCAATGTCTCACATCACATAGTAGTGGTCCTGATATATAGAGTGTCTATTGCAATGTGTATAGGAAAACAGCCTGAATAATGAAATTGGGATCCCATTTAATAGTAACCATTTTTAAGAAAAATTTAAATTAATTTAAGTTCATACTCATATATATATATGTGTGTGTATATATATATAACATATTCTATTTAGAAGAGTCACCCTTCCCAAGTTATAAATGCATAATAATTATAAATAGAAATTGGCATGTTATGTAACTATGGCATGTCCCTTACATCTGAAATCAGTATGTATTCGATCATATAAAATGATTTTAATAGATGAATTACCATTACCAATTTATATAAGTACAAGATTCATAAATTGAAATAAATATTCATATAGTCAAAATCATATAACATTTCATCCATGAGACCAATGGTCCATAGATCAATCATGAAATAATTGGTTAATTAAGGGCCCCCCATCAAAATATACTAGAAAAAACTATTTAGGTTGATTTAGAAACATCAATTAATCCAATAATTTTATCCCTACATGAAATATTAGAAAATCTTTTAATATAACTAGAAAGGAACTAGTAATTTGTAGTAAGAAATGAACACAATAATATAAATATGGCATAGAATATACATGAATTGTGAATCCTCAAGTTCCTAATGTGATGCATGAAATAGTGCCTTCTTTCCGAGAAATTATAAAGAAAATAAAATTCATAAAATTAATAATTACAAAATTAATGTCACAAATCATGTGTGTCAACTAAGGGTGAAATAAATAAAACTATAAGAGGGAAAACTAGAAAAAAATTTCTTTATTAGTTAATTTTTATTTTCCCTATACATTGATTAACTACTCCTCGAGATAGGCTTTTGACCAAATCCCTAAACATTTATAGTATCCTATATAATAATTAAAAACTATAAGATAAAGGAAAATTATGCTTTGATACCACCTTATAACATCCCATCCCGACTCACTCAAAAACAATAGCTGAACCGGTGGGTCGCGTGGCTTCCAGAATGCCTCCCCACACACCAAAGGCTACCGACAAGAAATGAGGGTCTATGATGGTAATGTGGGGAGACTATAACCTCATGATTATATTCTAGAACAATGGTATCCAATAATAGTAATTAGAAGAAAATGTAATAATAAAAGGAATACAGAAGCATAATCCATCCAAATATAATAACAGATAGAAAAAGAATCAATATTATATAAAAAACAATGTCACGTCATGGGGATCTAAAAAAGTAGAATACAAGAAGTACATAGGTAAAAAAATATACAACATGATCAACAAACAAAAAATGGTCAAAATCTATCTCCACTAGAATCATAAGATAAATCTTCTTCTTATACTCCTATACTCCATCCAAGTATAGAAGATAATGCATTCAAATCAAGACTCTTTACTTTGTCCAAACCATCATCTATAAAGTCTATTTGGGTACTAACCAGTGGGCCAAAAAGAGTGTGAGATATACTCAGTTGGACACAATCAATAGTGTCTTGAAATATCCGTTTTATGCATATAAAATGAGTAGTGTGCCAATAAAAATTGATTTATAACTATGAAGAAAAATAAATCACATCAGTCTAGGTTCCCCATGGGATACACAACCGATACTACCTACTTTGGCCCAAGTCGGAATATCTCTAAATAGATTTCACCCATTGTATATATGAATGTGTATGTATACACATTTATTTATATATAGGTATATATATATCATAAATATATGAACATATATATATATATTGATATGTTATAATAGCTAAGACCTGACATGTATACCCGAGTTGTCCATGCATAATTAAGAGTTGCTCCACAATTCTCATGGAACATCAACTTAGCAAAAATGTTTAAATAGAGAATCCAATAATTAAAACATAGAATAAATCCATGAAAGTTTTTTGACATGGAATACACATCAATTGATTTAATTAATTGGAATCTTGAGCCCATTAAAGACATTATGTGAAAAAGAACTCAAGTATTTTCTTAGGAGAACTATAAAAGCCCATCGCTTTAGGAATCCATTCAAGGCATTCCACATGAAGAACCTAGGACTCACTCATTTTATGGTGTAAAGGAATAAATTCCTCATTCTATCCATGGTATACCACATAGAGAACTAGGTATCGCTCATGGCATGGCATACCAACATTTCCCATGGATAATTTCCTAGGTAATCATCCTCTAGGGAACCATGTATCACTCATAGGTAGCAAGAATGCATCCACCTATTGATCCCGTACAAGGTGTTATATAAAGTACCCATGTAAAACTCTCAGTATATTTTAATTCATTTAAAATATTAAAATGATAATGATCAATGTTCCCATCCAAGGTTTTCTAAATTAGAACCCTCGTATCACCCTCGACATGTCATAATTCATTTATAAACTTCAAATAATTATTTACGATGATCCCATCTATGATATTCATAATCGAACCCTTGTATCTCCCTCATCATGGTATAAGGTAATGGTCATATCTTCGGGTTCACACATTCCGTTTATACAATGACCTTAATTCATGTTGTCTATTTTATTTTATAAGGATATCTCAATATACAACTGTAAAACCAATTACCTATACACATGGACCACCATTTTTCTTTGGTTCAAATCAAACTATGATTCATTTAGGAGGACCAACTAAACAAACGTTATGTGGTGGTTTAATTCTAATTAACGAAATAAGGATCTCAGATGTTAATGGTAATGAATCCTAAGGGGTGACTTGCATCGAGTTTTTAATCCTACAAAAATTATTTGAGTGTTTTATTGGACTACTCTACGAAAGGAAATATATTTTTTAGAATAAATTTGGCATGTAGTAAATCTCCCACGATAGTTCAAGTGTGAGGCACAAAAATTCATGATAATAGAATTTAGAATTTAGTCAAAAAGAACTAAACCACCCACATGAGTTTGGTAGAACTCTCCTCATCCATTGTTATCCTTTTATTTAATCTAAAATGGGAGAAATCAAAAAAATAGAAAAATACCTCAAAAATAGGAAATTTTAGCTTTCTCGAAAATAGAACTTTTGAGAGCGAGATAAACATGGTAAAGAATGAAGTAGAATGAAGAGATTACTAATATGAATCCAATGAGACCGATGGAGAAATGGATTATACACCATATGAAGGATGCATCTCAAATCCAACATTGGAGAAAGAGGGGTAGATCCAAAGGAGGCGGGGGAAGATATGTGTGAAAAATGGAGAATAAAGAAGGATGTAAATAAAAATGATGGAGGTGTAAAATCAAATTTTCACAAAATTTTAAGAGGCATACATTTTGTGTGTTTAGTTTTCCAAACCATGTTCCTAAATAGTGTGGCACCCCTAGTTAAGTGGCACTAAGCATATGAACCTAGGCACAAAGTTTGGTAAAATCGTGTAACCCCCCTTTTGTCCACTATATAACCCTCATATCCATTTAGCTTGAGGTGAAGGGTATAATCAAACTATTCACCCCTGTATAGCTCACTTCAGAAACCTGCATGTTTGAGAAACATGGTTAGCACTAACCACGCACTAACCAAGGGACTCTCTCTATCGTTCCAAAATCCAGATCCCCAGTCTCTAAACGACCCCCGGACACTCCCAAGCCGCTCTTTGGCTTCTTAATCTCATATATCAGGGAAAAAATCTTCACCAAAATTTAAATGGGGTTATACCTCATTGAGAAATCTAAATCATACATAGAACCCTTAAAATTGGAATAACAATATGGTAAACCTCCTATATTATTATCCGGAGAACATAATCATTATCTAGTACATTGGTGAGATATATCAGAATCACCCCTCATCATGAGCAATATCTATCTCTCCTATCATCATGATCTATATAGAGATCTCCCATCATCCAGTGATATATTAGGATCACCCATTATCATGAGCTATATCAGGCACACCCATCATAAATAATGTATAATAACCATATCATTAATAAGTATATAGAGCTTTTATTTCATCATAAAACTCATAGTCACAACTATTATTACTTTAGTAACTTGATTAAACCATTGAAATGAAATAGGTTCCATAAAATATCTTTTAAATAATCATAATCTACATAGATAAGTAATATGGATGATATAATTAAAAAATATCCCCAATGGAGCATAAGTAACTTCAAGGGTTATGAATTTGATGAATAAAAATTCCATTCAAAGGCCATTAATTTTTTTTGAGAAAAATACACTTTTAACTATGAAAATTACTTCTAAAAAAATTCACAAAACTATATTAAAAATAAATTTATTTGAAAATAAACTTTTAAAATTATAAGTTAATATTAAAATAATATAATGGTCAATATGGTGGGAAAATCCATTCATGTCATAAATGTTAAGAAAAGAAACATTCTTTTCAAACACTGTGTAAAGAGAGTCAAAAGTGATTTAGAAAATGTTATGAAATTTACTTTTAAATACATTAAAAATAATGTCAAAGATCATATAGAATAAAATTAACAATGCATTTAAGTTTAGAAAACTAAAATTTTAATTTTTTTTTGAAAACATTGATATAGAAGTGAAAGATTCCAAATCATAAATTAAATACAAGATTAAAATTACTTAAAAAGAACTTTCTTGATGTTTATTAAGTAAATAAGGGAGAAAATAGAAATTAAACATGTAAAACATATTTAAAACAATAATAGAAGAAAATATAAGTGGATCAAGAAAATAGTATCATATTATTTCCTCTGAAAGAACCTTCAACATAAATAATCACGAAAATAAATGATATTGTAACATAAAGCCTTTACCAAATTGAAAAATTTTCAATCAAAATTAATAGAAATTTATAATACGAAATGGATTTATAAATTTTAGAAATTAAATGAATTACTATTTTAATATTTTTCATGAGGCAGTGATTACACTATACAATAAAATCTTGGGGTATGATATGAATAATGTATCTGGAAAATGAGATCAATTCAAAGAAAAGCCTTACCAAGATCTTAACATTGAATTGAGAATTTATTAGTGGAGTGATTATGTGTAACAAGTTTAAATCAACAATACACTAGTGGAAATATGATATGAATCAAAAAAAGGTCACCTGACACATACCCTTCATGTAATATAATAAATAAATTAAAAGTATAATACAATTACATGAAATTATGTTAGGAAACCTCATGATACTTTAGAAACTTCTAATTAAAAACCCCAGAGATGAAGAAATTAAATCGTAACAGAAAATTAGATAAAGTATGAATAATCAATTATATAAAATTTAAAATAACTAGTATATAAAATATATAAAATAAGTTATGTAAAAAATAATATAATATTAATCAATGAAGGAAAACTAATATAAAATCCCTTACCATGATTCCATACTTTCCATGCATTTCAATGAAGTCCTGTATAATTAACTAATATAAATTATTTGATTTCCTAGGAAAACATTAATTATTGAATAACTTATCCTTAAATAATTAATTTCCATTTTTTAATGACATATTAATTTACTTAATCAGTTAAGTCCACATTGGTTATTTCGAGGATGTTTAATTCACAATTTTAAAAAGAGAATTGATGTGTTGACCATGGTAAAAGGGATCACTGTTCCATAATATCTTGGATAATAATCATGAAATAATTATCATTTTTATATATCAATTATACTTTTTAAAACCAACCCAGAAATATGGTTATCAAAAATTAACCATGTTACAATCATGAAGATGGTAGGTCGTATGGACACTTCAGTAACATTTCCATTTCTGAACGATCACGATGGAAATAAGGTAAGTATTATTTCAATTTTCAAGAATTATAATTTTGACATAAAATCATATTATAAAATTATATATATCATCTATGTGATTTGGTGATGGAAAATGAATCACATCTCTTTATGGAGGTGGTAGTCCATAAACAGAGAAGAATGATGTTATCATTTTTCAATGGATGGTAAGGTAATAAAGTAGATGATATATTATACCTAAATTGAGAATCATGACATGAATATCATATATAAAAATTAATTCCATCTTTATAACAATCTTGAGAGGTGGTGATGGAAAATGAATTTAATCATTTTTCAAGGAAGTATCCCACCTTACACATGAATGATTGTTATGTTTCCCATTTGATAGAGGAGGACATGGATACAAGTTATTACATTAAAATAATAAAATCTTAGAATTTTTAATATAATTATTTTATTTTCTTAGAATGGTTGTTGAATATTTTATGTTTTTATAATAATAAAAAAATGAAAACGTTTCATTAAAAACTATACCTCTTCTTTAGATAACCTCTTGAATTTTATACAAAAGCCTCCATAGAATGGATTTATCCTAAAAACAAGGTCTCTTAGATATAAGGTGGGATATTAGTATTGTATTTCAATTGATATTGTATGAAAAATGGTTCTTTATGTTTGTTGAAAAGATGATAGGAGGTTTCCTTTTATAAGTGAGGGGATGGGTACTCTTGGAATTCAATAAAATATTAAATTAATATAATTTCAATTTCTTGAAAAAAATAAAAACTAATATAATTAGAATATATGACTATTATTGGTCTAAATAATAACATAAAATAAAAGTTATAAAATTTTTATTTTAGGTTTTTACACTTATCTCTCTATTATAACCCGCATTAACCCTTTTTTTCAATTACCACGATAATGATGTTTTTACTATTTAGGACTAAATATAGGTACTATAAAAGGAAAATTGGATAAAATAATGACTATTAATTATATATTAAAATTTATCCCCAATATTTGAAAAAATATACATATATTTTAGTATTTTTAAATATTTTTATATAATATTATTTATTATAAAATATTTTTAATGTAAATTTTGGAATTATTCATTTAATTTGACATTAAAGATACCAAGAAAAAGATTAAATTAGAATCTAATAATTTCAAACATCACCAACATGTTATATTTATCAAAAAATTTCATGAAACATAATAATTACTTCAAATTATATTTCTTTGAATATTTTAAAAATCATTTATTTTATTTTTATATATATTGAATAAATATTATGTTAGTGTTGCATAAAAATTTTGGGTAATTATTTCACCACTAAAAAATAGAAATAAATTACCATGATAAATAAATATTTGCTAGTTTATATAAATACTTTATAACTAAACATAACTTTTTTAATCCCAATTTCATAATTTAAAGATAATGAACAAAGGGAATGTCACTTTTGACATTTCTTTATATAAAATATTATAAATGTCAAAAACATTTCAAAATGAAAAAAAGTCATATATTAATTTTTTGATGATTATAGAGGAATTATTCACATTAAATAAAATTAATTCATGTATTAGGGTAATTTTTTAGTCACTATCACATTATTTTTAACCTTAATTAACCTATTTTACCTTTAGGACTTAAACAATATTTATTTTGATTATTATTTATAATGACTAAAACTGAATGGGTGATAATTTAAAAATTATGAAATCATGATTAAAAATATAGAACCTATTTTTTAATATAAAATTAATATATGTTTTATAATTTAAATTTAAATTAAACCAAAATAATTGGATGAAATTGTTTTTCTTCAGAAAAATACATTTTTAATCCAAAAAATGAACTTATACAAAAATTATGTGTATAGATTATTAAAATGTTATTAATTATATTATATCTTACTAAATAATACTTATGTTAATTATAAATAATATTCAAATAATAATGGTACCTTTAAATGACTTAATTTAATGTAAAGAAAACCCAATTTTACCAAAATCGGTATTTTCACTATTCACTGAAAAATAAATATTTTTAGAAAAATGAAAAAAATAAATATTAGATAACTTTGATATTATAATTTAAAATATTGTATCTATTTTTTCAAATTAAATTTCTAAAATTTAAAGAAATTAATTATAATATATTTTATCTAAAAGAAATAAAAACCATTTTTAAAGAAAATGTTTTTTAGAAGAAAAAATGAATTTACCAAAAATTGAGTGCATATTTAATTATAAGTAATCAATTAATATTTATTTATTAATAAATAAAAATGAATGTACTAATAAATAAAAATTTATACATTATGAAAAATGATATTTATTATAAAATATTGAGGTATTATATATGGAGTGCTTTTATACCTTGGAAAAAGTGTAACATAGAAAATGAAGGATGACTCATTCAATAGTAAAATAAATATATTACATTTTATAAAATGAAAATTATGGATGAATAATTCATAAATTTTTATGTTCCATAGTATTAGCTAATTAGATTTTTATAAAAATCCTCAATCTCTTAAAAAATCTTCCATGATTTAGTACATAATTTACAATATGTTATGAACATTACTCTTTTGAGAGGGTTGAATAACCCTAAAAATATTCCTCCCAAAACTTACAGGATCATATCAATATTGATAATTGATCCAAAAAATTATTTTTAAATTATAAAAGCCTACTAATTTTCAATAATAATAATAAATTCCATACTTTCCTTCAAACACAGTACATCATCTATAATTTGACACTTTACTTTAATCGTTCATTGAGTCGTCAATCATGATTCCTTTTTAAGAACCAAAATTTTAATGGGATACTAATAACTTATTCTTCAATTTAATATTATTTTAATCTCCATTATATTCACTTGATGTAGTAGTTTTTGACATCAATTTAGTGTTCCTAGAATTTCTATAATTTTCAGATTCACTTACTTTTTCCACAACCTTGGTCCTATTTACGTGATTATTCTTCTTAGTCTACCCACTATAGTTTTTAAGATATTCCGCACCCTGATTATGTGATATTTTATTATTAACATATTTCTTATCACGCTTTGAAATGTTATCCACCACCTTTTTCTTATATATTTCTCCAAACTTCTTGGATATAAATTTTGTTGTTGAGTCTAATAAAGTTCACTTCCTTTTGAGACCCCATTATATTTTTTTGAACAAAATAAATATCCTTTTCCTTCTCTTTCACTATTTTTTAAAATTTTCAATTTTTTTCCTATAATAATTAAAAACTTTCTTCATATCATGAATTTATTTTATTAGTTTTAAATATACTTCTGCATGTATAGATTAATTATTTATTTAATATTGACTATTTTATTCAAAATTATAATCTCATTATCTAAATTTTATATCTTTGAAAGATATTTCTTTCATTATAAATTTTGCGTAAATCCCATATCCGTCTCATCATCACTACCTACTTTAGCAATTCCATCACTAGTTAATTATTCTTCATTCACCTTAGTAATTATATGTTTTCATCAATAGCATTAGAAGTCTCAAATTCCTCTTCTTTATTGTTTCTATAACTGCTTTATTTAATTTCAATAAATCTGTTTCCATCCATTTTTAATAAATCATCGAATTTTCAACCTTTGATGATTTATTTTTAAAGGATATCCTTTATATCTATTATTCTTCATCCATAGCTCTATCTTATTTTAAATTTGGATAGTGTACATAAAAATTCCTAATTGATCCATAGTTGAAACATTTGAGTGGAATATTTCCCTTAAAAATTTCATTACATCATCACATGTTTCTAGATAAATGATACATAATTTTATCAAACTTCCAATACACATATGAATATGAATTTGAACATTCAATGTCATCTTTATAAAACTTCTTCTAATACCTCTCATGTTTTTAGGATTTAATGGAAGTTTTATTTTTAACATTTTCCTTCATATTAGAAGAAATATATTTTTTCAACTCAATGATAATTAAAATGTTTTGTAATTAATCATAGGATAGTGTTCCTAGATCATTGTCCTTCAAACCCAATAGTATTTCATTTAACTTGTTTGGTAGGATGTGAAACATATTTTCT
Organism: Viscum album; assembly: GCA_963277665.1. Classification (NCBI taxonomy): domain Eukaryota; kingdom Viridiplantae; phylum Streptophyta; class Magnoliopsida; order Santalales; family Viscaceae; genus Viscum; species Viscum album. The sequence continues at coordinate 331,508,679 of OY728164.1, forward strand.
ACAAATGTAAAATATTGAAACTTCTCACCAAATCATTTATTATACTCATAATTCAAGTTAACCTTATGAAAAATTCATCTATAGTTTTATCATTTTTCATATTGATGTCTTTATACATTAACCTCCATATTTTTAGATTTTACAACTTCACATATGTATTAACTTAATCGTTGTTCAAAACCCTGTCCCATATACATTTTTTCATTTTGAAAAATTTGAATTTTAGAAATTTACTCTCTCAAAGAGATGCAAATATAACATTCCAGGAATTTACATCATTTACAAAATTATTCTATTCTATATTTATCAGGGAATAAACTTTAGTATTAACATAAAATCCATCTATTATAACATCCAAGACATCCAAAATGATAGTTAATAGGTAAGGAAACATCCAATTATTCAATATATGATATCCCTCCCAATCAGTCATGGTAATCCCTTTATAGATCACCGATTTAGGCTTACCAGTTATATACCCCTAAAATCAGTGACCAAACCTTTAACCATATAAAAACTGTAATCCACCAAAATTAAAATAGAATATCACAATTTTGGGGAACTAGTTTCTAATACCACTTGAAAAGGCACCCGTAGAATTAGTTTAAATCAGTAGGAGAATAAATGATATAATTATATTTTATGTTTTATTATTAAAAAAACCGCACAACTTATAGAAGTTAATTTGGATCATTAAAAAAAGCACACACACATTCATGCACGCACGAAGGGAATAATAGATTTACAATATTAACCTCTCAAAACGATATGGCTAATCCTTGGTATGATCCAAATTTCACCAAGAATATACGAACCACTAATATCATCATGTAAGTTATAATGAGAAGGTAATATATTTTCTCCAGTATCAAAATAAGTTTTTATGTGGTTTTTAGGTGAAATTAATGTAAGTGACTTAGTTAATTTATTTTTTACAGTGGATATTAAAAATGTTGTTTAGATAATTATTTCAATAAAAACTAATGACTTTTTATGTCAGTTATTTATTAAAAGAAATTAAAAGTGTATAATTCATATACAAATTTTCTATGTTGATTATATGAATTGAAGAAAATACCATAAAGAATTTAAATTTTAAAAAATTAAATTAAATTAGGGAATAGAAACATAAATATTAGAGATAATGTAAAAGCACATTATAGTCTCCCTAGAATTATTTTTTTTGAGGAAAGGAATCCTTAGGAAAAAAAATATATGACTTATAAGTTATTATTGAATTTTTCTTATAAATATCATCTAACATTTTTATATTTTTAAATCTATCTGAAAAACATTCTTCTTAAAAAATGATTCATTAACAAGTATTCATATTATGAAAACTAATAATAAATATATTAAATAATGGAAAATTAATTATAAATACCATATCATATTTTTTGAATGAAGAACCAGTAGAATTTATAAGGATATTGGAGGAGTATATATGAAATTAGTAAAGGTGGATGGTGAATAATTATATATGAAGGTTGAAAAATTGTAATGTGGTGCAATAAATCTAATAAAAAAATTTAAAAATTGGAAGGGGTGCTGTGAAAAATTTAAATATCTTTTAAAAATTTTAAAATTTTAATTTTAACATCGGTTACTAATATAACCCATGTTAAAAACCTGACAAAAAAATTCCAATATATATTTTATTCAGAAAACAATGTCAAAAATCGTCTTTTTAATGCCTATTTTTTAGAGTTAATATTGAAATTACCCATTATAGAGTTTTTACATTGGGTTGTTAAAAACAAATGTTAAAACACTTTCAAGGAACGTTTTAATGATTTTTATTTATATAATCAAGGTTAAATTTTTTTAACATCAATTATTTAATATCTGACATTAAAACCCTGATGTGAAAGTTATTTTTATACCAGCATTGTACTAATGTGATACACATCTCCCAATTGGAATGAGTTGTCTCCACACTATGATAATGATAAATGATTTTATTTCAATAATAATAAATAATTTAATCAAACTAGATTTACATAGATCTATTGTAGTGATTTTTTCATTGTTTTTCCTCATTAAATTACATATTCATAGGTTTCTTCCCATTTATCTTTGTGAAATGAAAAAAATATTCCTTTTCTAGTATCTCAAAAAAAATATTCTCGATTAAATATGTAGATAGAGATATCTATTACCAATTTCTATTTACATGCACAATATAATTTTTTCATCAAATGAAAATAATAATAAAATATGAATTTAATGTTAATTAAAAATATAAATTCAAACAAAAAGTTTCTATAACTATTTTCAACCTTTTATTCCATTACCCACTTTTTTATCTTCTGTTCAAAAATATTCTCCATATCCTTGTAGGGTAACTAGAAATGTATCATTTTAACCATGATGGTGTACAATAAATACTTTTATATTATTTACCTGATCTCTATTCTTTATGATGAAAACCTTTTACTCCCTTGTATTGAATAAAAAAAATCAGTTTTTTGATATTTAAACAATGATCAAACAATGTTAAAATATTTTAAAATTAAATGTTCTTTATAATGTAAAATATTGAAAATATAATTTTAATTTCATAGAATTCTTGAATATTAACTAAGTGATGAAATCATATATAAATATTTATGACATATACATAGATTTAGAATCACTCATACGTAGAGAGAATTGATTCATACATAGAGTGAAATGTCTCATGGGTAGTGTTGAATGACTCATATTCTAGATCAAATGACTCTTACACTCTGTTGAATGACTTGTATTCTTGATAAAATAAGTCATAACTATAGTTTTAGGAATTTTACATAGAGCACTTTTCTTTAAAAAATAATACATACTTATAAATCTAAGGAATTATATGAAAACTGAAATGACTAATATATTTCACCAGGGGTCATGGAATTTTACAAATTTTTGAAAAAATATTCGAAACTCCATAGAGATTCAACATTATTTCCAAATTCTTATATAATTTTTCCAAAATTAAAAAATCCATCACCTCACATATAAACCCCTATTTTATGCAATTTTAAATATGATTTATGCATTAATAACAAAATCCAACATAATAAACATATCCATTTCAATAATTACAATTTTTATTCTATAGACATAATTTCTAATACTAGGGGAAACTTATTATTTCAACAATCCTACCATGTACTCATCAAATTCTAAATAGATCTAGGGATCAACACCACAATTCTTAATACTCCATCCAAGGAACACTTTTTCCTAAGTGCTATAAGAGTTTAGACCTCTCATTTTTCATCCAACACTACTATCCAACTCCCCTGTCGAAATTCTTATTCAATAAATTTTTGTTCAACTTGAATTGGTAAGATGGTATGATTGTAATTTATTAGTTCAATGATAACAAGTATTCGTGAATTTTACTAGTCCCCATATGTTTTATGACTATTGAGAACTAAGATATATATTATTCTAGACTTTATTTACCACTAAAATTTTCATAATTATTACTAGAATTTTAAAATATTATATGGAAATTGAATTCCCCCATGACATCAAACATCATCTCTAAGAGCTTCTTCAATGTTATCATCATCAATCAATTATTTTTATAATGATTTTTTATTTTCTAATAAAAAATAATCAAATATTTCTATGATATTTTTAATATTTTTATTTTAATTATGGTAACTCCTTCTACTAGGTGTATTTCCAATAAAAATACCCCATTGGATCTCTCATCTAACAAAAAAAATGAATTCATTTCGTCTTGGAATGACATGTAATTTTTAATAACTTTATAATTATTATGTTTATATTGTTTCAAAACCACATCTCAGAATGAATATTCATTGAATTTGGTTAGATAAATCACAAATGAAGAATATAATCAACTATAATTGTAGCTATTCTAAAAAATAACAATAAAGTACCATCCTGTAATAACATAGTTCTTACCATGTATACCAAAAAATGATTATTTCAATTTGATATTATATTTTTATGGTGCATATGGTGCACAATATTCATGGATTATTCCAACATTTTAAATATTTGACGTAAAATATTCATTCTTATTTTTGGAATCATCGTGAGGCTAAAATATATTGATAACACATCCCATTTGATATTTAGCACACCACAAAAATTTATTAAATTTATTAAGATCTTATGATTTATTCAACATGAAATATATGGAATTTTAATGAGTAAAATCATCAATAAAACTGATAACATAATTCTATCCATTGGTTTATTTGAAGATCATTGAACCGAACACATCAAAATGTATCAATTGAAGTGATTTAGTAATTTTTATGTCCAACACCCAATGACACTTGATCACTATTTTGACTTTGTGAAAAGTGTAAAAAATATAATTTTACAATTCAACATTGGTAGATACCTCATAGATTCATGCTTTATTTGCGTAGTCATGTTTTTTTGTGAGGATAATAGCTAGGTATTCCATGAAAATCACATTCCCCCCCGCTTCATGATTCCACTATAACTATTTTGATCATTAGTGTTATGACTCGAACTAATGGGGATTATACCAGGGCACTCGATGTCTACATCTAATAGGCTAGGAGATTTAGACTAGTACCAAGTAGGCATATCAAACACATGGAAGGCATTAAACCATTGTACCTGTACACATGCACACATATCCATGACCATACAATTCTATGATTTAAAAAATTGAAATAAATTCTTTAATAAATCTATGATCTAATAATTAGAGTATGAAAGTAATGTACTGAATGTGATAAAGGAAAAAAAATAAAAGACCAACCAAAAACTACAGATAGTCTTTCATATTTATATGTAAATGAATACTATCAAGCATAGCCACTATGAAACCACCTCAATCTGCCTAGATTAAGCTATGCTCCACAAGATCTATGTCCTTCTAGGAGACCATAGAAAATGTCATCATTTACATAAGACATGACATGTGTGGGAAGATCCCATGCATGTGTGAGTCTAAAAGTTCCCAGTACGACACCCAAAAGAAATAAATACGAACTATAAAGAATAAGTATATCATAACAAAGATATAGGTATCAATGCATAAACAATACCCCAGATATTCTTAAGATGGAAATTGTGCTTCTAGGTAGTCATAATGAAACTTCTAGCCATAGGATTATTCTCAAAGCAATGATTGTTCTAGGAGAACCCACTCTAGGAGCCATTCTATCACTAGAGACACACATCTAAGAGGTTGTGATCATTGGGCCCCACAAAAAACACACTATTCTCAAAATACCTCGATACTCAGATAGGGGATCACACCTAGGACAACAGGGGGACATGAAAAACCTAAACTAGATCAAAGAACCATGTCGGGATCATATTGCAATGATGCCATAAACCCTTCTGATGCGACCTACTAGATTTCGGATTAACTCCCCACGGATGGAGGTCGCGTTGATTCCCCAAACCCCACTTACATTATATGAGAAAATTATAGAGGATCACACTCTAGTATCATAGAGGGACACTAAAAATTATATATGAGACTAATTCTCTAAAGGGGATCAAAACCTAGAGTTCTGGATGTATTTCCACATTGTACCCTAGAAAGGATGAACCAAGGGAGCACACTCAACTGATACTATTCTAAACCAAATAACAAAGGGCTCCAAACACCCTCAAAGTGGGTACACAACTTTTACTTGGGTTATAGAGCATGTCCATCCAACTCCCAGTATGCCTATGTGGTGCTTCCTCACAGGACTTGTAAACCTCCAAATACACAGTTTTTATGTTAGAATACTTGACATCTAGAGGTAATTTGACACCTTTCTTGTGATGTTTACCTGTGACCTCGGACTATAAGGCCCCGACCTTAAACCTTACTTATTATTGACTTAAATTGAATAATTCACTTTGAGGATATTTTCAGGTTTAGAGTTTTAGAGAATTAAGACATAACTATTACATCTCACAAGATTAAAAAGTAGACACTTCTACTCAATTTCCATTTTTGTCATAAAATAAAAACTCTTGAACAAAAGATTCATGTCTAGTTCCACGTTTTAGACAACATGACATTTCTTTGATCCCATCCTTGACTCTATTCCACTTTATGTCCTGTGAAAAACATTTCAAAAACATGGGATGAGCACAAAAATCTTAGTAAGGGTTATAAAATAAGGAAATAATACATTAGTCCATGTATATATAGGATTCAATGAATTCATACTTTACTCATAAAACATAAGAACTTTAACATACATTATGAAATCATAAGATTTATGAATAACTCAATGGAATCATAAGACATAAAGGTAACTTGAGGCATTCATAACATTCTTACGTAGGGAGTAACCCTCATGGTTATGTTTGGAATACCCATCAGAGTATATTCCGTAAATATCTTTGGAGAAACCTTAACGTTTAACCCCTTCACGTTACCCAATGAATTGGAGAGCTATATCAGGCTCAACCACACTTAGTTTATCACGGAACCAGCCGTCTTCATAAACAATTACCATGAACCATAACATAATCATAGCACATAACTTAAGCATAAATGAAACATAACATTCCCACATTTCAATAACAATATAACATCTTAAGATATTGAAATAATGACTCCATTCTAAAAACCATTTTCAAAACCATCTAAAACATTTAAGAAAGAGAGTTTTGAATCAAAGTGTCCCATACCGCTTTGAAGATTTTAACAATTTAAACCATTAATATCCATATAAATAAATCCTTGAAACCATTTTAAAAACATGCATATTAATGAGAAATTGTTATAAGAATAAATCATTAAAACATTTAAAATGATATTTTAGTAAAAGGGTTTTTAACAAAATGAGAGACACTTGAATACAATAATTGAGGAATAAAATTTAATCAGAACTTTATAATATCATGAGAATAAAGGAATTCATGATATAATATTCCAAAGGATAGTATATACACCATATAAGAGTGAATTGGTGAATAACAACAATGAAGTCTCAAAAGAACTGTAAAATGAGATAAAATCTCTTATAAAGAAGGTATCCTTAAATTAAGGATAAATCAATCTCATAATTATCTGTGACAAATATAAATACACCAAATATAGGTGGATATTAAGTGTAAAACAATCAAAGGTCATTCACACATATTCAAATGAAGACATATTCAATAACTACATGTTGAACCCAAAGAAATTGAAATTGGGTTAAGAAGTTCCCTTGGTAAAATTCGACAGCCTAACGACATCACTTTAAAATTCAAAAAAATAGTTGATGAGAGATAAAATGGTATCTCATCACTTGGATATAAAATTTACATCAATAAGGATATAGGAGAATATATCCCAACATAAAAATATGTAAATTTAAAGACATAACAAAATAAGTCTTTTAAAAAGAGGAGTGTGAAAGGTTCTTTTACCGATTTGGGCAACCTTTGAAACGTACACCCATGAAAGAAGGGTCATACAATGAAGATGTAAATACCCATAAATTAGAGTATATTATACAAATAGTATAATAATGGGAAGTAAATACACCACACAAAAGTAAATAGTGTCAAATGTAGCATGAATCTCACGGGAATAAAAAGTGATATGAAAATCCCCTTATGAAAATTCAGCTGCCTAACGACGCCACATAAAACTTACAAAAATGGATTGATGAGATAAAATAGGGTCTCTCATCACATGAACATAAAAATTAAATCAAGAGAAAAATAAAAGAACATCCTTCTATATAAGAACATGGAGCATAAAAGAGATGACATAAAAGAGAGTACTTGAAAAGAAAGAGAGAGGTAGGATCCCTTACCTCAAGTCCGAATTGTATTGTTCATTTCTTTATATTCCCGAATAATAAACTTGGTCAATTTATAATTTCTTAAGAAAATACATTAAATATTATTATTCAGTTCATATCACATATTAAAATGTTATAATAATGGGGTAATAATGTGAGTTCATATCAAATGTTTTTGTCGATGTTCGGTACATGAGTCTAAATTGAGCTTGTTGGAAAAGAATTTTCCATGAAGTTATAGGTAAATCATATCCAGAATATTATCAATGATTTAAATATCATATATATCCAGTATATATTCATTTTATACTAATCCATAACATTTGGAGATAAAAAAATTAAAAGCACCATTCATGGAGATGGTAGGCCGTACGTATGTATGAACACAACTTTCATTTTTTGTTATATTAATGGAATTAAAGCTAAAAGAGAGAGATATATATTATAATTCCAGAATGATATGAATAATTTAGATTTAATATATGACATATATATCCATTATATATATGTACTTATAATAGTACATAACATTTGGAGATAAGAAATGAAAGCACCGTTCATGGAGACGGTAAGCCGTACGTACGCATGAACACTACTTTAATTTCTTTGGCACATTAATGGAATTACAAATAGATGAGACATATATATATATATTATAATTCAAGTATAATATATATGGTATATAGATCACATAATTTCATCAATTTCATTCTTTATACATTCCGTGTATTGCATGAACAAGTCACATCACTTGAGGGGGCGGTAGTCCACACTTCCTCATATGAAACAACATGCAAAGAATAAAGGTTTGTTTTAAATATAAAATACAGAAGAATATAGAAAACATAAATACCATATATATCATATATAAAATACAGTGACATCATAATGGCCACCTTTAAAGGTGTTAAAACAATATTGAACAATGATCGTTTCGTGAGGCAGTAATTCGCCATCCATAGAAACAATATGTTCTTTAACCATTAGACGAATGTGTATGTAAGTGTAGCTAGAATCCTTCTTATAAAAATATCCAAGTATATTGAAGATACTATTTTTGTTACAAAAGAAATTAATAAAAAAAGTTTATGGGGTTGGAGAAGCAAAATAAAACAACAAAACACAAGTGAAGACATTACCTTTAAATCGAGTAACTCCTCTTGGTTTGAACCAAAATGGTTTCTTGAAGAGCATTATGAAAAAGTTGAGGCTTCAATGATGAATATAGGTATGTGGAGAGATGAAATGGGAAGGGTTTGGCAGATCCAAAGGCTTGAGAGGTGTGTGTAAGGTGGTAGAGGTGGGGGCCTTTTATAAGGGAAGAGGAGGGGCACTCTTGAAAAGTTATAAACTATTACCTTATTATAAAATGATTTTAGGATCTTAAAGGAACCAAAAGGATATATTTCTAGACTAAGGTGATAAGGTTTCTAAATCCACCCATCCAATAGGTTTGTGACAAGTGTAAGACTTATATTTTACCCTATTTTCTCATTTTATTTAAATCGTTCATTTATGAGGTAATCACTGCATCATCACGGTGTCATAAATAAATTAATTTATTTAATGTCTAAAAATTATAAAAAAAATATCATGATGTAAAAAATATTTTTATCTTTCTAATTAATATTTATAGTAAAAAATATGACTTGTATAACCCCATGTAAAAATTGTTTAATAAAATAATATATGGTTGTGACATTTTAATTTTAACTTTAAATAAAAAGTTATTAAGGTCATTTTCCAACAAAAGTGGCTCCATGGGGTCCCAAGTTGACCCATGGATTTTCTTGGTCGGCCATGACTCATCCAATAAGGTTAGGACATGTTTCAAAGTCATTTCATATTATTATAACATTATCTTTACCTTAAATTACACTAATTACCTTTAATCGCGATTAATAAAACTTAAAAGTTACAATTCACCAAAAAATTATTTTAATTCCATTGAACCAAAATTTATATCCTAATGAAAAAAATGTATGTCAGATTTTTGAAATTCAAAACACAGAAGTGGTAAAGTTTCATTTAAATGAAAAATCTGTTTTTAAACTACCACTTAGTGGTTTCACTATTCATCAAACATTGAAGTTTTTCAGAAAATTACAAAAAATTCACCCTAAGACATATTTGATATTAAGAATTAAAAAATGATGTCTATTTTACAAAATTCAAAACATATAAGTTTCATTAATTAATTTAATAATTAATTCCTGCTGTCAAAACAAATAGCATGTTTTTAAGAAACAATATCTATTAAAAGATTGACACTATTTTAAGTCCTATTTCAAATTGAAATTTATTACAATGACCACCATTAGATTGAATGGTAAAAATATATTCTAATTTTACTTTGAGACCAATTCAAAAGATGATCTAATCATATAAATAAATTAGATTAAAAAGAGGTTTTGAATAAAAATACAACATTTTTCACTTATTCATTAAAAATGAGCTTTATCGTAAAAATACCAAAAATTTACACAAAGTAAATTTTGATGTCCCAATTTTAAAGCAGAATTTTATTTTGTCAAATATAACACATAAATTTTTCAAAAATTGGATTTAAAAGAGGTTCACCATAAAATGGTGGTTAATCGACCTTTTAAAGAATATTAGAATGTTTACGCTTAAAATTGGATTCATTCACATTTTTAATCCTCTATCATTTATTGAAAAAAGTAAAAATATTTGAAAAACATATATAATAATTTGGTAGTTAGTTCTGTTGATTCACGCTGTTACAATGGCTAGGTGTTAACTGCCATTTAAAGTAAAATTATTTTATTATTAGAGTGCAACGTAAGATTTCAAAAGAACTCGTTGTTGCGTATTGGGTAAGCCATCGAGCATAGCGTTCCATTTAAATTAATAGTAACATTTTATTCACAAATAGGGATAAATATAAAAATTTCATATTATTTATTTACCTTGGGTGTTACATCCTTCCCCCCTTTTAAGAATTGCGTCCTCGCAATTTTAAAATTGGGCTCAGAAACTTCATTGAATGTCCCACATCGGAACAAGAGTCGGTAAAACAATCACTTTAAAAGAAATAAAGAGAAGTATAGAGGTCACTTGAGTTAACCCATTCTAGGATTCCATGTAGAAAAACATGGATATGGAAGAAAAAGCAAAGGGTCATGTTCTATGGGAGAGTGATAGAAAACATGTTTAGGAGAAAGTTAACCCCAAGAAAATCACAAAATTGTGGTGGGTTAAACGATATTCGATTCTCCAGTAGGAAAAGTTAATAGAAATTTTTTTTAAGTTACTTTTCATTGATGAATTTATTTTTGATCTTAAGGAAACATACTTACTTGTCATGTTGACTTTCATCTTTTACTAGATTCCTTACACAAACTCATACTTTCTCCAAAAGTGGAGTATTTAAGAAGACATGTTCGCATTAAGGGTGCTATAATCAACTTCTTGAGAATCACCTAATCCACAAAAGTGAACTATATATTTCCCATGTCTTTAGATCTCAACCAAAACCAAACCAAAAAGTTTAGTACGAGATCAGATAATACCCAAAAGGATATTTTTTTTACAAAAAGAAAAACTACTCCTAATCTCCAAAATTTGTCAAACAAAACCCAAAGTTCAAAAAAGACCATTCAATAAACATCTATCCATAAAATTCTTCTAGGTAAAACCAACTAAGATTGAAACCCAAATATTTGAAGGATTTAATCACATAGTCTCCCAAGGTAAAAATTAACACTTATCTCCAAATAACATCAGTTTCTCTTAAAGTCTCGTATTGAAAATTAATTAACCTAATCACATATCCTCCATGATAGGTTAATAATTTCCATAGATAACCCAAAATCAACTTACTCTTAATTCAAAAAATAATCTAACTAAAAAGAATATGTCATACTAACCAGGGTCTTCACGTAGTCCAGTGGTAGGTGATAAATACCAGTCGCACTTTGGTTGTGGGTTCTATTCCCGCAGCTTTGTCTGATGCGACGGGTTGTCACATGGTCTGCGTGTTGTCATTTTTCCAAAACTATATAATTATTAAAACATTCCCCAAAATGAGATAAAATCTTCAAAAATAACCATAACATAATTTAACCTCAAGTTTATCTCATGTCGTTCATATTCCATCATAACATATAGTAACCCATAATTAACTCAAAAGTAATGATCATATAAACCTTAATGGTTACCTTTATAATTATTACATGAACTTCCACATCGATTGGTCATCTCTTACATGATGAATTAGAGAACTCACCAAGGATAAAGTGGTTGATCATGACACTTGATAGTTGGTTTAGAATAACCACGAGATTTCTCATTGAATCCCCCATTTCATCCAGTCTCTTAATCAGAGAACCACCACAGTTTCCTTCAAACCCATTGTCACTTTAGTGCCTGCTAGATCCATCCATTAACTAAAACTAGAAATGTCAGTGTGATTATATCAAAAAAATTATCATGTACTAATGAGGAAGATAAACACAAAGATATACTTACTCATTCACTTTATCTAAAAATTATGACTCTTTCTGAAATCCTAGCCGTTATGGTAATGTCACTTATGCTTAGAGAATACCCTAACATCTAAAGTTATCTAAACCGCCCTCTAATACCAACTATAAGGCCCCAACCTTAAACCTTACTTATTCTTGAATTAAATTGAATAATTCACATTGAGGATCTTTTCAGGTTTAGAGTTTCAGAGAATTATGACATAAATATTACATCTCAAAAGATTACAAAGTAGAAACTTCTACTCCATGTGCATTTTTTTTTCATAAAATAAAAACTCTTGAACAAAAGATTCATGTCTAGTTCCATGTTTTAGACAGCATGACATTTCCTTGATCCCATCCTTAACCCTATTCCACTTTATGTCTGGTGAAAAACATTTCAAAAACTTGGGATGAGCATAAAAAGCTCATTAAGGGTTATAAAATAAGGAAATAATACATTAGTCCATGTATACATAAGATTCAATGAATTCATACTTTACTCATCAAACATAAGAACTTTAACATACCTCATGAAATAATAAGATTTATGAATAACTAATAGAAATCATAAGACATAAAGGCAACTTGAGGCATTCATAACATTCTTACGTAGGGAGTAACCCTCATGGTTAGGTTTGGAATACACATCACAGTATATTCACTAAATCTCTTTGAGGAAACCTTAACGTTTAACCCCTTCACGTTACCCAATGCATTGGAGAGCTATATCGGGCTCACCTACCCTTAGTTTATCACAGAACCACCTGTCTTCATAAACAATGCCCAAGAACCATAACATAATCATATCACCTAACTTAAGCATAAATGAAAGATAACATTCCCACATTGCAATAACAATATAACATTTTAAGATATTGAAATAATGACTCCATTCTAAAAACCATTTTCAAAACCATCTAAAACATTTAATAAAGAGATTTTTGAATCAAAGTGTCCCATACCACTTTTAATATTTTAACAATTTAAACCATTAATATCCATATAAATAAATCCTTGAAACCATTTTGAAAACATGGATATTAATGAGAAATATTTATATGAATAAATCATTAAAACATTTAAAACGATATTTTAGTAAAAGGGTTTTTAACCAAATGAGAGACACTTGAATACAATAATTGAGGAATAACATTTAATAATAACTTTATAATATCAAGAGAATAAATGGATTCATGATATAATATTCCAAAGGACAACATATACACCATATAAGAGTTAATTGGTGCATAACAACAAGGAAGTCTCAATAGAAATGTAAAATGAGATAAAATCTCTCATAAAGAAGGTATCCTTAAATTAAGGATAAATCAATCTCATAATTATGGGTGACAAATATAAATACACCAAATATAAGTGGATATTAAGTTTAAAACAATCAAATGTCATTCACACATATTCAAACAATGACATTTTCAATAACAACATGTTGAACCCAAAGAAATTGAAATTGGGTTAAGAAGTTCCCTTGGTAAAATTCGACAGCCTAACGACATCACTTTAAAATTCACAAAATTAGTTGATGAGAGATAAAATGGTATCTCATCACTTGGACATAAAATTTACATCAATAAGGATGTAGGAGAAAATATCCCAACATAAAAATATGTAAATTAAAATACATCACAAAATAAGTCTTTTAAAAAGAGGAGTGTGAAAGGTTCCCTTACCGATTTGGGCAACCTTCGAAACGTACACCCCATGAAAGAAGGGTCATAAAATGAAGATGTAAATAACCATAAATGAGAGTATATTATACAAATATTTTAATAATGGGCAGTACATACACCAAAAAAATGGAAATAGTGTCAAATGTAGCATGAATCTCATCGGAATAAAAAGTGAGATGAAAACCCCTTATGAAAATTCGGCAGCCTAACGGCGCCACATAAAACTTCCAAAAATGGATTGATGAGATAAAATAGGGTATCTAATCACATGAACATAAAAATTAAAGAAAGAGGAAAATAAAATAACATCCTCCAAAATAAGAACATGGAGCATAAAATAAATGACATAAAAGAGAGTACTTGAAAAGAAAGAGAGAGGTAGAATCCCTTACCTCAAGTCCGACTTGTCTTGTTCGTTTCTTTATATTCCTGAATAATAAACTTTGGTCAATTTATTATTTCTTAATAAACTCTTTTAAATATTATTATTCAGTTCATATCACATATTAAAATGTTATAATAATGGGTTAATAATGTGAGTTCATATCAAACGTTTTTGTCGATGTTCAGTACATGAGTCAAAATTGAGCTTGTTGGAAAAGAATTTTCCATGAAGTTATAGGTACATAATATACAGAATATTATCAATGATTTAAATATCATATATATCTAGTATATATTAATTTTATACTATTACATAACAATTGGAGATAAAAAAATTAAAGGCAACGTTCATGGAGACGGTAGGCCGTACGTACGTATGAACGCAACTTCCATTTTTTGTCATATTAATGGAATTAAAGATAAAAGAGATATATGTATATTATAATTCCAGAATGATATGCATAATTTATATCTAATATATGACATATATATCCATTATATATATGTAATTATAATAGTACATAACATTTGGAGATAAGAAATGAAATGTACCCTTCATGGAGACGGTAAGCCGTACGTACGCATGAACGCTACTTTCATTTCTTTGGAACATTAATGGAATTAAAAATAGATGAGAGATATATATATTATAATTACAGTATAATATATATGTTATATAGACGACATAAGTACATCAATTTCATTCTTTATACATTCCATGTATTGCATGAACGAGTCACATCTCTTGAGGAGGTGGTAGTCCACACTTCCTCATATGAAATTATCACATTTTCACAACATGCAAAGAATAAAGGTATGTTTTAAATATAAAATACAGAAGAATATAGAAATCATAAATACCATATATATCATATATAAAATATAGTGACATCATAATGGCCACCTTTAAAGGTGTTAAAAGAATATTGAACAATCATCGTTTCGTGAGGCAGTAATTTTCCATCCACAGAAACAGTATGTTCTTTAACCATTGGACGAATGTGTGTGTAATTGTAGCTAGAATCCTTATTATAACAACATAAAAGTATATTTAAGATACTGGTGTTGTTACAAAAGAAATGAATAAATTTTTTTTATGGGGTTGGAGAAGCAAAATAAAACAAAAAAACACAAGTGAAGACATTACGTTGAAATCGGTTAACTCCTCTTCGTTAGAACCAAAAGGGTTTCTTGAAGAGAATTATGCCAAAGGTGAGGCTTAAATGATGAAGAGAGGGATGTGGAGAGATGAAATGGGCAGGGGTTGTCTGAGCCAAAGGCTTGAGAGGTGTGTGTAATGTGGTAGAGGTGGGGGCCTTTTATAAGGGAAGAGGAGGGGCACTCTTAGAAAGTTATAAACTATTACTTTATTATAAAATGATTTTCGGATTTTAAAGGTCCCAAAAGGATATTTTTATAGGATAAGGTGATAAGGTTTCTAAATATACCCATCCAATAGTTTTGTGACCAGTGTAAGACTTATATTTCACCCTATCTTCTCATTTTATTTAAATCGTTCATTTATGAGGTAATCACTGCATCATCACGGTGTCATAAATAAATTAATTTATTTAATGTCTAAAAATTATAAAAAATATATCATAATGTAGGAAATATTTTTTACTTTCTATTTAATATTTATAGTCAAAAATATTACTTGTATAACACCATGTAAAAATTGATGTAGTAAAACAATATATGTTTGTGACATTTTAATTTTAACTTTAAATAAAAAGTTATTAATGTCATTTTCCAACCAAAGTGGCTCCATGGGGTCCCCAAGTTGACCCATGGATTTTAGTTGTCGGCCATGACTCATCCAATAAGGGTAGTACATGTGTCAAAGTCATTTCATATTATTATAACATTATCTTTACCTTAAATTACACAAATTACCTTTAATCGCGATTAATAAAACTTAAAAGTAACTATTCACAATTTTTTTAAATCGCATTGAACCACATTTTACATAATAATGACAACCATGTATGTCGGATTTTTGAAATTCAAAACTCAAAAGTGGTAAAGTTTCATTTAAATGATGAATCATTTTTTAAACTAACACTCAGTGGTTTCACTATTCATCAAAAATTGAAGTTTTTCAGAAAATTACCAAAAATTTACCCTAAGCTATATTTGACATTCCAAATTCAAAAATGATGTATATTTTACAAAATAAAAAACATATAAGTTTCATTAATTAATTTAATAATTAATTCCCGTTGTCAAAACAAATAGCGTGTTTTTTAGAAACAATATTTCTTAAAAGATTGACACTAGTTTAAGTCCAATTTGAAATTGAAATTAATTCCAATGACCACCATTGGATTTAATGGTAAAAATATATTCTAATTTCACTTTAAAATCAATTCAAAATATTATCTAATAATATAAATAAATTAGATTAAAAAGAGGTTTTGAATAAAAATACAACATTTTTCACTTATTCATTAAAAATAAACTTTGTCGTAAAAATACCAAAAATTTACACAAAGTAAATTTTGATGTCCCTATTTTAAAGAGAATTTTATTTTGTCAAATATAACACATAAATTTGTCAAAAATTGGATTTAAAAGAGGTTCTCCATCAAGAGGCTGTTAATCGACCTTTTAAAGATTATTAGAATGTTTACGCTTAAAATTGGATTAATTCGCATTTTTAATCCTCTAAAATTTATTGTAAAAAGTAATTTTTTTTTGAAAAACATATATAATAATTTGGTAGTTAGTTCTGTTCATTCCCGCCATTACAACGGCTAGGTGTTAACTACCATTTAAAATAAAATTATTTTGTTATTAGAGTGCAACGTAAGATTTCAAAGGAACTCGTTGTTGCGTATTGGGTAAGCCATCGAGCATAGCGTTACCTTTAAATTAATATGAATATTTTATTCACAAATAGGGATAAATATAAAAATTTCATATGCTTTATTTACCTGGGGTGTTACACGAACCACTGGCCATGCCCTTGTATCAACCTGTGTACACTTGGCCATGCCTGTGTACACTAGGCTGTGTCAGTGTCCATGTACTTTGGACTTTATGCGACTATGTATCCTTCAAGATATATGTTGATCCACTAACATGGGACACACAATGTGTAATGGAAGTCACATGAAAATAATTCTTTTTGTCTCATCGGGAATCTTATCACCACTTAGGGGGTACCACATGTCATGTGATTCCAAATTACATACTAAGTAACCCAATATTTCTAGATCCACTTGTTCCACTTCCGTTCCATCATCCTCACCATCATCGCCGCAACCATCATTGGAAATTAGGGATTCAGTATTGGGTAACCATACCATCACCATAGATTGACATTCAGACATCGAATTTGTTTGGGAAACACCCACATGATCTATATATAGACACTTTTTCAAATATAGGACGAATGATAATCACCAATCCATTCAGATCCACCTATGATCATACTCTTTCATTGTCACACCAAGAAAGAAAACCGCACCAAAAATATTGATCTATTGCACCAAATAATGGTCACACAACGATAAGATACCACGTATTTGTTGAACCATTAGCCAAAGAAAATACCAAAAATTATCAAGTTATGAAATAGGGGAGAAATCTATAAAACAATTTATGAGTAATGATCCCCTACCTTTTTTTATTTTTATCCTTGATCCATTATTGATTAAAAAGATGAATCAAGAGGGAAATAAACAATATAAAAAACAAATCCATTGAAAATTAATCTACCGTCGATGCATAAATCACTTCTTTTTTGTTAAATTGATCCATGTTTGACCATGAGAAAATAATGGGATAGAATTTACACTAATCAAACATCCTACCTAGAGTTTGGGTCTATCAATAATGAAGAATGGTCCAAAATTTCCATTATTAGTGAGATCCCCGAACTCTGTTGGCACAGAATCCTTGAAGTAAACCTTATCTGATGACATATACTAACATTATTCCAATAGCTCCTCTCCTTAAGATCCTCTAAATATCTAGGTTTATTGGTTAAACTAAGGTATTGAGTCATAATCATGAATATATAGAGGATTTTAGGATAGGGTATTAATTTATTAATAAAATGAATATATTTAAATATATTTATTTTTTTTCCAATGGAGGCACCCAAGCCCAAAACTAGATAAATTCATGGATTATATAATTCCTAGGGTAAAACCCACACTCTAAACATAGCGGTGTCCTCATATTTCTAATTAAATCACATGTTTAGGTGTTATTCAACTTTTTTAGGAAAATTGGGCATGTGTGATAATAACATCTTTATTATTTTTAAAATTTTAATTTTTTGCTCACCGAGTCCCATATTCTCACATCGTCTCTACACCTAGGTCCAAAAAGAATCAATATAATATTCTTAAATAGTACATTGATAAATTAGAGTCATTACATTCTCCCTACCTTAGGTATTTTTAACCCCAAAGGAAAAAACCTGTAAAATAGGTGAGAGTAATGGGCTCGTATCTATGTCTCTCACTACCAAGTTCTCTCCAGAAGATTCCCATTCTTCCAATAAACATTCACTAGGGTAATTGATAAACCATGAAGTATCCTCTCCTATAGATCATCAATTTCCACCGGGAACTAAATAAAGTTAGTTTCATTTTCAATGTCCTTATCACCCTTTTTTATTACATGTGATGGGTCATGCATGTACCTAATAAATTACAACACATGGGATATTTCATATACCCAGTCCAACTATGTTGGAAGATCTAAGAGGTACACCTACTTTCCTATTGTATAAAATATCCGGAAATGGAAAATGACTCTAAGAGATTGATTTCTTCCCCAGAAAAGTCTCCTAAATTCAAGTTATGGTGAGACCCTCAATAACACGTGGTCGCCCTTCTAAAACTTCAAATACCTGCATTGTTAGTCTTCATAAGAATTTTTACATCTCTATAAAGTCCTCATCTGCTCTTGGATGATCTGGAACTTATCTATCATACGTCACACCAACTCTGGCCTCTTGAGTAATGTCCCTCCTAGATCAATCCAACAAGTTGGTGACCTGTAGTGTTACCCATAAAAGGCCTCGAATTCTGCCATACCAATGGTGGAATGGTAGATATTTCTATATTAAAACTCCACCAAGGGTAGGTGATCCTCCCCACTATGGACATAATCCAACATGCAAGCCGTCACCATGTCCTCCAAGACCTTAATTTTCCACCGAACCTGGTTGTAATTTTAGGGGTAAACATCCAGGATAAAATGAAACTGAGTCCCAAAGGCCTCTTGAAGTCCTTTCCATAGTAAGAGCATGAAGTGAGATTTAGAGTTTGAAATGATAATTGAGGGATCTCAACGATTAAGGACTATCTCTTGAATGAACAAGTGTCTTAGGATTTATACTAACTCTACTCTCAAATAGATAAAAAGTGAGCTAGCCTGGTGAGTTAGTATACAATCACCCAGATAGAATCATGTACCTTGGATGTATGTGTTAACCCCACCACTAAGTCCATTGAAACACACTAACACTTTAACTCTAGAACCTCAAGGGGTTGAATTAAACCCACCAGAACGTGGTGTTTAGATTTCACTTGCTGATAGGTCGGGTAATGTGAGACAAAATCTTCTACACAACTCCTCATGCCTGGCCACCAAAACCCACGTCAGAGGTCTTGATATATCTTTTCCATACCTAGATATATCTCCAAAGGGGATGTATGAATTTTCTTTATTATCCTCCTACCACAATGTAAATGGTACCATTGTCTATCCCTTGAAAAGGATAATGTTATTCCCACCTTTAGAATATCCCTTAGAAGAACGTCAAGTGTATTTTTGTGAACATAAGGTTTCATAATTTGTATCTACATATTGAGCTTCTCTAACATACTATAAAAGCAGTGGGGTAAAAAACATATACTTTAGATATGAAGCCCCATACTTATCCACAAATGAAAACTACAATAATGCTAACTTCTCTGACACCTCATCCAACAGTTAAGAACAATATCTCATGCTATGATAATCTTCCATCACATTCCCCTCCCAAGAGTGTAGATAATCATGAAGTCATAGTCCTTGAGGAATTGTTATCATCAACTATGTATGAAGTTAAGATCCTTTTTAAAGAATATACACATGAGACTCTTATGGTCAGAGTATAAAATAAACCACTCTCCCATCTGGTAGTGTATCAACATCTTTAAGATGAAGACTACCACTACTAGCTCAAGATCGTGGGTCACATAGTTTTTCTCATGCAGTCTCAACTTTCTGGACTTGTAGGCCATCAATTCTTCCCTCTATATTAGGCCAAAAACCAATCCATTCCTTAAGGCATCACCGAACACCATGTACTCAAAGCCCTAATCTGGAAATCTCAAGATGTGGGTTCTCGTAAAAATATACCTCAACTCTTGAAAAATTGTTAGAACCTTTCCATCCTCACAGAAAGATTCCACTTTCTGGTCAAATATGTCATGGGGGCTTCCACTTTTGGAGAAATTAGTTAAAAACATCTTATAGTACCCTGCCAACCCAAGGAAACTCAAAACCTCAATAACACTATTGGGTGGTTCCCAATCTAGAACTTCCTCATCCTTCAATTGGTCTACATCCACTCCAACCTCATAGATGACGTGTAATAGGAAGTGGAAATTGTGAATAAAAAATTACACTTTGAGAGATTCCCAAAAATACAGTACTATTGGAGTGTGACACTTACCATCCTGAAGTGTCTCACATGCTCCTCCACATACATATAGTACACTACGATACCATCATTGAATACCACCATAAACTAGTATAAGAAAGGATGAAATATCTAGTTCATGAGTCCCATGAACACTACATGTTAAATCATAATGCTGAAGGCCATCACCAAGTACTCATAGTGACCATAGAGACATCTGAAAGACATCTTTGGTATATCATCATTTCGTACTCACAACTAGTGATAGCCTGACCCAAGGTAAATCTCTAAGAACCATCACACCCATATAAACTAATCAATAAGGTATTAAATCCTAAATAGTTGATATTTAATCTTCATATTCACTATGTTCAAGAACCTAGAATCAACACATAACCTCAAGCTATCATCTTCCATCTTGGAGAACTACACTAGAGCTATGCAAGGGGAAGCATTGGGTCTCCCAAAATCCTTCTCATGCAAGTCCTTTGACTACACTCATAGATCTTGAAGCTTTTTGATAGTCATATAATATACTGGTGAAAATATCTCGGCTATCTTGGGGTGAAAGTCAATTTAGAATTATATCTCTCTTTGAGGATGTAATCTTGGAATTTTTTCAGGAAAGAAATCCTTATACTACTTCACCACCATAGGGAACTGGTAGACCATAACATCTAGTACTCCCAGAGTAATTCTAGAAAACTGGTGATCAATCACCTAAATTATCCTACCTTTGAGATAGTCATACTCTTCCTAGGTTTCCATTTCATCCATAAAGGAAAAACTCATTCCATCACTACGGACAAACCACATCCTCCCACTAAAGCAATCAACCTAGAAGTGAATTGTGGATAAATAGTTTATACCTAAGATGAAATTATAAGGCTAAATTTGTTATACAAATGGATCCCATAAAAATAACTCACCTCTAAGAATCACATCACACTATTGGAATCAGTGTGAAATTACTTAGTCCCCTCCTGTCAGAGTCTCCAAGTAGAAGGGTTGATAAAAAGGATCAAATGGAATCTCTATGCCTCAAACTAGAGAAGTGGAAAGAAATTAATGACTGTAAATTGTGTCTATCAGTACTATAGCTAAGTTATAAAATAAATATACCATAACTCATATCATCCCTATAGCCTCAGGGGAATAGGCCTTCACAGCCTGCATTTGTCCTCATCCCTAACCACCAGTTACATGAGCCTAGTGTGGAAAAACTGAGTACGGTGATAGTAATAGGTCAAACCTCTAGCCACCTCATAATTCTCCACTAGTCCCTATTATACGTCTGTTCCCAATGAACCACCTTGATAATTCCTTTTTCTCTACCTCAGCGGTCCCTCAACTATATCCTGATCAGTTGTACAAAGGGCTGGGAAATGCTGTGTAAGATGTCTTCGACCATCGCAGGAGGAACACTAACTCTTTCTCTGTTGACTCATGCCATCCTAGTATCCCTGAAAAAAAACCCCACTACCCTCTAATTGTATCTTGTAGAATTTAACACTCCTATAACCTTATAACTACCATCGGCTACCTACTGCTGAGGTCTCCGCTCTTGGGTCTCCACTACTGGCACCTACTTTTGGAGGCTGATCCTCTAAGAATATATCCACCACTAAGGCCCAATAAAAACCCCCAAGATTGGTGGAAATGTAGATACATATCAAAAAATCCCAAGTCTCTAGATGTAATATATGTTTAAATGGTTGAGATTAAAAGAATAGATCTTGTTCTATATCTATGGAGTATCATGAGAGGTCAGTAAAACTCTCAAAATACTCTACCATAGTCAAAATTACCTTTCTAAAAATTCATAAGATCCAAGATATGCAATGGCTGCAACATGGATTTATAAAAAACATCCTTGAAAAGAGGCTTGATGTATTAAAAGGAGAGACGCGTCTCATCATGTGACTAAGTCAATAAAATACACCATCACCTAACAGATCCCTAAAGGAGACTCACTACAAGGAAAACCATATGATCAATAGGTGTCCTCACTAAGAGAAAAACACGAGTGACTGCCTCTATAACGTCCTCATACATATGAGGTTCTGTCTCACCCCAAAACCTAAGAGCTCACTACCTCTAGAAATCATGAAGTGTACTCATCCTCTGTGTATCCTTAGCTATCACCTCCTATAGTAACTACTACTCAATAGATATCAGTATTTCTGGTAAACCACCCAGATTTACCATCTTCAGTAGAGGCCCCTCTAATAAAGCCTCGTCACTTGGAGGATTATCCTCATGGTCAGGCACTAGAATAATGGTTGGATACTTTCAAAGTGGCATCCTAAAATAAACAAGATGTACCATTGTCAAATATTATATATGGAGAGATGACTCAACAAGGAAATGGAAACCACAACCCATTCCTATATAATGCATGTGCATTTTTTCCCTACAACCAATGTCTACATGTATTGAGTTGAAGGGTAGGTGATTAGAGTCCTTGTGTATGGATACATCATCCCCTACACCAACACTAGAGTCTCTATCTTGGAATCCAAACTTAAAACACATAAAATTGTTTCTATAAAACCCCAAAAAATATCAGACTCTTATCCTATGGTAGAATCGACTCCTCTAATACCACTCTGTCATGACCTTGTCCAATGGGACTCAAACCATGAATACCCCAAGCCCCCCTTTATTGGGAAATGTGATGGAAAATAGTGTTGTGTAAAAATATCACACACATTGGAGGTATTCGACCAATGTGCATGTACACACACACACATCTTCAAGACCACAAAATGATGAAATGTAAAACAACTGAAAATGAGGAATGCATACATCTATGATCCCACAATAAGAGTATGGCTTTAAATTAAGGAAAATGATAAAGGGGATAAATATAAGCCCCACAAAACACTATAGAGAGAATACACATATCATAGGGTGAGGGATACTATCAAATAAAACTACAGAAATACCACCACGACCTGTATAGCTCAAAATATGCTCCACTGACTGACAGTCATAATAGGACACCATAAAAAAGGTCTTATTATGCATAAGAAACAACATGTGTGGATAGATCCAATGCATAGGTGAGTACAACAATACATAGTAAGACACCCAAAAAATACTTATAACAAAGAACCAATAATAGTCAACTTATAATAAGGATATAGTAATAAATTCATAAAAAAACTAGATATACTCAAGAAGTACACCACACATCTAAGTGGTCACAACCAAACATACAGCCATAGAATTCCACAAGAGGTAATGATCATTCTGGGAGAACCCACTCCACGAGCCATGATATCACCATAGACACTCATCTAAGCGGTCGTGATCATTATGAACCACCCAAGAGAACTCTGTGGTCTTAGAAGTCCTTGATGCATAGATAGGGGATCCCACCCAAGACCAGTGGGGGATACCACATACCCAATCTAGATCAACCCTCTACCAAGGGGATTTAATGCTAATGATACTGTGAACCCTACGGATATGACCAGTTAGATAGAGTATCACTGCCCCGTGTATGGAGGTAACCTTGATTACACAACCCCCACCTAGGGTATAAGAACAAATGATTGAGGATCACACTCTAGTATCATGGAGGGACACCAAAAACTCTATATGAGATTCATCCAATAAAGGTGACCAAAATCCAGATATGTGGATGTAATTTCTCATTTGTACCCTCAAGGGATGGACCAAGGGAACACACTCAACCAATAATTGTCCAAAATTAAGAATGAAGGGATCAAAACTCCCTTAATGATGGTACACAACTTGTACTAGGGTTACACAATGTGTTTATGAAACTCCTGGACTACTTGTGTGGAGTTAAATCACACGAAAAGTAAACCACAAAATACACAGTGTGTAAGTAATACTACATGACATGTACATGTTTCCCAAAACCTTACCCATGCCACTTGCCCATGCTTGTGTACCATTTTACATTCCCATGTACCAACTCTTGTACATCTGGTTGTGCTTATATACATCTGGCCATGTCCGTGTCTGTGTAATTCAGCCTACCCATCCAAGTGTATCCTCCAAGATGTATGCCAAGCCTCCAATATGAGTCACATAGAATGTGATAGAATTCATATGACATACTATATTTTTTCTACATGGAAACCCTAGAGCCACAGAAAGGGGTACCAAAAAACATTTAATTTCATATTACACGTCATGTATCCCAGGTTTTCTAGACCCACTAGTTCCTCTTCCACATCATCCTCTACACTTCCACCACCATAACATTCATTGAAAAACACAGATTAAGGGTTTTCCAACCTTCCCATCACTAGATATTAGTATCTAGACATTTAATATTCTCATGAAACACCAAAACACTCCATCAATAGTTGTTCTATAGAATCCAAGATGAACAAGAATCTCAAAGAATTTCTGATCCACCTATAATCATACTCTATCATTGTCTCACCTCAATCCCACCCTCATTTGAAAACCAAACCCACAGTATTGATCTGTTGTGTTGAATAAAATTCCTAAAATGATTAAATAAAGGTTATTCACCAAACCATTAGCCAAAGAAAATAACAACGATGAATATGAAAATAAATAGAGTAGAAATACATATACCAAAATATGTGGGGAATGAACCAAGTGATTTTTTCATTATTATCCTCAATTCACTGTTGAATAAAAAGACAAACGAATAGTTAAATCACCAATGAAAAAAAATACATCACAAATATATATACTATAAATGAATGAATCAATTATTATTTGTGAAATTGATTGGTGTTCGACTGGGATAAAAGAACGAGATATTATTTAAAAAATATATAAAATCATTCATGGATTTTGGATCGATTAATGATAAAGAATAGTTTTTTGTTTCCATCATTGGTGACATCCAGTAACATAGTAACCACATGATCCTCAATCTGATATCAATATGATGTTTTCTGTAAGTAACCCTTCAATACATCCTCTCTAATGGAAACTATAAGTCTCAAGGTTTTGTGGAAACCCCTAGAGATTTAGGGAAAACTATGACTATATAGTGGATGTCAGGATAGGGTTTTAACTGAGAAATTATATAAATATAATTAAATTTATTTAATTATTATCTCATGAAGGATATCAATCCCAATTCCAGATTCTGAAATAGACTATGTCACACCCAGGGTAAATACCATGCTCTGAACTCAACGATGACCTCACATTTTCAATCCAATCCCTCATTCAGTATGTATTGGATTTTTTTCTAGAAAATTGTGCACATGTGATATTAATATCATTATTATTTTTCAAATATTAATTTTGGGATTCTTCGGCCTCTAATTCTCATGACGAATCAGTTCCTGGTTCTAAAATGATTCCAAATAATATTCTAAATCCATACATATAAAAATTAGAGAAATTACAATTGGTTATATGAAATAAGTTATAATTTTTTTCAACATACAATAATTATTATTGAGAAATTATTCATACTCCTTGTGACACATTTATTGTAGTGAAGTATCACCTAATTCCTATTCTCACAAATCTAAGTTACACCTAAGCGATTATGAATCTTCCCCTGAATAAAGATAACATCACAAAATTTATTATGACTAATTTTTCCATATGAAAATAATTTAACAATGATTGATCAGTTTTTTGAAAAATTAATAGCTTCTTTATCCTAAATCTATATATATTTCTGGAGTTTATTATTATCTTCCTTTTTTGATGATAAATCATTGCCTTGTATCCAAGTATTTTCTCCTTTTTATCTATATAAGAAACCTTAACCATCATTTTTAGTTTTTCATTAATCTTCATATTGAAAGATATGAAATTCTATATTTACTTAAACTACTCCAATAGTATCGTGAGATACGTTTTGGTGGTGTTTCTGGATTGGTCACACCTCCAACAAGTATCACAAGAGAAAAAACTTATTTTTTAATTTTTATTTCCATTTTATACGTTGAAATGGTTGTCATCTCCTTAATTAAAAAAAATACCCATTGATTCACATCGTCTCATTGATTAATGGAGTGAAATATATCTCTAGACCACATATTATTTATTTCGATAGACAACATGACACAAACATGTTACTTAAAAGATAAATATAATTTATTATATATATTTATCATCAAAATATGATCAATGATTTTCTATCTAATTTGAAATTTACTAATTTCGTTCAACTGCATAATTCAAAGAAATATACTTCTTTTATTCACATTTTCCTTTAAACATAGCCTCAACACAATTTTTCTTAAACAAATCATTTCCTTTTGAATTTTTCTAATAATGACTTGATTTTGAAATGGGTATACTCTCTTTTCAAGAAGAATTAATCACCTTATTTGATTTCTTATCACTATTACCTCCTTTTAGATTGAAATATTAAGTGTACAATATAATATTTTGGGGTAGTGTAAGAAAATCTATAAGTTTCGTAGTAGTGTAAAAAACCTTATGAACTACTTTATATCAATCACACTTTGATGAAATTTTAAAACACATGTTGGGATTTTTTATGTGATTTTTAGAACCAAAAAACTTTTTTTCTAGAGATTTCACCTCAATATTCTTAGTAATCATATTTTATATGGTAATCTAAAGAATATTTTCACTTGATTCAATAATTTCATGAAATTTCCCATATTTTAGGAAAAATATATTTCTATACCATCAATATCCTTAGAAATCAGCACATAAAGATATTTATTTAATAAAAAATTATCATTTTTGGTGATTTGTTGTCTCTATTAATCTTTCTATATTCCTTAATCATACAAAAAACTAAATACTTATTTATAATCCCTTTGGTGTCTCATCATCACTAATTTCCTATTTTCTTCTCCCCTCTTTGTTACTTTATTCTTCATTAGAGGGATCTTTGAACTATATTGATTTGTCCATGAAATATTTAAATCATTCATATCTTGAGTCATTTTATTCTCTTTAACATTGCTCATAAAAATATTTCACATAATTATTTTAGAGAGAATTCCACTTCCTTAATGTGTTATTAATACATTTTACATTTAAATGAATTTCATCAAATATCATTAAATCCCACCTTGTTTCTTGTGGATGATATTTTCTGTGGATTATCTTATATATTTATATATAATTTTTTATGAGTGAAACTAGTTCAAAAGTGTCCAATAAGATCATAATTAAATCATTTTAAAAAAATATTACCCTTGAATTTATCATTTATTCACTTCATGACTTTAGAAAAGGATGATATAAACTCATTAAAATTCATAGAATCATCACCAGTATCAGTTTCATTATCTTAAAATATCTTTAATTAATTTTTTTTCAAAAATTTTAAATATTTGAATATTTATAACTTTTTAGATTTTTATTTTATCTTTAAATATGTACCAATACACATATTAGAGTCTATCAAAAAAAATTTGAGCTTATAAATGGTACCCTTATTCAAATCATGATCATCATGGGAATAAATATCCATATCAAACTTGTTCTAGATAATTATCTTTAATTTATTTTCTATTGTATCGTTATAAATAATTTATTCATAAATTTGAATTGAGTTAACAATTGTTCACCTGAATAAAAAACTTATCCTTTAAATCATATTTTTTCTATATGAATTATTGAGTTCATAAATATTATAATCCTTGGTTTTGAAAACTAAAAAAAATAATTCATTAAGGTTTTAATTTTAGTTTTTTTGATGAATATGATTTATTATATGAATTATTATTATTAAGATGGTAGGATCAACAGAATAAACAAATATGTAATTATACTAGAACATATAATGTGCATTGTAATGTCTTATTGAGATGGAATTATTAGAAGATGGAATATAAAGAGGTAACCATCAAATGATGGAAGGTTGTGTGTGATACTATGGAAAGTAAAAATAATTAATTTGGATTCTGACTATTGGAGTTTGTTATAGTGGTTGTATATAAATAGAACATGAGGATTTAAGTAACGGAAGAATATGACCATAGAACTAACCCAATATCTTATGATCATGTTTAATTATGAAACAATTTATTTCTTAAAGTTCTTTTAACTGTAGTTTTTATTTCAATGAGTCTTTGTAATGATTTATATCAAGTGAATATTTAATTGTTATGATCTCAATATTTTCCATTGTATTAATTATTTTTCGAGTACTTAATGATTAATGAGATTCCAGGTGCGGAAGTTTTATTTTCTAATGTGCGTGATTAAGGGATTCCAGAGATAGAAAGACATATCCCTTCTAACGTTGTTTTAGTTGAAAAAGTCTTGGTGTGGAATTGCTAATGATTATAAGATTTAAGAGAAAATTAATGGATGATATTTATATTAATACTAATGTAATTATAATAAAACATATTTTGATTTTTGATCTTGGTTCCTTCTATCCAGTCTGTAGTCCAGGATGTTCCATGTGTATAATTAGGATTCATAAGATTTAGTCTATAGATCATTTTTTTTATATTTGGATAAAAGATATAGATTCCTATTAATTAGTAATATATTTTTAATAAATATCCTTTAAGGGTTTATATATTATTATCCAAAACTCAAATAATAATTATTTTTTACTTTGATTTTGTTTTATTTCAATTAATTTCAAATCTTAATGATTTTACTAAACAATAGTCTCCCTTCTGATTGATTTAACTTTCCACTTATTTTTCAATTTACAATTTAAAATTTTATTTGAAAATATATTTTTTAGTGAACATAATTTCTAATATGAGAGAAAAATTACTTTTCCCCATTATACTACAATTCCTTAAATTCTTATAGTTCCATATCAACCATCTTCTTGGAAAACAACTGGTATCAAATATAGTCTCCTAACATTAAATCTAGAATAATTTTTTGAACTATTATTTTCCTATTTTATTATAAGGATATTTCCATAAAAGTAAGATTATATTGTGTCCTATTGAAGAATTAATCTTCACTCACTTTGAGTATCTTTTTTATGTTTAGAGTTTTAGAGAATTAAATCATATATCATACATAACAAAACCATATAATACGAAGTATACACTTTTAATTTGTATACATTTTCTCATAATATAATTTATTTAAAATAATTAAAGATTTAGTTTCACAGAAAATTATCATTACTTTCATCTTGAATTATTACTTTCCCTTTCTAATCCTTAATCCCTATAAAAATCTTTTTAAAACGAGGGTTAAGTACAAAAAATCTCAATAAGGGACATAAAAAGAGAGAAAATCGTTAGTCTAGTGAAAACATGAAAATCTATGAAATGTTAAACCTTTATCTCAATGTTCTTTAATTTAAAGAAATAATGAATTTTCACATGAAAACAAAAAGTTTTTTCAAGAATAAACCCATTAAACCCCCTAGAAAAAAATTAAAAATCCTTCTTAGGAACCTAGAGTATCATATTCACAAAACCCTTTCAATTCTCTTTTAATTGGAATTAAAATCTAACCAAATTCCAAAATAATCCTTACCAAATATATTAGAGAGATATAATGGGACTCTCCCTTAATATAACAATATCGGTCTCACCCATTTTTCATAAGCTATAATGGGACTCAACCCTTCATATATGCTATACCAAGACCACTCGTGAGATAAAATGGGGGTTAGCCCTTTATATAAGCTCCATTGAGAACAAATATTTTTCATATAATTATTACTTAACATATCATGAATAAAACTAATTTATGGTTTCACATTTTCACCATAAAATACTTTTAAATTTTTTTGAAACTATATAATTTTTTTTCCATATTTGAAAAAACGATTTTCTTTTAAAAAACTATTTTCACTACCAAAATACATAGAAAAATGGAAAGAGGTTTTTAATTGAATAAAAAATGAATTATTATAAATTAATATATAAA
This sequence comes from Viscum album, assembly GCA_963277665.1. NCBI lineage: Eukaryota > Viridiplantae > Streptophyta > Magnoliopsida > Santalales > Viscaceae > Viscum > Viscum album. The sequence goes on from OY728164.1 coordinate 331,539,457, forward strand.
TCAAATATCATCCACAAAAGAATAAAAATTTATTACTTTTGTATACATTAAAAATAGAGCATTTCTTTATTCATTTGTCAAAATGTTCCATATAAAACATTTAAAAGATTCCTTTTGAAAATAATTGAAAAAAAGAAAAAATAGATATAAAATTTACTATATAACTAATATAATTTTATAAAAAAACATTAATAAATTAATTTTATTAATGTACATGTAAGATAAAGAGTTGGAAGAAAAGATTAAAATATGGGTTTTCAATAGAAATTCTCTTAGTACTTTAAAAAAATTTGAATCCTAATACCCAAAAAAGAATAATATTTAAAATATATTTAAATATAATTATAATATAAAAATTGATTATATAAGATGTAAATGGGTATATATATAAAAATAATATTTGTGAATAACATAAAAATATTCCTCAACGAAAGGGAATTTAGACGAATTCCCTTACCTTGAGTCCGACTTGTCATGTGCATTGATTATCTTCCGGAATAATAAAATCATGTTATTATTTAATTATTTGAGAAATATTTTCATGTTTATTATTACTTTCCTTTCATTAATTACCATGTTATGTATAAATAATATATCAATTTTGTTTATGATGGGTGTTTCAATCATATTTGGATTATGTGTCAAAAATTACTTGGGAAGGTTGATTGTTGTTGAAAGATGTCATCATTAAATATATTTATAATTATAATAATGAAATAATAATATTATTTATACATAAATTATAAATTTTTAAACCGATGATGAAATATTGTTATGGAAAATGAACTATGTTACTATCATAGAGATGGTAGGCAATATATATGCCTGAGCAACGTTTCTGTTTTTCAATGATCATTATGGAAAGAAGGTAAGTAATAGTTTATCTCTCCATAATTTTACTTATATAATAAATATCATATTATCTCATTAAATAAAATTTTATATAACATCCATATGTTGTGTTTATAAAAAAATTAATCACATTGCTTTGTGGACGCGGTAGTCCACATGTACATGAATGACGTTATAATTTTTCAGATTAAGAAATAAAATGATGTATTATAATTTTAGAATGATAAACTGGTCACGAATAGGATTATTATTTCATTTATATCATATATATTCATTAATTTGATCTTTATTTACTTCTTTGTAAAGAGTTAGTGGAAAATGAATTACATCACTTCATGAGGCGGTTGTCTACCATAGACATGAGCACATTATCATATCCCCCAAAAAATGGAATGTAAGAATTTATATTTGATATAATAACAAAGTAAAAATATCTTAAAAATATCATATATATACTTTAAATCTATCATTATGACAATATAGGTGAGGAAATTATTGAAAATGAATGTGATCGATTCGCAAAGCGGTAGTCTTCAACACACATGAATGATGATTTCATGTACTATTTTATTGAATTAGAGATGGATTTAGTTTATTACATTAAAATAATAATATCAAAGTATATTTAAGATAATGGTGTTACTATATAACCATAATTTGACAATATTTGGAGGTGGAATATGAAATAAAATAAAGTTTCTCAATTAAGAAATATAACTCACCTTCAGGAAACCTCTATAGGTAAGCACCAAAAGCCTTATAAAGAATGATTTATGATCAAAATAAGGGCTCATAGTATCGGTGAGGTAATTAAGTAAGATAATTGGGAATGTTTTAGATTTGGAAAATTTATTTTAATGTCTCAAGATTATATTATAGAGGTTTTCTTTTGATAAGTGAGGTGAGTGGAACACTTGTAATTATTAAATACATTTTACCTTAACTACAATAATTAATTTTTTACTAATTTCACAATTCATTATGGAAAAAAATTAAGTTGAACTAATTATATAATAAAAATTATGATTATTTAAAATATTTATTATATTTTACCAAATTCAATTCACATTAGTGGAAAGAATTTAATTTAAAACAAAACCCACAGAAGTTAAGAAAATGGTTTCTAGGAAGTGTATTTTTCAAATAATGGATGATTTTATATCAAATCTAAGAAGAATAATAATAATTGTATTAATATAAATTAAAATATAATGATATATAATATATAAATTTAATTTAAATCATTCTTGAGTTTTTATTATTTTAATTAAATAAAATTGATGAAAATTATGCACTTTATAACAGTTTTCATAAAAATATTATTTTTAAAATTTAAAAACACTTATACTAAAATAAAATATAAGGTTGATTAAAAATTAATTAATTTAATTATATATAAATAAAAATACTTCTATTACGTGATATTATATTAAAAATAAAATAGGATTATTAAATTACTTATTTTATTGAAAGGAAATGAATTTTTTACAAAAATCGGTATTTTTCACTATTGACTGAGAAAATCACTATTTTTTAAAAAAAATCACAATTTCACCCTATTTAAATTTTTTATATTATAATTTATAAAATTAATTTCATTTTATCAAATAAAATTTTGAAAATTTCAAAAATTAATTAAAACATTTCCTTATAAAAATAAATAACAATAATTTTTTGAAGAAAACCTATTTTAGAAGAATAAAATTACTTTAATAAAAATATATTGATTATTCACTAATAATTTATCAATACTTTATATTAAGTAGTAGATTTATATTTATATATCATAAATTAGTAAATACTATTCATACTTTCCAATTTAAAGGCTTGGTTATAAGAGAGATATATTTTTTATTATTTAAGCTTGGTGTTGCATGCCAAACACATTATCACGCATAATTTTATTTTCTAAAATACCAGGGTGTCACATCATCCCCCATTTAATAAATTACATCCTAGTAATTCTAAAATACTCTTGGTATTCAAAGGTTTTATCTTTGAAAATACTTTTTTGGAAACCCACATTATAAAATGGGATAATAAAACTTCCTCTTAATAAGAGGGAAGTGGAAGTACAAAGGTAATCTAGAGTAACTTATAACTAGGTTTCCATATAGGTGAACATAGGTAGAAAGTGAATATTTGGAAATTGAAGAAAATATTAATGTCCAAAATATGATGGAGAATGATAGAGATCATTGATCACATGAATGTGAATGATCAATAAAAAGACAAGGACTTCAATACGATAAATATGGGATGAGTCAAATGACTATTTAATTCACCCAAAATGAAAATAGTAGGATAAATGTTCATTTTAAAGATATATTTATTATATTTTATGAATTAATTTACCATATTGAATAAAATAGTAAGGAAATATACTTACTAGTCTAGTAAAATTTCCTCCAATAATCAATTTCTACCACTCATCTTTTTCCCAATGATGAGTATACAAGAATATTTTTTCATGTATAAAGCATTAAAATCATCATTTAATTGATAACATAATTCCCAAAAGGATAAAAAAGTATTCCACATATATTTAAACATTAACCATAATCAAAATTGTCAGCATAAGGTAAGATGTTTCCAAATTCTATAGTGATCCTCTTCGAAAGAAACTTTTATCACCTATTCACCAAATCACTTTTCAATCCCATAGTTATATATATGATACAAAATATAGTCTAGAAACCAAAATTATCATTATATTTAAAAAAATTTAGTTCAAAATGGATTATTTCATACTAACCAGAAAATATCATAGGCTAGTGGTAGACATTTTACCTTTTTCGACCATTGAATGTTGGTTCAAGACCCACAAACTTGATGATTACGATGGGTTATCGCCTAACATATGAGCGATCATCCTTCAAAAATATACATCCTTTCAATTTTCCTTGAAATATTTGGAACATCCTTAAAAATAACCATAATCATCAAATATTATATATACCCTAAAGGTTATCAATACAGTAAAATTCATCTCCAAAAAAGTAAAGGCATACTTCATGTTATACCAATGGATTACATATATTTAAACCAAACAAAACATCTACCAAATTACCTCATTATTCAGATTAATATATCATTAATTAAAAACTTAAAATGAGTGTTTAAAAATTTTAACATTTGATTAACCTTTTCAAAATTTAGAGTTCCCTAGAGCCGCCATCACTTCACAAGACGACCCAGCATCAACTGTAGTACTAGAAAATATTTTTTCCACTCTTTCCTGTTTCTAATCATGATGATTTCTATATAGAGTAAGAAACTTCAGACACACATTAGCACAATTTAGAAACTCATTATAGCTAAAACACCTCACCATTGGATGGATATAGATTACCCCATTATTTAGTTGTTTATGACTCTTTTATTTACAGTAATGAGCCTAGTGAACAAACTGACCACACATGAAACACTTTCCAGATCATATAAAACATTAACCAAAATGTATTTTTTCTAAAATTAGAATATTTGTTTGGGATTACAACCAAGCTTATTATTGGGTTTCTTATTCATTTCCTAGATCCTTAAACATTTCTTATTCTTTTCATATTACGGAACATAAGTGTCATAAAAATAAAACTCAAATTTCTCTCCACAACGAACAACTTTCTCATAAATTTAAAATTCTCAAGTTGCTAAATATCTTCAGAATTTTTTTTAATACTGATAAAAACAGATAAATTTTTCTATTAGTGTTATAAATAAAATCGGACACATACATGGTCAATCTGGTGAAGTTTACATCCTATGTGTCCAGTGAATCTTTATCATTTTTCCTTATTCCAAGAACTATTTATCCATCCTAAATAGAACAACCTGAGGGAAATATTACTCAAAGAAGATATTATTAAATGTCTCATATTCTATAGAATCAAGATCATATATATCTTTGGTATTATTAATAAAAAACAACATCAATTAACTTCACTTTTAAATTGATAAATGGAAAGTGTTAATTTTTAAAATTACGAACATACCATTACATTAAATATATTCTTTAGGTAATTGGTCAATCTTTAAGCTACTACGAGGTCAGATAATCCATTAAATGATGGGGGATTTTTTCTCATGAAATTATTTACTATATACATGTTCTTTCATGTTATATTAAGTTTCTCTCTAGCATCTATAACTCCACAATTAATAGCTTGTGTCAACTAATCCATCACTATACCAAACTATTTTGTTCCAACTCAAAAAAATATCAGGATGCTGAGTTAGAAGGATATTTTTCACTTGTTTCCTTGCCACTAAATCATTTCTAATTCCTCTATAGAAAACCATTCTGAATCAATATTGTTTATTGAAATAAACATGGTAACCATCAAATTAAATATTATTTTAACTTAACCACAATGTAAAATCTTTAAAAATACTTATATTTACATTATCCCATTATCCAATGTTTATAAAAAAAATCTATGATACCATCTATAAGGACCCAAAAATAAACGTAACATAATATTTCATTTTATTAAAGAAATAAATTTCTTTCAATTTTAGGATCTTTTTAGTTTTATAGTTTTAGATAATTATGTCATAAACCATAAATAATTAATCATATAATAAAAAATGTAAAATTAATATTAGTACCCATTTTTAACATAAAATAAAACTTTAAAAACATATCTTTATTTATTTTAATGGAAAATCTTGATGAATTTCAACTTCATTTGTCCCTTTCCATTACCCACCCTTAAACCATGTGAAAACATTTTAAAACATAGGATGAGCACCAAAATCTTAACAAGGGACAATAAAATAAAGAAAACCGTTAGTCTAGTAAAAAACATAAAAACCCATGAAATGTTTTATCTTTATCTAAATGTTTTATGAGTTAATAAATAAGTTATTTCCAAATAAAAAAGTATACTTTTTTATCAAAGAAAATCTTTAAAAACCATAACAAGAAATTAAAAACCCTTTTTAGAAAATTAGAGCATTATATTCATAAAACCATTTTAAGAAACTTTTAATTGGAATAATAATATGGTAAAATTATAATATAATCATTACCCAATACATTGTAGAGTTTTAATGGGGCACACCATTCATATAATCTATACCAAGCTCACACATTTTTCCTGAGCTATAATGGGGAACAACCCTTTATATAAGCTATATTAGGCTCATCCGTGAGCTATAATGGGGATGGAATATTTTCCAAGACATATCTGGATCACCCATTTATAATATAATTCTCAAGTATCATATCATGAATTAAACATTTTATGCTTTCACCATTTCATCATAAAATACATTTAAAAACACTTTGGAATCTATATAAAAAAATCACATATCAAAATTTCATTTTCTATTAAAAAACCATTTTCAATAACAAAATAACAAAAAACTGGAAAAGGGGATATACATTAAATAAAACATTAATTATTTAAAATGAATCCATAAATAAATTAAATATCACTCTTGAGGAAAAATTCCTTTTCACTGCATACCAAAAAATAAATCATTAATTTTTTTTGGTTTTTCAAAACGTTTCTTATAAAACCTAAAAAATATTTATATTGAATAGATTTAAAATAAAGAAACAATATATATTAAATTTACGTTATAAATATTTTATGTATATATTAAAAAACTAATAAAATAATTTTAAAAACATAGACACGGAAGAGATAGATTCGGGCAAAAACCTTTTAAAGAGGTTTTTTAAAAGAAAGTCCCTTACTAGTTGAATAACGTTTGAATCATAAACCCATGAAATAATAACATTAATCAACATATTAAATATCATATGAATAGATAAATTTAGGATATAAAATTTCAAATGGGATTTATATACACCGTATATCATAATACTAGTTCATGACATCAATAAATGCCTTAATGAAAGGAAATTGGGTCAAAGTTCATTACCTTGAGTACGACTTATCAGTAGAATTATTTATCTTAAATAATAATAAAATTATGTTAATTATTTACTTTTCTATAAAACTATTTAAATTTTATTATTCATTTTATTTTACTTGTTACTATGTTATATACAATTAGTTAATTAATTAATTGTTTGTCGGGTGTTTCGAAGATATTTGGCTTATGTGTCAAAGCTTACTTCGGTAGGTTGAATATTGGTAAAAGGGATCATTATTCAACATATGTTGAATAATATTAATGAAATTTTTATCATATTTATTTATCAATTAAAATTTTTAAAACCAATCATGATTTATATTTATTAAAAATGAACTACATTTTGATCACAGAGACAACAAGTTGCATGTACACATGAGTAACGTTTCCATTTTTCAATGATCATCATGGAATGATGATAAATAATAAATAATATTTAGTTTTTTAATAAAATAATAAATAAAATATTATTTTATCAGTTATAATTATTTATATCATCCTTGTGGTGTGGTGATGAAAAAAATCACATCGCTTTGTAGAGGGGGTAGTCCACACGTACACGAACGACATTATCATTTTTTAATGTAAGAAAGAAAATGATATGTTATATTTTAATAATGATAAATATGATATGAATATTAATTTAATTTATATCACATATATTCATTAATTCTATACTTATTACCTTTATGTAATGTGTTTGAGAAAACTGAATCACTTTGCTTCGCGAGGTGGTTGTCCACCATACACATGAGTGACAATATCTTATCCCCCAAAGAATGGAAAGTAAGAAGGTATATGTTATTTAAAAAATAAAAAAGTATATATAAGTTTTAAATATCATATATATAATCTAATTACATTATTACAAACATCCATGAGAGGTTATGATGGAAACAAAATGTCATTGGTTTGTGAGGCGTTAGTCCTCTGTACACTTGAATGTTGATTTTGTATCCCATTTGATGGAAGAGGAGATAGATTTAGGATATTAAAGTAAAATAATATAATCTTAATATATTTAATATAACAGTGTTATTATATAATCATAATTGGATAATATTATAAGGAGGTTGAAGAAGAAATAAAATAATGATGCTCGGTTAAGTATGTAACTTCTTCTTCAGAAAACATCATTTGGTAAGCACCAAAAGCCTTTTAGGATGTATTTAGGATAAAAATAAGGGATCTAAGTACTAGGGAGTAAATTAAGTAATATAGTTTGTTAAGTTATTTGATGATAAAAATGTATTTAAATGTGTGAATATGATAGGAGAGTGGTCGGCCTTTTAAATGTTTGGTGAGTGACACATTAATATTTTTTGAAGAAACGGAATACCCATGTTTTTAACATTCCACAAGGCTCAAAAATGGATTATTATTGATAATTATATATTATAAGGTATAAATATTACCATAAAATAGTTTTTAGACAAGTTTATATGCCATTTTAACCCTTATTGTTTTTTTAACCCTCGGTAAATCCATTTTACCTGAATCGTGGTAATTAATTTTTACTATTTTCATTATTCATTATATAAAAAAATTATTTTTATATTGTTATATAAAATAAATTTTTATTATAACAATTATGTAATCCATTTTACCAAATTCAATTCCCATTATTGGAAAAATTTAGTTTAAAAAACACCCCTGATGCGAAGAAAAAGTGAGTTTCCATGAAGTGTATTTCTCTTTCAGAAGGCGATTTTATATTAACTACAAGACTAATAAGAATAATTATATGAATATTGATTAATAGTTAATGATATATATTCTATAAGTTTCATTTAAACCATTTATATTTATGTATAATTTTAATTACTTATAATAGAGGAACATTATCCACTTTAAAATAGTTTTCAGAAAAATCCAATTTTTAACCCAAAACAAACTTATACTAAAATCCTATATAAAGATGATTAAAAAGTAATTGAGTGGATTAAATATAAATAAATAATAATTATATAACTTTAAATATTATTAAAAATATTAAGGTACTTTTTAAATTACTAAATTTATAGCAAATAAATGTTATTTTTTACCAAAATCAGTATTTTTCACTATTTACTGAAGAAATTAATATTTTACAAAAAATCCCAAAATTTCATCCTAACTAAAATTTAAAATTATGATTTAAAAAATTAATTTAAAATTTTCAAAAACATTTTATAAAATTTTCCAAAATTAGTTATAATATTTACATATAAAAAGTTATAAAAACCATTTTTAAAGAAAACATTTTTTAAAGGATAAAATAACTTAACTAAAAATTGAATAATTATTTACTAAGAATTTATCAATAATTTATATTTATTATTAACTATATATATATATATATTTCATAATTTAGATAATAAAATTCATAACCTAATATTTAATTGCTAGGTTATAATGGTTGTGTATTTCGCATGTTGTTTAAGCTCGGTGTTGCATGTCGAGCATCCTATAAAAATAAGATTTATTTTATAAAATTTTGGGGTGTCACATTTATATTATTATTTAGTTTAATGAAATATATAATAGTTTACTTATAATTATAATTAAAAGATGAATTATATTTCAGTTTTTATATGGGATGGCTTCCAATTGGAACTATGGTGGCCCCAATATTACATACATAAATATTACATCATTATAGAATAATATTAAATACATATCATAATAATACATTCCCAATATATATAAAGGTTTTGTGTATTTGGATAATGGATAAATAATCAAATTAATTCTTAAACTATCTTCAGTATATTTGAGAAATTTCTTCTCACTCAACACCCTTCTTAGCCTTACGCTACATAAAACATTTATTTATAACCTGGGGAAAATGGAAACATAAGAAAGGGAGAGATAAGATTCAGAGTAATATTGAATATAAGAGATATAAATCAAGGATCCTAAGAAAGTGTAAGATAATAATAAGGGTAATATATCATGACCATAAATTATTAATTTCATTCCTAATTATTCATCACTCATAAATCAAGAGTCATAACACAAATCATTAGTATTTAAAAATACAAGAGTTATAAGAGTGAGGAATCATCATTAATCAATAATGATCCGTGAGATCATATCAAGCCATAGTTTTTATGTAGGAAAATCATAATTTTTTTTTTTATTATTTAAGGAGGAATACCAATACCATCACCCCATAATGGATAAAACCCATAATAGATTTGGTTAACTCACCAACCTCTTTTCATACTTATAATTGGTTTACTCACTATCCACAATCACTCATGAAATAGGTTCACTACCCATATCCAATAACTCATTGAATGGGTTAACTCCCCATAATCAATCATTCATGGATTGGGATTACTACCCATCCTCATATATATTATCTCATGAGATATCAATCTTTACCCAATACATTATAGGGTTTTATATCTCCAGGCCCACCCACTACATAATCAAAATCATAAATATCTATTCCATAAGATCATAAAAACATTCCTCATATAATCATAGAATAATACATGGAAGGCAAATTGATTTTTTTAACATTTCATTATCACATAAACATAATCCATGTAGATAAAGTAAGTGTATGGTATCATAAAGCATCCATTTTTCACAACAACTGAATTAACAAATGTGAAAGAAGCAGGTTTCATGAAATAATCCTTCAAAAATAATCTTCATAATTAATTTTTAAATGATGATATTATCAGAATGGAATATCCATAGTTAAAAAATATAGAATGTATGTTGAAATAAAAAAATATCTTTTATAAAATCAGTTAAAATAAGTTTTGAAAATCATGGGAAAAAATAACATTTTTTGGAATTTTTAAAAAAAATTAAATTTCCCAAAAAAATGGGAATATAATTTTATTTTAAAAACATTATAAAAATTGTAAATTATGAATAATTAATATTTAAATACATGAAATTTTGAAGATCCACTAATATTTAAGAAGCTAAATGAAAAAAATCCCATTCACACTTTTATAAAATGTAAAAAGTTGTACATACAAGTAATTTTTTATAAAATTACCTTTAATAACATATAAATAAATTAAAATTTAGTAATAACTACCTTTATAAAATGTTTAATCATTGAAAAAAAATTCCATAAAACATTTGGAAGAATATGGACATGGAGGTGGAATGTTCTTAACCTAGAAAGAGGGAATAAGGATGGATTTTCTTAAAAACATTTTCACAATCATTTTAAGCACTAAAGAGAGGAAAATGTAAGTAAAACCTTAAAAACCCTAAAATAACTATAAAATGACAAAATATAAATGGGGTATAAAAAATAATTATCAAATAATGTCCCTCATTGTAAATTTAATATAAATATTTCTAAAAAAATGAGATTGTTATATAAACCCTTATAATTTTGATAATATCAAAATCAAAACCACATCAAACAGAGAAAATTAGATGAATTTTTAAATACCAATAATTTATTGAAAATAATAAAAAAATACATTCATGGTTATTAATTACACCATAAAAAACAACTGGGGAATATTAAATATGTATCATAGAAATAAAAGTCAGACCGGAACCCCTTACCTTAAGTCCCATCTTGCTTTTTATAAATTCATACATCTTGTGTAATGAACATAAATTTATTGTACACATATACCATAACCACATATATATATATATATTACATTCTATAATTCCCTTATAATAGCCAATTACACTTTTGTTAACAATTCTTCACTAAAATCATTATTTGGGTGAAAATGGATCCATTTTCCATGCATGTTTCAGTTCGACAGTTCCATTTATTGAAAATTGGTAATGGTTTGATCATAAAAATTATATTAATAATTTAATAAGTATCATATTAATTAATTATATAAACTTTTTTAACCATCCATATTGGGTGGTGATGAAAAATTAATTACATCACTTCGTGGAGATGACAATCCATGCTTATACACGAGTGAGGTTTACATTTTTCAATGGATTGAATGAAATAAAGTAAAATAAATAATTATAGTTTATATAAGCTTTATTACATAATAAATATTATATATAATAATTAAATATATCCTTATTACAAGACATTTAAATTTTAAATGTAAAAATAATCACATTGCTTTATGGATGTGGTAGTTCATACATACACATGAGCGATGTAAACATTTTCCAACAGAAGGAAAGGTATGATTGAAAATAATATAATATATATCTATAATATTAGTTATATTATAAAAAATAATATATATATATATATATATAATATATCTATATATCCATCTAATAGAGATGATGATAAAAGATAAAGGACATCTCTTCATGGAGATGATAATTCATCCGTATGCATGAGTGATGTTTTTTCCATTAGATATACATGATATAGAAAATGGTTTTAAAATTAATATAATAAAAATTTATTATATTAAATATACAAATTTAATACTTTTTATATGGTTATATAATATTTGGACGAGGTATAATTAGAAATAAAATTAAAAGGATCCAGTGAAGGCGATTACATATTCTCTGAGTAACTTCAATTGGATATCTTCTTAATAACCATTGGTTTGGACTTTTAAAAAGAAAAGAAACCTCTAGAACATGTATATTGGATTTTATAATATATTATTAGGGTTTTTTCAAAGTATGGTTCTCAATAAATGTGACTAATATATGAGATAAGGATCCATTTTGTAAGTGAGGTGGGTGGGAATATTATAAATATTCATTGTTTTAAAATATTATAAGTTCATTTTCATGTGAATGTGGCCTCAAGTGGAAAAATTGTAAATGATAATATAGATTAATGTCTAAAAATACTCAAAAAATAAAATTTAGACATGTTATTGTGTCTTTTTGTACCTTATTTCATAGTTTAATCCCCTTGTTAACCCTTTTTATCCTTTACCATGATAATAAATTTCTACCATAGTTACTATTCATTATGGATAAAAATGAAAGCATAATTATTAAAAATGATGAAACTTATGATTTAAAATATGTTGTTTTTTTATAAAATTCATTTTTATAACTTTTAGAAATTATGTTTAAAATAAATTTACAAAATTGAATGAACAAAACTTTAAGAAAAACCAATTTTAAGCATAAAACTTAATTAAATACAATTCATTTCCTAGTAAAAACCATTAGATGAATGTCAAAATATATTTATTGAATATATTGTCTTAAAATTTAATTACAATAATTCATATAAAATATCAATTTAATTTTTTTAGATAAAAACATATTATATGTTTAAAAATAGTTTTTCAGAAAAACATCTATTTTTTACCTTTAAATAGTTTTTTTCATTTATAACCAATTGACCACCTATGAGTTTTTTAATACATGTTTATATTTTTTTAATATTTAATAATATGAATTAATTTTTCAATAAGATTAAATAACCTTTAAATTAAATATACATAATAAAAAAAATATTATACAAATATATTTCAACATAGTTCTATAGGATCAATAATATTTCCTATATGAATTTGAAATTATTTTTGGTTATTATATTTAATTTAAATAAAATATATTTTTTTGATATTATAATATATAATAATTATTCATATAATTTCAGTTTTCTATGAAAATTATATCGTCAATCACTTTACATTTACAAAAGGGAAATATATCTTTAATTCTCAGTGCATTACATTCAATCCCACTTATAAGAATTTTACAATCAAAATTCCATAAATATAATAAAAAAAGTAGAGGATAACGTTAACACATCATGAGGTTTCAATATAGATTCTTTAAATGTATGATTTCAACATAAAAATTTATCATGGAATGTGGTCTAGTTTCTCAACACTTTCTCTCTATGATCCAGAAACACCCCTTGTTACTTCTCTTAAGAAAGATCATTCCCCAATAGAAAAATACCAATGTTTATTTTATGTGTAGGATTTCATATTAAATTAATCAAAAGGGATTCATAAAACACATAATTAACTTTTGTGTTATTTTTTGGAAGTGAAATGTTATAAGAAACTGTCTTGATATAATCAAGAATCTAAAAGTGGATAATATATCTCAGGATTAACTTTCCATTCTTTCTAAATCTCTTAAATATATTCTAAATATATATTCATAGTAATAACCTATAGGAATATTTTAAATCTAGATAGCACCTATGATTCTTTTTGTAACACTTCTATTGATTCTGATTTTTCCTAATTGATACTGAATGGATATAACCTTCTCTTCCATTTTCAAAACCGAATTTGATCCAAAAAGTTTTCATTATCCACCATCATCCCTTCCCATTGGATTTCTAAATTCCCTATCATAGAGTGATTCTTTAAGTCTATATTAATTCTCAATTTAAAGATATTATAGTTTGAAAATTCAACTAGAGGAAGGTGTTGATCCCAAGGAACTTTTAAATCCCTATATTAAGCTCTCCACATATCTTATCGACCATTAATGTTCCTTCAAAAAATGACCCTCTGTCTAAGAATGATTTGTAGTATTGAAGCTCTACTCTGTATCCAAATATTGCTGAATAATTCTCCAAAAAATAGAGGATAACCTTATATCTTAATCAGAGACAATAAAATATGGTACTCTATGTAACTTTACCACTTCACTAATGTATATCTATGAAAGGTGATCAAGAGAGAAATATTATATAATATCAAATAAATGTTCTGTTTTTTATGGCTTTAAACTATAAACAAAATAGAATTGTCAAATTTACATATTTTTGAGAGTCTAATGAGGAAATCAGTGGTTAGGTTTTCCATTTCCATTATAAAATGGGTAATGGTTGTAACATCGCATTATACTTCTATCTCTAAAATTTAACATAAAAACATACCTTTCATCAGAAAACATACTCTATAATATCCATTTTCATGTTATCCCACTAGAAATAATCTTTTATACATATATAAAGTTTTATTCTTTTGGGATGGATAGAGAATGATGAATTATGATCTTCATCCAACAAATCCTTTAAGTCTGGTAATTATGGGGCTCTTACATGGATATTGAACCTTATAATTCTATCAGAATCATCGTTTAATTAAGAAATATTTCTCACCATATTATATTGTTTCACAACCTAAATATCTTACTCTTTAATGTTCACATGGATTTATGGATGAACATTTATTTAATAAAGATAAGATCTATCCTATTTACGCATAATTTAAAGACTCTAATTCAGAAAATTTATTATCTTTGGATCTATTAATTCTCTATCATGGAAAAACAAACATGGTATTCTAACTCAGAGCATCATCCACCTTTATTACCTTCCCAAGTTGGTAAATGTATTGAAAAATCATAAAATTTAATCAAATCCATCCATCAACTTTGGTAGATATTCAACACTTTTTGTGTGAATATATACTTCATGATTTTATGATTTATATATATGCCACAACTTTCACTATAAATATAATTCATTTTATATTTTCATTGAAAAAATTTTCATGTCTAACTACAAATCATGATTTAACTAATTTTAGTAATCAATTTCAAATTACATTCATTCATAGTCCGTCACCATACAAGGAGTCTTTGTAATTGGTGATGTACTTGGTATGGGTATAATTGAAAACTAAGCATCATGATTTGGGGAAGACTAGGAATGTCTTTAGGAAATACATCACCATATTGGTAAAAAATAGAAATATCTTCAATGTTATGTTTTCCCAAACCATTTGAGATAAATATCCCTCATTAATTGTTAGAAGACCCATATAATAGAAGTGATTTTCATTGGAGGTTTATGTTCATCTTCACATCAATAGATAATCACTGATTTATTCCTGATATAGAATGTAATTTCGTTTTTCTATAAATATTTATGTGTTCAATGTAGAGAGATATAATAAATTCCAAAAATAACATCAAATTCTCATGAAGATATTTCTTTTTCATAGGGAACATCCCAACAAACATCAATATGACATGCCAAACTCATGAGTGGAAGATAAGTTTTCTTAAATCATCATGATCTAATTCAACGAATAATATTGAATAGACCCTACGTTAGCCTAGGTGTATTCCCTTAGAATATGTAATTGACTCATATAGTGACTAAAATCACCATATTTAAGATATTAAACAATTTTTGGGTCCTTGGGATGAAATTTATTTCCCTCCATCGGAATATTTTCTTTTACTTAGTAATTAGTTTCCATATGCCCTTATTTTATAAGCACAAAAAATCTTATCATTCTTTTCATACATTTACCTTTGGAATTTCTTCCCACATTCATGACCTGTATAAATTTGAATCTTCTTCCCTCCATGATCTTTATCACCTTAAATATCCCAAAACTAAAATTTTCAATTATTAGGTGTGTTAGAAAACACACCTATATTAAATTTTTTAATCCCAATTCCGGATTACTAACTAAGAATAAACATATAGTTTTTAATTCAGTCTCACATTTAATTTAGTTTATCATGATTACAAACATTTCATTGGCCATCACATTCATTATTCACATGATTATTCCTCATTCTATGAGTTCAATAAAACAAATAAGAGTAGTGTGAGTATAAAAATACAATAATTAGAGTAAAAAGAATATGATTATGAAAATAATTATTCTAAGGTCCTTAATTATGATACCTTATTTCAACCCATGGAATTTTATGTTCATCAAATATCACTATTCATTATCATAGGTTTTTATAGATTTCACCCTCTCATTATTCATAATGGCTCATTAAGAGAATGTGAATTAACCAAAGATTATACCTCAATAGTTTCAGATCAGGTGTGCAGTCAGGCCTCTTTATCATGCAACTGGTTAAGATCAAATTCTTACAAAAACAACTTTACAGAGTTATTACACCTAGTTGAATACATTCTAGAGCTTGAATCCACTTTTTATAGATAAATAGGGACTTCATTACTAAGAAATACTAAATATCAACTTTACCAAAACTTCATGATGTTACCCTATACATATACTAATCCTCAAGGTTTTAATTAAATATTTTCTAGTCCTAATGTCCAAAAATAACTAAACCTTACTATGATAGAAACTGAGGAATCCAAAGCATTACATACATATATATCACATTATATTAGATGAATATTAAATAAATCACATTATAATACATTAAGTAGATCAGAAAAGGTTTCGTTTCTATGTAAAATAGTTACATAATCAACTTATTTCATGAAATATATTTACCATTTCCCAAACATATCTTCTCACATAATACACCTCTCAGATACACCCTACTTAAAACCTTTCTTTATAACCGGGGAAAGTGGAAACACAATAAATGGCTTTCTTAGATTCACATTATGGGTAAAAATGGGAGATATAAGTTCATGAATCATTTGAAATTATAAGATCATAATGAGGGTATGAGGTCATGATTGGAAGTTATAATGTTCATACTCAATTATTCAGAAATCATAAATCATGAGTCACACATAAAGCATTAGAATTTCTAAAGACACAAGTCATAAGAGCAAGGAATCAACATTAGTCAATAATGATCTATGAGATAATATCAGGTCATAAGAATTGTGTGAAAAAAATAAGAATATACAATCATTTTATTATTTAAGTATCACTATTAATAACATCATCACATAGTGGAAAAAGTCCCATAAAGGATTGGGGTCAAACCTCATCCTCTTTTCTTCCTTGGAATGGGTTTAATCGAAAACCTCAATAATTCAGGAAATAAACTCACTCAACATGCTCATTCATTCATGGAATGAGTTCAATAGCCATATTTATTTATTAAATGATTTAGCATACTCTTTATCCTTATTTATATTATCATGAGAGATATTAATCTTTACCCAATGCATTAGAGGAATATATAACTTCAGGCTCATCAATCATATAATGAAATCTATACAGATTTATTCCATATAATCACAATAAAATTCATAATATAATCATGGCATAAAACATGGAGAAGAAAAAGGTTTTGTAAATATCTTATTATTAAAAAACCATATGTCGTGGAAAGAAAGAAAGTTGATTGTGTCATAAAATCATTCATTATTACATCAAAACATAATAAACCCATGAGAAATAAATGAGCTTTATGAAATAATATGAAGAAAATAATCATTATATAAAATCCATAATAGTGGATAGTATAATATTTTACTATCCTAATTTAATCCAAATAATCCTTAATGTATTTTGACATGGATGGAAAATATTTTTTTTATAAAATAATTTAAAATCTGATTTAAAAATCAATAGAAAAAACCCATTTTATTTGGATTCATTTTTAAAAAATTAAATTACCCAAAAAATGGGAATACTATTTTCATTGAAAAACATGTGAAACTTTTAATGTAATATTCCTAAAAAAAGAAACACATGACATCATAAAAATACACCCTTGCTGTAAAATCTAAAAGAAAACATTTTTTCACAAATTTGTTTACAGTTAAAAGTAAGTCATATGAAATTTTTTTAAAACATTACTTTAAATAATCTGTAAATAATTTAAAAATTTGTTAAAATAACATTTATAATACATTTATGTATACATACAAACTTTTCCAAAACATTTTGAAAAACCTGGACAGAGAGGAGAAGTATTCCCGACTCAAAAAAAATGTATAAGGTTAGATTTTTTAAAAACATTTATCGATCATTGTAAGTACTAAATAGAGTAAAATCTCAAGAAAAGATGAAAAATAAAAACATTACCAGAGTATAATAAAATATATTGTCTTTAAAATACAATTATTATATAATTTCTCTCAATGGAAATTTAATATAGAAAATATTGAAAAGGAAATGAGATTGTAACAAAAACCCTTACAGTTTTGGTAATCTCTGAATAAAAACCTTATAAGGGTAAAAAACATAAATGGATATATATATATATCCACATTATATTAATGAAAATAATTAAAAAATACATTCACGAGTATTATATACCTCACAAAATAGAAATAAGTGGTTAATATAACATATGTCTCTCATAAATATAAGTGAGATGCGAAACGCTTACATCAAGTCCTGTCTTGCATCATAAGTGTTCAAACCTCATATATTATAAATATATATTTATTAAAAAAACATAATAAAACAAATATATATATATATACATATTACTCTATATCATTCTTTTATAATTTCAAATTACCATTTTATTTAGAATTCTTCATTGAAATCATTATTTTGGTGAATATTGGAACGCTTTCCATGAATGTTCTGGTTCGATGGTTTTAGTCCTTACACTTTTTTCTTGGTTTAATCATATATATAATATTAATAATTTCTTAATTATCATATTTATTCACTATATACACTTATATAACCATCCATATAGTCGAGTGATGAAAAATTAGTTACATCACTTTATAGAGAGGGATTTTCATACATACGCACCGATGGTGCATCGATTTTTGATAGATGGAATAAAATAAATGTAAATGATAATTATAATTTTTGGAATATTTTATATATAATAAATATCATATATATTAATTAAATATATTATTTTTACAATCCATGTAAAGGAAAAAATAAAAAATGAATCGCAACGCTTCGTGGAGGTGGTAGTCCACACATTCTCATAAGTGATGTTATTATTTTAAAACACATGGATAGGTAAAAAGGTATTTAATATATTATATATAAAAAATTATAATTATGTTATAAAAATTATATATCCATTAATTTAATCTAAATAACCATCCAAGAGGGACGATGATGAAAAATAAATGACATCACTTAAGGGAGACGGTTGTCTGTATAAACGCATGAGCGATGCTTTTATTTTCCATTAGATATAAAGGAGAAAAAATTTGTTTTTACATTAACATAATTTTTTTAAGTATAGTACTTATAATTTTGTATTCATGTTGATAAATTTATTGAATATTTGTAGGAGGAAGAAGAACAAATTAACTTAAAGGAATTCGGTGAAGACAATTACCTCTTCTTACAGAAACTTCCTTTGGATCTATTATTAAGAAAACTTGGGTTGGTCTTTTAAGAATAAAAAATATTCTAGAACATGGATAGAGATATTTAGAATAGATTTAGGTATGTTTTAGTTTCCATAAGTGGATAAATAGGTCTAGGGTAGATATGATATGGGGTTCCCTTTTATAAGTGAGGTGGTTAAAAATGATGTAAATATTCAAAGGTTTAAAATATTATAAATTCATGATCATGAGAAATTTTCATTGAGTGGATTTTTTTAAGAATATATATTTTAAGTTAAAATAACATCCATACAATCAAATTTAGAAATGTTTAAGTGGCATTCTTAACCTTATCTTATTGTTCAGATTTCTTATTAACCCCTTTTAACCGTTACATAGAAAATAATTTTTTCCTTAATTACAATTCATTACTGAAAAAATGAAATTAGACTCATTACCAAATTTGGAAATTTTTGTTAAAAATATGGATACTATTTTATCAATTTCAATTCCTATAATTGGTAGAAATTAATTTTAAAATAAGCATGAAAAATGCAATGAGAATAATTTTTAGAAAATTGAATTTTATGCACAAAACAGAATTTAATCTAATTCCTTGCCTAGTAAAACTATTAGATAAATTCCAATATATTTTATTAAATATATTCGCTTAAAAATTCATTGAAATAATACAAAAATAGTTATTAAATTAGTTTATTCAGAAAAAACACATTCCACACATAAGATCTTTTTTTTTCACAAAGAATATTAGTTTTTTAGGTTTAAATCTAATATTTTAATTTATAACCAATTGATATATAATGAATTAATTTTATAAATGTGTAAAAAATATTTTTTTATAATTTCATTACACTTAATTAAAATTTTTATAATATAAGATATTCTATAAATAAATATAACATGATAAAAATAATTCCTATAAATAAAATATTTCAAAATAGTTCTTTCGGATTAATAGTATTTCTTAAGTGAAATAGATTTTTTATATTATATTTAATTTAATTTCCATATAATGTTCTTAATTTTATAACGTATATTAATTATTCTCATAATTTTAGTGTTTCATGTAAAGAAAGATATTAGAAAAATTAAATTTATTAAAGAGAAATATATCATAAAATATAATGGTATTATAGGAATTTTAAAGAATTAAAATTTTATATGACCATAAATATTTGATGGTGTGGACTATTAATGTTTCCATAAAAGTAAGAATATTTTTTATGGACATGGGTATCGATCATTTAATTATAATGACAAAAATTTAAGATTTACAGAGAAATATATATCTTGTTTTATTAATGGGAAAAATATGTTGTATAAGGATTACTATAAAGAATGAAATACATAGTTTTTTTGTTGACATAGAATATCAAAAATAAAATTTCATCATTTTATATAGAGAAAAAATATGTATAATTCCAAAAATTACTCACTTAAAAACTTCTAATGTTATTGATACTCAAAGAGAAATGTTGAACGATGATTATCATGCCTATGATTTACAACCAAGAGATTTTGTGGTGTAGATTTATTAATAATTTATGAAAATTGTTAATTTAATTCAGCCATTATGTGAGAAATGAATTACTGATGACAATATTTTGGAAAACGTTACATATATTTTTATTATTGAAAGTGAATCTAAGTGGATTAATATAGATGATAGTAAGTTTATAGAAGATCTTAGTCTTGATGATCACATTGAAACTTTAATGAATTATAAGAATTAGTTGATTAGAATGGTGTAATATAATTAAAGAATTAAAACCTTCAAGAAATAAATAGGATAATTATTTTTTAATACTCGATAGATAATTATTTTTTGAGGAAATCCATAAGTAAGTCCATATATACTATAAATACTGTTTTATTTCATAATATTTTTAACAAAACCCCTTCTGAAATATGGATGGTAAGGAGACATAAACTATGTTACATTGATAATTTGTATGCAATGTGTTCATTTTTAATACAAAATTAAATCTTCATAATTTTGATCCAAAAGATAATGACAGTAAATTTCCTAGTTATTCCAATAATGGTAAAACATATTAGGTTCTTAAAAAATGGAAACTACTATTAATGAAATTGAACATGTAATGTTTGATGAAACATATCCTTGTTTAAAATTAATGTTTTTGGATGTAAAAAATCTAAATTTTGATTTTAAAAAACACTCTATTTTGTTACCAAAAGTTGAACTTGATCAATCAAATATTAACATAGTTAAAACTTGACTAATGGAAATAGAACTTCAGGAATTGAATCTAAAAAATTCTATCTCATCGATGGATGAAGATCAAAATTCATTTTTTACCAAGGAATTATACTTTCTTAAGGTATCGTCCCTTTGAGAACATAATTCATGATGTAAGGAAACTAGTTGAAACTAGAAATTACCTAAAAAACAAACTGATAATATTTCATTATTATGAAAACATAAACTAAAATAGAAAATTAAGAACTGGGTGATGAATGTTGGATAATTTCCATGTAAGATAAGATTAATTAGTTCAAATTGATCATTGTTTTGACTTTGCTTAAGAATACAAAGGATTTAATGATTATTAAAGTAAATATTTTTTTTGTAATAAATATGATTAAAATTATTTTACTATCATGAATAAGGAATCCCTAGTATCTAATGGCTGTAATGAAGAAGAGGGAATTGATTAGCGAGAGACCTTGTCGTTGTTAACAAGGAATAATTCTATTTTATCATACTAGAATTTACGACTCATATTATGTTTAATCAATTTAAAATGGTTATGAATAGTGTATTAAATGATGGATCTGTTCAATAAGAGGTTTATATAAAAAAACCCAAGTTTTGAAAATGTAAATTCTTTAAAACATGTTTTCGAAAATACCAATGCTCTTTAGAGACATAAAAAATATCTGTGACCCTAGTATGATCATTTTCTTTTTTGTTGCCAATTCAAAATAATTTTATTAAAGTAATTAGTAACCCCACACTTTTTATCAATAAATCCTTCAACATAAATATCATTGTTCAAATATATTTTTATGGTATTACCTTGGAATTAACTTAGTAAAATCTCATAGATAGTTTCTCAGAATATATGCAATGTGAGTTTGAGATGAGAAATATGGGTGAACTTAATTTCATTATGGCCTTAAAATTTACTCAAGACTAGAGGCAAAAAAATTAACTCAAAATAAGTATATAATAGAAATACTCTAGTTTATACAATTATTTAAGTACAAGTACAATGAAATACTCATCTTTTAAACATGATTATGATGAGTCCATGAAATTTTTTAATCAAAAGTTATTTAGTGGGATGATCATAGTTTTGTTCTAATTAAAATATATTTGATTATATATTATGTAATCTATGTTCTTGTGTATGAGATTCAATGAAAAAATGAAGAAATAACATCTCAAAGAAATCAAGAGAATCTTATTCTACCTTAATGGAATTTTGGAACATAGATGATTTTATTTGTTTGAAATAGAATTTACTCTCAAGAGTTATTATGATTTTGAATTTGGAAGATTTAATATGGATATTAATAAAACTTTCAAAATATCAAATTTATTTGGTGATTCATTCATTTCATTGTCTATAATGAAGAAAAAATCATTTTCACTTTCTTTCAATAAAGTCATATATGTAGCGAGGTGATGTTGTTTCACGCAATTGTTATAGATATAACACACTCACACAATTTTTTATTTCAGTTTTACTTAAATTATTATTCCTTTTGATATTAAAATTGATCTCCCTTTTTCGACAATCTTAGAACATCACTCCCATGATATGTAATTAGAGTTAAGACACCACATCCTTCAGGACTACACACAAAAAGAAGATATTATTATCAGGTTTATCAGAACTAGAAATTATTTTGCTGATTTTTGATCTCTTAAATTATGATATATTTGAATACATTAATTATAATTTAGGAATGATAAATATATAGTTAAAATAATTTTTAACTCTTGTTTTTATCTCTCTGGACATTAAATCACTCGTTAATAAATAGAGAAGACATTATTTGTTATAGAATTGTATTAAATGTTTAATTTAATTTAATCAAAATTAACTTCCCTAATGTTTAATTTACTTAATATTTTTATTCTCATGTATTATGGGTATGATATAATGTTTTTATATCATATATATTATTAACAATCTGATTCTCTATAAGTGAAAATTTTCTATCGGATATTTTTTATGAATTTTTTGTGTTCTCTTATGTATTTATTAATTTATAATATTCCAATTAACTCTTTATAAAGGGAAATATGTTTTCTTTAGTTTTTAACATGCATAATTATTTTAAAATATAAGTGATTTTTTAAACCATATACTAAACAATCGTTTTTAGAGACGATCAGCCATAAGTATCTTTATATAACTTTTAGAAGGTTTAATTTTTTAATCTTATAATCAGTTAATATTTCTCACATACTACTTATTTTTTTTAATCCCAAAAAATAAA
Source organism: Viscum album (assembly GCA_963277665.1). Lineage (NCBI taxonomy): Eukaryota > Viridiplantae > Streptophyta > Magnoliopsida > Santalales > Viscaceae > Viscum > Viscum album. The sequence continues at coordinate 331,563,533 of OY728164.1, forward strand.
TATCCTATTTTTCTCAGATTTTTTCCATAAATAGTATAAGTACACTAAAAAAGGAACACAAATTTAAATAAAAATATTCTTTTACTCTTTTGTATTCATTTTAAATATCATAAAAATTTTAGGAAGTTTTTATAGTTTGTACAGTTCTTATTAAACATCTAAAAAGGGGAGATAATTTAGAGAGTATTTAGGGAGTTTTAAAGAGTTATCACATGATTAGAATATTTTAATTTCTTTTAATTTGGGAGAATTAATTTATGAATTTCTTTTTTTTTATTAATGGGTGATTTTAATGTATATTCATTTTTAAGGACAAAATTTTTTATTAATGGAGAGTGATTGATGAGTTTTTATTCCATAAAGGGGGAAGAGGTCACTAAGTCAAGGAATAAATTAATTAACATACAATTTTAATTTTTTTGAGAATTTTTAAAAAACATAGTATATTATTTTTAATGTTACTATAAAATTTCCACTATTAACCCTTTGTGAATTCATAAATGATTAATTTTAATTTCTCAAGAATTATATTTAGGGGTGGTGAATCTGATGGTACACATTACATAAAGTTTTATTTTTTGTATTTTGTTAAATTTAATTTAATTTTTTTTGATTTGTGTTTTTTAATTGTTAAAAATAGGGATATTTTCAATTCAATTTATTCTATTATACTTGTTCTTAGAAAATAGAAATACACTTTATTGAGGTTTTAATTTTAATTTATGTTGGATGTTTAAGTTTTTTATGTGAAATATCTTTATTTATATGATATGCTTCGATAAAATAAGGCAATGTGTACATATAATAAAACATTGAAAATTTATTTTAATGTAGCATATATATGAAATCATCAGATGATAAACGTAAATCTACATTTATCATATGATAGAAGGTTGTGTTCGATTTTGTTGTAAATAAACTAGAATAACATAGGATATAAGCATTAAATTTTTCTACAATTACTATCCATAAATTCCACACGTTCAAGTAATGAAATAATATCATCATGAAACTTCTCTGATAGATTACGGTCACGTATAATACTTCAATAGTTTTTTACCATGGGAAATTATTATAAATGTTTTCTTTCAGTGGGGTTTTGGAAATATCCTGGTATAGTGATTATTAAATTAGAAATCTCAAATAAATTTATATTTTACAAGGTATTTTCATAATCCATCAAGGTTAAATAACTTCTTGGTGTAGATACTAAATTTTCCAATTTGTTTGATCATGAGATTCTAGGGATTGAAAGATAGGACACTTCTAATAAGGTTTTAGTAAATTAATTCATGGTGGATACTTACTTATGATCATCTAATAAAAGATGATATCAGTTTAATACCTATCGTTTTCTATCAATGAGCTTAATATCAAAGATGTTTTGTGTTTTAAAATTCTTAACTTCCAACATGTCTATAACTGAGGATGTTCCAGGTGTGGAAAAAGTATAAATTAGATCTGGTTTATAGATCTTCATATAAATTTGGATAAAAGTTAAGACTTCTAATGAAGTGAAGGTATATTGTTAATAAATATCTGTTATTGGTTTCTAGATTTTCATTCTAAACTCTGAGAAATATTTTTACTTTTTTGTTTTTTTAATTTCCACTTTTCTTATTAATTTGATCTAACAATAGTTTAACATTTGATAGATTTACTTTTACATTAATTTTTCACTTTTCAACCAGATTAAAGATAAATATTTTTATTATCCAGTCAACCAAATTAATTGAGTGAGAGAAAAATTGCTAGTCACCATTGGAATATAATTCACCCTCTTGTAGTTCCTTGTCACTCATCTTCTTAGAAAATATGAATATACTCAAACTGATCCTATGATTTTTATAAACATTACTTCATAACATTCTTATCCACTTCATAGTTACAATATTATTTTATTTAAATTATATTCACTACATTTATACCCATAAATGAGCTTAAATCCTTTTATAAGATAGATAATGGTAACATATTTCACACTATCCTATTAGATCCAATATTCTTATTATTTATAAAATCATAGATGTTCTTGATTTGAGGAATATAAATACCGTTATTAGTGACAAAAAAATGTCTAATTAAATATATTGAAGATATGAATCCATATTAACCTTCCATAAATAGAATCCATTTATATAAAATTAGGAAAATTATTTAATATTTATTATATTAAAAGTTTCCATATATTCATTAATAGAAATGATATTGGTAAAAAATAATAAAATAATAATAATACTGAAATATCTATAATAATTTAATAATTACCTATAATAATATCTTTCTTATATACTAACATGAATGAACAATATCCCACTATGATACCACTTGATAGGCCCAAAAAATTGTATGCCACCACTAGGGGTGCATTAGTGGTTATAAAATAGAAAATATCAAACAATGATTCCTTTTATCAGTGAAATCATATGGCCAATGAATAATAAAGTGATGACAAGATAATAGATAGGTATATAAAACTCACGAAACATGTATTTTTATAAGTTTACTAACCATTTTTATTGATTGGATAATCCTTGGAGTATAAGGGTTAAGACACCACATTTCATGTTTTTATTTTATTATAAAAAAGAAAAAGGCATAAGAGTAGGAATATTTAACTGAATTTCCATTGTAAGAAATAACTAGATGAGTGTTAATAATTTGATCAACCTCATGGTAAATTCTCAAGTTTCTCTATAATTTAGATTAGGTTTACACCCATGTTCCTAAATTTAATTTTGATATAAAATCCTCTTTAAAAGATCTCTAGAATTAAAGATAAGATATTTTAATTTTTTTCATGTTCATTTTTCTTTTGGGAAAATAACCTTAAATATAAAGACATCATACAAATCACTTTGTGATAATGTGTGTTGCATTATGATCCTTGGATAAAAAATATATCTATTTTATCTCTTTTCAAATTCTAATTTTTTTATAAACTTTAAAAACTTTTATTGTGTGACTATATAATTAGCATCATGGTGTCAACATCACCTCATAATAATCCACTTATAAAGATTTAATGACCAAGAATTTTTTAGTGTGAGGTCCTTCACTATGGCTTAGTCACATTCTTACTGCATAACAAAATCTAGCTCTTCCAAATAATAAAACAAAAAATATCATGATCTTTACTCACAATGAAAACCAAACAATGCTATTTTTCATAGGCATCATTATGGAATCACCCATGTAGGCTGTGGAACAGTTATTATTTAAGAGTATATTTCATTATGATATAAAAAATTACAACATCATACAGAGACATTCACACTGTGATTTATTCCTACTCATGAAATATTTATTTATTTTTCGTTTCAATTACATTCTAATATATTCTAAATCATTCATAAACATGTTTTCAATAATGAGAACAAGAAAATACATTAACGACCCATGAATGAATTTTACCAAGAAATCGGTCATAATATTATCATAATGTGAGAGTTTTTTGATCACCACATCATAATATAGATTGTTGTTTTAGATATTTCTACAACTCTGGGTGTAAATATCAATATTATATTTACCATATCTCAATTGAGATTAACTCACAACCCTTATTCTCAATTTCAATATCCAATACTCATAAATCTACCTAATCATAAAGGGATCCTTAATTTATCACTAGGTATTTGCAAGCCATATATATATATATTACTTATGTATTCTAGCTATAAGTGAGTTTCTATATGTCTTAGATATTCATAGACTATATGTTGATATGATGATTAAGTTATTTTGGATATAATTAGACTTCATTATATCATTCAATAATTTTTCACTTCTATAATTTATTGAGAATGGTAATTTGGTATATATATTTTTTATGATGAGAAATGTAAATAAGAAAGTACCATGTACACTTCTACACACATACAAATCTTACTAATACATGATGAGTTATTAAGGTTCTTAGGAAGATTCTACTATGATTCATGTCAACCCATACATATTTACCTCAATATACATACAAAATTATTTCTTGAGATGGATATTTAGAGATGGGAATAACTCATGGTGTATAACTAGAGTCTCAATGTGTCATTCCACATATATTTTGTTGTTATTGGTGGACAATCGTTTTCAATAAAATTTATAACATTTATTTTATCAATTTAGGTCATTATTTTTTTTATTTTGTATTTGGCTAAGTTCTATAGGCTATATCATTGATTTTTTTAGATTATATGCATCATATAATTGGTTTTTTATTTGAAATATGAATTTTATGTGTGCATTTATATAGAATTTATAACCATTAAAAATTGACTCAATTATTTTATTTTCCATGTTGAGGTTTCATGATATTATTTATATGGTCATGTGATTTTTTTCACTTGTAGCAATTTTTGTGGTATGTACAAACTAAAAATAGGACATATTAGATTTTGACGAAATATGAAATTATCTTTTTCGGGTGATATTTGACGGAATTATTCCCTCAATGTTTTTTTTCACCCCAATCTATTTTATATTAACCTCTAATGATTTGGGAAAACATACTGGAGGTCAATAGTGATCTTATTTGGGATACATTGCATCTCAGGTCAAGTTATTACAAAAGGTATTAGCGAATTTTTTATGGTTTTTGGTAAGCGGGGATACCTAGCTATCAAAACGCAAAAAGTGCACCCAAAAAAAGTTTAACTAACACCATTATAGAGAGTGTCAACATAACATGGATTTTTAGGTACATAAGAAGTTAATTTACTTTTTATGGGGTTTACCATTTTAATTATTCCTTGAATTTGGTTTGATGAATGACAAAGGGGGAATTATGAAAATCATGTAACATATATCATGTTGTAAAATATTGGAATGATTTTACTTATGTGAGAATGGTATTGGTTTTAAGATATTTTATATATTTCTTAAATTTATTAATGAAATAAAATCTACCTTAAATTATTAATTTTTAAATAAAAATAGAAATATTACAATTTTGTTTTTGGAATGAGTTTTTTTATTGAAATATGATGGGTTTTTTGGGAGTTTAAAAATTATTTCAAGACTAATGTTTTTAGTATTATTGATATACTATTTTTAGGAAACCTATTATATTTATTTAAATTGGTGGAAATTCCATTATAAATTTATTACAAACATATTTTTATAATTTTAATGGTGTTTTGATTATTGGATAAATTTTTTTGGGATTAAATGTGTTTATATAAAATATTTAAGATAGAGGTTTCAATTTAATCCCAATGTTTTCAAATGGTGGCTACATTTGTTTAATTTTGAAAAAATGTTAGGAAATTATTTGATTTCACTTGAAATTGGATGAATTTTACTTTCATATATATATCTATGAAAAATAATTTTTAAAGAAACTTTTCCATGTTATACATGGGATTAAAATTTTAATTTAATGTGTTTTTATTTTAAATTAGTTTAATGGAAGGAAATTTTCTTTTTTTATACAATTTTTGAAGATAAATGAAGTTTTGAAATGAAAATATGATTTTTGAAATATATTTATCTTTAGATATTTATGTATAGGTTTCCAAGATATTTATTTTAAAATACACTTTTATTATTTATGAGGATAATGTAAGTTTATTTTAATTTGTGATTCTAAAATAATTTTTTAATATATTGTTTTAGAATTTTGAATTTAGAAAAAATTTGGATTATTGTAAACCCATTCTATTGAATTTGGATAGAAATGAAATGATTTTATAGGAGTTTTTTAAATAAAATTAATTTATATTTACTGGATAAAAATTTATTTTAAAATTGATATATTTATGTTTAATGTTTTTAATGTTATGATAATTGAATTAAAAAATTTATTTTCTAGGATATTTGACATGAGTGATTAATTATTTTTAATTTTATGGTAGCCAAGATTTTGAGTTCAATTTTTTAACTATGTAATAGTATAACAGGGTTTTAGAAATGTTCAACATAATAATAGGTTTGTATTTACTTTTTCTATATTTTTATATTAATTCATTATGGATACATGATCCAAAGTTATTTAATAATATGTTGAGTTAGCATATAATATATGGTTAAAATATTAATTGCTTGATGAGTTTATTGACTGAGGTGATCATTTTTCATCCAGAATCAGTTGTATTTTATTTCTTTAGTGATAGTTTTGTAACATTTTATTGGAATTATTATGCCTTTTCATTGGTAAATGGGTTAATGTGATAATTTATAAAATTAAATATATATGAAATATCATTAATTTATTGGGATTGGTTACATTTATATTGTAATGGGATATTGAGTGATTAAATTTATTCATTTGGGTATCAATTTAAATTAGATTAGATTATATATATTGGGCATGTATTATGATCGAGTAGATATTTTATGGAAATTTTTAAATGATTTGGGAGGGTTTTGATAATATGAAACATATTTGAATTTTAATTAAATGAGGAAAGTAAGAAGGTTTAATTTTATGATAAAAGTTTGAAATAATACCCCTTTATTTTATTATGGCCTTGATATTCGACAAAAGAAACCACGATGAGTTATAAATGAGATGTTTGTATTTTTACACCATGTTAGTATATAATTTATGATAAATTATAAAGGTTGTAACTGGTTTCTTTGGGTGTAATTAAATTTTAATGATATTGCTACAATGTTGGTTTTAAGTGGGGGTGGGGTTGAAAATTTACTTCTATTGGATATTTTTAATGAATTATGAGTTGATACATGATTGTGGTGTGTTAATAACTCATGTAAATGTTTAAATATAGTTAATAGAATATGGGGTGATGGAAAGAGTTAGTGTTAGCTAAATTTATTATAGTGAACTGAAATTAGAGTTTGATGTTGTATGTTTGTATAAATTTAGGATATATTGAGGTATAAAAGAGTGAATTATTAAAAACCTTTCTAGATCCCTTACCAAATGTGGAAATTGCAACATTATTTTATATTTACTTGTTATAGAATGTTATTAGAAGTTTATAGTGAGGGTTTTTTTCACTATAGGGGTAAAGTAAAGCTATACCAACAAGCACGGTTAGTTGGATTGATAATAGAAATTATGTTGGTGTAAAATATATATATTAACTATAAATGGTTAATTTTTTGGGGAGAATGATTTTTGTAGTGATTCAATATTTTAGTGATAAAATATTTTTATGCGATAGGGAAGGCTGGTAAAATTATGGGAATGAAAAACTTTTCAAAATATCAATAAATTGATCCTAAAGCTCAATAAAATATATATTATAGATACTTTTTAAGAATATAAGCTATAATGCGTTGAAAATGAAAATATAAAATTAAAAAAACCCAAATTTTGATATATATTTTTTATTTGTTTTTTTTGAAATATTAAATCCAATATTTTTTGTGAATATATGAGATTACATAATAGAAAATCATGTAAAATGTATTTTTATGACTCAAATGGTTTAGAGTCCTTTATTTTTTTTTAAATTCAATAATGTAAAATTATATATTATTAATAAAAATATTCTAAGGGTGAAAGGGTATTTTTACTCTATTTTTGGGAAGACTAGTGAATCTATATTTATGTTTATATGGTTGAAAGGTGGCAACTTAGTGCTATCGATGACAGAAGATTCTAGGGTTCCTTGACCCTGATTGAAGTGATGATGAACTCTCCCCTAATTTAAAAGTGGATTTGTTATTTTTTAAGGGATCATTTGAAGTCAATGTGATTCCTTTCTTCACTCCTTTCACATATGATGAATCCTTCACTCTCATTCTGGTAATTGATTATGTCTCGTGGGTTATGTAGCAGGTGTATGTATTTCTTCTTGTTGGAATTGTTAATAAATGATCCAAATTTCAATTTATTTTTATTTCAAATAGTAGGAGAGTTAAATAATTATTATATAAGCCTTGAGGTTTTAGATATTGGTAGTTATACTCTTTAACAGAAGAGGAAGACTAATCAGAAGGTTCTGAATTCTGATGAATTTGTATAGACAATTGTAGCAGGTCAGTTTGTTGGAAGAGGCTATGAAGAACTTACACTACAGATCTTATATGAAGGATTTATAGAGAAAGATTAATTTTAATAAATTCTATCATTAGTTATGGTATTGAAAATGGAAGCAATAGTTTATAGATAGTCATAAGTTTTTAGTGGATAGAAACCCTTGAAAGTCGGAGGCAAGTGATAACTATTGATTGGATGGAACCACTGTAATGATGGGGTGTGACCACCTATTCAGTATATTTTTTTTTCATCTTTAGTTCATATTTTTTAATATTAGTAATTACTTTTTGTGATATTATACTTTATATCTTATGATTTATAAAGTCTGGCATTTTTTTCGAAGGGCGTAGGACATAAATTTTGAAAAAAAATAATTTTTTTAATCTCTTCAATTTACTTTTTATTTTTCCACTTTTCTTGATAATTATTGTGTGAGTTGTTAAAATGATTGTGAACAATTTTATAAATATTTTTTCCAATGGGGAGCATCAAATTCCCATTCTTCTGTATAGTAAGATCAATGGGTGAAGACCATTCCAGAAGATAGGAATCCACTATATCTCATATCTTCCAGTGAATCAGATTTTGGGAATAAATGTTATGAGATTGAGTATCTATTATCCTAATAGATATATTTTCCTTTGAGTGGGTTGATATGGACGCTTCTTAGTATTTTTTGTTGGTTATAAAATTTGGTCAACAATAGCCTTATAGTGATGATTTTGAATAAAACATGAATCTAGAAAGAGGTCTAAAGAACAAGATGGTGGTGGGTCTTCTCATGACATGGATATTAGCAATGAGATACCAAGATGAGGATGATTTTATAGTTCTTATACTCATATCTCTCATGTTTTTTGGTCCTAATAATATTGTATCAAGTTATATATTTTGGTTATTATTAGGAATATGGATAACACCTCAATAGTGATCGAGAAGACCTTCATAGTTTTAATCTTTTATTCTAAAAAATTTGAATAATAAATTATTATAGGAATTATATTTGGTATTTTTATAGGATGATAGACAAAATAAAACCAAGAAGAACTTAGTTTAGGCCAGAGCATGTATCATCTCATCCTAGTTCATCGAGAGTGGGATGATGCACTGTATGACCTTATGCATGTTTCCTCATACAAAAAATATTTCCAACTAGTGGAATAGAATAAAGTCAAAAATGGGGAGACTATGAATTCAATATCATATAACCGTCTTTGGTAAATATAGAATATATAGGATTAACTCTAAATTTAAGGGATAAAAAATGGAATCCTATAGATAATAACACCACATAAAGATTCAGAAGGAGGTATAACCAATATTACTACCAAATCAAAAATATCCCCATGTTTAGTGAATAAATATATATACAATGAAAAATGAACAAGAAAAACAAAATAATATTATAGATACTGTAGAAAGATTTCTCATAGTATGCATTTACAACTCCTTAAATCCCTAAAAACATTACATGCTCACAAACCCATCATACGTCCCTTTCCATTTTCTAGATTCATGAAAACAAAGTCTTTAAGAACATGTGGGTGATCCCATAGACTGTGAGTATAAACCTAGTAGGACAACATCAATTCATCCATCACAGAAGTGTATTAGATATATAATTTTTTATAAACTAATAAAGAATAAATATAAATCAATCACACAACTCTACTAGGACATCATGTGCAAATCAAGACACAAAAAACCATAAACATACCTACTTCAGATCCATTATATAAGTAAGAGTCACCTAGAGTAATAAATACAAAATAAAACATTACTAATACAAACATATCCCATATCCATCACCACACCATACCCTTCTCACCTTAGGAAGATCACCCACTAAAACTCATACCTTGATCCTAACCACACCTTCTCACACAAGGCTGGCCACACATCATCATACCAAACACACCATATCACTCAAGGTTGGATACATATAATAATGTCAAGCACACCTTCTCGCTCAAGGTTAGTCACACATCACCATCTAGGAGACCAACCTTCTCACTCAAGGTTGGACCAATCCTCATATTCGAGCTCAAACTTCCTAGTCATGGTTATGAAACCACCTCATTAACTACATACTATTATCAAACAACCCACCATAATATCACTAAATATTAGGTCACAAACATCACTCTCAAAAATCACATAACATATAATAGTAAAATAATATAGCATCATAATCACCAATAATGGACAATCAACAAACAATAATAAAAATACCGTAGGGATAGCCCAATAGTTCTTCCCTTCCCAATATCTCAAGGTTTACCAGATTATGTTTTTCATGCTCGAAAAACTATCATAAGTAAATGGAATCATCACCCATACCCAAATAACACTCTACTAGGTCACCATGGGATTACCTGAGACCATACATCTCTCTATAGGCCAAATTTTCCATGGTGGATAACCATAACTCTGGCCAATGAACTTGGATAGATTATACTATTTACAAGAAAATTTCTATAAATACCCCTCCAATGGGTAAAATATATCAACACAAACCCACCCAAAAAATTTGAAACCAAAATAATAACTCAATCTTACTAACTCATGCAACAATATGAAAGTCAAGGACAATAATTCCATAAAAAATCCATAACATGGAAAAAAAATTCCTAATTCAATATTGATGGATAAAAATTTCTCATATGTTACTTTGGATTCAAGGTCAATCCCCCAAAACCCAAAAATCATGAAAATACTCATAATTTAAGATTATGGTGGGAGATAATAAAACATAGAGATAAGGTGATATATAATGCATAGACTACATTAGACTTACAAAGATAAGATCACCACAATGAACCACACTACAAAATATAACATTAGAGGATGGAGGAAGTTAATAATAAAATATAGGCCTCTAAAATATTCCAAAATTGAGTAAAAATTGAGGGGAAAGTATAATAGGGGTTAAAGGGATCCATGTTTGAATTCTATATTTCACCCTTAAAAATATTTCCTTATTGCGTGTTCATGGTGTGACTATTATGGTAACACCACTATGATTCCATGATAGTGAATAAATGTTTCATGGAGCCTATGGGTCAATAAATTATTCCCCTAAGGTAGAATGCACAATTCCTAGAAAACAAATTCCCCAATGTGACCAATATGGTCACACTGTGATGGAACATCCTAAATGGATCTCAGTACGTTATAAATTCCAAAACTACCCGTGAGCCTCCTTATCTAAATAAAATCACATCCTGAAACACCGAAATTATACCATGAACATAAATAAGTATAAATAAGTATACATCTTATATAATAACAAATCACACTTTGATACCCTTAGGCTATAATTTTATCTTGGACCAACTATCTTATTAAACCGTGACTCCCCTGTGTCAAGGATTAAAAACCTACCAGCAACATAATTTCAACTATAAAACACACTAGAATCCCCAAATCTTAATCTTTGGCCAATAATAAGGCATTTAACAACCCAAACTCATCTCAAAACATAAGATTCAACAAAATTTAAAAAACAACGAACTTTGAAATTCAAGGGGTATTAAAAACTCCAACTCTAAGGTCTTCTTATACTTAATAAGAATCAATGGGGTTCCTCACAAAATAAATCCTTCCAATACATTCATATATCTAAATAAAACTCCTATGTATGATCCTTGATATGTATATTTTCTATAATACCTAGATAATAGGAACAATCCTCTCTGACATCACTTTCTCGATTTTGTCTGTTATACACACCACACACTTCTCCAAGGATACATCCACCTATAAGTTTATATATTCACTATATATCACATATGAATTGTATAAGTCCTACTTTTAGAGCCATGAAAGTTGAAACACAACTTGTATACCTTGATGTAAAATATTAAGATCTACATAGTATGCTACGAGTACAATCTTTTACATAATATGTAATAAAATGATCAATTATGGAATAAGCTTTCCCTGCATCCTCAAACACTGATTCTACATTTTAATGAATACCCACAATAATACCTAGTTGAACATGAATAACTCCATGGTTTATTTCCTTGAGTCAACATATGAGTGGTTCCTGGTCTAAAAAGTAACCAATTGCATCTAGATCAATTACACCCACTCAGTGTTCTCCTATAACAAGATTGAAAAAATCACTATTAAATCACTAACCTCTATACAATACAACAATGAGATGCACGTACTTCCATAAAAATCCTAAAAGTGATCTATAATTATTAAATACTAAAACCTATTAGTATATAAAAATCTTCCAATGAATGATAGTCATACCATTATCTATAAAAGTATAAATGAACACCCTGATCATATACTTTATTATATAGATCATCCTATACTAATTCCTATCTAGTTGTACTTGATACACTATCCACATCTTCATTCTATATACCAAAACATTTTTATTGCCCCAAAATAATCTCAATGTGAAACTCAATCATTTTTATGGTACCTTTCTCTTAGTTAGCCCATGCAACTTTACTGTCTCCCACACACAAATTTCCTAACTCATCCACTGTTTATGTCTCTCGGATATGTAAAAATTGATAAAACTTCATCAACTAGAGAACCACTACCTAGACTACATCATATCTTCTTAAGGTCATGGGTAGTGGTGTGATGGCATCCATGGTAACCACATACCACTTCCACACTAGAACCAAAATATGTTGAAGTAACCACATGGTCATTGGTTATAAACACTTATCCTATTACCAAGGAAACCCAATATAAACATTCATAAATAATATATATATTTCCTGGTTAAATTAATACATCTCATAATTAGTAACACAATATAGGGACCTAAAGGTTTAGTGTCTTAGATACTAGCTATATAAAAATCTCATTTTATAACTCGTATGAGAATTTATATATAATAATGATCCCCTAGACACTCTTCTATAAAAATCATGTAATATAATCATATTTATAACCTAGAGAATGTAAACATAATAAATGGTTGAGATAAATTCAGAATAAGGGAAATTATCAATATGTCATAATTGTTAGATCATAAACATGAGGGAAAATGAGTAAACGAGAAATATCTTATAAAAATATTAGAACAAAAAAATAAATCACTAAACTTGATTGACTATTAAGGATCATGGAATTGGAATATATTAAAAATTAAATATCATTAAAACATGTCTTATAAGAATATTAAAATAAAAAAAATTAAAAAATAACTTAAGAATGTGGAATATAATTAGAAAAACATATCAAAAATTTCTGGATTATCTTGGAAATAAAGAATATCTTAGGATAATGAAGTCATACAAAAATTATAATAGGTAAGTATATCAATGTTCTGGAGTAATTACCACCATATTCCTATAACATAGTTAACGCATATGAAACAATTACATAGTATGAATAATTTGTTTCCTATTCATATACTCATTTTATATGGTTGAAATTATAATAATCATTTGTTGATCAAATTAACAATAGATTTTTCAATTTGTCTTACCAGAATACTAGTAATTTCACGAACATTATATATTTCCAATAAAACCATTCTCATGACCATCCATGAATGTTGGTGATTAAAAACATTAATAGATCATTCTATGGAGGTGGTAGTCCACACATACACATGGATGATGATTTCAGTTTTAATAGAATGAGAGAAAAATATAATATGGTTTATTATTTATGATTATAAAACATATGATAATTATAATACTTATTTATTAAATTATCATTTTAGAATAGTTGCATGTATGTTTGTGAATGAAAAGGATAGATGGCATTTTGTGGAGTTGGTAGTCCAGACACACATACACAAAAATTTCATTTTTTTACTTACTAGAAAAGTGAAAAGGTGGTTAATGGTTTTTACCATAACCTAATAACATTAAATATACAAAAAATAATTATTTAATTATATATTTCTTATAAATTTTATAAAATTTAATATAGATGAGAAATGATGTTAGGAGAAAGTATTACTCATGTTGGTCACTCATGATTTCCCTTGGAGGACTCCATTGAAATAGATGTATTTGGACAAAATCATTTGACAAAAAGCTAAAGTAAGTAACATAAGATTATAGGGGATGTAAAAAGTTTTAATTTTCAAGAGTAAAAAACAAATTTAGAGTGATCTTAAATGGTTAGTGAGATATTCTTTTTTTAAGTGGTGAGAATGACATTTTTTGTAAATATTTCATATTAATATAAGGAGAGAACATGTTTCACATATCAAGAAGAAAAACGGAAAATAAAGGACTAAATAAATGTAATTCTCATTAAACACCTCAAAAACTCAATTGAAACCATTTTTAACATTTTATTCCCTTTAGTCCTTAGGTTAACCCTTTTTCTTTTAATGGATTTTACTACGTAACAAGTTTTTGGGAAATTAATTCATTTTATGATCAATAATAAAAATATCATTATTATAAAATTTGGACATTCTAATTATAATTTTGACATAAAATTTATTATAATCATTTTCTAAAGGTGAAAAAATAATTTGACAATAATAAATGTATAAAATATTAAATCAGTTTTAAAGGAAGCTAAAACTTAACTTCTAAAACATAAAATACTAGTTTTTAAATTTAAAATTTAAAATTTAAATATATAATGTTACTTATAGAATACATAATTGTAAAATAAAAACGATTAAAAAATTTATTTGTTATGATAATTTCCTTTTTTTCCATAAAATTCTCAGTTTTTATAAAAATGGTATTTTATACTATTCAACTAAAAATATATTATTTTAAAAAAATAGATAAAATTACAATTTGGATAATTTTGATATGTGGAGCTTAAAAATAATTTTATTTTTTCAAATTAAAGATCAAAATTTAAAAGAAATTAATTTTAATATAATGATGCATTTGTTGAAAATGAATGTATTTTTAAGAGAATAAATAACTCTTACAATAATATATCTTTTTAAATATATTTCATAAGGTTGTTATTTCTATTGATACCCTATAATTTAATGAAGATAATAAATCAATAATATTAATTAATTTTAATTTAAGATTTTATCATGATTTTCATTTTATTTTTCATTTTTTTCTAAAACAATCAACTGACCATGATATTTATTAAAGGAAAAGTCTTTTCTAAAATCATTGGTTGTTATATTATACCCCCCATAAAAAAAAATTAATCATAGAAATTTTTATTACAAGGAAGTAAACAGGAGAGGTTACTTGTTATCATTACATATTCAGGTTCCCACATAGATTACTCAAACATAAGACTCCTCCATAGAAATTTTAAAAGTTGAGTGGTATTATTCCATAACACTTAATCTATTTAATAGAAGATCCCCACTGGTTTTTCATAATTTGAGAGATCATATTATAGTTTCTGGGACTTTTAGTTCTGTACATGTGAAGTGTCTGGTATGTAATTTACCAATTGTAATACATGGAACACATCATAAATCTGAGAGAGATTAAGAGGGAGTTCTATGCGATAAAATTCTACCTCAACACAACCAAGGATCTTAATGGGACTGATTTACCTATGGATTAGTTTTTTTATTCCCAAATATCATAATCTGATTTCATGTAAATATCTATAGGAACACATTATCACCAAATTCACACTATATATCACATTTATGATTATCTACCGAATTATTCTATCAACTTTTTGATGATTTCTTATACTATTTATTATATTGATGTTTCTCTTTCATTTTTTGGACAAGGTTTGGACCTATCATCTTCCTCTCTCAAACTTCATCACTAGATGTTGGAGTCCGAAAAATATTCTAATATAAATCCTCATATCATTTCATTTGGATTATCAAATAGAAATAGTTGTTATATGAGGACTCAATATGGGGGAGGTGTTGATCATAATATCTTTGGAATTATGTTGAATAATGTATCAATTTATATCCAAAGTTTTAATGGTTCAATCATACTGAACAAATATTATAGGGTGATAATAAATGCTAAAACTCAACTCTATCACTAATTATCATAGAAGGCATCTCTAAAACCTCAAGGAAAACCTCAAATCTTAATCAGATACATTGGAGAGTGGTACTCTATGAAGTATTGATGTTTATTTTAAATGTATCTTAGTCACTATTTATAAGGGAAATATAATATAATAGAAATAAAATGTGATAAAAATTTAAGAAAATAAACTACAATACCAATTGAATTATAACCATTAAATGTCTAAGGGATTCTCACAGAAAAATCTATGGCTATGTTTTCCCCTTTTCATACTGGTATGGGTAATTGTTTCAAGATAAAATTATAATTTTTTACTACCCTTAACTTATTGTCATATTAATAATGATTATGTGTATTGTTTAATTTCCATCTTTATGTTATCACATCAGATTTTTTAATTTATATCTCTATATACCTTTATACTTCCTCTAAGAATAGATAATGATGGGATATAAGGATCATATAAATTTTCTATCTTCAGTTTTGGTTTTTATGGGACACATATATGGGTTGAAAACCTTATAACTCTATGTTTAAATAATTTAAACTCTAGAATACTCACTATCTTTTTCCCTATATTCTCATCATCCTTATATAATTCTTTAACCCTCATGTGAATGAATGGTTGCTAGACATTTTTAAAAGATTGTATTTCTCACCTTACCATATTATTTCAAGATTCATTTATTGAAAATAAATGTATATCTAGTCCTTTTAAATCCTTATCATGGATAAGATAGAATTACCTTTCATATTTTGAGCATCATCCACCTTGTTTTCCTTCCCCTTGTGGTAATGTATTCAACTATCACAACCTTTTATTAACTCTAACCATCTACATTGGATCAAGTTGAAATAATTTTATGAAAATATATATTTCTAACTCTTATGGATAGTGTATATATAAAACTCTTCACCATTGATACAGTTCCACTAAAGTTTCAATGGGAATTTTAGGATTGTCGACTCTAAATAACAGGTTTGGTAATTTTGGTCAATAGTCTTTAGTAGACACAAGGCATTATAATTTACCTTATAAATCTATATGAGGACACATACTAATCAATTTTTAAATCATCACTGTATATTATAAACCTTTACCCATTACAAGGTAATGTATGTATAGGTGAAATCACCAATATATTGTTTAGTTCCTTGAAACTTTATTCACATTCCTCCATCCTAAGTAACTTGTCTCCCTTTATTGTTAATTTGGTTATTTTATTTGATAGCAATGTGAAATTATTTACAAAGAGTTTATAGTGTCAAGATAACATGGAAAGATACAATTCTTGATTACTATAGTTTTTCTAAGAGATTTGTTTTTTATTTCATCAATTTTTTAAAGATCTAAAGAAATGTCCTTGCTGTTGACTATGAAATCCAAGAATGATGGTATATATATCCAGAATTCACACATTTTTAAATTCTAATATAATTTATATTTCATTAATGTCTTAAACAAAATATATAAATGATCTTAATTCTATTCATTTATCTTAAAACACTTTATAATTTCATCTAAGAATAAATTAACAAATTGATCAAGGTAGTCTCTAAATAATATATTCATTAGATTAATGAATTTTTAGAGAGAATTTGTATGCCCAAATATAATCAAAATAATTTCATAGTTACTATACATCATATAGAAATATGTTTGGGAATTATATTTCCCATTGAACCTTAAATAATGATATCCAAATTTAATTCCAATATTTTAGAAGTATAGACCACCTTTGAGTTGATTGAACATATCACTGATATTGGGTAATGTTTTCCATGATCATGATTTTATTATGCTAATGATAATCAATTAAAAAATGCATTGATCCATAATTTTTTGAAAATTTGAACTTCTACACCCCACGATGAAGCCCTCATGCATAAAAATACGTTATCCAAGTTATCTTAAAGACTATTTTTTATTACAACTTTATGAGGGAAATTTTATAAAGAATATTTACTATAGTAATGGATCCTTATATAAGTTCAATAAAAAATTCAACCTCATGATTTGGGAAAATACTGTGTAGTTCATCTACAAATATATCAACATATTCACATACAATAATCATGTCGCAATAGTTTACTTCTTCCCTAGTCATTTGAGCCATAAGTACCTCATTTCTAGGTATCGAGGCTAATAAAATATAATTTTATTTTAAAGGGATTGTATTATCATCCTTTCATTAATATTGAAAACATGATGATTTGGGATATGAAATGAGATATCCCTATCTTAAAAATTTCTATGTTCTCTATGTTGGGATAACTATTCTATACCCAATATCATGTAAAACCTGGTAGTAGATTTATATTTGTAGGAAATATTTTCCCAAAAATATTTATTA
This sequence comes from Viscum album, assembly GCA_963277665.1. Lineage (NCBI taxonomy): Eukaryota > Viridiplantae > Streptophyta > Magnoliopsida > Santalales > Viscaceae > Viscum > Viscum album. The sequence continues at coordinate 331,581,772 of OY728164.1, forward strand.
GAGAATAACAATATATCTTAGATGTAATCATCGTGCTACCAAGGGTTATCATATATAGTTCATTATCAGAGGTTTTAGGTGGTGAATCAATATTATTATAAAAGTTATGTGACATAAAATAATGTGAATAATGAGAATCAAATATTGTATTTATATATTTGTAGTGTATAATGAGTCTAATTTTCACCACTTAATTACCTTGATCCACCATAAAAATAATGATAGTATACTATCTTCCTTTATATATTGTATTTGTAGGTTGTTAAGGCATATTATTTTCAATAGTTTTGTGTTAGGTTAGTTATTTACATAATGACCATTCTATTTTCAATCGAAGCATTGAAATGTGGGTGGAACATTGGTCAATGACATTTTCTCACATGTTTTTTTATTTGGACTCTTAGAATTACTTTAATAGGTTTGAGAAAGATAAATTACTCTACCATATTCAAAAGACATTATTTTACCATTGAGGAAATTACCTGGGTTCTTTCTCTGAAATTTATGACATATATGTAGTTGGTATTTCATTCCCCCATGTGACTTTTTATCTAATTTATCATGATACCCCACCTTTCTTCAATTATCCTTTAGATAATGACAGTTCCTTGTTTAAATATCCACATTTAGTTTATATCAAACAATTTCTACAGAGATTATAATGTATCATAAGGATTATTTCCTTAAATGAATTAGTTTTGAGCTGGAAAAAATTATCCATCATTATTTCAAGGTTAAATATATTACCAGAGGCATACCTCACATGTCTTGAGAAATTCACTTCAGAAGTTTCAATAGCCCATACTTCTTTTTTTTCAACTCTAGGAATTATTACTCCACATTTGTATGAATTGTTAAAGGAAAGTACTTGTAAAAGAATTGTTTTTTTACTCCTCCCATTTTATAGATTCTAATTACTCCTTTACATTATATTCTTAATGAGATTCCTCCATTGGTTAACGTCAGGTTTACGATGAAAGACAACTAAAATGAACTTTTCATTCTCTGAGAATTAGAGTGTAAATTAGATTTTCTTCGATATAAATTCATTACATATAAATAAATATATAATAATATATACTAATGTTGGGAGTATTTGTTTACATGAAGAAATATATAGAAAGATGCTTCTTCTTTGGTGAATTCAGGAGCTCAACACAATTCGTATTTTTGTTCATATATTGTGATAGTTGGGTGATGATTTTTATATGTTTTTTATATCATCTACTATACCATTTGGTTATATTGTATGAATCTACCCATTTTACCACTAAATAATTGTTAGCTCTATCCCTATTTGTTCCATCCATTGCATTAAATAAAATAATGTTTACGGACTTAATGAACTGATTTTACTAAGGGAAAACATTGAAATTAGAAGTATTAACTCATAAACGAACTAAAAACCATAACATATAAACCTTTAGGATTAAATATAGTTAATAAATAATAATTTCAAATTGTGATCTTGAGCTGAATCATATTCAAATTCCTTATCAGTTTTCTTAAATATTATATTAATTAACCAAATCATATCCCCAAAGAGTGTCTACCCACTTGTGCAGTCTTTGGCCTACTCGTCATTCACCTAAGTGAATATTGGGTCAATACCCATATTTTCTATTTCAGGGTGACTACCACTTGGTACATATATTACACAACTACATCCACATTCTATTATCCATAGTTATAATATATTACAATGAAAACCACACAATCTCAAATTTACCAAATACATTAAAATGTTATCCTATACATAAACTTATTCCTAGGAATATCGATAAATTTATCTAAACTAATCCAAAAAATAAGAAAACCCTTATTTTTTTCCAAATGAGGTGAACCAATCTAAATATTCTTAAATAATACATTGATTCCATGTTTAATTAATACATTTAATAATTTGTCACAGAACCCAAAGACCTAATAATCCAGTTCCTTGGAAACTAGGTACCTAAACATCATATTTATTACACTTATGAATATTTATACATTATCCTTATCCCCTAGAACATATTATAGATGTATAATATGATATAATCATATTTTTTAACATGTTTAATGGAAAAATAATTAATTTGTGAGCTTGAATTCTTAGTAAGAGAAACGTATCAATGATTCTTAATGGTTAGATCATAAATATGTTGAAGAAACTAAATAGAGGAGAAATACCAATTTAAAATCATGGAATCTTTAACATAAATAATTAAACTTGATTGATCTTCAAGGATCATGGAGTAGTAATATAATATAGTATAATGGTCATTAAAACTTGTCTTAGAATAATAAAATATTAATAAAAAACATGAAAACGTAACTCAAGAATATAAAATATAATTAGAACATAGAATATCATAATAATTTGGAATATCTTAAAAATAATGGATATATTAATAAAATATAGAGGAAAAACATTATAATTGGTAATAATATATTATTTTACAAGGCAAAAACACATAATTCCCATATATTAGTGTAAAGGATTCCTTTCTTAATTCCCATAGTGGAGTGAGCATTCTCTACTCAATTCCTATAGTATCTCCAAAGATATAGAACCATAACCAATGCATTAAAGTGTGATATAGGATCCCAAACATCATCATCCATAAATATGAGTTCCACTTAAAATAAAATCCTTAATATTATAATAACAAAACTATGTAAATAAAATGGATTTCATAAATTTTAACAATTGTAACACATAAAATGACTATAAAAACATGTTTATTTGATACTAAAAACTAGATAACCCATAAGGAATATTTTTAAAGAGAACATATAGATTTATTTATTTACCATTACTCAATTAAATATAAATACCTTTTAAATTTCTTAGAAATACCAATTTTTTTTCTAATAAATTATTTCTTGACATTATCTTAAAAGGACGTGATTTTCAAGTCACTTTTTATACATTTTTTTGAAGGTGAAGAGTCAGAATATAAAAAAATTAAATAAAAAAATTATAATAAAGGGAAATTTAAAATAAATTAAACATATGTCAAAATGTGAGGTATAATGGAATAAAATAAGACTATGGAATGGAAGTTCCTTTTAAATATTTTAAATCACCTTTATTGAAAACACACATTGATAAAAGGACAAAAAGTTATTCTTTAAAATTAATATTGTGGAATATAAGAATCTTATTGGATAAAATAAATATGAGTTTACATTAAGGAAAGAATAATGTTTATGGGAATTAAAAACATGTATATGGAGGAAAAACCATTAAAATATATGAGAATCATTCTTAATGGAAGTACATATTTATGAAACAATAGATTCATCAATGAAGGGGGAATCCATTTGAAATAGAATTAAAAAAATGGTACAAATAACACATAACATCAATATATGGTAGAACATGTTATACATGGAATATTATATACAAAGCGGAGTGTTTATAGACCATGGAAAATATTTGGGCCAAAAAACCCTTACATGAATTCCTGAATTTCAAAAAAGAACTTGAATCTCTTATATAACAAAAATAAATATATTAGAATTATTTTAGATTATTATTAAGACCTATAAATTTTTTTAAATTTTATTTATAATTAATCTATACATTTAAATTAGTAAGTTATTATCTATTTTGAATATTGGGTGTGAGTAATCTTGATTGGTTTGAAATAATTTCATAATTTTCGTGTTGTTCCTCACTATTATACAAAAGTTCATATCTCAAGATCATAAAATTTACAAGAAAAAATGATTTATAATGATTTATAATATCATAATTTCATTCCATTATTGTTTTGGATATTATATTTAATGATGAAATCAATTATTAATATGTTTCTGTATTTTTTTTAATGAACAAACAATGGAATCTTAATTAATGATTTTAATTGTAGAGTTACCATTTTAGAACCAATATAAAATAATTATTTACTAATTTATTTTTTATATTATCAGTATATATGTTCTCATATTCATCGATTATATTATTTTATAGCCTTTTTCAATTAGTCGATTAAACTGAACCAAATAAGAATATACTATAATTTAATGGATGATTATAGAGTGATTTAATTACAATATCATTTTTACAGAGGAATGATAATATTATTTATGTTTCTATAAGGTGATATATTATAATTTAATATAATTATAATAAATGGTAATGTATAAAAAACAATTACATAGTATGAATATATTATTATTTCTCTTAGTATACTCATTTTGGATGGTTGAATTTACAATGATCATTTAATGATCATTTAATTAATAGGTTAAGAAAATTTTCTTACTTGAAGAATAATAATTTAAAAAAAATTATATATCCATTAAACCCAGTCTCATACCAATATAGAAAATTAGATATTGGAAAAAGGAATACATCGTTCCATATAGGCGGTAGCGTGCACAAAATCATGGATGATATTTTTATTTTTCGTAGAATTATAGAAAATTATTGTATTTTTTATCATATTAGAATATAAAACATGTTATTAATATAAAAATTATATATATATATATATATATATATGTACAAAATTACCAATTTAGACTATCCTTTTATGGTAGTGAAGAAAAATGAAACATGTCACTTTGTACTGGTTGTAGTCCACACACACACACACACGAATATTGTTTTTTGTTTTTCTTAAGGGAAACAGTATAAGGTGGAAAATGGTTGTTCACTTCACATAATAAAATTAAATATAAAAATAATAAATTTTTAATATTATAGTAATATAAAATTATATTTTTAAAAGTAAGATAAAAAGTAAAATAAATTAGGAAATATTATTACTCATGTTGTGGATTTGGGATTTCCCTTAATAGAGTCCATGGAAATAGATGGATTAGGATAAATTATCATGACTAGAATCTAAATTAAGTGAATGAGGATTATATGGGAAGGATATAAGGTATATTTTTTTGGATGAAACTGAAATTTATTAAGTTATTTATGTGGTGGTGGGAGGCCCCTTTTATATCTGATGAGAATGGACATTTGGTAAATATTTAATCTTAATATAAAGAGATAATATGTTTCAAAAGTCAATAATTATCCAAAATGGAAAATAATGGAGTGGAAATAATATTTGTCTGATATAAACTTCCAACCACTAAATTTAAAATATATTTTTAAAATGATAAGACCTTTACTCTATAGGTTAACCCTTTCACTATTTTTTGGATTTTACTGTGATAACTAGTTTTTACCTAATTAATTCATTTTTATAAATTTAAATATAATTATCCTTATTATATAATTTGAAAATTATAATTAAAATTAATAATTAAATTTTATTTGATCATTTTATTAATGTGAATAAAATAATTTTATTTTAATAAATGTATAACGTATTAAAATAATGTTAAAGTTACAAATTATGTTCTAAAATGTAAAATATAAGTTTTTTGACTAAACTAAATATTTTTAAATGTGTAAAATTACTTAAAAAACAATTATTTTGTCAATAAAAATTATTTAAAATTTTTATGTTATGATTATATACTGATTATGTCATAAAATTCATGTTTTTTTATAAAAATGGTATTTTCACTATTTTCTTGAAATGAAATTATTTTATAAGAATATAAAAAAATAATTTTTGTATAATTTTGATATTTTGAATTAATAATTTATGTTAATTATATACAATTAAATATCTAAATTTTCATAGAATTAATTTTTATAGAAATAATCATATTATAAAATCAAAAGTTTTTTAATAAACACAAATGACTCTTTTATTAATATATAAATTTTAATAGTTTTTATAAGGTGGTTAATTTTATCTATACCCAACATTTCAATGAACATAATATATTAGCCATATTTAATGATTTTACATTATTAATTTATCATGTTTTCTTTTTAAATTGGCACTGTGTGCAAGAAAAGACACTAAACATGATATTAAGTTATGGGAAAGTATTTACTAAAATTGGGGGTTGTTATATTGGAAGGTAATATAATGATAAAAGAACCCACAATATCCTTTCTCATACCCAAAAAATAAAAATGATATTTGTTATTATGATATAACTTAGAAAACATTGACGTACCACCCATCATGAGGCAGGTGAGTTCTTTATGTAATCGTCTATCCTATAGGTAAGTAAAACCACCATTATGTAAACATATATAAAATCATCTTTATCTAGAGACCATATTGGGAATTGAGAATCTTCCCTATGTTATTATTGTATCACAAGAAAACATGAATCTGGCCCCAGGATAACTATTACTCGATTCACCAATAAATAAGTAATGACCAATTGAGCATAGGTAACATCCTCTTTGTCTTTTGATACATTAATGTTATAGTCTGTAAGAAATATCATAAGCATATAGTCCTCATTAGATATGCAAACTCCCCGATCCCAAGTCTTACTACAAAGATAATCCATGAATACATTCCCCTCCTTATTTGAACATTCCATCCCAAAATCAAAGGTTTAGAGGTACTCAACATAACTCCAATGATACATTTTAAAATCCCACTACGATAATATTCAACATAATTTTTGTCGATTCTTGTAGATGAAAAATACCTTAACAAAGAGAAAATACCACAAGGAAAAATTGACTGCACTGAAGTAGTTATCTCCAAATCATGAGTAAGTTAGTTCCACTCATGGGTTCTTTGATAACATATCCCATAAGAAACTACAAAAATAGATCTACATCCAAAAAGATTCACTATAACTCCTAGAATATAGAAACAAATGGTAAAATAGGTCCTAAGATAAAGAAGAATTTAAATCAGAGAATACCTCAGCCTCATGTTAAACTATTATAAGGCCTCTTTATAATGACTAGTCCACGAAATCATTAATCCATTATTGGTCAACCCTATTATGAGAATTTTTAAGAGATAGAAGTCCCAGATGAATCATACATAATTCCAAGAAAACCTAAGAAATATTCAACTATCGATCACATTGTTGTGCCATTCTGAGGGCATCACATCCTCTACATTCTCTGGATCAATCAAGATTCCTAACTTGTAGATCACATGCCATTGGAAACTGACCTCTTGAATCTGAAATTGACACATAAGGTACATAAAATAGGGTTTTAGTGATCAAATAATACACAATAAAAAATCAATGTTCTCAAAATCAAACTCTATGGTCCAAAAATATATCAATATATTTTATAAAAACATCATAAAGAAGGATATAGGTAGGGATGGAATATATGGTTCATGAGAGCCCAAAACACAATCAACACATTATTCTATCTTAATGTAAACCAAAGGCACTCACATGACCCATGCCTAAACCTAAACATAGATTTGGATATCTCTAATTGATGGAACTACAACTGATGATAACCAAATGATATGTCGACTTCGTTGAAGAATCAAGATCCCCTCAACTAATCAATTATGTCTTCTATGATAAAAAATGGATTCTTATTATTTACCATAAATTTATTAAACTTCTAGTAATCTCTTCAAAAAATAAGGTTACTATACACATTATTACTGAATAAAACTGTATAATCCTAAAGAGAGGTAATCAAGTGAATAAATCCATTCACATTAAGTTACATAAACTACACTTTTAGCTCTATAATATTAGTCACTTCCATACAATAAAAAGGAATCAATATGGGGTTTATACCTAACATTATAACAATCATGAACTCAAACTACCTTTTAAGATGGACCCATAAAAAATAATCTAAGAAAAAAAATCCTAGAAATGGTCCAGTAATAGAGGAAAAGTAGAAGATGCAATACATGAATGATACCTGATACCGGTACAGTAATGGATCATATTTGAATAAAGTCAGGTCCTACTCTTCCCACATCCTTATTCAACTTCCACATTAACATTATCATCTCCCCTATGGGTGGTAATATAGACCAATACATGAAGTAAAATATTTTGAACCTAGAATTACATCATCCAATACATCCCAAGGATGAAATCAAAACTCATTATATATAATGCTAAAAAATCCCACTGATTTATAAAGCTACTAACCAATATGAAACATGATGGGAACATGTGGACAAGATATGAATTATTTTTGAGAGTTTTTTTCAATAATAAAAATCCTAGGGGAAAAATCTATGGTCAATTCCACTCTAGATACAATCTGAGTAGAAATAAAAGTAAGAGATTATCCTATATCAAATAAACAAACATAGAGAATCAAAGAAACCAAAATAATACCACTAGGAGTAGAAGGAAACTCTACTCAATATTTCATAACATGGTCTATTGAATAAACCCTTATTAAAATGAATTAGATACCCAAACCTTAGGATCCATATCTTTCTTAAGGAACTCACCCCAAGGCATATATGGATTCTATTTCCCCTCAGTCCTTCAACTAGTTCTATTGATCAACCTCCATGATAAGGAATTAATATCAACATAAGTTCCCATATCGATTCAAAAAAAGTATATTCTTACCCTAAACCTCATATTATGCTCAATTGAGATATCCACATATATAACTACCGAAGTTTCCACATCCTATGAAATTTATGGAACTCATTCATTCATCTCATACATGATCTTTGATAATTCCCAAAATTTATGAACTGATAGCATGTAAGGGGAACTCCCCCATTAGTAAGAAAATATAATAAAATAACATTATTATCTCTAAAAAACTTGTTAAATATCATTCTATATCCTCTTAAATATTCTTGATGATGTTGTTGAAATTGAGAAAGCCATGTAGAGGGGTTGGAGAAAACATTGGCTACATCATGACTCAACCATAGCTGTTCATGCTATCAAAACATGATCTTCCCATGTACATTAGAGGATTACTAATCAACAGATCAATTTTTTTGGAGTTTATTTCATCCATTGATTAAAATGTCACTCATGTCTCTTGGGAGGATAATTCTCTTACAGATGGTATTGGAAAAAGTGGTTTGTATTGTAGGAATCTTATTTGGGTTGATAATATTCGTTTGGATTTATTTTCCCTTTTTTGAGGGATTAATGTAATGATCCTTATTTTAGACTCATGTTGATATGACTTATTTTTATTAATAAATGAGTCCTAATTTTCCAGGAAGGTGCTCATACTTCCATTAAAAATTTGGAATATAATACATTTTGAAATCATATACTTAATTTTGATAAGTATAAATCAACTTTCAGAAGCTATGTTATATATTCTTCGAATAAAACACTATATTAGATTCTTTACAATGTATGAAATATTTACACTTTCAATTTTTGTTTTGGGTGAGTTAAATAATAATAAAACTAATATTTTATTATAATCAACTAATAAAATTTATAAAAATCAATACTATTTTTTACCTTGAGGATAATTAATAAAATAATCATTTTTTATTCAATGATACTCCCACTTTCTTATATAATCACCCCTATCTCATCACTTAAGAAACTATTCCATTACCCATAAATATTCCCCAATAATTCTCTAAACCACCCTAGATACATCCCTATGGCCTTGTTCTAGCCAAAATCCCCTCATCTAAAGGATTTAGACTCAATCAAAAGATTGTGACTCATATTGCAAGGCAAGGGTCATATTGTCACTCTATCTTATTTTATTTGGGATAATTTTGGCTCAAAACTATTTTGAAACTCATTTTAAATTAATTCCATATTTTTAATTCAATGATATTACTTTTAAATATTTATTGATGAAATATTACCCATTCCTTCTCATCAAAACCATTTTCAAAAGGTATTTCTATATCAACATAAAATTATCATAATCCCATTATTTTCATTTCAATTTTCATATTATCCTCATTAAAAAACAAAATTAATATTTAGAAGAAACTTTAAATTATTAGTTAAATTATAATCTACTTATTTTATAAACCAAAAGTTTATTATATATTTTCTTTCTATTATGTTATTTGTTTTTTAAAAAATAATTCCACTATACTGGTTTTACACTACCCAAGTGAATGATGATATTTTATCTTCATGGATAATTCTTATGGATATTAATAAATATTGAATTCATTATTTAATATAAAATAAAGAAATAAATAACTTTTTTGTTTAGGATTATTGAATGATGAAGTAGTGATGATAACAATGACATTATTAGTAAACTATTGATATAAATTTTAAAATTTTTAGATAAGTTTACCAAGGAGGATTCTATGAATTAAAACTATATCTTTAGATATTAAACTCTTATAATTATGTAATGATTTTAAATTTATACCATGACACTTAAGTAGGTTAGTATAAATCATTACCACTACTTCAAATAACATTTGGAACTATGAACTCAACTATATGAAAATTATGGATCAAATAAATACCAATTTAATAAATGAATAATAAAATATAAAAAATGAATTAAAAATAAAATTAAATTTATATAAACATGAATATGTTCCTAAATCTATTAATTAATTAATATAATTTAATTATTCAAGAAGATAAATGACTAACAACATGAGCCAAGACTCAAGGTAAGGGTTTCTGTCCAAATATATACTATTTTCAAGTATTTTTCCATTGTTTCAAATATTCTCTTACATATATAAAATCAATGGTGTTGAATTTATTCCTTTATATTTTAACTTCTTACTTAATGAATTTATGGTCCTTTTCATCCTTATATAGTTATAGTTCATACCATACAGTGTTTATAAGGGTTATTTCCCATTTTTCCCATTCATGAGGTCATTTTTATATTACCCTATATATTTATATTATCCTTTAATACAAAAAAAGTTCCAAAAACCAAAAAAAATCAATTTTGGGAGTTTTTTTAAAATTTCTTGTTATATTTAAAAATATGTATGCTTAACTTCTGATCTGAAATTCTGGGTCTAAGAAATATTCAGTTGGGATGTTTTTTTTGTAGATTGGTATTGATATTTTCATTTAGAATATGGGATTAATTCTTTACCTATACCCTAGATTATTATTTATTTACACTCAATATATATCTTATTATTTTTGTAAATGCCTATTTGGTGGGGGAGGGTGAGATTCATTGTTCCCTTTACTTTTATACTATTTACAACCATTTTTAGTGTTTATTTTTTTTATAAAACTTCCCTTGAATAACCTCATATACTGGTTGAGTTTTATTCTATGACCTATATTATTATTTTGTACCTAACCCCCCATTTTTATATAAGATAAAAAATAAAAATAACATAAGAGGTTTTATAAGGTACAACGCTTTATTTGAGTGACTAGTCATTGGTGTGTAGTGGATATAATCTCCCTAAATATTATAGTGAGATTGGCCTAGATTCTAGTGCGATGGTTCTATTTTTCATAATTTAATTCTCTAATCTCTAAGGTATGTATGTAACATCCTATATTTTTAAAAGGAAACACTATGTTCGATAACATACATGATACACCACATTGAGATTAAATGAACAACTAAATATTATTATTTAATATGGAAGTTACCTCATAACCATTAAAATGGAGATTATAAAAATGATTAACAGAATAATGAATTTTTTCTTTAAACCGGTATATATAATTAATTTTTTGGTGACCAATTAATTATAAAAGGAAATAAAAATCTTTTTAAAATAAAAGGAAATGTTTTTTTGAAAAAAATATAAATTAAAACCACTATGTTTATAAAATAATAAAATTACTATTCTTGTATTATATTTGTAAAATATATATTAAATTTATTTTTTATTAGTCATGTTATCTATTTTCTAGACTTGATATAAGAATAAATCTAATTTTACACATAAAAGATGTATTTTCTAAAAAGATAGTTTTTTCCTTTTAAAGGAGGAATTTTTTTAAATGAAGTTTTAGAAAATTTTATAAACTATATTTTATAAAATAAAAATATTCCTTGAATGCGGAATATAAAAATTTAATTTGGTTGATTTTTTGTTATTTTTTTGATAATATTTGTGTTTGGATGGATAATAAAAAATACAGAATTTTAATTGAAAACAAATTTTTCATTTAAATGATTTATAGTGTTAAATTAAATATTTTTGGGATTAAATTATAATTTGATCAATATTAAATCACTTATTCCAATTTTGTCCATTTTAATCAAATTTTCCTTGAATTTGGATATATAAACAATTCAATCTTTTGAACACTTCCACTTTAAGAACCCATTTTCGCGTTCTGTCAATGAGATTTATTTTAAAATTATTTTGGGAACTTATATTTCGGTTTAAATTTTTAAAAATGGATTCAATATTTGGACTCAAAATGTCAATTTTTTTTAAATATTCCCCTTTTATTTTTGAATAATATTTATAGTGATGTTTGTAATGTTTATCGCCATGGTTAAGGGTAAATCAAGCAATTAAGGGTCCCAATAATATTATAAATATTATATAATTACCCTAAAATTTGTTCTAATTTTATTGGATGAGTTATTTTAAACCAAAATCATATTTTGAACGATTTTATGACCCCTTGGATTCACTTGGGGGACTTTAATTAAATTATAGTCTTTTATTTTAATGAAAAGTAAAAGATGTCATACTTATGTTTTAATAACTAAAGAATTATTTATATTGGGTTATTTAAAAGATATATAAGACTATAAATAGTAATTTGAAATCTAAAATGTTTGTCTAAATCATATTAATTTTTTTATAAATTTTATGCGATAAAATAATAACCTTAAATGCTGACTCAATGATGATGCAATAATTGTTTAATTAATGAAAATATAAAATAAATTTTATTAAAAATATTAAAATAAATATAATTTTAAATAAATAATATCATAAATTAATATTAGAGTTTACTTTTAAATTTTAGTAATGTTTAATAAGAATTAATTTGATTTTTTTTGTTTTTATGATGTTTTTCAAAAGTCATGTAATGAATAAGGTCTAAATTGACATTAATGATATTTTAAAATAAATATTATTTTTCTAAATGATAATTTTTCTTTGAAAACCTAAAATTCATACAAATTATTTATATAAGGTTGAAAGTGGTATCAATGATTCATTTATGGTTTGTTTTTCATTTTATATTAAAAATATAAACACTTAAAGAGTGAAATCCAAGTGGTCACACAATGATTTAAAGGGGTTAAATAATGGTTAAACTAAAAAGATAAGGTTTAAAAAATAGTAATTATTTTATATTTTTTACTTGATTAATTAATTTGGAAAAAAATCATCCAATGTTCAGAATAAATTTGATTTGATCCATTTTTAATACAAACTTAATGTTTATTTATTTAATATTTTGAAGAATTTCAGGAGTTCCCCTCCCCTATCTTATAAAAGGGAACCTCTTATTACATTATATTATCACTTAATAACCAATAATTTCCAGAAAATATCTAAAAAAATACCTTCTTAGAATCCCTTACCACATTTTAGAGCTCTTATTTTAGGCAGAACAACATTGTTAGTTGTCTTAAGGTGTTAAGCATATGAGGTGGTCAGAGGAGGAGGTATCGTTTTTGATCAAGTATTTATATTTTATTTCTTCTCACACTTACATAAAATATTATTAAAACATGATGAAGAAAAAAATTTTGTGTCCTAAATATAATTATATTTTATATTGTTAATATCATCACATGAATCCATATCCACTTCCATCAAATTGGAAAACAATAAATCATTCGCGTGTACGACATACTACAACCTCACGAATCGATATAATAATTTTTCCATCACCATCTATCAAGACTGATTATAATTATGGAATGGATGTTTATGTATTAAATTTGTGTAATATTTGTTATTATTAAATAATAATATATCACTTACGTTCTTACCTTTCCATGCACATAAAAACTTATAACTTTGTTCGTGTATACGTGTGAACTATAACCTCCACGAAGCGATGCAATTTATTTTTAATCAACACATAATATGGATGATTTAAATAAGTATATTTATGATATTAATTATATTATGATAATTATGGGAAGATAAAATAATACTTACCTTCTCTCCATAATTTTCATTGGAAAATGGAAATGTTACTCATGCGTACGTACGACTTACCATCTTTGTGATTGTAACATATTTAATTTTAATTATTCATATGTAATGTATAGATTGAAAAGTATAATTGATGTAAAAAAGAATAATTATTTCATTATTATTATCCTAATGATGATGGAATAATAACCACTTTGACTTTTGACATCAGGCCAATGTCATTTTGGACTCAATTGCTGAATATCGTCAGAACATCCAACACGAACTTAAATAATTAATCAATTGTTATAACATGATAATAAGTGATATAAATGGAATAATAAACAGTAAAACGGTTCTCAAGAAATTAAATAATTATCCCATTTTTGTTATTTATGATTATAAAGATTGTAAATGATGAGTTAGACTCATGGTATGGGAATTTCTTTGAAAAAGATTTTTTAATGTTTCCCATTCAACTAGTTTTAAAAAATAGAAACAGAATTATTTTTATCATAAAAAATATGAATATAATTTACCTATTTAATTCCAATTTAATGTATTGAAGTTTACTTTGTGTGTCTTAAATTTTATTTTAAAATAAATTGTTTTTAGTTTTAAGTGTGTGACTTTTTAAAAATGAAAAGTGGATTGAAAGTGGAAAAGTTATTTGTATGCATGATTTATGAGTCATGATTATGTTATGGCTCTTGGGAAGTTTTTATGAGTACAGGTGATTCCATGATTAAAAGAGGGTGATTGATCCCATTATAGCTGTCCAATGCATTGGGTAATGAGATATAGATAACTGGTCGGGTTCATCCTAATAGATTTAACAGAATATACTATGTTGGTTAGTCTAAATGTAATGTTTCTAGCTAGGTACTTACAGTTTGTATCAAATGATGAATTATAAAACTTTAGAGATTTGGAAGTTTTCCTAAGAGATATATGTACTATCATAGGTTTATAAATTTAAGATTGATCATATCTTCAGTGTCTTAGAAACCCTTTTGAGGATTTATGTTGTGAAATTTTGAGCCAATTAATGATATATTTTGAGATTGGATTTACAAGGGTAATCAAAATAATTATAAAGGACTTGAAGGTTAAGGTATTGTACAAATTATATGGTTATTGTCTTCATTATAACATGAAAAATTCATGTCATTTTTAATGTTGATCATTTCTACAGATTAAAGACCATTTATCAATATGGAAGGAACAGAGTCTCCCAAGACCTTCTTATACATTTCAAGTGATTTAATCATCACAATCATGGAAAATGCCTCTTTATATTATATTGAAAGTGTTTTGAACATCAAAATCACATGCCATATACTATTTTATCTATCCAACACTTTTTCATTTCTACAAAATTTATATGGATCATGTTATTTCTATTATTTTCTTTCAAATACTTGACTCTTCAATGTTATTTGAAAATTGTAATACAATCAAGTACTCAACTATTTCTATTTTAGAGATTTGTACTACATACTAAATGATATGGAGGAAATAATTAACAAAAAGATAGACCTTTCTGTATGGATTTAATGTTAGAATTTTTTACTAAGTGATATTGAAAAATCATAAAGACATATTCCATATCATGATTGTGGAATAAGACAAATGATGTGATTATGTAGAAAAATATTATAGTGGTATTTTAGCAATAGTTTGGGAGACAATAATTGGGTTATGATAAATGTTTAATGCTTTTGTAACATTTATTTTTTATGATATGAAAAATTTTAATTGTGGATGAATGACATTATTTTTGTTGGAAATAGGTTTTAAGGTATTGGTAGACATAATATTTTATATGATCTCTAATTTTGGGGTAATTTTGTGCTTTTAGATTTTGGGATAAAAAATGAAATGTATGAGATAAAATTTGAGGTTAAATCATGTTTTTTTTATTTTTGAGGGTTTTATCACTTTTTTGGGAATGTTATAAGAATTATATTGTTTTAGAGAAGGAAAAATCATAGAGCTTGTGACAACCCATCCCTTTTAACAATGCCACATGAATTGAACCCATGAACAAAGGGTGAAACGAGTATATCATATACCACTAGACTAAATAAAGTATATATTAGTTTAACTTTTTTATTTTCCATTTAAAGATTTGATATATGAAGATTATGTTTATTTTTGGAACATTTGTTTTATCAAATAAATTACTTCTGGATTGGAAGATGATTTGGTTCTAAGAGATTAATGTTATTTTGGAATACTCTTGATTCTTTGGGAACATTATATGATTAAGGTAAATAGAATATTATGGGATTTTATTGGAGAAATAATGGTTTAATTATATTTTATATGAAACTATTATTTAATGGTTATTAATGATACTTATAGAAATGGATAAAAAACTTAGTGATTATGTGATTTAGGAAATTAAATTTTTTTGGTATCATAAATTATGAATGATTAAATATATTTGGTGATAAATAATAAAAAAAAAATGGAATTACATGAGATAAAATACTTCTGATTTTTGGGTTTTAATCTTTTTTTATAATATTTATGGGGAATTTTCAGGACATTTTTTTGAATGGTCTATGTTGATCTTTGGGTACTACTGTTGAATTTTATATATTAATGTTGATTTTCATCATATAATGGTTTTTTATTTTTGGATAATTCTAATCTATTTTAATATATATATTAAAATTGGTTAATTTTTAAATAAATGAGGAATATATTTTTATTCTTTAATGGATTTAGTGATCCATAAAAGTTGATTTCAATGCTTTAGGTATGAAAAAATAACCTTAAATACTTTTTTTCGGAAAAAATATGTTTTTATGATGGAAATTGATTAATGGATGAAAATATAATTTTCATTTGAGGATGTTTCCTTATTTTCTTAGTCTAAGAAGAAAATTATTTCGTCAACTCTGTGGAAGAGATCTTGAATCAAACAAACGTTATCCATTAAATTTTCTTACTGTGATGTCAATGAACTTTTAACCCATCACAGATTTATAATTTTATGATGGATAACATTATAAAGGACATGTTATATATAACTCTCCATCACAACTTCATTGTTTCTTTCTCTTCCATGTCCATGTTTTCCTACATGGAATCATAATATGTGTAATATACGATGATCTTTATACTTTCATTTCTCTCTTTTCAAATGGATGTTTTGTTGGCCAATTTTTTGATGTGGGATTTCAATAAAGGTACATTGAAAATTCAAACAACTATTACCAATCATGAATTAATATTGAGAGGAATTTTTTTTAAATGGAGTAGATTATAAAATCCAGAATGTTTAAATGGAAACAATTTGTTCGATACTGTACATTATACACCACATCAAGCTTAAATTAACAACTAAATATTATTATTTAATATTTCAGTTATCACATAGACATTAGAATATAGGGAATGAAAAATATTTATAGAATAATGAAAATATTTTTTACACATGTATATATAATTAATTCTTTGGTGACCAATTAATTATAAATGAAAACAGACCCTTTCTAAAATATTTGTTTTTTGAAAAACTATTAAAAATAAAAAAAATGATTATATAATAATAAAATCACTATTGTTGGATTATGTTAATGAAATTAATATTAAATATAATGTTTAATAATCTTAATATCTATTTTCTAGGCAAGATATAATAACTAATCCAATTTTATGCATAAAATATGTATTTTTCTAAAAAGACAGGTTTTCCACCTTCTGATGGAACAGTTATTATAAATATAGTTTTAGAAACTTTTATAAATTCAATTTGATAAAATATACTTATTATGTGAAATTTTATTTTCAAAATTTTATTTTTTTGAATTTTTGGTATTTTTCTAATAAGTTTCATGTTTTGATAAATAGTGAAAATAATGAATTTTAATTAAAAACAACATTTTCATCTAAATAATTTATTATTTTAGATTATATTTTTGATTGGGTTTAATGTATAATTAGAAAGAATTTATATAATTTATTCCAATTTAGGTCATTCTAATCAATTTCACATTGAATTTGGATTTAAAAACATTTAAATCTTTTTGAATGTTTTAATTTTAAAAACTCGTTTTCTCATTCCATCAATGAGATTAATTTTAAATTAATTTTATTCACTTATATATTTTGAATTTTAAAAAAATGGATTGCATATTTGGAATCATAAGGTTTATATTTATTTAATAAAACCTTTTAAATTTTGGACAATATGACTAGTAAACTTAGTAATGTTTATTACCACGGTGAAAGGTTAATCGTGTAATTAAGGGTACAAAAAAATAATCGAATTTTTAGAAAATTAAACTAAAACTTGTTATAATTTTATTGGATGAGTTATCTTAGACAAAAATAATCATTGGAATGATTTTATGACCAATTAGATCCACTTGGATGACTTTAATTTCTCTATAGTATTTTATTATAAAGAAAAGTCAAAGATGTCATACTTCTGTTTTAATAACTACAATTTTTTAATATAGGGGTATTTAGAATATATATTGGATAATAAATATTAATTTTAAATATAGAGTATTTATATACATATTTTTAATTTATTTAAACATTTTAAGTGATAAAATAGATACCTTAAATGATGACATAAAGATGATGTAGTAATTGTTTATTTAATGGAAATACCAAATAAATAATGATAAAAATATCAAAATAAATATAATTTGATATAATTAATATCATAAATTATTCTAATAGATGAATTTGACATTTTATTTTTGTTTTATACAATTTTTTTTGAATTTATCTTGTTTTTGTGATATTTTTTAAAAAGTCATGTAATGAATATTATCAAAATGTACATTAATGATTTTTTAAAGTAAATAATATTTTATTAAATGATATAATTTTTTTTTGAAAATATAAATTTCACCCAAATAATTTTTTTATGGTTTTAAATATCATAAATGGTTAATTTTTTATTATATAAGATCAACATTAATCCTTAAAGAGTAAACATCCAAGTTCTATTGCCAAGTGTTAAAGGGGTTAAATAAGGGTTAAAGCTAAAAGATAAGGCGTAAAAAACAGTAAAAACATATCTAATTTTTATTTTATGAATTTATTTAGTCCCATAATCATAATTTTTTCTAAATAAATCAGTTTGAAGCAATATTTAATGGAACATTAATTTATATTAATTTAATATTTTGAAGAATTCCAAGAGTGTCCCTCCCCTCTCTTATAAAAGAGACCCTATTCTTCTCTTATATTAACACTTAAAAACATCTTTGAATAGGGAAAGAACTTACCATATCACTTCATATAATCCATAAAAAAATTATAGATCACTTAATTTAGGTATATTACAATCCTTTTTGGTCTTAATGTGTTAAGAAAAGAAGATGGTCCGAGGAAGAGGTATCGTTTTTAATCAAATATTTCAGTTTTTTTAATATTACAATTCCTTAAAAAAGTATTAAATCATTATAAATTAATACAACCAGTATCCAAAATATAAATATATGTTATTATGTTTATATAATAACCTAAATCCATCTTCAATTGCATCAAATGAGAAAATCATTAATCACTCGTGGGTACGACAGACTACCACCTCACAAACTGATATAACTCATTTTCCATCACTATCTCTCAAGGATGGTTATAAATATAGAATTAATTTTAATATATTATTATAAGTAAATATTTATTATTATTAAATAATAATATATAATATATGTTCTTACCCTTCCATGCACATAAAAAGGATAACTTCATTTTTGAGTATGTGTGAACTATCTCCTCGATGAAGCGATGTTACTCACTTTTCTTCACCACACCCCATGGATGATATATATAAGTTTATTAAAATCATTAATATTATATTTAATATATTATTACAATTACATAAAGATAAAATAATACCTACCTTCTTTCCATAATTATCACCGAAAATTGGAAATGTTACTCATGCGTACGCATGACATTCCGTATCCAAGATTATAACATAGTTCATTTTTCTTATCAATATGTACTACAATGATTTAAAAGTATAATTGATGTATAAAAATGATAATTATGTAATGATTATTATTTTAGAGATTATCTACAATTGACCACTTTGATTTGTGACATCATACCAAAGTCATTTTGGATACAAGTATTGAATATCCTTAAAACATTTGGCATGAACTTAAATATTTAAGTAATTTTAATAGTATTATAATAAGTGATATAAAAGAAAAAATAAAACTAAAAATTTTCACAATAAAGTAAATAAATAACATATGTTAGTTATTCATAAAGATAAATATTGTACGTGATGAGTCGGACTCAAGGTAAGGGGATTTCTTTAAAAAAATCATTTTAAGTTACTCTTTCAACTATTTTCACAAAGGCCTAAAGGAATATTTTTTTACCTATACAAAATGAATGTAATATCCATATTTCATTTCAATTAAATTTTTTAATGGTTCTTTTATATTCTTGAAATAATATTTTCAAATAGTGCGTTTTAATTTACGAGTACTTGATTTTTAAAAGTTGAAAAGTGATTTCGATGTGGAAAAGTTATTTTTCTTTTTTGTAAGATATATGTGTGAGGATTAAGTTATGGTTATTAGGAATTGTTTTTATGTAAGGGTGGGTTCGTGATTATCTGAGGGTGGGTGATCCCATAATAGATATCCCACATAGCGGCTAGTTATATGTTGATAACCAGTAAGGTTTCTCCAATAATGTTTACAGGAATATAGTATAGTGTTTATTAAAAATGTAACCATGAAGGTTACTAAATATATATCCATGAGAAATAATTATATATAAGAGTGATATGTAAATGATTCCACATGTTAAATTTATTCTTTATGTATTATATGATGTTTTATAGGAAACTGATTATTTCATGAGGTATGCTAAGGAGCTTATGTTTTATGGGTGAGAAGTATACCATTGTGAATATTAAGGGTATCATAGGGATAAGTAGTAGAATGAGGAGTAAAATTTAGGTAGTCTGATATAGAGATTTAACGGTTCCATAAAAATTTATCGTCTGACTTTATAATGGTGCAGAAAAAAGAACCTTGGAAATTGCTGAAAGGAGACAAGGAAATGATTTTGGTATAGGAAGAAAGGGAACCTATCTATTAATTGACAGCAAGAAAAACTTGCTACTGTGATGGGGGAAAGGAATGCTCCATTAAACCCACATCACATTGTTCATTTCTAAAACTAAAAGTGACTAGGTAATTTTTCAAACCAATTCACTAAGCCATGGGTTTTCAGAGGCAACCAACAACCTCCAAGGCAGCAAGGGAGAGAATTCTTCATCACAACTATAGAAGTGAATCCCGAAAATGAAGTGGTGAAAGGTAAACTAGTTATTCATTCAAAAATAATGAATGTACTTTTTTATTCTAGTTCTACACATTCATTCATTTCAAAAAATATTAGTAGAACTATTCAATCTCCATCACTATTATTTGAAGTTGAGTTATCAGTGAAAATGTAAAATTGAGAAATTATTGTATACTAAGTATATAACTCCTCCCCTATCACAATTTTTGGAATGAACTTCCTAGATAACCTTGTGAAACTCCCTTCGGTGGAATTTTATGTAATTATAGTCATGGATTTAATTTCCCTATAGAGATCAAACATAAATTACTAAGATAAGGAAATCACTCTCTATATTGTGAATCATCTAATGATTTTGTACAAATTCAAGGAGATTTATAAATATTATTTGGAATCACCATATCAATCATGGATATTATTTATCTATGAGAAAGAATATCTAGATCAAATGATTGATTCTAATGAAATAATCATCCTTGAAAAATTTCACATTGTGAGAGAATACACTAATGTGTTTCCACTAAAATTTCCTGGTCTTCCTCCTTGATGAGAGGTTGAATTTTCAATCAATATGAGGACTAAAATGATTCTATTACCAAATAATCCATATAGAATGGCAGCTATTGAACTTGAGGAGTTGAAGAAACAACTACAAAAGAATCTGTTTAATGGTTTCATATACAGAAGTGCTTCATCATGGGGAGAACCATTTATATTCATAAGAAGAAGGATAGATCAATGAACCTTTTAATTGATTATTGTGAGCTCATAAAGTTCAGTATAAATAAAAATTATCCTATACCATGGATTG
This sequence comes from Viscum album, assembly GCA_963277665.1. Lineage (NCBI taxonomy): Eukaryota > Viridiplantae > Streptophyta > Magnoliopsida > Santalales > Viscaceae > Viscum > Viscum album. The sequence goes on from OY728164.1 coordinate 331,603,726, forward strand.
ATGACCTGTTTGATTAGCTATGTGGTGCACAATACTTTTCTATGCTGTATCTTTGGTCAGGATATTACCAATTTAAGGCATAGAAGGAGGATATCCCCATGACTAATTTTCGTATAAGGTACGGGAACTATGAATTCATAGTGATTCCTTTCAAACTCACTAATTCTGTAGAAATATTCATGGACTTGAAGAATAATGTCTGTAGATATTACCTTGACAAATTTGTGGTAGAATTTATTGATGATATTATAATATACTACAAAAGTAGGATCATGAGGAGAGTTTATGTACGATAATAATGAACTTGAAAAAGGAAACGATTTATGCAAAGTACAAAAAATGTGAGTTCTGGCTAAGTAATTCTTTTTATTGGGGAATAGAATCATAATCAATGGGATATCTATAGACCCTTAAAAGGGTGAGGCAATTGAGGGATGTACGGGAAAAAAATCTATTATAGATATTTGTAGATTCCTAGGATTAGAAAGGTATTATCGTCGTTTTTTGAGAAAGTTCTCATCGTCATAAAACCCCCTAATAAAGCTAACTCATAAATGAGTCAAGTTTTCTTGGAATAATGAATGCGGAGAGAGCTTCATGGAGTTGTAAAATAGGATTACCAGTGCAATCGTTCTCACACTACCCACAAGTGGAGAGATTTTTGTGGTATTCAGTGATTCTTTAAAGAAGGTCCTGGGATGTGTGTTGATGAAAAATGAAAAATTCATTGCCAATTCCTTAAGGTAGTTGAAAGATCATGGTAAGAACTATCGAACACATGATCTGGAGTTGGCTGTAGTGATATTCTCTTTGAAAATTCAGTGACATTACCTCTTTGGGGAGAAGTGTGAAATATATATGGATTACAAAAGCCTCAAGTATATTTTCAAAAATAAAGATTTGAATATGAAACCATGAAGATGGTTAGAGCTGATTAAAGACTATATATTCTCAATTTAGTACCATCTGAGGAAAGAGAATAAAGTGGAAGAATCTCTAAGTAGAAAAGATCCATCCATTCTTCATTAATGTTATTTGAGTAGGATTTGAACTTCTTATACATGAAGAGTATTCACATGGGAATCCTATATGAAGGAACATCATCAATAATTTCCCAAATTACTGCTCAACCATATATTTAAGAGAGGTTAAAGGATGATCAAAGAGGTGATGTCGTAATTCCAAAAAAATTGGAAACTACAAGAAAAGGGAAATACATGGAGTGAAATTTAAATTAAGTAGGTGTTATAATATTTGGATAAAGAAAATATATACCATATAATCCTAAGTTAAAGAGGGATATATTAGATAATGCACATAGCTCAACCTTCTCTATCCATCCTAGAAGCACAAAGATGTATCAAGGTCTCTAAGAACACTATTGGAGGGACAATATGATGAAGGAAATCACATAATATACATCAAGTAGTCTTGTATGTCTGCGAGTGAATGGGGAAAGGATAACACATAAGGGGATGATGGAACCATTAACTGTACCTACATGGAATTGAGAAATAATCACCATGGACTTTGTCACCGGGCTTCCAAAGAAATCGAGATGAAACAATTCTTTTGGGGTTATGGTGGTGTGTCTTACGAAGACATCAATATTTTTTGAGATTTTGAGAGGATTTATCATTGGATTGACTTACACTGATATACATCAGAGAAGTGGTGAGGTTTCATGTTGTAATACTAGTGATTATATCTGATCAAGATCTAAGATTCACCTATATGTTCTGGAAGAGTCTCCATCATGCTCTGAATAATGAGTTAAACTTCATCATGAAATATCACCCTCAAACTGATGTCCAATCTGAATGGACTATCCATACACTTGAGGACATGTTGAGAGCATGCTCAATTGACTTTAAACGAGGATGGGATCAACATCTCCCCCTAGTTCAGTTCTATTACAACAACAATTTCCACTCAAGAATCCAATGGTCTCCCTGTGAATCCCTTTATGGGAAGTAGTGTAGAACACCTGAATGCTAGGATGAAGTTGGGGAATGAAAACTGCTAGGTCCTGAAATGGTCAAGGAAATGGTGGAGAAGGTTAAGACCATTCATTGGAACATCAAGGATGATAAAAGTTGATATAAAATCTATGATGACAATCATCAATGAGACTTAGAGTTTGATGTTGGAGAGATAGTTTTCCAACACATATCTCCATGGAAGAAAGTAATGAGATTTGGTAAGAAGTGAAAGATTATTCCAAGGTACATCAGCCCTTTTGAGATCCTTGATCACATCGTAGCTGTGGCATGTCGACTATCACTTCCAAAAAACATGCATCAAGTACATGAGGTATTCCATGTATCCCTCTTGGGAAAGTACATACTAGACTCATCCCATGTTCTCAATCCATAGGTGGTACCATTGGAGAATGACCTCTCTTATGAGGAGATACTAGTGATGATCATAAAATGTGGAGACAAAGTTCTATGGAATAAGACAATGCACCTAGTCGAAGTGTTCTTGATAAAACAAAATTTTGAAGAAGCGACATGAGAAGTAAAGGAGGTGATGAAAAATAGTTAACCTCACTTGTTTTAATGTGGGGAATGAAAATTTTGAGGGAAAAATTTCTAAAGGGTGGAATATTATAACGAACAAAACTATTATAAATGAAATTACTATTTTTATTTAATTAAATGTATTATTTTGTAAAATTGTAATATAAAACACATGAACATCCTTGGTTTTATTTTTTTGGATTTAATGGACCATTAAGAATGTTAAACATTGATAATATAGCCATTTAACAGTGATCACATGATTAATATAAATATAGGGCTTTAACAAATCTAATTGACTCAGATAATGGATGTGACAACCTCAACAAGTAGAATCATGCCCTATGAAGTCCATTTATCTGAGTTTTTGTGGGATACAAAATCTTTGACCTCATCCATTGATCAATACCATGATGTGATCAAGGGACTTAAGCATTAGAGAAACCGTTTACATGAGAAGTTCAAGCTCATCGAGATCACTACCCAAACCAAGTTTATCGGACGGTCCAATGATAATCTCACTATCACACACCTTACTTTTAGGGCATATTTTGATGTAATAAATGATTATGTATCAAGAAATTAATAATGTGAATATGACTATAATAATTTATATCTTTTCAATTTTAATTGTTTCTTTTAAATTATTTTGGTTTTGATTAAATTAATTTGAAACTGTATTCTAAGGTAATATTGAAATCCTATTAAGGGGTTTATATTGATGAATTAATGAATTTTTTAAACAAATGTAATTTTAATAAAATATTATCATTAATTTATTTTTTAAAATATAAATTATTATATAATTATTATGATGTTAAAAATAATGTTTAACATTTGAAACTCGTTTTTGTAAAAACCTGTTAGTTTTTAATAAATGTTCATTTTTTATTCTAAAAGTAAAAATTAAAATATTTAGAAATTTATTTATATAAAATGAATATTATTTTTTGAATCATAATGTTTAAATTATCCAACAAATAATTTTTCATATTTTTCAAAGATAGTTGATTTTTCAGGTAAAAATTAAATTTCATATAAATATAATGTGTGTTTTATGACATAATAATGCCCCAAAAATGATGTAATAAATACTATAATGGGTATTATCAGACCAATATATTTTTTTAAATTAAAATAATTTCATTTCAATATCATTTTATTATTTTCATAACGTTCTTATAAATTCTCCAAAAAGTATATTATATTTTATGATTTTAAATTCATTTAATGAATAATTTGAATCACCTATACATAAGAAAGGATAATATTTTAATAAATTATTCTCCTTTTCCAAATACTATATTTAAAATAACCCTTAGTTAGAGAAATTAATGGGAAAAAACCATGGGAAGGTTTGTGGTTTTGAATATTTAATTATATAGATTCCCAAACTAATGTTTGTGAAATATTAAAGAATTCCCCTCTCATTTCCAATATAAAACCACCCAATCTCTCACTTACCTTTACTAAAAATCCTTGGATATAATCTATAACCTTTCCTCCCCACTCTGGAATCCTCCCAAGGTGCCTCAATCTACCAATAAGACCCTCTTCAGGATTTTTAAGTCACATAATTATTTAAGGGTTCCTTCCTTTCTCATTTTTATCCAAGATTGCTTATATAGTTACAAACTTTTATTTTCTACTAAAAATGATGGGGTATGTTCCTAAAACTCCCCTATAATTCCCTTATTATATATAAATGATTATATACCCCATTAACTTTCATTAATCCATCCCATGTACACCTATTTCCATGCATAATTTTCATAAGAGTTATTCTACTCCTCCACTTTCTTCAAGTTTCCTTATTATGTTACACATTTTATTTCCAAATTAGTTATTTTGGGAAATGTATTTTTATGAAAATATTACATTTCATTTAATTTATATATGATGGAAGGACCCTTTTTCTCTCATCAACCATTTTTATGAATTTTTATTTCCCGCTATTAGGCTGTAGAATTTGCACCATGAATTTTCATTCCAAAACAATAAGGTAGTGAATACCGTACCCATTCCATGTCAAGGGTGTTCAATTTATTATACATATACCCTTTAAATGAGGTATTAAATTTTTTTTCTACACCCGTAGACTGTATAATAAATTATAATGATGAATGAATCCATGTTTTATGATCTATGTGGTACAATTAAGCATGGGAATGAAATGAAAGTGACGGGTGCGCCCGGAATTATATAGCTCTACAGTGAATTGGGTAACGTTTAATCTCATGATACATCATGTTGGGATAGGGATTTACCTCATTAATTTATTATAAATTGTCCACTATGATGTCTTGGAAGTTTATCCTTGACCTAGGATGCATTGTTTTGAGTTGTTGCCACATTTTCATGTTATGAATATGATTCTATATCATGATTTATGATTCATGTTCCTTTATGCCTCATTGATATGACTTTCCTAACATGTATTATTATCTTCATGATATGAAATGTTTACTCCCTTAATAGGATTTATATCCCTCCCCTTTCTTATGTATTTTCCCCTGGACATCTCATGTAATTTAAGGCTCGAGCATGTCATAGATGTTTTCAATAAAGATGTTCTATTTCATGTTTTAAGTTGTTATAAAATGTTAATAATTTACAAAGACAATAGAATTATCAATCATTCAGGTTGTATTAAGTGTAATATTATTTAATTAAATAATATATGCATTTAATAAAATGAATAGGCTTGTTATAGAAACTGTGTGTGTATCATTCCAACCTAGGTGGATAATCACATTTCCATCAGAAAGAAGACACACACACACACACACACATATCCATACACATATATTTATCCCTCCTCTATATGATTCCTCTCTCCCCCTAGTGTGGAACTGTGTGTGTATATATATATATATATATATATATTAATACCCTCTATAACTAGAACTCATGTTTTAATGTTTTACCTTTATGATGAAGTCCACATACCACATATGAAATACATGGGAAAATAAAGGATATCCATATAGGGAATAATGAAAGGAATCATCTATGAATTATTATCATATCAAAATAATAGGAATGTGGGATAACACAACATTCCCATATAAACAAAATATACATTCCTTATATAAATAATAGGTATTATTTATTCCATATTTGTAAACATGCTCATTAACAGTAGTATACATGCTTGAAATAAAATTAAAAGAACTACTGGAAAATGACCAAATAAAGTTGGTTATTTTTAATCTTAAACATTGGATAAAATGGGAAATTATTGTAGTCGATGTTAAAAAATAGAGTTTCAACAGAAGATATAAAAAACCAACATAGAAAAATTATTTCAACCTTAGTTTTATTAATATACGATGTTATTACATATTTTTATCAACTTTTAGTTAGACTTTTTTACATTGGTTTTAATTATAACCGATGTATTATGAGTGTTTACACATTTTTATATAAAAAATATTATGTAAATCCTCTTTTTATTCTAGTTTTAGCTAATACCAACATCTAAATTCTGAAAACAAATACCAGGAAAATACAGTTTTTACATCACCTATAAGCCTAAACCAAAGTCCAAAAATATCTATAGACATATTTTTTTAATACAAGGTTTTAATGCCTCAGTTTATGATTTTATTATAATAACTAAAGACATAAGTAAATTGTATCACCCCTAGTTTCATGTAAATGGCATTTTATTTATGTATTTGTACTATATATATTTATTTGGATATGTTTTGGTAGGTTATGGTGGGTTTTGAAACTTTTTGGTGGATTTTTTAAAGTGTATGATTTGATCATGGTTATTAAAAACTGTGCAATGCCTCTTGGACACTGTCCACGGGAAATCTTTGGGAAGGGGGTAGGTGTACAGTTGGAATATCTTTTGTCCAAACCATGTAGATACCTAGGAGAAACCATGCTGCTTGAAATAGTGGGGACATGCATGGTTAGAAAACGATCTTCCTAACAATGTGAGATAAACATGAAATAGATGGATTAAGACAGTAGCCCATGCATGGTTGGTGCACAATTTATCTAACTATGCCATCCAACCATGTGGGGTGTTTTCTTGAGATAGTATAAACCACATAGTTAGCCGACAATTTTCTAAACTGTGTAGCCTAAGCATGTCACATATAGTCATCCCTCTGAAATTTTTGGATCCAACATGATTTATCCTATTAATAAAGTGTTTTTCAATTAATTAATCCATAACATGAAGTCCTTTTACTCCCAAGATATGAAAGACATCTCCCTTTGATCTAAGAGTGATCCATTACTGGTTTAAAGACTGTTAGAGATCTAGATTCACAAATAAGTACTCGTTCATGGTTGTTATTATTAGATCCATGATTCTTCTCTCTCTTGGAATAATAGATATATTCTGTTATGGTTAGATATATGTGTTATAGATTGTTTTGTAATGACATAATGATTAATATAATTAACAGATCTTATTTCATGATTGGATATAGAGAATCATTGGGTTGTTCTTCATTTTTTATGGTGTTATTGAGGTAGGTGGATTATCTCTCGACTCCAATTGACTAGAACATGAAAGTTTGGGTTCATATTGATCTAATTTCTTGAAGTTATTGGGAAACTATTGAGTTATTTTATGGAAAAAGTTTTAGTTATGTTTTCATGGAATTTGTATAAATTTAGTGGTTTGTGGATATTTTTTTGGTTCCTAAATTTAAAATGATGGATTTAAAATTAGAGTTAGGTTATGATTCATGGAAGTTTTTTAGAATTGTTTTTAGTAAAATACATATTTTTTCTAAAATGGTTTAGAATGATTTTTTTGCATGGTATTTATATTTCATTGGGGAATGTGTTCATTTACATTAGACATGAGCCTACAGAAAAAGGTGGTTTACATTGGGGTACCTAGTATTGGTTACCTTGTAACAACTTGGTATATCGATGAGAGACCACTCAAGAGTATATAATTATCACCTAGGAATGCTTGTGTGGTTGTGCTGATATATGGAATCGAGTATTGTGTATGAAATAAGGAATCTCAATTTTTTTAAATTGTTTTTTTATTTCACTCCATGGAATGTTTTATCATTGATATAAACTATTTTAAATTGTTTTAAACTATTTTTATATAAAAATGATAAATAGTTTTTTCATAGTGGATTGAGTTGGGATGTCATTGGGTAAATCCTTCATAGTTTATACTAAACCCCTTCTTGGGAGTTGTTGTGCATTTAGATATGTTTTCTATCAAGATATTTGTAAAATAAATGTGTCTGAGTTATTTACTGATGCTTCTTGATTCATTGGGATATGCATGTGTGTTTGGTGCATGGAGTATTTTGGGGGTCTTTGTAGGTATCTTTGGGATTTGTAATCTTTTTTTTTTTCATTTTTTTGTTCCTTTGGTTATGCCAATTTTTTTTCCATTTTTACTATTATATTGTACTTTGGTTAGGGTTTTTATTGGCTTGTATTTCAATATTTATGCATCATATAGTGGTTTGGATATTGTGAGTATCATATTTTGGATATTTTATCTTTAAAGCAAAAAATCATACTCCAATGGTTTTATAAGGCCCTTGGAATTTATTTCTAGCCTTTGGTGTCTTGGGGTTGTCACCTAAGGCCAATAAAACCCACCCCCTCTTCCAAAGCCAATGGGTGAGGGGTGGCATGTTAAAATTGTTACTAGTTTATTTGATTCTTGGGTATAAATTTTTTAGTCCCTGAGTTGGGTTGTTATTAAGGAGTAGGAGTTTTAGAATTTTAATTACTGAGAACAAAAATCCATAGCTAACCTATTTATGCTAAAATTCAAGTTACCCGGGAGTTTGGGTACATGAGTGTTTTGTGACATGTCTACGAGTTTTCACCACATCTTCTTGGGTTTATTCAATGAGAATAATATGAAAACAATTAATATTAATGAATCCCCACTATAGATTCCTAATTCATTTTGAGTAATTATTTGTGAATCGGTGAAAAAAATCATAATTTTGAAAATAGATGAAAAAATTTTTATTTTAAAAAATAATGGTGGAATTTAGAAAATGTTTTTAAAGAGAGAATTGTTGAATTTCCGAAACCCATGTTGTTTGATGTGGTAAAATTGAAATTAATAATACTTTAGATGATTTTGAGTGAGACTAAATGGTGTTTGTTTTAGTCATAACTAATGGCACTAGGTAGGTACTATAAGCACCAACTAGAAGAGGCTGCTGAGAATATGGTTTCCCCTGAGTCACATGTGAAACAATAGTTGGTTCAAAGTATTGTCCAAGATTTTTAGGACATGGATAGAGGGAAAATAATGGATGATCCAAGGAATGTTGATCATTCGGATTTTCTTTAGAAGTAGAATATACCAATCTTTTAGGGTGATTTAGAGCCAAAAAAATCATAAGTGTTACAGAATGTGATGAAACAAATCATCAATTACCTTAGGACACCAACTAAGCTAAAATTGAAGTTTGAAATGTATATTCATTAATATGTTGAACATTATTTATGGGATTTAGTTTTCCAGGATAAATTGGACCAGTGAATTTCATGGGAGGATTTGGAATAAAATTTCAACAAACAATTTTATCCCCACACGTTCAAAATTTTGAGAACAATTGACATATTTATTTTGAAGTATGATAATATCTTGGTAAAATATTATACCACTAAATATATGAATTTACACTTATTTTCACCAGAAGTAGTTGCATGTAATTTTTTTTGGAGTCACAGTTCTAAACTGGGGTCAAACCAAAAAATACACTCAAATATTAATCTTCTTTGTATAATGGATTATACAAATATGGTTAATAGAGATATGGTAGCAGAAAGAGACATCTAGGGAAACACTATTATAGGGTGCATGTTAATTCCTATGGGAACGTGTGGGAACTACAATGCTGGGAACAATTAGATGAGGGGAACATGTTATCAAGGGGGTGTGATGTCTTAAAATCTAACTATGGGATCCGTAAACTTACCACCTAAACAAAAGAGTAAGATGAGATGTTTTCAGTGTGGTTTTTTTGAGCATATAAAGAGATATTGTACAACACCACCAAGAGAAAGTCACAATTGCTACCAAATGGGACATCTTAAATTATATTGTTGTACTGATCCATGGTCCAGTGATAGGGACACATCTCATAATTTCTTGGCATCATATTCATTGACAGGATGAGTAATGTAGTATAAATATCATCAGAAGAACCGAGTAAACCATAATAATTTTAGGAATACCATGACCCTCATCTAGTACAATCTCAATAGGGTAATAATGATCAAGGTAAATAATGTATGAAATTTTAGGGAGTTTAACAAGTGATCATGTATTATCAATTGAGACCTTAGATAGTGATTAGTTTGATTCTTTTTAATTCTACTATTGTGTAAGTTTTTTTAATATTTTTGCATCCTATTATTTTTTTTGTTTCTCATGCTTTTAATCTTCTAGGTTTTCATATTGATATGATGCCTTATATTTTGAAACTCTAAACACCTCTAGGATATAGAAAATTTATATATTTGAAATGTGAAGTGTGCTCAATAAAAATAGATGGGACTGAGTTTTTTTTTTAAAATTTACCTAAGATAAATATGGATGGATATGACTAGATTCTAGGAATGTATTGGCTGAAAAAATGTGTGGCCCATATCTATTTTTATGTATGACATGCGAGTTTCCAATATTCTTATGGTTTTATAAATCTCTTTCCAGGAGATTAGAAAAAAAGTGCAATTAGAGATTGACCCTTTGTACTATTGGTTTGGAATATATCTTACTCATTTATGAAATTTTCTTTGGAATTGGTAGACGAGATCAGGAATAGATATTTTCGAATTGTAGTGGACCCGTTTCTTGATATATTTCTATAAAATTTCTTAGGGTTTCGACCCTAAAGATAAGTGTAACTTATTATTGATTGCCTACAATGGTAAATTCCTATTTCCATTATATCTTATTAGATGAAACCACTATAATTTAAGGAATTTAAAGACCTTTTTTACAACAACACGTATATTTATTAAAAATTAATACATGATTTATTTCAATAAAGGTAAAAATAATACAACCCTAAATATTGATAAGTACAGTTTATTTGGGAATTTGGTAAATTACATAACAACATACACATGTATTACATAATATTTATTGAAAACTTCCTTAATATGCTCGTACATAAAACTACATGGGATAACCTAGGGGGATACACAATAAAGGGATGAGTTTTAAAGCCCAGTAAGAGAATAAAAATGCCATAACATGATGAAAGTAATACATATTAGACAATAGGAATATCAAAGGTTCATAAAGGTAGTGAGAATCATACACATGAAAAATGAGACATGATATAGAATGATAATCATAAAGGCAATGTGGGGAATGTTTCAATAACTTAAAACACTGCATCATTAACATAGGTCAAGGATAACTGCCAAGACATCATGACGGAAAAGGTACCATAAAGGAATATGGTTTAATACCTATCCCAAAATGATGTCTAATGAGACTAAATGTTACCAAAATCATTGGAGTGCTAAATAATTCTAGTCCACCAGTCACTTTCATTTGATTCTCATGCTTATTTGTGCCCCATAGATCATACACCATGTATTCATTCTTCCTAATTTTTTATTACACGATCATGGATTTTTGAATAAATACATGTAAGTCACAAGTCAAATGATTATAAGTGTATAATTTTCAGTACCCTTGATAGGAAATGGGTATGTTATTTACTACATAATTGTTCTGGAAGGGAAAAGCATAGTGAAATTTCAGCAGCATGACGACATCACATAAAAATTCATAAATTGGGTGTTTAAAGAAAAAGGGGTCCCTAATCATTTGAACATAAATTGTGTTGTAATAGGGGAATGTAAATACATATCCCAACATTTTGAATTGAAAATATAAGGCATAATACAATAAATAAAATTGAATAAAAGAGAGAAGGTGTGGATTTCTTACTTGAGTGTGCGACTCCAAATGCTTGGGAGGAGCTTCATGAGAGCTTAGGGGTTACTTGGGATGACATTAGTGAGGTGAGATCATATTAATTATGTGATAAAAGGATATTTAGTGATGATAAATGTAATATTGGTTGGATTTATATAGGAAAATATTGGGTAATTCTTTATCATTTCTCAAACATAGGTTTTGGACTCTTATAATAAAATATCCAAAATCACAAAACTTCCCATAGTTTTTTTACCATTGTTTCTTCTAAATTAGAGTGATTTTATTTATTTTATATGTAAAAGGGCCTAAAATAATAAAATAATACCCTTACTTATATAGAGGTGAGTCATACTCTGAAAGAAATAAATTTAAAACCTTAAAATATATTAATGGTTTTGGAGGATTCATAATCAATTTATCAAATTATTTTAATAAAATTATTTTAAAGTTATAAAATATTTTTGGCAGTGTATAACATTTATATTATTTATTGTATCACTTTTGGGTCATTATGATTTCATAATACACACCATATATTTATAAGATATTCAATTTTTACCTAAAAATTTGATTGTCTCAGAAAATTATAAAAAATTAACTTTTGGATAGTTATGAAATTATGATAATAAAATGTTATTCATTTTATCTAAATAATTTTATAAATATGTGTATTTTTAATTTTAAAATAATATTTTACATTTATTGATAAATTCTAGGTTTTTTGACAGTAATAGTTTTTGAACGCATATAAAAATTATACTTGAATTCATATAAATTATATGATACTTTATGTATAATAATAATATTTTATTTAAATTTTATTAATTTTGAAAAACCAATAATCCAAGAAAATAAATTCAATAATTTAATTTTATCATTACCCAAAATTAATTCTTTTTGAATAAAAATAAAAACAATTTACTAAATGAAAATATATTCATTATTATATAAAATATACACATTCTTTGTATTAGTGTGATGATAAATATCCCTTTATTACAATAGATAATTCCTTAAGAGTAAGGTTTACGATAATGAGACTTTCATGGGGTAGTTCGACGAACATGATTTGGGTCAAGATCTATATGATCTTAAAATTATCCTATAAAAAGTTTCTCTCGTACTTATGTTTTATATCTCATCTTGGGATTGGTCAAGGGTAAATCTTATAGATGCTATATCCCCCAAAAGATCTGATAAATTGGATTCATAGGGTATGATCCTACTGGTTGATTCCATCACTTCCTTTGTCTATGTCAACTGGATTTTTTTTGAAACCTATATTTATAATAATCACATGATAATTATTCAATGAAAATAATATCAATGATAATAATAATTAATGAAATTTTAAATTCTATAGGATAAAACCAAATAAATGGAATTTTATTTGTAAAATTTTGGGATGTTAAAATCTTCCCCCTTCAGAAATTTCACCATTGAGATTTTCTTTTATGAAAAAGAACATATGAGGGTGACTTTGTTTCATCACATCCTACGGTTCCCACATCACTTCTTTAAACTTTTGGCTTCTCCATAACACTGTGACATGATGCATTGTATTATTTATTAGAACATTGTCTCTACGATCTAATATTTTTACCGACATCTCTTTATAGGAAATATCATTATCTAATGGTACCATCTATGGATTGTAGGCATGTGAGAGGTAAATTATGTACTTCTTAAAGAGGGATACAGTTAATAAATAATGTACTTGAGATAAGCTATGTGGGAGTTCTAGTTGATCGGCCACCACTCTGATGCGATCAAGAATCAGAAAGGGCCCGACATATCTTGGACTATGCTTTCCCTTCACCCCAAATATCATAACTTTATTCCTTGTAGATATGCAGAAAAATACCATGCCTACAAAAAAACTATAAGTTCTATTGATGAATGTCAACATAAATATATTTTTGACTCTAAGTATCATTGATGTGCTACTAAATAGTTATAACCTTTTCCACTAATTCCTCGACCATTTCAGGACCTAGTAGTTTTCATTCCCCAAATTCATCCCAATATACAGGTGTTCTTCACCTCTTCCCATAAAAAGATTCATAGAGATCCATTTGCATACTTGATTATAATCTATTATTTTCTAGGAACTCGACCATATGGAGATTTTGGTCCCTTCCTCCTTTGAAGTTAATCAATCATTATCTCAATATGTAACTGAGTGTGTGGATATTAAACTTATATTGGACATCATATTGACAGTGATAATCCATGCTGAAGTTCAAATTAGAATTTAGAGAATATTGGAGACTCCCCCGAACTTATTAGTATATCTCAGAACTCGATTAGATACTATTAATAGTGGTACTTCATGAATCCTTACCACTTATCCAATTTATATCCATGAAAGATGATCTAGTGAGTATTATTACCGAATTGTGATAATGTGAGATGTATTTGTAAGAAAATCCACAAAAAACCATATATAATTGTTTCCTTATGATGTCTATAGAATTCCCATGATAATGTCCATGGTGATGTTTTCCCATTTATATGTAGGTATGGGGAATGGTTGCATCATCCCATTAGGTTTTTGTATTTCAACCTTCACCTGCTGACATAACAGAAACACTGATGTATATTTTGTTATATTCTTCTTTGTATTATCCCACCAATACTTCTCTCAATGATCTAGATAAATCTTTGTGCTTCCAAGATGTATAGAGAAGTTTGAACTGTGTGCATCATCTAATAACTCCTTTAACTCAGGATTTGATGGTACACATAGTCATGACCCAGATATCACAACTCCTTATTAATTAACATTGAACTAAAATGATTTTACTTTTCTTATAGTTTCCAATTTATTATGAATTCCCACATCATCTATTTGATATTCCTTTAGCCTCTCTAGAAATTATCGTTGAGCAATAATTTGTGAAATGATTGATGTTGTTCATTCCTTTATGATTCCCATGTCTATCCTTTTCAAATATAAGAAGACCAAATGCCTCTAAATTTTCATCCATGATAGAATTACTGGATCATTTATAATTAGAGCATACACCACATTACTCAATTTAAAATCATGGTAGTGTATTGAGAAATCATAGTCCATGATCATCTCAAACCATATTTATTGGATCTTATTCATCTATTTCAGGTTGATTATACACTTGAGTATTTTTTTTATCTGTATATATTTCAAACTTATCCCCAAGGAGATAATGTCACCATATTTTCAAAGATAATATTACTAAAACCAATTTCAGATCATTCATCAGTTAGTTATGTTTGGGATATTTCAACTGACTTGAATCATAGGTAGTGACTTTGTCATTCAATATTAACACAAATATCAATATCATCATCCAATAATCACAAAATAACATGAAATTTTCTCCTCTTGTGGTTAGTGTGAGCATAGGGGTAGTGATAAACCTCCCAATAAACTCAATAAATATATCTTCACATTCATCATTCTGAGAAAACATGAATCCCTTCCATGTTAGCTTAGCTATAGGGTTTGATAATCACAATATATTTCTCACAAATCGACGAGAATACCTAGATAATCTAAGAAAACTATGAATATCTGTCATATATGTTAGACTCATCCATCCCTCAAGTTATTTCGTCTTTAAAGGGTCCACATATATC
The DNA here is from genome assembly GCA_963277665.1 of Viscum album. NCBI lineage: Eukaryota > Viridiplantae > Streptophyta > Magnoliopsida > Santalales > Viscaceae > Viscum > Viscum album. The sequence goes on from OY728164.1 coordinate 331,618,795, forward strand.
CCATTTCATGTGATGATATACCCCAATAATGAGACTTAATTCAACTATAACTCATATTTTCTCAACATGGAATAAAGATTAACCTTTCATAATGTCTTTATCACTGTGATCATATGATCCTATTCCCCCCTTTGATTTTGGAGAATATCAGAATATCATCGACAATGTCTACAAAATTTTGTCTAGGTAATATATAAAGACTATATTCACCAAGTCCTTGAATATTTCTGGAGCATTAGTGAGTCTGAATGGAATTACTATGAACTCATACTGCCAGTATCATGTACCAAAACCAGTCTTGAGGATATCCTAACTCTTGAACAAAAATTTGTATAAGTATTTTACTCCACATAGATGATCAAAAAATTCTTCAATCTATTTAATAGGATACTTTTTCATTATCAAGATTTTGTGGAGCTTTTGATAATCAATGGAATGGTGCATTGACCCATCCTTATTTTTGATGAAGAGGACTGGTGCACTCTATGGTGAAGCACATGGGCTTGTGGACCATTTATCTAGATTCTCCTATAATTGTTTATTCATCTCCTCAAGTTCCACAACAAAAATTCTATATAGTTTCATGGATAACAGTATCCCCCCACGTATAATCTCAATTGAAAATTCATCCTCTCATATAGAAGGAAGACTAGAAAATGTTTTAGGAAACAGATCAACATATTCTATCATAATGTGAATGAATTCAAGGATGAATCTTTACTTAGAATCAATCATTTGATATGGATACACTTTCTCACAAGGAAATAATATCCATTTTTTGAGATGTTGGTTTTAATGAAGATTCATCATCCTCGTTGCACTTATACAAAATTAGTGGTCTATTCATGATGAAGAGGGTGATTTTCTTCTTGTGAAAATTTATGTTGGCTCTATATAGGAAGTGAAAATTCATACCCAGAATTGCATTAAATTCCACAAGAGGGAGTATTAAAAAGTTCATTGGGAAGATTATCCAACAAATATTTTCATGATATGACCAATATACTTGTGAAGGAACCATTTCCCTATATTCCATTTTCACCAACGACACTAGTTCCATTTTTTGTTGTGGTGTTTGAATAATTCTACTAAAATTTTGTGATATGAAGTAATTCATAGAACCGTAATCAAAAATTACATTCACTATTATTGAATAAATAACTAGCATACCTATCACCACTTCAGTTTCGAGATCCACCTCATTGGTTGTGATAGAAAAACCTCTCCCTCAGCGTCTTGGAGGTTATTGGTTCTCTCCAAAAACCATTGGATTAGTGCATTGGATTGTAAAGTTCTATGGTTCCTTGCAGTTGAATCAATAAAAAATGTGTTGTGGGTTGAATAGATAATTCATCTCTTTTAATTCATTAGTGGGTTTCTCCTATCTATAATAATTATCTTGGTGTCATTCCTTCCCACACCTAAATCATTTCATCACCCCCTTAGGAAATTTATAGGATTCTTGTTTCTATACCTTTGACAAGTGGGATGTTGAAATTTCATTATACAACCAGATTTTTTTATTAGAACACTAGAATTTAACTCTTATTTCTTCTTCTTATCCTGGTGATACCCTTGAGTTTCACCAACCTTCATCTCAACTTTGAGGGAACATCAGAAAATTTCTTCATAGATATCAATGTGTCAGATCTCTAGGGATTTTCATAAACTAGTTTTTAACCCACCAAAAAAGAATTAAACATTGAATTAAAGGGTAATAGAAAATCGTGTGGAATATCATGAAAGTCTTGTGATGTTTTCCTTGTACGCCCTGATAAATTCATTGTATTTTTTCATGAGGGAAAGTAAATCCCTTTGCATTTTAAATCAAAGATTGTGAGGAAAATATTTATGAAACATATTCTAAAACTAATTCCACCCCATCACTTAAATATCTTACTTAGGATTTGTATTATTGATCAACTTACACCACTGATCATATTCTACTTCCATATGATAAAAATATAGTAGAACGTTCTCTTGATCAGAACATTAAAGGATGGGGAAGATATTCTCTATGGAGTAGATCCATTGTACTGTGATTGAGGGATCAGATGATCCATTAAAAGTATGAGGCCTTTGTCATTTAATGGTCCCAATCATAGATTTCTCAATTTGATGTGGATTTGGATATTCCTCCGTATTTAGGTTTCTATTTATAACATAATTCAACTGAGAGAGTATCATCACAATGTTTGGGATTCCCTCTCCCATTAGGTTGTGAATCGTGTTGGGGCACTCATCAGAATAACCATCACATTGATTGTTTACCTGCATCCTAATATTTTTTCCCATTGTATAGAATAAATTGAAAATTAGGGAGGATTATTTTTAAATTATTAAACACATAAAGGGGGAATCCAATGAAATTAAAGGGATAACTTATAAATTACATTTATTTTTTAACATATGAATTTTTGAGATTCAATCTATGTTATCCATGACCTATTTTATAACATATATTCTTATGAGAATTTTTTTACATGAATAATGGTTCATAATGAGCTTGTTAATTTGAAAAAGAATATTCCCTGGGTGTGTCTAACCAGGTGTTCAAAAAGGCCATTTTTGGGCACCAGTTCTCGATCGAGTCTTGCACAATGCGGTGTTTGCAGCTTTTAACCCTATGTACATTTGTTATGGAGACACATCCACTATATTTATCCAAACATAGATGTATTTTATTGATAATTTATATACTATATACATACCAAACATTAGGTTTTTTTATTATACATAGTCTTATCCTTAAGTCTTTCACTATAATTTTATAATCATAATCACAAAAAATTCTAAAATTTTCATTATATACCCACTATATCAACCCATCTTTTTTATACATTAATACATGGTTTATTAAATTAAATTACACAAAATATAACCTAATATATTGATAAGTCTTGTGTCTTTGGTAATTAGGTACCTTAACTAACAACATAAACAGGAAATACATCATTTTTGTTGAAAACATCCATAACATGCTTGTAATTAAAAATACATGGGATAACATGGGGAGTTACATAAGAAAGGGTTGAGATATAAAGTCCAACAATGGAATAAGCATGGAATAACATTAAGAACCTACTCAAGGTGAAAGATTGTCATATAGTTATGTAATCCATGTGAGGTGCGAGGCCAAGTGGTGCAATTTTGGAAAGTGGAATCTCACACAGTGGGAACACAGTTTACAAATTGTGGGGGAATACCATGTAATTTTGTGACCTAAATCCCCTTATAAAATGTATTTTTCATGGTTTTTCATGGTTTGTACAACTGTGTGGGTAAACCCTGCGCCCCTAGAATGTTTAAAAAAATTACGGTTTTTTCAAATAATTTTTTTTATAACCTCACATGATTTTCTTCATCTTAATCATCCTACAAACCAAGTGATAAACTATACCCTCCGAATCTTCCCAAGGATTTATCAACCTCATTTAATGTCCATTTTAAAACTATATTTTATCATTGATCTAGGTGAGTCTAATCTTTTCCTATCTTCTCTTTTCCAGATTAGGGCTTGTATCTTGGACAATCTTCTTCTGAAGAAATAAAACTCTTTTATATGGTGGGATTTAATTTGAGGATTCAAGGGGTATTAAAATGTACATCTAATTATTTTATTAATATTTATTTCATCCATGGATTCGATATAGTAGGTCGATAAGATAGATCCCATGGTTTTTACATAGATTTGTGAATTCAAGACCGTGTTCTTGTGTTACTCTTATTTTTATTGGTTTTTTGTGACATTTGATAGAATGGTTGTCCTAATGACAAATTGAAACCCCTCATGACCCCCATGTGATGCGTGGATGATGACTTGACCAATTTAGGTCCACCCATGGGGTGAAATTAACTTCCTGAATATAGTTAACAAAAATGTTAAGTGGGAAATTGACTTGTGATTTAGTAGAGCTAGAAATGAACATGTTAATTGATTAATGTAATGATTAATAGGTGAATATGGGTATTTGTGCATAAATGCGGATTATATCTAAGGGATTATTTTTCTAGACATGATAATTGGTTAAATGGGATTTGTGTAAATTTGATTAAGGAATTGTGAGTTGTATTCGGAATGAAAGAGATGGATAATAAATGTAAAATGTTAAATTTGTGAATTGAGTTAACATATGAAAAGGGTTAGATATGTTAATATGTTTAATTTATGGGGATTAGTTAATATGATTTGTGAGTTAGGAATAAAAAATGAGAATTGGTCTAAATGACTTTGTAATGTAAAATTCATATGTGCTACTGGGTTACTATGTAATTTTAATTACCATTTTCATTAATATGGGGTTTGTTTTCTATTGGAATCAATAATTTTTGGTTTGGATATGGTATATGTTTATTGAATGGATATATAATAATGTGCACATGGATTGGTAGAGTGGGGTATTGACAAGAGGTTCTATGCCCATGGTCTGAGTTAGACTGAGGCTCTAAACTCCACCACAAAATGCATGGATTAGGGAAGGGGACAATATTTTATTCCCTTAATGGTTGCATTCGATGTGACCATCTAGACTAACGATTTATGGTGAGTGTGTTTTATATGTGATGATGTGGTTATCCCTAGTGAGATATAGATATTACTATATTTTCCCAATGTAACAAGATTGATGATTATTCCTAACCCATTGAAAATGCGATGAAAGTGAAATGAGTAATGAAGATGGTATAGGTGTTGATATTTGGAATAATCATAGGAATGGATAAGTGAATCTTGTTAGATAATGGCACCCAACTATCTTTTATTTACTTGTCATTTATTGTTTTATTGCATGTAATACCTATATAGACTGGATATTTTGTAGACACTTTTGTTGGTGGCCACCTGAGTCGTACTTACACCCTTCCCAGGCTGCCGTTGTGTACCCAAGAAGACATCATGATTTTAGGCCAAGAAAATGGAAATGGATCCATTCTTGGGAGTTGTCTCAGGCCTAGGGTGTATGTGGATGAGGTTCTAGACTAGGAGTCAAGAATATTTTTGGGATTCCTCTTGTTTCCTTTATTTGGTGTTTTTTCACTTTAGCACTGTTTAGCATGACATACCAGGTTAATTATTATTTGTGGTTGTACCTAGTTTTTAGATATGTTAGTTATACATGTTTATTTGGTATTTCATATTGTTTCTGATATTTGTATTTTTTATATGCTATGTCTTACTCTGGGAAATATGGTATATTATCCCCATGTGACTTATTTTTACTCGTTCTTCTAGTCTGTAACCTATGGAATATAGGGAGGCACACATGTGTTCATGTGGTAAACCGACTTGGGGAACTGTTTAGTGGATTCCTATTCGGGGACATTTCAATGTAGTATCATAGCCATGTTTCTTTTCAGTGGTATTATTATTTTGAGATGGTAGGAACGAGAATATGATGTGTCGATCCATGTTAATGATCTTATTTTTAGTTGTAGCTAACCCTTGTACATGGTAAAAACCAAGTCAACTAGGGTGGGAATTGTTGTCCATATTGTGTGTTGTTACGATAGATGATATTTCACCATTGGGGGATGCACTTGTAGTGTGATGTGAATGTTTAATGATATTTTGCTCATGGATGGAATGAAATGGGATTGTGAATTCATGCCTCATTATAGGAACCTAGGTATATAATTGTAATGAATCATAACAGTCACACACATGATGGGTTTGTGGGGTATGACACGTAGAATGCATTGAACATCCTATAAAATTTAAAGAAAATGGTGTCTAATGAGATGATGAAAGGGGTAAAAAGGAAATTAAATAATGAAAAATTATTAAATAATTGTTTCAAATAAAGGTTTTTATGTGAGTTAAAGTATCGATTATAAAAAACTTTTAAAAGGGAAAAGTATCGAGTAGAAAAGGGTTCACATTGTGAGTATAAAAATAGATTTGAGACAATGTCCAATGTATGAATTATAATAGTTTAAATTGTTTTCCCATTTTACCAATGTTCCTAGGTAAGAATTTTTTAGGGTAGTGTTTGGAAGGTGATGATAAATTTGGGATGGAGTATGAAAATGAGATGGTTTATGGCTATTATGGAGCTTTATTTTATACGAATCGTGATAGCTTCATGAAAAATGTTCTAAAAATATCATGTTTGGGCATTATACTAAAAATGACCTCATGAAGAAGTGTGATAGTTTGGATATATGAGGATGTTTCTGAAAATTATCCACCAGTAGTGGAGTAAGGGAATGTGGTGATCTAGGATAATAGAGAAGACTAGTTCTATGAGAACCTTTCTCACTTCTTGAAAATGATGGACCGTGAACCCTGGTGGGGTGTACTATGCATGTTTGAGAAGACCAGGGAGTTTTAATTGTAGGACCCACCAACCATTACCAAAGAGGGTGGGCCTAAAGAAGCTAACTTCTAGATAGAGTCCATCTAGACAATTATTGAACATTTGGAGGCTCCCTCCAAGAAGCGAGTCATGTTAGAATCTTATATGTGTAGAGGTCAAGAAAATAGTTGGTGGGGAATCATGGTGTAGACCTAACAGGATGAAGGAATATAATGGAAATATTTTCAGGAAATTTTATTGTGAATTTCTATCTAGAGACCTCAAAGAAGGAGAAGGTTGTAGATTGTTTGTGTTTAAACCAAGGTTGTATGTCGGTGATGGATTATTATATCCACATAATGAATTTGTGATTCATCATTCCA